>JAQISU010000036.1:13770000-14470000 GCA_029339505.1 Unio delphinus | reverse complement strand
GCCGGTCTGAACATTTGCAGTTAGCTTATTAAAGTACTACATTACAAGCCAACACACACAGACACACACACAGAGAGATACACACGCACAGAGTCACTCACATACACGCGCATATATATATATATATATATATATATATATATATATATATATATATATATATATATATATATATATATATATATATATATATGCTGAGAGAGAGAGAGAGAGAGAGAGAGAGAGAGAGAGAGAGGTGTCGTACTCGAAGTTAGTATTACCACCTCTAAGATGAAGGATAGTATCAAATAACGTATCAAACTATCTCATTTTAAAAAATGTTCCATTCTTCAAGGCAGGAAATATATTTTATATTGTAGTGATTTCATTCTTATTAATTTAAACAGTGTCCAGTTTTATCATGTCGATTCCGTCTAATTATTGGCAAAGAGAAATTAAATAATTGTGCTATATTGTATGTTTTAGAAAGGAGTATATTCAAATAAATGTTTAGCTTGAAGAATTTCAGTAAAGAAACGACATACCTTTACATTTTGTTTTGTTTTGTGCATCAACATTATATCCAGACACACAGCCACAGGTATATCCGCCGATTGTGTTGCTACATATTTGCTCACAGTCATTTAGTGTTGGGCTACATATTTGCTCACAGTCATTTAGTGTTGGGTCGTTACATTCATTCATATCTGTTGAACAGGTTTAGATATATGCTGTTAGAATATTTTTGGTAGCCATATCATACAAGCGACTAATATTTACTAACTATTTTGTGTCATAAACAATACACAACAATAATGAAAACGTGGGAACTAATGCATCAAAAGTAATGCGTTAAAAGCAATTGGTAAGTTGATAGGTTGTTCAAACTATACTTGTTTTTTGTTCATACCTTTTTATCATCCTGTTGGTACAATAATCTATTTTTTTTAATTTCTCATTATCTACGTATATATATATATATATATATATATATATATATATATATATATATATATATATATATATATATATATATATATATATATATATATATATATCGTGTTTTTGGACTAAATGTAGAACAATGTATAAAAAAACGAAAGAAACATACGTTATTGAATTGGGATATATTTACAAAATATAATTGTTTTCTTTTTCAATTCCAGAGCTGATACGAATCGGATGATGCCAACTATAAAAATTTAAAGAAATGTCCTATTTTTCAAGGCAATAATAATTATCAAGAAACATTTGATTCAGTGGAAATGTAACAAGAGAATATTTATTAAAACTTGCGAATATATTTTAATTCTATATTTCACTTATAACAATTATAAACATATGTGCTTGTTACCACACCTATGCATATGTTGTTTACTGCCTTGTATCCTGATCTGCACGTGCAAGTGTAAGATCCAATTGAATTCGTGCAATATTTTAGTGTATCGTCACAAATGTTCGGATTATCTGTACATTCATTGACGTCTTTGTCACAATTTATTCCGGTCCACCCGCGTGCACAAATACAACCTTTCACTGGATCACATTTCTCAGCACCTCTGCCGCAAGTACATGTGTAACTGCAATTATCTCCGTAGAAAGGGTACGAGCAGGCTAAAGTGTACGATAAGATACATTACCAACACTGAATAGCATGACAAACATGGCCATAGTGAAAATTATACCAAACATGGCCCATACTTAAAAGTATAAGCTACATGACCCATACTGAATAAAACAAATATGGCCCATACCGACTAGTAAAACAAACATGACCCATAGTGAATATTATAACAAACATGACACATAGTGAACAGTAAAACAAATATGGCCCACAGTGAATATTATAGCAAACATTCACTATACTTAATATTATCGCAAATAAGGCCCATATAAAATAGTATCACAAACATGGCCGATACTGAACAGTATACCCCAAGAGTGGAAGGACTATACATTTTCCGCAACAAAATGCAATTATCAGATTTAGTTAGGTGTCGTAATAAATTTACATCGAGTATAAATGTCACCATTAACGCTTTGAAACAAATATAAATATGTACTATCAAATTCAGCTCAGATCAGTGGAGAAACATGTTTAATATATCCTGATAAAGGAAGTGTAAAAAATTCATACATGCATGAAATTTAGCAATTTTAATTGCATAACATCGACGCATGCCACGGAGCTTTTCTACCATAATTTGAGAGTGGCGGATTCCTCATGAACTGATTTGAATTTAAAACTCATACTATACATAAAGAACAATCTACTTACGATTACAAGATGACCCGTCGTTCCCCGGCGTATAACCAGAGAAACACGTACATTTGAAACTGCCAATACTGTTTTCGCATGTTTGAGAGCATATGTTCTGCGTACACTCGTTGATATCTAAGATTAAAATTAGATTTAAAATTACATGATTATGTTCGACGCTTAATAATCAAAGAACAACATGATATGAACGCAACCTCTGACAGTGTAAACCTGCACAAATAGGGAGATTACTAATCACAATTATACATCGTAGAATGATCCCGTAAATCACCATTTCGGATACATGCGTATGTGATGATGCACTTTATTATTGGATGAACTGCACCACCCCATCCTTCTTTGTTACTACGTAAACATTCTGGAATGGTGGAGTGAAAAGTAGATTCATATTGTGTTTATTAGCTACATGTCCAGTTATTAAAATTCTGTTTAACTTATTTGCATGAATATGAATTGATTTGTAAATTATATATTTTGCCATACTTTTTTCACTTTTAAAAACTTACATTAAGCATTATAATAATATTATAAACTAAAATTCATTCGTTTCTACCAAACCAATTTAACTGGAAACATATCTTATGTGTATCTCTTTTATAAAATGATACATCGGGTTCCTGCATGCATAAATTGATAAAGATTTACGAAAGTTTGTCTTTTTCATTTTTTGTTCTGGACATATTCTTCCCTGAATTATGAATTTAATCCAGGAAAATAATGTAAACTAAAATAGGACAAAAACATCCTCATAAATATTATTTATTTTGATGCACGTATATTCAAGTTGCGAATATAGGTCTTTGTTACCTGTACATGTGCCCTCGTCCGTAAGACTGTAACCAGCACGACAGAAGCATGTTGCATTTCCCGATGCGTCTATTGTACACCCGTTTGCTAGACTGCAATTTTTTGTATCACACGCCCGTATACTGTTGTCTTTGACGAAGAAAGAAACGAAAACAGAAAAAAAAACATAGTGTGCACGTCTCAAAGAATACAATTAAATGGTTTCAAAAAGTCTCGAGATAGAATATGAAGTTCTTCAACAGCCCAAACAATTTGAAAGTCTTGTTCATGTACGTTAAATGATTAAATAGTCTATATAAATATACAGTTATCTGGTATTCGTTTTACACGACAGACTTAAAAATAACTAAAAGATACAAGCATGGAGGTTTCTCTCCAGAAATGTTTAGTCCTTTATACGGTGATTGCAATGATATATATATATATATATATATATATATATATATATATATATATATATATATATATATATACAACACCAATGACGAGTCTGAGGCACTCCCATTCATTCCGAAATCAATGATTGTTGAACATACAACTTCAGGCGTCATCGCAATAGTTAAGTAAGCAGATATTCTCATTTTTTGTTTCATTTACCTCCTAGATATTCTGCAAATGGGTTACCATGTATAGTCTCTACACGAATAAATCGTTAGTAACTATCTAGTTTATGGTCTCAGGAAGAAACAAATCGACAGTGTCGCCTGAAATGTTATTGAATTTCCCATTGGCGCTTACAACATTAAAACACTCAGTGATTCGATACGATTCAGGAAGACAATAGTGACCAACTCGAGAACACGACATATTTCGGAAATGGTCATTGCAATGTTGTTCAAGTATTAGTACTAATATTGCCTGCAGTTTAAAAGTACCTAGCTGCGCATATTGGTCACAGCTAGGATATATATATATATATATATATATATATATATATATATATATATATATATATATATATATATATATATATATATAGACAAATTCTAAGTGAATATCACATTACGATCCATTCTTGTCAAGAAAGCTTCTCATTTATGGAAGCAAACTTTCAGCTAAAGAGGTAAAGTAGATTTAATATTATATTCTTATCGCTATTTGTTTTCTAGGACATAATTGTTTCCCAAATCAGATGTTTTAGTATTTATGCTAAATTCTACAGAATAAATACCTAGGTTATGCAGCGTCATTAGACTAGTAATACTATAGTTTGTTTCGAGATAGATTTTTTGTTGTTGTAACTGAACATACAACTTGAGTTTAGTTACACACTGCATGCCTTCAACGTTTAATGTACATGGATAACTAATTCATGTGCGCGCATGCGCAACATATATGAATGTAAAAGTACTTTACCGTGTCATATGTATTACACGGATTGGTTGTTTTAATTTTAGTTGACCGTGGGGTCCAGTGGTGCCCGTGTGTAGTGTCATGTGGTAGTGACCGTGGGGTCCGTGGGTGACAGTGAGGTCCGTGTGCTAGTATATGATGCCCGTGTTGTGGTGCCATGTTGTAGTGAACCCTGTGCGGGGCTTGTCGATGCTGCCTGTGTGTGGTGCGTGTATGGTACCTTGTGTATGATGCCTTTGCATATGCTGCATTTGTGTATGCTGCGTTATATATAGGTATTATATATATATATATATATATATATATATATATATATATATATATATATATATATATATATATATACATATATATAAATGGGTGATGTCATAAAATGCATAATTTCATATTTACATCTGTCTCGTTACATGAACGATAACTTCATAAATTCTTAAATTCATATTTACATCGCAGTTTCGTTACATGAACGATACAATCATAACATGCTTGCTTTTGCTTTGTTATCTCGTTATATGAAAGATATAACCAAAATGCAGGCATTTACATCTGTATCGTTATTTGAGCTAAATATATTCGTAAATTCATACGTGTACTTGTATTTGTTGATCTGGTGATCATACGTTACTCACGTCAGTTTCAAATGCTTTTCGTTGAAATCATCCTTTGGGATTTTTGTCATAGAGATACTTATTATTGATAGTTCCATGCTAGAAGCATTATACTATTCCTTATCTTTTGTTTATAATGGCGTCAGAATTGATTATATTTAATTTAAGTTTATAAATAAATATCTTATTAACGCAGTTGCTTTTGGATTTCTTCTCTAAACCAGTCACATCCCGGCTAATCCGGTGACAGCTTTCGACCGCTAGTCACCCACTTAATATGGGCACCGACGTACCCATTTGCGCTACTGGCCGCAGTGCCAGTCAGTAAAAATGTACTGAAACTACTCAACAACGTATGTCAGGAATGGCGGAAGCCATGTACGATTGGATGATCGCAAAAGCCGCAAAAGAAGGTAAATCAGTTGAGAATTGTATTCGTCGGAAACAATAATACAAGGGGTTTCGAAAATGGATACATTCAAACTCGCATCGGAGGGTTAGGATTAGACTTTAATACGGACGCACCGGTGTATATGGATTAAAGTGCCTGAGACGCTCAGTATTAATCATACCATTCTTGAAACCATATTCAAAGACAGAATAAAATTGCAATTGATATTTTACTTCTGTGTAAGGCCTTTTTGGAAAACTTTCACAAAATGATTACGGTGGTTATCCGTCTTGTATCCGAGATGTGTCTGTCAGTAAAGGTTTCATGGAGTTATTAAGAAACAAAGGTTTACCATAGATTGAAATGAAATCCAAATGTTTAAGATTAAGGTTGACGTTTATGCGAGGATTATCGGATTCGACCGATACAACCTTGATAATGTAAAATCCGCTGTCCTATTTATGCCGATTCACAAATACGACTCTGGACAAAGAGATCATGGATGATATCTCTACCGTCAACTGTACAGGCTGCATTTAAGGACCCACAACCTTGTGGTATGTCTGCAAAGTAATGTCTCTGCTGGCATCCTATGGTGTTCTGAGTCAACGTATTATCTTAGTATTTGCGCAAAGTCGAGGTCAACTACCTCGACCCTAATTATCGCTTTCATGCGTCATTCAATTAAATCATATATTTCAGTTTCTAAGAACACCAGAAAGATATTTATGGAGCAAACGACAATCATTTCAATACTGAAATGGCATAAACAGTGATACCATTTTGTGTAATCAAGGCTTTGGTTGACAAGATGTGTTGTCAAACGTTACATTCTGGACCTGTAATAATTTTCGATGGCTGAAAACTCTTTGCTTTGCGTTCATTAATATTTGGACGCACGTCAGCAATGTCATTTCTCGCTCTCACCACAGACATGACAGAACCAAGCTCTCGGTAGGTGTCATAGTAAATAACCACTTAAGAAATTTCTGATGACACGGACACGGTTTTGTGGCGTCTCAAACTTTGGTTTATCCAAGTAACGGTTGATCTCAATAGTAAAAGGATATCTGAGTGGTTACGAGTGTCGGATATATATTTGCTGTTAAATGGTCTACAGACATGCGTCAAATAGGGTTCGCTTGATTTTACAATCATGGCTTAATGAATATCATAAGCTGTCGTAGTACAAGACCGGTATAAAAGCATGGATATAGGTCTTCAGATGTCTCAAAACGACATTGCTACGGGTTGCTCGATTTATTATCTCTTGCTAAAATATATGATTCCATGATACTTGGTCGATACGCACTTTCGTGCACCAGGTACCAAACTGCAGGTTTATTGCAGAGCTTCTCATTGATACGATAATGTTGATTGAGTACACCGGTAAAGTTCATCGACTCGTTTGCGTAAAAAAAACATATTTTTAAAAAATAGGAATTGTTTTGGTAAATTTGGAATTGTTTTGGTAAATTCGGAATTGAACATAACAATTCAAATAATGTTTGTCACAAAATTAAGATTGGCCGTGGTGAAGATCAGTGTGTGAAAAAGCGCATTATGACTGGATTGAGTTGTCAAACGTAAGAACTCCTCGGGAAGGTTAACTGGAGATGTCTTTGTGTGATGGAACCGGTCGAAACGTAATCAGCGTAATGGTGCCAAAAAAGGATCACTTATGTAAGGTTAAAATTGTTAGAATCTGCGGTAATGCAAATACAAACGAGCTGTGGACTATTTTCTTAACTCGCGTACATTTCAGCACTGTTAGCGGTTTCAGTTTCTGTGGTTGTTAAAGTGGCTCAAAAAAGTGTCATTGGAACTATATCCCGGACGACTACTAACTGGGCGGCTGGTGGACTCCTAGTACCCGTGGATCTACAAGAATGGGGAAAGATTTCAACTACCTGTGACAACTCGAATAGGAAGAGGTCTTTGAATATAAGGGACGACTCACGAAATGCTCTTGGATCAACGACTTTTGCTAGCCTGACCGGCTAGCTTGATGGTTGTGGCAGCAATTCTTATCTTGACTCCTCTAGCAAAATTTGATTTGCACTTTATGTCATAATGAAACAAGCACTTGTGACATGGCTTCATGTGGGATGAGCCAAGGGTCAAAGACTATCAGACATGAATTCTTCGCGTGTACGATGCCGAGGTCAGCAGTTTTGATTCAGGAACATGACCTGATATTAATTGGATCGCGTACGGCATGAAACCCACATATTGTATGTATTTTCACTTTTACGGGCTTTAATCGCCATAGGAAGTAGTTTGTTGTTGATTAAACAGGACGTCACAGCTGTTTTAGTTAACGCAAAAGTTGCAAACTCGGATGGGTGGCTCACGCGTTCACCAGTATCGCACGCGCGTGTTGATTTCGCATGATTGAAGACAAAATCACTTTGACACGACCCTTAACGCATAAAACATGCCTGATGACATTTACGGACACACAACCCGACTTGATGCCGATGTGAATCTTAAACAGGTTTGCCACCAAAAGCTGATTTTGTGAGTTTTAGGGATTAATCAGGAAAATTGCAAATGTCCAAGGTGGTCATCAACGACTGTGTTTTGAATCCACGACGCTGTGTTTTGGAACACATGAACGAAATCACCGTTAATACGGGTATCAGTTTTTTTTATTTGTTGGTTGCTTTCTGTAAAGTCGAAGGCGATATACATTCCCAATCGAAACTTAAGCAGCCCGGCGTTGAAATGAGCGGGATACTAATCAATTATGGAAATCAAATAATAAATATGTATCCTTACCATATATGCATTTACTTTGGGTTATATTATAGGTGTAACCAGATTTACAGGTACAAATATAACCTCCATACGTGTTGTTACAATCCTGGTCGCAGCCAGAAATGCCCTCTAGACACTCGTTGATATCTGAAACATGGAAGTGTTATTAACCAATGAGGACATGCATAGTTCTATATTTTTATGTACAATAAGAAACATTACAAATTGTATTTAAGACTAAAATATGGCACAAATATTTTACGCGAGGCTACATTATATATAGGCATACAATTTACCTACCTTCCTTATATGTTTTTATACACGTCACCTTTGTGTTCAACTCAGTGTATATGTACGGACGTAATACACAGTTGGAATTCTTCTTAAGACAGTTTATTTGTTTACAGTTATGCCAATGTTATAGTTTATCTATTTAATAAATTTCATTTTTCATAGTCAATTTGTGTACAAAAGGTATACATGTTTAGTATCTCCATATTCTTCAAAGTTCAGCCAGTGTCACTTGTATTTTTATTTTTTATTTCAAGAAGAAGAAAAACCATATCTTCCATTGCTTAATTTTGATTCAAAACGGTACCTAGATAATACCAGTTAAAACGGATGGCCATATTAGGAAAATATCTGCCCCTCGAACCTTACATGTGTCTTTTCATACAATCATACTTAGATATGCATGCTAGAATATAAGGAATCTTATATTAATCTATATTGAAATACCGCGTGTGATTTCGAAAAAACCAAAAGTTCAGGAATAAAAACGCTTTTTATATATAATAAATGTGAGATATGACATGCTTTTCAATATCGCATGGTGTCAGGTGCCCGTGAAAACACTATCAACTTTCGAGAATATATAGCAGATTTGGTTATCTAAATGTTAAAATACAACGTTATAATACACTACATTAGGTTAAATTAATGGTATCCTTTAATTCATGGGTATATGAATAGCCTAATTTATTAGATTGGCTGTAATACGACCTGTCCTAGTAGCGTGATCTCAATAAAAAATACTAATTTTAGTACTAGTGTACTTGAGCAGTGTGATGGGAGATAGCAGCAGCTTAATAGAGTATTACACTGCATAATTATCAGGCATTTACGTTCGAGAGCAATCATGTAATAAATCTACTTACATTTTTTTTATAACAATTTGATTCAGGTTTTCGATTTTAAAGTACCAAAGTTAATATCGGTTATGAAAATTAGGTAAGTGATAGTTTTTAGAATACAAGGCGGAAATTCTTTCCTACTTAGATGTTCATACTTGCCGCTCTGACAGCTATCAGCCAGTGCACTGTCTGCACTCATATTTATAGACTCCTATTCACGTCACATGACGTTAGTTAGCCTAATAATGTTTGTCCTTTTAAAGGGTCACCATGGCGGTAACCAAGTCACCTGTTCAAACTGTACGAACAATCCCTATGAACACGCACTTTAGACAGACTTAAGTTGTCCTCACAATGACCATGGTGTACGTTGTTTTTACTCGTAATCTTATAAATATATTCATACCTATGATTACATAGAACTGAAAGAAATGGACAAGTAAATTGCAATGCGAATCTAGTGAGAGTACAGCGTACCGATGAGTCGTAATACGGTAAAATATAGTCCCTATCAACTACATACTACATGTATTTTGCACACTATGTAAAACAACAAGTTCTACATAACCAAGAACATTCAATAATGAACAGTAACATTAGTTCTAACTTATTGTCCAACAGAAGTCTGACCAGAAACATGTGATTCTACGGCTGGGCACATTAATTCCATCAATATCTTGCATATCAGCTGTTCTGGTAATAAAACTCCACCGGAAGGCTGAATTCATTTGTTTATGCGCTAACATCATATTTGTCGCTCTGATATTCCAAAATGATGGAAGGTAAGGTAATTAATTTCCTAAAATATTCATGTCAAATTCCAGCATGACACACCTATGGTGCAATACGGAATGAATATGGTACAATAACGGGGAATATGCTGACTTCTTTCTACTTATTGTCGGTGTGCCATAGTTTGTAGAACTGTTGACTTTTTTAGATGACGTCATTGACGAAATCATTAATACTCATGACAACAGCGTGACATTATTTAGACCAGGGCAAGGTTTTATACTCACATTTTAGTATCAGACATATTTATCAAAGATGCAGACGGTGAATCTAAACGATCGATGGTGGGTAGGTGGCGTACGTTTAGGAACGGAAGAAGTAATTCCCACAAGATACATGTTTGCAATGACACATAAAAATGACACATAAATATGACATGATCAAAGAAGCCATTGTCTGATTATTCAACATCATCTCACACATTAATATTAATTGGAAAATGTGCATGCAAAACTCCATGCAAAATACCATTATAGTATTACAACATAACGAACTGGATCATGATGTTGTTGTTTCATCTTTTTACATAATCATTATTAGTATTACTATTGGAAAATGAATGTAATTCCTAATAGCGCCAATTATTTTGGTTTGTTGAGTTAGGTATTACAATACTGGTCATATATATTAATCCGTAATATATAGCATTATAAAATAGAATGCTCTTTACGACATCTTTCCCTCGAATAGCCTGTCCATATTGGGGAAATATAATTGCTACTGTCAATTTTGCTACGGATATAGTTTGATGTTTTTTTATGTGGCAATGGTACACAGTGCATCTTGTACTGTAAATTATTATGTTCCATATACGGTTATTTCTCGAAACAACATACATGCCTTAACATTGAAACAAGTATGAGTCCGATTTAAACTTATGAATATTTATTTTTGTTGTTGAAGGATTGATTCGATCTTGGTAGAAGCATTAAAATCAATGCTTCAAAATGTTTAGATTTAACAATTCATTGAAATAAAACATATGAGAAGTTTAACAACCTTGACAGTCTTTCCCATTGGAATGTAGCTGGAATGTCTTGTTGCATGCGCAGTAGTAGCTTCCGTCTGTATTTA
Source organism: Unio delphinus (assembly GCA_029339505.1). Classification (NCBI taxonomy): domain Eukaryota; kingdom Metazoa; phylum Mollusca; class Bivalvia; order Unionida; family Unionidae; genus Unio; species Unio delphinus. The sequence continues at coordinate 14,458,822 of JAQISU010000036.1, read as the reverse complement.
CACAGGTCTGGTTGCATCCATGCGAAGATGTGTTGCATTCGTTTATATCTGAAACACCAAATTTTGGAAATATGTAATACGCACGCGAGTTTGGTACATACATATCACCAAAGCAAGGAGTATCGAGTTGCTGAATATCAATGATCAAAAATGTACAGATAAAGACATTAATATGCCTAAATAACAAATCGGTTCTAAGTGATGGACAACTATATTAAAATATTAGGGCCCATTTTTGTAAATTTATTCTATTTAAAAATATGTAACAGGTAAAACTTTTTTCAATTTGTTAAACACTCAGGTTATAAATGCATAGGATCCTATTCATCGTCGTCCTATATCATCGCCTTTAGCCTTGGCCCATATATGCCTAACGGAGCTCATATAAAGGGCCAATCAATCGAAACCTCATTGAGCTTGATTAGATATATTGTGTTGATGCTGTCACTAATTTAGTATTAATTCCATATTATGAAATTGTTTGAAAGCTAATTGATGCAAGTAAGTTTATCTATATGAGGAAATTTTAAGAAGAAAACCCCACATACTATGCGGGACTACATACTCAAACAGAATGATTATTCAGAGATGAAACATGCCAAGTCATACTTCCAACAGTGCAAAAATGTGTACTTATGTATACACTGATTAGGGTTTACCACCATAGCATTAAAAGAGCGTGCTTATGTACCGATATACTTACTAGGGACTAACACACATTCATAAAAGTGCCTACTTACCGATAGGCCTAATCGATAATGTCGTTGTTATGAAACACATCCACTTACTAATAAATTTGCTAAACCCAGCCACGCTAGCTATAAAAAAGCGTGCCTACCAAACCTATACACATGCTAGGCCCAAACCACGCTAGCAATAAAAAAGCGTGCCTACTAACCGATACATTTGCTCGGATCTACTACTCCATCAGCATAACCTTTAGGACACGAGGAACAATTGTAGGATCTTTTTAAAGTTTGATGGATGGAAGCTGGATTGTCTGTGCATTTCCTTAGTGGAGAGCATGGTGTAGAAGCACAACCATTAAAATCAGTTTCGCAATTTTCCCCTGCAATATAAGTAATATAAATCTCGCTAGATGATGTATTTTAAATTTAGCAATTATCTTCCAGAAAGTACAGTCAATATTACCACGTCTCTGTACACATTTATTGGTACCTAGTCGTGCGTGTGAGTCATGCAAATTAATTTATTTCAGTCTACACATACACATACACACATATATATACATCCACACAAACACAGACAGTCACACACACACTTCAATAATCTGAGAACAAATAGTGCAAGACTAATATATAACTATAGCTTTCAACTCTAAATGAGTCTTATTTTAAAGACAAACGAAACACCCGTTAAAACTTCTTGAGATTAAACAAGTTAACCAGATTTTCTACAAGAATAAAACCTTGACACATTTTGTTTCAGCTAATTTAGTGTAACTTTAAATAAATGTTGAAAGATATTATATATTGATACGGAAATCGATGAGCGATATCACCATCTGCTAATTTATGTTAATTTATATCAGCGCAAGAGATATCCTAAATACTTAATCATAATATAAATTAGCATAGATTAATAAGTAAATTTAGATAATTATTTAAACGAAAATGTGACGTCTGCAAAATGATCATTTTGTTTGTGCGTAACTCTCTTTCCTGATATTCGTGGTTTAAACCGTTTTGTTTCAATGTTATAAGGCGGCATGTTGAGTAAACTTCATTGTCATCCAGTGATATCTATGGATATTGATCCTTTTGTGTAGTGTTACAAATTATCACATATACTGATGGCTACATGTGATGAGATAAATTACATTCTCTTACTTGCACACTTGTTTAGACCATACATGTTAAGATTTTAGCTTTCGCTAGCCGCTGTGCTAGAAATGTGCTGTTTCTATAATATGTTTTATCATCAAGGGGACCATATATACAACCATTCGACGACTATCCGGGAAATCTCGGCCGCTTGAGAACAACATCAAACACAAGACCGGAAAATTCATCAGCTCCAACACAGGACGTTTGGACCGTTGGCAGGACATCTTCTGCACCCTCCTCAACCACGATGCCCCACCTGGACCGATGTAATCTGTGGATGCCATGGACGAGTTGTCTGCGCTAGTCGATGAGTCTGAACCGTCTATGAAGGAAATACGGACTGCCATCTTAGACCTGAAGAACAACAAGGCGCCGGGCATTGATGAAGTGACACCAGAAGCCTTGAAATACGGCGGAGAGATCATCGTCGAAAGATTACACGCCCTGCTGAGATTGATATAGCGATCGGAAGCGGTACCAACATCATGGAAGAAAGCCATCATCGTACCAATCTTCAAGAAAGGCGACAAAACGGACTGTAAGAACTATCGGGGCATCAGCCTGCTCTCCATACCTGGCAAAGTATTTATGAAGATCATCCATAGAAGGGTACTCAAACGGCGGGAGGAAGCAGCACGAGAGGAACAGGCCGGTTTTCGACCTGGCAGAAGCTGCTGCGACCAGATCTTCACGCTCCGTCAAATCCTCGAGGAAAGAATTCGGTGTGGAAAACGCACAATCATGGTGTTCATTGATTTCTCCGCAGCGTTCGACAGCGTCCATCGCCCGGCCTTGTGGAAAGCCCTGGAAGCGGAAGGATACCCACCAAAATACATCCGGCTACTTATCAACACCTATGACGGGTCAACCAGTCAAGTTCGAGTCCAAGGAGCAAACACGAAGGATTTCTCGGTGAAAACGGGCGTCTGTCAGGGATGCGTGCTCTCACCTAGCCTCTTTAACATCATGGTCGATTGTGTCATGCGCAAGGTATTCCTCGGATTACTTTTGGTGCAGGGCTTGATGAACATGCCACAGATCTAATGTTCGCGGACGATAGTGCATTTCTCACTGAGGACGAAGCCGAAGCAACAGAAATTATGCAAGAAATCGCCGATGAAGCAGCTAGATTTGGGTTAAAGATCAACACCGCCAAAACAGTTGTCATGACATCGGACAACACCCCAGCGACCGTCTGCCTTAACGGAGTCTATCTTCAGCAAGTAGAGGAATTTAAATACCTGGGGTCCATAATCCGAAGCAGATCAATAGCGGCCTCCACCGACATCCCGCATCGCCTGGGACTCGCAACGTCTGCGTTCGGGTCACTAGCTTGGTGCATATGGATAAAAAGGCCCTTTTGGTGGTGACCAAAGTGCGTCTATACCGCACTCTCATCCTCCCAATACTACTATATGGAGCAGAGACGTGGGTCCTCCTAGACGCGGACCTCAAGAAGCTGGAGGTATTTCAAATGCGCTGCCTCAGACGAATACTGGGAGTAAAACTTCTGGACAGAATCTCAAATGTGGAAATCCGGGCCCGATGCTCTCACCAACCGACAGTGGAATCACTGATTAGACGTGCTAGGCTTCGCTGGTTTGGCCATGTCTGCCGAATGGAAGAGAGGCGTCTACCGTATCAAGCCCTGTGGCGCACCAGACCGAAAACCTGGAAGGTCTCAAGAAATGCACCAACGAAAACCTGGATCAAACAAGTGGAAAAAGACCTGGCGAACTATGGCATGACCTCGGCACATGTCAAAGAAAATGCCACGCGGAACCGAAAATGGTGGAAGGAAATAATTGAATTCATCTGCACGGGCAATTTTCGAGCAGCACCCACAGTTTCCTATCAACTGCGACCACGCTGATTGGATGGAAACTACGGGACCAAATTGATATATACTAGGGTGGTCATGGTTAGTGATTGGCGATAGATTCGCCATGCATAGGATGTCTTTGATGTTTGAAAAGATATTTCCGGTAGGCTTCTTCAGGCTTTTTATTGGTTAGATTAAAATTAGTATATTCACAGTTGGTCAGTGTTTCCTGATAATGTTAAATACTATGGGGTTTTTTGATCTCTCCTTCCTTCTAGCGGGTCATTTAAGTTCGTTTGTTTAGCCATTCGGGTGGCTTTTTTCTATCAGGACTTTGTCGTAGCCTTGGTTTATAAAATGTTCGGATAACGCTTAGCTTCTACAGTTGAGAGCAATCATAAACTAATTTTATAGTGTTTATTGTCAGTTTATTGTATTTATCTTAATCCATTCCTGAACACAAATGGTCCCTTTATTCGCCATATAGTTTGTATTATTTATGTATACATACATTTATACATACATACATACAAACATACATACACACACACACACACACACACACATATATATATATATATATATATATATATATATATATATATATATATATATATATATATATATATATATATATTATTTTTCCTTCTCTTTCTTTACCTTGCCAAAAATCACTGCAGATGCACACAACGTATTTGAATGTCGGCATTGACCTATTATCTGCCCTTTGTTGTTTAAAATCACAATTCCCATGTTCTGAACAACCACTGCATAGGTATATTTCAAGCGCTAGCGCCGGGGACTGCACTTTTAATTTATCTATAGCTGTTATGCTGCAATGAGAATAATCCGTTTAATTTCTTACCTAGATACAGTATATTGTCAATTACAAATGAAACGAGAAAATTGACATCCACACTGAACACTTATAAGTCGTTACAGAACATTAGCTACAACTCTAAATGAGATGATTTTACGTTTTTGGGGAGTCATGTATTATAAATAGATAACAGTATACACGTACACTACTAATGGTTGTGAGTGTCACAACACCAATTTATAGACAACATAGAACCACGAGCATTATCGTTAGAAGCAACTTTTTAATTTAGTCGTTAGTACTATTCTGCATAAATATACTGAAATAAAATTAATCGACTTAAGTGAAAATAATAAATATAACTATTATATGTACACAAATGTATCTATTTTTAATTTTTTTTTTATTTATTCCAATTTTCGAATATAATAGTGCTTAACATTTGTCAGGAAGATATATTTGAATAACTGTGCAGGCAACGCATAAACCTAACAAGAATAAGAACTGTAAATAGAGATGGAATGTTTTCTTCGATATGTGAACATTACTACAGATCTGGACGGGATTTTAAAACGTTAATATTGAGTTGGGACTGAATTTTGTTTCGTATCAATGTACACGCCACTGTTTTTTCAGCCATTACGATATAAAATAAACAATATATTTAGTTTCATGTTTTTTAAATATGGCAAGGTAACCTTTTGTTCTTATAGATTACGTTGTCAAATAGTGCTTACCCTTATGCATATGCCAAATTAAATTCATTAAAGTAACACATATATTTACCTAACTGATACCGGGTCATCATTTTTAACTTCAAAGGAAATGATGCTCGTATTGTCTGCCTCGACTGTAATTGTGGCATTTGCCGTATTATATAACAGTTGATAGGTAATCGGTCCATCATCAGATGCAATTGCTCGGACGGAAACCCTTTGGCCAACATAAGCATACACTGTGCTATTGCCAGTTATCGTTGGAATTTGATTAGCTGAAAAAAGTATTTATGCTATTGATATCTGTTAAGTTGGAACATCTGTCTATATGACGTAACATGTTAAATTAAACACACAACGACAACGTTAACAACAACAAAGCAATTACGACGTTAGCAAGAAGGACACAAGGAGAAACATGTATTTATTTTAATGGTACGTATTATCGTGATTCACGTATATTCAAATCAATATATATTTTCTTCACTATTCCATTTAGTCAAGTCCCATCTTCAGATATTTTTTCTACTTAATATGTATGTATGTATATATGTATGTATGTATGTATGTATGTATGTATGTATGTATGTATGTATGTATGTATGTATGTAGGTATGTATGCGTTTGTTTATATCTGTTTATATGTGTATGATTATTATAATGAACTCACCACAACTCTGTATCGTATTTACTGATACATTATGCAAGTATTCTGCTAGAATAGGAGTTGTTACCTATTTCCGCTTGACCCGTCGAAGCCTGTGCCTCGAGCCGGCGAGTATTATTAGCAACTGCTTCATTTTCGGTAAAAACTAGATCAAATATACATTCCTGATTGTCTTCTCCACATATCTTCTTAGCATTTGTAACCTTTTCAACGTTCGCTTCATCCAAAAATTTTGGGACAAAAGTTCTGTTGTGGAAGTCCGAATGGTTTTTTCCAAGCGGATATATGAAAGCTGATTTGATTGCATTCACCTCCCCTGAAGTACAAAAAGATAAATAATAGTGTAATGTTCTTTGGAAACTCGTCATGAGCACGGTACTAACTGTCTTCCATTCTTTTCACTACAGTATGATTCAGGTATAAAGTCAAATGTAAAATAGGTTAAAAGCAAAGTAGTGTCGACGTTCATGCTAGATAAGATATATTCATAAGAATTAACCAAGCCTCATGCAGAGCCATGTCATATTACCCGAAATACAAACAGAAAAAGAAAGCAAAGGAATATTTTTCCTCAGATTCATTACAACTTAATTGTTTTTTAATGGAACTCATATGTAACTCCTGAGATATATGCATAATATTGATTCATTGATTGATTACTATGTCGATCTCTAAAACATGCATGACGATATATAGTTGAAAATCATTTGCAGGCGAGATGTTTTATTAGGCTGTCATTTGAGAAGATTAATCGTTTTCAGTGTTTATGTCAGGAGACTTTGTTCGGTCTCTAAATCATCTACTGCCGCATGACATTTATAGTGCATAACGTTGACCGTCATGATATGTATTAGAAAAGCAGTTGGTTCGTTTCTTTGATGATGACACATACATCTCAGAAATATGTTTGAAAACTTTCAACTCTTTTGAACACCAGGAATAGTAGTCGTTTCCATGTCTACACACATAGTTGCTGTTGGATTATAAAGCCTTTATTTTAGTTCTTTTGTTGCACATTCACGCATTACAATTATGTTGATAGCGTGAACAGCACTTACATGTTTGTCCGTAGCTGAAAATTTGACGTTCAGAAATATTCGAAGTGAGGATTGTACCATTGTCAAACATAAATTCATTATCTGGATTTTCATCAAAGTTTCCCAGCAGACCTCTTGTCCGTCCGTTAAACTCAGTAGGTATCACTACACTAACAGATAGCATCCGAACACCAACTGACACATTGAAGGAAATTCCTGAAATGTTAAGGGAACAATAATTTAGTACATGACTTTTATAAATTTGACAAAGCAGTTATTAACTTTTAAAATATTGCACGGGTTTACAAAAGCATAACTTCCTATAGAAATCCGATTTTCCATAAAAGCATATTAAAGTTAAAAATTACATTTGATTAGTTTTAATAAAACATGTCTAACATCTAAATATGGTTTTCTTGTTATGATTAGGAAGGAGTTTAATAGTACCATGAACTATTACTATCATTCTTGACACAAGATCAATTCGAAAGTAACAAAGCGTATTCACTTCGTTACATGTTGTTCAGTCCGACTCATTTGTGAGCATGATTTGGATTGCTAACGTAGCTATTACAATGTTACAGTCAAAATGACACCATGTCTGCAGCCTGGCAGTTATAGCGATGTCTACAACATAGGGCATCATGCCGCAGGCATGTATCATGATGTACCACCCAATCACGTTATCCTGACAGCAAGCTGACCAGTCATAACACTGACATCTTAATGCTGAGAGTCAAGCAAGGCAAGTGCTTGGATCAGTTCTAACCCACGTTGTCTAGCATCCGAGTCAGACACTCAAGCTACTAATCCATATGAGCGGTCATGTCATCGATTTGTCATATTAAATATTATTTATTATCTTGTTTATTACACGTATCCCAATGAAATTAATATCTAAAATATTTAATATCATCGGTTTTGTTCATCTAAATTATTTTTTTTATCTTCTGAGATGATGATGCTGAAAAATAACAATCATCGATAATAATACATAAAAGACAAATTGTAGCAAAAATCCTACTTAGTAAAGGAGAGAAAGTTATTATGCTATACTATAAAGCAATATCTAACGTCGAATAATTATTGAAGTTTATTTGATGTTATGAAGATATACACTATATTTATATTGACTTCGATGATAATTTAAATAATGCAACAGGAATAATATCGTGCAAACCGTTGGAAAATACGGCCGTTAATGTCTTTGTAGCATCATCTCGAGAAAGCGAAATATATTCATCCTGCACGTCAAACTCCTTGGTCATATCAGCAAAGTTCCTCGTATAGTCAACAAACGAAGACATATTCTCACTGGATTTCGCGTATATGATTAAACCTATAAGACATTAAATCACAGTAATGTAAGATATATTTCCATCAGCATTGCTAATTAAAACTTGTATGTTGTATTATCTTATGTTTAATGTGTTTTTATTTTAGTATCTTGGAATATATTTTAGCAAATGTTAGGATAGTAAAGAATGAATTAAGACAATTACGTTCGTTATCATTTTTGTTTGCACTTGCTCAATATATAATAACGTCATGTTATGTATCATAAACAATATCAAACGCAAAATATCCATGACTTCGAATAAATATAATCGTAACGCTAGTGTTAAAAATATGTGTATATACTTAGATATTAGATAACAATATAAACAATGTCATCAACTCAATATATTACTATGATAACATATTGTGCAAATTGCAGTGTTGAACGTCATTCCGTGTAGAGGTATGTTTGATGTATTGTATTTATTTATTTCGTTGACTTACCAAAGAAAATGTTTTTCATATAAATAAGAACTACTGAAATTCGTTCTTGACTGTTCACATAAAAAGGCAAGAAAACAACTTGGTTTAGCGTTAAAAGAATGGGATCACTTTTCGTCGAGAGACACTAAAAGCATGGTATGTGCGGGCACTTTGCCCTTACTAATACTGATTCTTCTGTAGATTTAAGGCACGTTCCGTTTCTAACTAACACATTGGTTTTCTGGGTGTAGTCAAGGAAAGTATGTTCTCCATGTTTGGTCTACAGCCATATGAGTAAGTGTTACATTTTAATTTTATTTGATAGGTGAAACATATTCAGTTTTTAGCGTAAATCTATGCCTTTAGCACTATGCGGATTTGGAATATTCTGAACTTTTGAACTGTTAGAGGTTGTCATTTAGATTATAATTTAGTAGCATGTATCTACATATGTTAATTCTGTACTTATTATTATGACCAGTTTGGTTTTATTGTAGTTGTGGTGTTTAAGTGTGTGCGGGCATATCATGCTGTGGTTTGGCCGCATGTTTGTCTATATGGGGCTGGTGTGACCATCAAAGCCTTACAAGAGCGGACAAGTTGATTTGTAAACTTGTGCGCATGGTGGACCCATGGAGGACGTGTGCGGTCAATGCAAATGTCGGCCAACCAAATAATTCAAGAGAATTGTGTGGTTTGACAATGGACACTTTTGCAAGTTTTTATGAATCATGCGGCTGTACAAATGACCGATTTACTAGTCATGGTTATTGCAATTGATCATGTTTTTTCAACTGAGTACAATTCAGTAATTTTCATTATATAAATTATTTGAATTTTATTTCCATTACATGAGTTATTTAAATATTAATTTCATTGTATAAGATTACATAAGATTATTTCAATATTAATTTCATTGCATGGGATTACATGATATTAATTAAAAATTAATTTCATTGCAAGAGATAACATGAGATTATTTGAATTTAAATTTCGTTACATGATCTTATTTGAATCTTAATTTCATTGCAAGAGATAACATGATCTGATTTGAATCTTAATTTTATTACATGAGATTATTTGAATATTAATTTCATTACATAATATTTTTTGATAATTAATTTCATTGCATGAGAAAGCATGGTATTATTTGAATCTTAATTTCATTGCAAGAGATAACATGATCTGATTTGAATCTTAATTTTATTACATGAGATTATTTGAATATTAATTTCATTAAATAAGATTATTTGAATCTTATTTACATTGCATGAGATAACATGAGATTATTTGAATCTTAATTTCATTACATAATATTTTTTGATAATTAATTTCATTGCATGAGAAAGCATGGTATTATTTGAATCTTAATTTCATTTCATGAGATAACATGAGATTATTTGAATTTTAATTTCAGTACATACAATTATTTTGTATTTTTTTCATTGCATGAGATAACGTAATATTTTTTGAATCTTAATTTCATTACATGAGATAACACGAGATTATTTGAGTCTTAATTTCATTACATGAGATTATTTGACTTTCATGACGTGGGTTGATATGAATCATATCTTGATACATGATAAAATATGATCACATTTTTCTTTTCCATTTTTTTGCAAAGCAATAAAATGAATAGTTTAAGTAATTCATATAATAAACTTTAATCTTTCTTTTGGGTGGTGTTATTTAGCCCAAGAGTCCATTCATCTCAAATATTGTTACATATGTGATAGTGAGTTCATACCAATCATACGTTGATGAGTTACACATGGCTCCCACATATTTTAATGCATGGTCTTTCATAAGTATGCAGATTAAACGAGCAATATAAAACTGAATATGTCGTTATCAAAACAATCATCAGCTCCATTTAAGTAGAATACCTTATGTAATTGTTTTCCATTACGAGCGCTAACACAATTATTGAAATGGAGCATGAGTTTCATCAGAGCGTGTCAGCAAAGCTACCCTAATTATAACATTTTCTTGCTGTAATGGTATGATTTACTCCAGTCACAACATAATATAAAGAATCCAGCCACGGACGTGATGTGGGCCACTTCGATAATATGAATACTCTCTATGTTTACCTAAAACATTTGTACAGAAGAACGATTCAAATACTTTTCATTCTGATTAGAAAAGTTCTGTGGTGAAACTAAATAAAATATAATGGAATAATAAAGAAGTAATGCTTACCATCTTTCCTTTCATTGAGTTCTACCTGTACATTTGATCCTAACTTATCTTTCGCTGCAAAGGCCGAAAAAATTGTAGCGTCTGTCAGATTGCCGTTAGCTTTCTCTGCTCGCGATGTACGTGCTTGCAGGTAGAAAGATGTGTTGATTGTCTCCAGTGATACAAGTGTGTATTCTCCCCATCCATTGAATGTAAATTTCTTCTTGTCAAGGGTTTCAATGTGAGGATCACCCCAGAATATAGCTGCAAAATTAATTATGTAGTCACAGAAAGCACATCTTTCATGTAATTTCCTTTACTATCAACCATTGACATGTTGGGAAAACGTGTTTACAAAAAATATGAGATGCATTTACATTTTGATCTAGAAAGAAAAAAAATGTAATGATGAATATAAGAAGCCTGCATTTGCTGAAATAAAGGGACTTGAGTGCTTTTCATTACTTACACTATCATTAGTAAATAATGATTTTCTATTTATTTTCTTTCGACAGGGCTAAGATATAGATAGTCGGATTATTTGACAGAAAAAGAGAAAGATTGTAATAATACAATGGACTTTTTCCTTTTAGGATAAAACGAATATGTGACTATGCAGTACAATAAAATAAGTAGCATTACATTAAAGAGTGAATTAGTGAAGGAAACCATATTTTTTGTATCATTTACAGGGACTCTCGGAATATGATTTGCATCGAATATATCTAATATAAGAAATTATTAGTTGGGTACTTATCAAAATGGTTATATTTTAAGGCAATAAATACAAAACATTACTATTTGTAATGATTGAAATAACATATTGACAAAAATGTTATTTGATTCTTCTATCCCTCAATTTGGTCCACAAGTTACTGAAACATTGTCAGTTACTCCAACTGGGTTAAATGCAGGGAAACAGACGATGAACAAAGAGTTAAAATATGTTTCGCTTGGCAAGATTTGCAACCTGCATCTAGGTAGAGAATTATACAATATTCAAAAAAATCCTTACTCTAAAATGCTTGGGATTTGTTAAGCTGAACATCAGTAAATAAGAAGAATTTACCCACTTCAGAAGGTTTCAATGGAACAAGTTTGATGGCAGATAAGCAATATACTCTCATTTTAAAATATGAAAAATGATTTGGGTATTGTCAACCCATATGAATTTGTCTTACCCAGAGGGAAGTGTGAAGAAAGTTTTATCTATCTTCAACATTATTTTCTTTATCCCAAAACAAGATATTTATTCTTTATAATTGGGTTAGAACACTATCGCCTCTCAAATCAATCTACTGATTCAGAAATTGCACTTACCGAAAAAGAACGGATATATGGTGTAACAGCTGCTTACAGGACGTAGCTCATAGTACAAGTTACATAGTTTGGTTCTATTGCAGCAATAATCCTTCATCCTCAAGTCTATGGCTTGATATTGCTTGGAGTTAGTTATCTTATGATATTGTAGAAATCCTCCTGCAGTGGGTGCTGTTTGTTGATACTGTCCAGTCGTTATATTATAGCAACAGGTCTAATAATAATAATAATAATAATAATAATAATAATAATAGCAATAATGATAATAATAACAATAATAATAACAATAATAGTAATAGAACATGCTTCTATTTAGGTTATAGTGATTACATGTTTAGTATTGAAGCAATACTATATGAGGTAAAGCAGAGTATACCAAGTGAATAATCTCTTGTATCGGAAAAGGTCTGTGATACACCATTTATCTGGGTAGTTACTTAAGATATGTTCCTGACTAACAATTGCGATATACGAAAAATAACAAAATACGACTGCGTATGTGAGCTGGGAGATTTATTTTAATTTTACCTCAACTTTCCTAAACTTATTGGTGTATTTAAGAGACAATAGCCCCTGGAAATAAGACTTTCAGGTAAATACACTTTTGCATGCAAATATTGTTTTACAGTAACTTTACAGTTGTGTTGATATGTAAGACTACTATATTTTTATATTGGCTTGCAGGTGTGTAGTGATAACTATGTATTTGGCTAATTATAGAATAAAACACAACATATTATTGCCCTGTATCAAAGATAAATTTACCTTTTTTGTCTCCATCTAACGTTAGGATATACGTAAGAATTACAAGGCGTCCATAACTTCAGCTCAATTATATAAGACATTTTTGATAATAATTAATACATGACCAATTTTAAATAAGTGCCTGTGATGGGTATCCTCAAACCGAAAAAAAAATCAAATGATGTAACACGACAACTGAAATTTCTCTCTATGTGTAAATTGTGTAATGGATTTAATTACACAACTTATTGCATTATTATTCATTGCTATTTATATCCTGTTAATTCTATATTTCTCATTTTATTATATGTGCTGGAGATTCTGGATTATTTTGCCATGCATTTTAAGAAGATGTGATCGCATCGAATGATACTTGGGTCACATTTAACTTAGTCGAACATTATCAACTAAAATAACAAATATTGGATAAAAATATTTAAACGAACACTGATTATAATAAAGGCAAGCATATACTGAACATATTTAAAACTGTCAAATGACAACTTTAAAAGTAGGGGTTTATTCTAATATGGAACATCTAACGTCACAATTATTATGGGTGTCGTACCTCCAATATAATCTGCACAATTTAAGCTAAATAATAGAGTTTATCAACACCAGATTAATAATTACTGTTCAGAAATAGAAATCGTGACAATTCAAACATATTTACCTTTCCATGAGGACTGTACCACCACCTCGGTCTAACGACAGCACAGTAAGTATAAGCATCTTGAAAATAGTAGCTACCAAAACTATTGTCCCACCAAAGCCAATTCATGGAGCATGGGCATGCTGGCATCTCTTCATTCATACTTTCATAGTAATCCTTGTTGCTGCGGTCTTTTGACCACCAAGAAAGGCAGACAAGTTGGTCGCTGCTGAGTTGAAAGTCTACTGGTGTTAATCGGTAATACAAAACACCTTTTAGACCTATAAAGATCAACAAAATTTAAATGGACACCATTGCATACCATTATAAACACCTGTTTGTTTCCCATTGGTTAATGACAACATTCACAATATTGTAGTGTTATGTTACGACAATTGTACTTCATTAAACTGTAGAACTTACATGCGAAATTCCATTTCAAAGTGGATAAATAAGTCATGAGAGGCTCCTTAAGAGCTAGTTCGTTTTGAGATGGACCATAATGAAAACTTAGTGCATGGATTAATTTTGGTTATGTTTGTCCCACATTAGAACAATATTATTACAATTGAGTGAGGTGGTATATTTAGGCATCAAGCATTGTGACATTGTTGTCTTATTCGATACTTTCTTATTATTCACGACCCTTGTGTCTCCATTGACGCGCCAAAAGAAAAGGTTATTTTCCATATATGAACGTATTTGGACACGTATTTGTAGGACTTGTCGTTTCTTTGTTTATAGTTAGAAGAACAACAATATGCGTTTCGGTTACTATACAGACTGTACAAAGAAACTTGCTTATTTCCTTTCACCACGACATATATTTCTTTCTAATTATATTAATTGTGGGTGCCAGTTTGGGCAATTTCAATTTGAAACTAACGTTCCAGTGTCACAATATATGTATGCTAGTACCGGTATCTATGTACATTGTAAAACACCCGATTCACACAAAGGTGGAAAGTTAGATTAGCATTGGAAATTGAAAGCGTCATTGTTAAGCACTGAATTGTGAACAAAATCTTTAAACGAAGGAGGAAAGTTCAAGTCAGTCTAACTGCATTATTAATAAAGATATGTTTTTGTGATTAGCAATGTTTCATGTAGTCGTGACTAAATCTAAAAGAGAAAGAAGGCACATATATAACATACTGCCACGTATATATAGTACGATGCTTGGTAAAATAGGAGCACTAGCATCGAACATTATTGTCGCTGACGAAAGTTCGATGAGAGAGGGATAGAGAGAGAGAGAGAGAGAGAGAGAGAGAGAGAGAGAGAGAGAGAGAGAGAGAGAGAGAGAGAGAGAGAGAACGGGGGCATTTGTGTTTGCAAGATCATCTTACCATTTGTTTCAACATTGTCATCAATAGTTAAAGCTCTAGAAGTAAACGAACTCAGGTCTTTCTTCAACGTGTTTGATAATCCAAAGGCATATCCAATAAAAACCTCACTATGTTGCAAGAGCATTCGACCTCTGAGGTAGACGTAAAGAGTATATGTGTTCAATCCATCTGTCACCAATATTACATGACAACTTATGCTCTGAAAGATAGGCAATTACACAACATTTTAATGTCACAATACGAGTTGGAGTTTAAAAATGTGTGATCAAGAGTTGGGGGTTACAATGCATAATACAAATGTGGGGTTAATATTGTGTGATCAAGAGTTGGGGGTTACAATGCATAATACAAATTGTGGGGTTAATCATATGTAATCTAGAGTAGCTTAATAAAACGCTGTCTGTGTAATTGGGAGTTGGGGTATATGATACTGTCATCTTCAGCTTGAGACAATGACGAGACATTTGCTAGAAAACAATAAGGACTTTTGATGCATGCGAAACAAAATATAAAAAAGAAAGAGATTTATTTTAAAAAAATAATTCAAAGTATACTGTCAAATATATCGCATTTTTTGTTTTTGACTTATTCTGAATAGCAGCAGAGGGGGCGAATCGGAAAAATTGTATAGGCATCTTTTTGGCAAACTGAGGTTTCCTCGTAAAGTGAATCGGACAAGTGTCAATTAGGTAAACTGAGTCTTCCTCGAAGATGCCATGGTTGTTGTCGCCGCCCCCTCTGCTGCTATGGGTTAACCGAATATTTGATCAAGTCCGACACGATATCTTGATCTCGGTCGTGTAAATTTATCGTCACGAATCCATGTTGGATTGACTGAGCGCGACTAAAGAAATTTCTGAATTGATTTTAATCCATATCACCGCCGCACCAAGTCTGATGAACATTTCGTAGTGTATGAGTATCAACTCCGTTAAACATACACAATAAATTGCAGTTATCTCTGATCACTTTTGGTATTTGAGTGTATCGTTGAGTGACATATATCACGTCGGTGTTTTTATGCCTGCCTCTGGAAAATATCCTGGCCGGTTTTTTGTGATTATCTAACATCACATCATCATATACGACTAAATTGCTAATATCTCCATCGATATCATCAATGCTCGGTGCTTCATCGATATCTTTTAGCACATTGTAACATCGCTGATCGTCTACACTAAGAGCTATCAAATACAACTTGTCCCATTTCGTCCATCTCGTTATTAAATTAAGTAACAGTTGTGTCTTGCCGGATCCAGATCGTCCGATTATAATCATTCTAATTGAATTCGTTAACATCGCATGATGTTTGATAGGTTCCCGTCGACGGGTAGCTGAATAATCAATTACATTCATGCTATTATATATAAATTATGGATCGATATTGTGTGAAGTGTAAGACGCGTACTTGCACAAGCGACTTGACGACGATTACAACTAAAAATAACCGATCAGCACTTTATGGTAAATGCGTACAATGCAGTACAAAGAAATTTAGATTTGTTTCCCTTGATAAATCAAAGGGATTAAAAAAAAAACGAGGAGGTGATATTGCAGGCAAGTTAGTAAAACTCCCGGGAACACCATGGGCGAAGTATCCAGGAGAGAAACACCTTCCAGGGTACAGTTACTGTGGACCCGGAACCAGACTCGATATCAGACTCGATGATCAAAACCAACCTCGACCGGGCGAAAACCCAATAATTGCTATTGATAAGGCGTGTCATGCTCATGATGTTGCATATAAAAGCAGCAATCTGCAACACAGACATCTCGCAGATGTGAAATTGATTCACGCGTTGAATTCTATCACTGATAAATCCTTCAAAAAAACTTGGCTTCATGGTTAGTAAAATTGGTTATGAAAGGTAAATTGATGTTAGGTGCTGGTAATCAATATCAACATGGAATATATTTACTATTCTCCAAGCGGATAATGGCGGGGTAAAGCAGCAATTGGTAAACTCGCTAGCGCCGCGAAGCTGAAACATACTACAGCGGCTAATTGGTTATCCAAACAGGCAATATGGCAAATTTATCTACCGCCGCCTAAACAAATTAACTACTCGCATTTTGATGTGACCGTTCCCAATGAGGTTCATGAACCTGATATATTATTTCTGCCGCATGATGGTGGTTACAAATACGCGTTAACTATAGTTGATGTTGCGAGTCGATACAAACAAGCAGAACCGTTAAAAACAAAATCATTAACTGAAGTAGCTTTTGCGTTTGAAAGGATTTATCGACGAGGTCTTCTGCGTTGGCCAAATCTATTACAAGTTGATCCTGGCAAGGAATGTCAGGGTGTAGTGTTATCAACAATGAAAGATCATAAAGTCACCATCAGACGAGGGCATACTGCATTACATCGCGATCAGGCAATTGTTGAACGATTTAATCGTACACTTGCTGAGCGGTTATTTTGATATCAATACGAGAAAGAATTTATTCAACATAATCGATTTCGTAAATGGGTCAAGAGATTACCAGGTGTAATTACCGCGCTGAATAATGAGGTTACTCGAACAATCAACATGAAACCTAATAACGCGATAAAAATAATTGTATACCTAAAAACCTGCAAAAAGATTTTTCAAAAGAACCAATTCTTGGTAATGTCACTTTAAGGTATTTATATGAACCAGGAGAACTCGAAGGTGGCAAAAAAAGAGCTACTGATCCTATTTGGAGTGTCACCGCGCATAAAATATCCGGTATAACACGATCAACGGGTAGACCAGCAATCTATAGATTGGATTCAACTGCCCCTCAGCGAGGATTTACTCGACAACAACTACAAGTGATACCCGAGGATACTCAATTACCACCGCGTGGTCTTAACCAGCACATCTTCGTCTATTGCATTCAAGACACGTCAGCGTCACATTATTTCTAGTATGGCCTACGCTGCTATCTTTTCTGTCTACGGTAAATTGTCGAGAATCCTTATCCGACCAACACCAACTCATTATACAATTGCAAATCGCGCAGTAATTATTCTGTTGTTGCTTCAGTGTAATTATTAATTCAGCATCAATATCAAATTCTCTATTTTTTTTTTATCCTGTTGTTTATAACCAGATAGTTTTTTTCTGATTATATCATCGCTGACAATATCATTGATTGTAGTGTCATTATCATCTAAAACAACTCTTCGGAGTTGATTTATTCTTCGTACTCTGGATACTGCGAGATAAACTAAATTTGACCACTCGATGCGATTATCCACTATCCAAACAATTGTATCGGATATAGTCAATCCCTGTGAAGAATGTATTGTTGCTGCGTATCCTAGCGTCCATGGGGATTTATCAGCGCGTTAATGCATCTTCGACGACGTTGATGTCAACCAACACAGTATCATTTAGCACTAAATTCTGCTTTTCACATTGTCCTGGAATATCAACTTCAATATTCTGCTTTCGTGTATCCGAAGGCCCATAACACAACGGCACTGGAAGCGTTTCAAATTTTTCTTTATGTGTTTCAAATAACTTCATCTGAAGTGTGTCTCTGACTATCTTTCTACATGCGATTATCCAATCGTTTGGTCTCCACGCTTCCCAGAAATCTTTCATGGTAGTTTCCGAAATTATTTTACGCGCTATCTCACATTGGATTCTATCAGGTTGTAATATGATTAGTTTTATAAACTCTCGTAATTGTTCATCAAGTGCACTATGATCGGTGTTAATTTCTTCATAATAGTCTAAAAAATTCTTAAGCCAATCATGCGGCGATAAACCGACAAATGGTGGTGGCTGAACATGATCGCCGCACATGACGACTTTTGTGTTCGCGTGCAATAACCAATCAAGAAATCTTTGTGATACATCTAATGACACCGTGCATATCTCATCCCAAATTATGACATCAGGGATAGATTTCTCACCCATTCGATCAGGAGTCCATTCGTCACCTTTCCATTGAAAGAAACTATGATAAGTGCAAGCATTTACCCCTCGTTGTTTCATCTCTCTGGCGAGTATGTGTGTTGGTGTTAGCACAATCATGTTTGTGAAATCCGTAGGATTTTTCCCACGAAAAACCTCAATCGCGCGAGTCGTCTTTCCTGACCCGCCACAACCGTTTGAATAAACGGTTTGATATCTACATACAAAATCAGATACCTGCGGTGCGTTAGATAGTTCTAATATTTTATCGCCGCACAAATATTTATCCTCAATCGTAACATCTGCTGATTTTGAATAATCACAAGGTATTTCCCGCTTAATTCTCCATCATCCCCAACTCTCGTCGGAATTAATGAATTCAAATACTGCATTGCTGTGTTTCGCGTCTATGTAAAATGAATCAGTGGCGACTCTAACTGCGGTATCAGGAAATCTATTTATCATCGAAAATAAATTGATAGAAGCATAAGCCAGCATAGATGCCCTCAAATGTGTATACTGAAGACTGTGTCCATCGCGGTAAGTAACAATTATTCCCAATTTGGTTCCATCGGACAAGAAAGCGTCTTTACGATCGACATATATACCCTTAGATGTTACATCCGCGATTATAAAATCGTATTCGACGCTATCCATAATCAGCTGTGAAGAATATCGTCCATTGTCGTATTTACCATCTTGAGTAAATTTACCAATTATTCTTCTACCGATATCGTTTGCGTCTTTGTTTCTGATTTCAAATAACAGTTTGGACCAATTCATGATATATTCTTCGTCGAGATCAGGAAACTGTTGTCGTTGTTCGCTGATTATACTATCTAGATCAGGTTGTGGTGGCAACCAGACTTCAGTCTGTGCTCGATATGATATAATTGCTTCACTGACAATCAGCGATATCAGCATGTTACAATCAATCATATACCGTAACAGCACTATTGGCATCCAATGTTTCGCAGACATGTGTCTACCAATCCAAACATAACAGCACGGATGAAGTCCTTTAGCCAATTCAAATGATACCACACGAACGAATCCGGTTAAATCAAAATCAGGTAGTGGTCCATTAATCGCAACGCGGGCCATCTCATGAGTGGGATGTCCAAATCGTTTGAAGTATTCAGCGCATTCTCCGTACCCGAGAAATTTCCCTGGGTAACACGCGACTATATCAACCGAAATAATGGTTTCAGAGTTGTATTTTGTATTCCATAATCCGCCGTGGTTGTATTCGATGCAGCTTGATTTGATGTCTGTGAGAAATTCAGGTCGTGTTGGTTTCCAGGAGTTTCTCTTTCTCGCAAAATGAGCCGCAACCGACGGAATTGTAAAGCAATTTGCTAGTAATTGTTCGTCGTCGAAACTCTTCACGAAACTCATAGCTAGTTTTTTCATCTTGTCATGGAGTGCTTCAGTACGGTATAATTCTCCATTGGGTCTTACAAACTGATCGAATCCACTCTCGGGGTTTTCAGCACAGTGAAGTAACCACACTGACACCGGATCGTTTTTACTCAACTGGTAAATAGCATCGAACTATTTTTTCTCAGAGAATTCTTCTCCCGAACATTCCACGGGTATATATTTTATTGTTCGTGTTCGCGGAAATATTTATACCGCAGGTGTCCATGCGTGTTCGTTATGATCAATAATTTTGATTGGAGCTCCTTTTGATTTATATTTCGATTTGTGTAATATCTCGCCGGTTATCGTCGCTACGGTTATTGGGAATCTTAATGATGTTTCTAACTTGGCTATATCCTGAATTGATGCTGCAATCTTGTTAACTGTTAATTCCCATTCATTTATTTTTTGGCGTCTTAGATCAGTCAATTTGTTTCCCCGGGACGCATTTGTGAAGTGTTCTATTACTCGTTCTGCAACACAATTCATTCTTGACGAATTCGATGACGAAGTCAACAATGACAGTTTCATGGCTTTTAGTTTGTCAATACTCGGTTTATGATTTAACAGATATATCCCATAAACAACTGCTATTACAGGATAAGATCTCTCGTAGTATGGTTTATCAATTCCAGTCAGAATTCCTGGTTTTGAATCTTGACTCACAGTGACAGTTCTTTTATCCTTCAAGATAGGTTCAAATTTATCTCTGATAATCCAATCTCCAGTGTCTGAACGGATAATGAATTTCACTCTAAAAAAAATACCTTTTCCGGATAAGATGTGCGATTATCACTGCTGCGCGTTCGTCGTTCATGGTAACATCAACGTTACCATCAATTCGACATGTTGACCAACAATGAGATGCTCCATCGTGTTTGAATTCATTAAAACAGTCACTGATTTTACTTATCATGTTCTATCACCTATTAGATTTTTTGGTGCTACGGAGACTCTATCGAGATTGAATTTAACATTTTTTCCAGGGCTTAATTTTCGATAATCTCTCGAACTCCTTCTTGTTATAATTAAAACAAGTATTTAAATAGAGAATTTATTATATAATGAATCATTGCAAATGGCTTATGATTGGAGCAACAACCGTGTGTAACAAATCATGCAAAAAAGAGTTATGTGGTTATCATATGCAAAGCGTTCGACGCGGAAGCCTTGGTCCGATTCCATGTATAAGATGTGGGGTAGGGGTGAGAGGAATATCACAATTGTGTCTCGGTTGTGGTGGTAAACGATACAGAGAGTTGAAGCGTTATTATGATAAACGAATTATGGATTCCATTAAAAACTCCACTAAGAATCCCATGAATGACTCTGACAGCGTCCTTGACTCTGTCAAGGTCAAGGTCATTAGAACACCTCAAGATTACATTGAAAGATTTCCAAGTAGTGTTATCATTCAACCAAATAATGAATTAGACAAATAATGATATAGTATATAAATGAACCAAGAATTCCGACCACATCCCGAGATTCCAAACTATGAGGCATCCAGCGATGGTATTGTCAGAAACCGTAGATTGAAGAAGCGAGTTGGTTCTGACAATGGTGTGGGGTATTTGAAGTTTGGTGCCTGAAAGAAGAAATATTACTGTCACAGATTCGTCTTCAAGGTGTTTAATGGATTGATCGAGGATGGCCTTGTTGTTGATCACATAAATGGGATTAAGACTGATAATTCTTTGAATAATTTACGAGCTGTTACAAAAAGTGAGAATACTACATCTGGAAAAACTGGTACTTATAAATCAATTGGGAAGAGACCTGTGAAATCATTTAATACGGCAACTAACGAGGAGATAATATTTCAACCAATGACTGCAGCCGGTAGATATTTTGGTATTTGTGAACCCTCAGTACGACGTGTTGCAGAGAATATAACCAAGACGGCGATTTCCAGAAGGAATGGACAAAAGATTCGATTTGCGTATGTCTAAATCAAGTTTTGCATTATTCTATATAACACCAAGGGAGCTGCTGTTATATGAATTCCAAAAACTGTTATAATATAAATTCCAAGAACTGATGTTATATGAATTCCACGAACTGTTATGATATGAATTCCAAGAACTGTTATAATATGAACTCCAAGAACTGTTATGATATAAATTCCAAGAACTGATGTTATATCAATTTCAAGAACTGATGTGATATAAATTCCAAGAACTGTTATGATATGAATTCCAAGAACTGTTATGATATGAATTCCAAGAACTACTGTTATGTGAATTCCAAGAACTGCTGCGATATGAATTCCAAGAACTACTGCGATATGAATTCCAAGAACTACTGCGATATGAATCCCAAGAACTATTGAGATATGAATTCCAAGAACTACTGTGATATGAATTCCAAGAATTACTGCGATATGAATTCCAAGAACTACTGTGATATGAATTCCAAGAACTACTGCGATATGAATTTCAAGAACTACTGTGATATGAATTCCAAGAACTACTGCGATATGAATTCCAAGAACTGATATGATATGAATTCCAAGAACTACTGCGATATGAATTCCAAGAACTACTGCGATATGAATTCCAAGAACTGATATGATATGAATTCCTGGAATTGTCATATAAAATTCCAAGAAATACTGCGATATGATATGAATTCCTGGAATTATTATATAAAATTCCAAGAACTGATATGATATAAATTCCAAGAATTATTATGATATAAATTCCAAGAACTATTATGATATGGATTCCAAGAACTGATATGATATGAATTCCAAGAACTGTTATGATATGGATTCCATGAACTGATATGATATGAATTCCAAGAACTGTTATGATATGGATTCCAAGAACTATTATGATATGAATTCCAAGAACTGATGTTATATGGATTCCAAGAACTATTATGATATGAATTCCAAGAAATGATGTTATATGGATTCCAAGAACTATTATGATATGGATTCCAAGAACTATTATGATATGAATTCCAAGAACTGATGTTATATGGATTCCAAGAACTATTATGATATGGATTCCAAAAACTGATGTAATATGGATTCCAAGAACTATTATGATATGGATTCCAAGAACTATTATGATATGAATTCCAAGAACTGATGTTATATGGATTCCAAGAACTATTATGATATGAATTCCAAGAACTGATGTTATATGGATTCCAAGAACTGATGTTATATGAATTCCAAGAACAATTATGATATAAATTCCAAGAACTGATGTTATATAAATTCGAAGAACTATTATGATATAAATTCCAAGAACTATTATGATATGGATTCCAATAATTATTATGATATAAATTCCAAGAACTGTTATGATATGGATTCCAAGAACTGTTATGATATGATCCTTCAAAATTGACCTCAATTTTTTTTCGTATTAGAAATATGTATTATCATATATGAATTCTGAAAAAAATGAATAGGATTATAGCTGAAATTTTAAAATTGAAAAATCAAGAAATTAAACTATCTGACAATTTGAACCCTGACCAAATTATGTCTGACTTTCAAGATATAGAATACGGTATTAATACTAACAAATATATACTGCCAAAGAAGTATGCGCTGATAAAAAAATCCAGAATTCTATTCGAGACTCTGTTGTATTCTGTAGTTACGTAAGTGTGTTTGTCCCGTTATTTACTATCGTGGAAGGAATACGAAAAGAATTGGGCTGGGATTATGAATTGAAAAAAGAGGTTAACTCGAAAATTAGAAATATAAGATTGTTAATTGAACAAAACGAAAATCCCTTTTCGGACAGCGGTTTTTAGTTAACAATAGCGGTGAAGTTATATACTGGCATTTATCAATAAGTGTTTTACTACAAGAGTTGTAAAATTTCATAGTAAAATATTTTTTTATTACTGAAATTTTCATAGTAAAATACTTTTTTTGTCTGATTTTGGTGCTTTTTTGTCTGATTTTGGTGCTTTTTTGTCCGCGCTGATGGTTTTACGACGCTTTTTTAGTGGTCTCGGTCGGGTCAAATGCCCGATTTTGCATGGGATTACCCGTAGACTTTTTCACTTAACATTGAATTCGACACTTTCGAGATTCAAATTGGGAGATTGTTTACGATTTCAATAATGGTAAATGAAGCATTAACCACTCGATCGGTGAGAGAGAGACTGGCGGCTATCAAAAAATATATACCAGTCCGTGATTCTGTCAGGAGTAAATTACAAAATTGGCAGAGTCTTCAGACTGACCTTTCCGTGGGATCTGAACAGTTATTTCAACCGGTTACTATAGCAGCAAAGGAAGCAGCAAAAGGAAAAATATCAGCCACTGAGCGAGCTATATGGGGAGATGTTCCCAAGGACGAACCAAGAAAATAAAAGCCTCTTATTGGTGAACTTGAAAAAATAGCAAAAAGATCCAAACAAACAAAAAAAAATGTAAAAACACTTCCTGGTGATATAACTACTGCAAAACGACAAGAACGACAACTTCAGGAAGAAATTGAACGATTAGGTAATATTGATATTAGATCCCCACAGCCTGAACTCCAAGCACCACATGCAGAAGAAGAAGAAACTGAACTACCAGGTGATATTGATATTATCCCACCACCACCTGAATTTCAACAAGAAGAACAAAAGGGTAAAACAGAACGAAGAGATCTTGACCCTAAAAAGATATTTAAATGTGATAGATTATATTAAAAATTTTAAGATTGATGAAAATTTGCTCAATTTATCGATGATTCATTTTCAAAGGGTCAACGAGAACAGTATATCAAACAAGGATATGAAGACGCTATAACTAATCAGAAGGATTGGAGAAAAAAATATATTGTGCAAAAATCAATAAGTCTCAACTACCACCCAACGATGAAGGATTTAAGAGACTTGAAAAGTTGATATATAACATAGAAAACCCACCGACACGAGTTGCACCTTCTGTATCCAAACCTCTCCAGGAAATATCAGAGTCTGATTCTCAAAATGGTGCAACTAATAAAGACGGGCATGGATATCAAAAGGCTTTTTCAGGTAGTGGTTTAGTTAGTTGTCCTGGTAATATTCTCGGTGATATAGCACGATTAGAGGTTCTCATCGGAGGGAAACGAGATGAAAATAACTATCCGGAAATATTTAATGAAGCAGCTGATATCTGCATGCGGTTTTTTCAAGGTGGTATCATGAACATTGCAACATATCGAGATTTCATTGATGAGTTAGTTGAAAATCATACGGGTTATTACAGCGACTGAAAATCTCTTGGATTGGAAATCATTTTTACATTAAATAAATACCATTTAAATAGGATGATCATACACTACAACCATGATAAACCAACCAGCGTAAACTCGCGTTTTCCAGTTTATAAAACATACTATGGTGATGGTCTCGGTAATATCATTGCAGGGTTATTTGCAAGAATGGCTCCAAAAGTGGCGCCGCTAGCAAAACAACTATCAATGAAAGCCATTGATGTTATTCGTGATAAGGGTATTAGCGCTGTTGGAGATGATGCCGGGAAAGTATTTTCAGCCGCTCGGGATAAACTAACAGCGCTAGTTAGAAACCGGGACCGTTACCATCTAAAGCGGTAATGTCCGCGAGTGTTAGTAAAATAATAAATAACGCAGTAAATCAGAAACTAGCGTCGCTGATGACTAGCGCCCAAAATAACATAACCGCAAATATGATAATGGGAAGTGGATTAAAAAACCACGACGACGTCGATGATTTAGATGCTGATAAATCAAGGAGATATATATAATGTTCAAACCGTCACCTGATCCAGCGTTTGATATGGAAGCCACCGTGCGCAAGGATGATTCTGTACGTGATTATCAATTGTATGCCTATCATGCAATACAAACAGATCTTCGATCAAGAATCGAACTTCAAGTTCATGATACCAGTAAATACTTTTTGCCTTGTGAAGCATTTATCGAAGTGGAAGGAGAACTTTAACAGATGATGCTAATCATTCATTATTTCGCATACGCAAATAACCAAAATATCCGAGTTGGTTTTGTCAATAATGGTATCATGGCGCTATTTGAAAGTGCAAGATATCTCATTGATGGAAGAGAAATTGAATCCATTGAGCGTGAAGTTGATGTTGCCACAACAATAATAAGGTTAGCAAGATATTCTGATGATTATACAAAATCGGCAGGTCCATCTATGATGTTTTCTAAGGATATTACTGATCACCCTGAACACGTTCAGTATACTAAATTACGGTCACCAGTAACTGTCTCATCTGATCCACAACCAGATGATACTTTTGAACACGAACCAAGACCAGCTAATCCCTTTGATATTATCAAAAGTGTTAATGGTAATTACAACCTAGGATTTGCAACACGCGTAGCAACGTTGAAGAGGCCTCGTCGACAATTTTCATGTGCGATTCCACTGCATCTTATTTTCGGATTCTGCAGAAATGTACGCAAAGTTATCTATGGAGCAAAGCATACGTTAGTACTCGGGCGAAAGGGTACTGATCATAATGCGATCTGGCGCAATGCTAATGCTGACGCCGGTAAAGTCGTTTTAACAAAACTGTCATTATGGATGCCAGTGTTGACTCCATCAATCACAACAGAGGGAAAATTACTATCATTTCTGGACCAAGGAAGAAAGTCTTTGTTGAGTTGGCTAACAACGAGTACAGATACTATAGAATCTAATGCTGATGGTACATTTACATTGCACCTGGCAGCGCGACAAGATGTTTCAGCTCCACGTCATATATTTGTTGCGCTACAGGATACAACGCGATTAGATAATCAACAACGTAGCCATATGATATTTGATCAGTTAGGCATTAAAAAAGTCTCGCTGAGAATAAACGGCCAACAGGAGCCATCAGAGGATATACAACTTGATTACGAGAACAATCATATTGCACGTGTGTATCATCGGTTGTTGACATATATGGTGCGCGATTAAAATGTTGATACTGGTCTATAAATATCACAGTTGGATTTTAAAAGCCTATATCCGATTTATTACTTTTCGCTGGAACATCTTGATTTAACAAGACAATCCGTCGTTGATATACACTTTAGAGCTAATGTAAAGCGTCCGACTAATGCGGCAGGTGATGTTGTTCTTATCCCGAATTATAGAGCGGTTGCTGTCATTCTCAGCGATAAATCTATGCTACTCGAAGGTATTGGCGGAAGAATGAGAGTGGTAGATGCACCAGTAGAAAACATGTAGTGGTTCAAAAACATGTAACAATTAGATCAATCTGCTATTGTATAATGAAATACAGTTATATTAGTGTTGCGTTAACTCCCGGTCAACTCAAGAAATTGCAATCGGAATCAGCTAAAACATGCGGAACTACAATAACACTGAAACCCAATCAGATGACTGGTGGTCAAAAGAAGTTGTCGTTGACAACTCGTCAAGTAAAACACTTCAATGATGTTTTCAAAGATAAAAAAAGGCGTTCAGGTTACTCTCTCTCTGCAGCTGCGATCAGTGACATGAGAAAATCAGGCGGTATATTCCCGTTGTTAGCTGCGTTACCAGCATTGATTGCTGCGGCTGCCCCAGCGGTAGCTAAAGCGGCGGAAGGGATATAAAAAAGAAGGGAAAGGGTCTAAGACTGCCAGGAACTCCGTATTCATGGTACAGCGGAAAGGGTCTAATACTACCAGGAACCACGTATTCATGGTACAGCGGAAAGGGTCTAAGACTGCCAGGAACGGTTTATTAACCCAGAAATCTTCGATTTCCAAACCAATGGTTGTGAAACCTATGGTTATGGAATCTTCGATTCCTATGTCCAATTTTGATTTACTCGATACTCGATACTGCTAAAAAGCTCGCGATTAAAAACTTCAGAGGTGTCTTTATGAAAGATCAGTTACCGACACAACCAAACAGTGTTGAAACCGGCATCATTAATCTCGATAACAGCACCAGACCCGGAACCCATTGGGCTGCATACGCGATTGATCCACGTGCAATTGTTTATTTCGATTCATATGGATTAGCACCACCGAAGGAATTTAACCGCTATATAAACCGCTTAAAAACTCCTCGTTGGTATTCTACGCTACCAACACAACAAATGAACGATCCACCAATATGCGGCAGCGAAGTATTGAATGTTCTTGATGCTATTTCAACATCTGGAAAACCAACACCTGTTGTCGTCAATGAATACACCAGCAATCGCTTTTTAGAGAGAGAGAGAGAGTTTTACAATAACATGATTGATATTTGGGTAAGACCTCTATCAGCGCTGAAGAAACCAACCATGGAAACATCTGCGATCGGTGATATAAAAAAAATAATCGAAGATGAAATCGGTGAGACGTTGGAACTAGGAAGTGTTGACCCCGGGGAAATAGTTGTATTTCAAGATCGTCAGGGTAAACTGAAATCTAGTAATGTTTATCTGGATAATATTTTAATTAAACAACGAGACGCAACCGAAGGCACTATCGCGTTATTTTCCGATCAGGGTAAATTGAAATCTAGTAATGTAACCCTGAACGATATTTTAGTTAAACAACGAGACGCAACCGAAGGCACTATCGCGTTATTTTCCGATCAGGGTAAACTCAAACCAGGTGTACTCGTTTAAACTATCTTGGAACGAATTAACAATATTGACAAACCGTTATTAGCTTTCCTTGGAAATCCACCGGTGACTACACCGAAGCTCACAACGATAAAAGATTCTATGTTGGAACTAGCAATACTTCAAAGCAAATATGCAGATCACGTTGAAACGTTTACATCATTTCGTAAAAATATCATCGAGAACTTTTTTGCAACCATGCTGGATAAAATTGATATAAAACTTCCCGATATTAAAAAAATCATCGATGAGATAAGAAACACCATCGAGGCAATCAAGGAGGATGCAACGAGGATGATAACAATCGTTGAAAAAACAAAAATCCCTCATTCGAAAACCAACAACGTAGTATACAAGATCCATCACGGATCATTTGCGTGGACATCCACAAACAACAAATTAGATATCACTGCAACCGTCAACGGTATTTATCGATTAACACTAGTGACACCAACTCAATTTAATATATCATCATCGAGTTCATCTGGAGTCAACAATACGATATCAACAATCATCGACAAGGATACAACTGAACAGTTCACGATAGCATCCACTGATAAAAACTTAGAATTTCGGTATCATGGTATGTGGAATTCGTAGCAGATTTGAGTAAACAACTAAACTGAAAATTGCAAAGCAATTTCACTAGCGGTTTCAATTGAAATCGTAAACTGATTTGGAAATAAAATGACATCACCGACGGTACCATCAGTATCTCAATATCGCTATGATCAGGTCAGAGAATTTCAAACTAGACTCAAAACCCTCACTGAGGAGTATCAAATAAAAATAAAATAATACCGACGAAGAATCACCGCAATTGATGTTACCGTGTACTCGGTGAGTGGTGTAATCGCCGGAGCCGGAATTATACTATCTTCGGTGACAATGATTGCTCCGATAGCTGTTCCAATTTGTATATCCGCGGCGACAACAATTGCGGGAATAATTTCGATTATAACAAAAAAATATCATCATGCAGTCAGCGTAAACTGCAGGATTACTTAATTAAATTTAATGCTGTATCAACCGCGTACTCGCAATTATCCTCGTTGATATCGTCGTCGCTCGATGATACATTAATATCAGATAGTGAGTTCTCAGCGATAGTAAGTATTTATGATTCCACGATATCAAAATTAGAGCGACAACATGAATATAATAACAATGACATCACTGCAGGAATTACTTCAACAAGTAGTGGAGAACACAAACCCGAAAACCAGCATGATCTCAATAACCTCAACGATATCAGATAGTGAGTTCTCAGTGATGGTAAGTATTTATGATTCCGCGATGTTAAAATTAGAAATACAACATAAGTATAATAACGATGACAACACCGCATAAACTACTTCAACGAATAGCGGAGAACACAGCCCGGATAGTGGAGAACACAAACCCGAAAACCAGCATGATCTCAATAACATCAACGAATCCTGAATTCAGTGTAAATTTCCCTATCCCAGTCCCCGTGAAGGAAATCGCGTTAGCAAAATTACGAATGTATCACAGTTGGCCTAATATTAGGTCGGTTAGCATTTGGCGGTCAACAACCAAATAATTCCTTGGTATTTGCGAATAACAATAAACCCGATGGAACTCCAGACTGGAACGTTGTTTCGATACCATCGGGGTCATATCAAATTGAACAAATCAATGCTGAATTCCAGCGTAGAATAAAATCAATTACTGGAGCAGCAGAATCGAAAATCGCTGTAACGGTCCACGAGCCGACGTTATCATCCGCGATCGAGATAAACTCACCTAGGTATGTCGTAGATATCTATCAGAGTTCAATAAGAACTATACTGGGGTGGCCTGAAACCCCACCTCGACAAGTTAACATACCACCTGAACCACAAAAATCTGATTATGTCACTGACAGGATAAAATCTGATAATCCAATAAAAAGCTATAGAGATTACGATAAACTGTATTTGTTCATTAGAGTAATAGAAGAGAGCGACCAAAGATATTACTTAATTGATCAGGATAAAATCACTAAAAATTTCACATCGATCAATTTCGATATTTCGATATTGTTAATATCTCTTAAATCCGGTTCTCTCACCCGAGATGAATTTATCAGTGCCGTAGAAACATGTAACAAAATTATCAATGACATGGAAATATTTCAGTTGCAAATTATTCAAGATGTATTAGGTGATGATAACCCTAAAGCGAGAACGTTGTTTGCGTTAGAAAATAATATACACGTAGAAGATATTCCTACATTCAAACTACACGGATATAACATCTTAGAACTACAAAAATCTCTCAATGATGCCATCGATGAAGGTCTCTAAAAAATCCATGACGCATGGAAAAAAACAGCACCACAACCACAAACAACAATCCTCAAACATAATAATGACCCAGACGGAGGCGGCAGACACATCGCTCTCTTCAACGTGAATATAACCTCAGTGATAACATTCAATTTAGTATGTGATGTTATCGAAGGTAGCTATCAAATAAATCTTGAGCGATCAAATCAAGCTCAGCAGGGATATATTCATTTGCACCAACAGCTCCTCCAAGATTTTTAATAATCGAGGATTCAACTAATTCAGTCTATATGCGATGTCATAATGATTCACTAACGAGAATTAATTTCAGACTCACTGACCAGTCTAATAATCTAATTGATTTACGCGGCGAGGTCTTACAAATTAGTCTGTTTGTGAAGTCCTAAGGACTTTCATTGTAGTGATTTTCATTGTTAACCCATAGCAGCAGAGGGAGCGGACTTGATAAAATATTTGGTTAACCCATAGCAGCAGAAGGGGCGGCGACAACACCCATTGCATCTTCGAGGAAGACTCAGTTTACCAAATTGACACTTGTCCGATTCACTTTACGAGGAAACCTCAGTTTGCCAAAACGATGCCTATAAAATTTGTCTGATTCGCCCCCTCTGCTGCTTGAATACTATGATGTTAGCACTGCCCAACGTTAAAGTGCATTTACTTATGTCATGAAGGGATCGGTACAAGTCTTTTAAAAAAAGACACCGTTCTACAATATTATTATGTTCACTCCAATATGACCGGCAATTGTAATAGTAACTATTCTAAAGGATCTTTTTGAATAGTTTAGACAATACATTATGATAACACATGCAAATATTCAAACAATTAAATGGTTATGAAGTGGCTGATAAAGAACAAATGAAATACCTCATTTTTTCCGGATGACGCAGGATACGCTTGCACCCTGTCCCATGTAACAAGTAGAAGAAATGTTGGGCTAAAATTTGTCTGGTCACTTTCTGTGTTGCGCACGAAATCTCGTACCTGCACTACGTTATCATTTGTCCCTAAAGTTTGATTTTTAATGATGTCGTATGCATGATAGTAAATTATTCCACCCCCAGATGACATATTAGCTCTAAGGTCAAGGTCAGTAAAATAAGGCGCTAGATATGAATGCTTTATCAGTTCATCATCATCACGTGCAGGGGTAGGCGTGGTAACTTGTTTTGAGAATGACACAATCCCGTTACTGCAAACCTGCAAACAATGCATATAATTACTGTTACATTCCGTATATTTCACTGATCGGAATGAAAGATAATAAAGGTCATGAAGGTATGAAAAATTCCTAAGTAACGTTTTCGACAGCTTGTAGTAAAATAGTGCTACTGAACAAGTAAACCAAATGATATGCCTATTTTATTCATCTTAGTAAAAAGTTGTAGAAGGATAAAACAATAGAGACTATATAATGTGATCTAATGTGATATTTACCTGTTTTTGTATAAACTGTCTAGTGTCTAGTGTTGTATAAACTGTCTAGTGTTGGTACATTTCGTATCCTAAGTATATTAATACATTAATATGATTAGAAATTGAAACTACATTTATATGTCACTGAATACAAGCAGGATGCAATTATATTATATCCAAGCCGATTCCGATAATATTGATCAGAAATCATTCACCCAAATACTTTCACTGATAGGCTGTCTCAACCACGCCCGCACGCATCATGGTTAGCAGGTGAATTATAATGTAATTTTAATCAGTGTGTAGCACCGTACCAGCCCATGTTAGTTGAGGAAGAGCATACGTACCCTTCGAAGGGAAATATGCTACTTGCATTAAATACATAACGGTATCGTAAGTAGATCTTTGTATTAAGATTGCAAAGTATGCTTCTTGAGCAATGCTTCTTTGATTTTGAAGAGAATGACATGTGAAATCAGAGTGACACAATAATGTTTGGAGAAGTCGTTTACACTAAACATTCCAGCCACTTCATTCAAGTGTAAATATTTCCAGTAAATACAATGCAACCTATTCTAATAAACACTATAATATATGTGTATCTGAATAATTCACCGGATACAACTAGAGCACCCTAGACGTGGTTAAACGTTCCATTTTCAGACCACTGAATATTATGCGCAGAAACTTGTGTGTTCTTTGTGCTAGTGACATTGATCTTTGACCTTTTGATATTTAGGTAGGTAGACTTCTTTTTTATCCAAAGTATGAACCATGTTAGTCTGTGATGTAGATAAAATGTTATTGGCTGATAACCTTTTTGTTTTCCAGTGACGATGACTGTAGCCGGTTAGCGTTCGAATCTGGAATCAATACTATTTTCTTTACTCAAAATACAAGTCATCTACAACGTTGGATAGCAACAAATGGACAATTGGAGTTACCCAGAGAAAATGAATAGGCAAAATAATAGAACATCGAACAGGTGGACATTATAGTGACGTAATACGTAATACGTTCCGCATCACTGTGAGGGTACAAATATGAAGCAATATATAAGAACTTCAATAGCGTGCCTAAGAGCTCTCCGTTACAAATCACTGAGACCTCACCGCTGTCGGCGTCAGTTCGAGTCTCGGTTACGACCAGTGAAACCTTGACGGAAGCGTCTCTTGGTTCGATGGATTCTAGCCGGGGTTTTCCCGGGTTCTTCCTCCATCTTATAGAGGCCGCCCTGTACAACCTATCTTATGCTGAAAAATGTGGTTAAACCCTATAAAAATAACAACAACAAAGCTGTTTACAGTAAGTCCTACTCTAGTATGGTCGCCCATTATTTGCTTATTATTATGCAATAACCCTACGTGATGTCAAATTAATGTTTACAATTAATAAGTACTGAATACAAATTGTACGAAATGTTCTGTCTTTGGAACAGTTAATAATATATGTTATGCGATTTGAGTCATGAATGTAGGAGATATTTTCTCATAATACAATTTGAAAGAATAATTACCATGTATGCTTTGTTGTTTTAAGATGTGAAAGTTTAGAATTTATATAAATATAATCGATATGTATCGTTCCAGGCAAAATCTTATATTGTGGAGTATATACTAATTAGTACTTCTTCTGTATAAACTGAAAGTATGTACAGGTTTGTAAGTAATAATGCGAAAGCTTCATTTAAACATACTCCTGAAATTTTTGGTATCGCATTTATCATTCATAAATCAATGCTTGTTACAAGAAACTGCGTATATGTGTGTCGATTTTCTTTGACGTGACATGAAGCAATTTGTTTTGAAAAATGTCTGTTTGTAATAGTTGAATTATACGCTCATTAAATTTCTCGAATCAGATATGGTCATGGCTGCATAATCTTAGTGTTATATACGTAATGTATTTTGTAAGTAAAACTAGTCATACGTTACATGGAAGGTCATGGAAGGCCCAACTTTACCCTCGGCATCATCGAATAGCGGAAGAAATGTATCCATTACAATTATGTCAAATGCATTTTGTATGCCTACTATTCAATTCTGATGTTTGAATGTAGAGATCTCCGTTCTGTGCATTTTAATTATAATGTACATACTTCGATTATTCATAAACATATACATATGCGGAAAGAGCATTACTTACGTATACTTCACTGTACAGAATTCCATAAACGGGAAATTGTAAAGACGAGGTTATGACTGAGCTACAATCATCATCAACGCCAGTTAGTACTGAATCTCCTGCTTTGGAGCCGTAGGTTACATTGAAAGCTTGAGAAGAAAATAATATAAATAATTTAATAGGTAAATGAGCATGTACATACAGGCACGCACAGAGAATGGTGGGGAAAATGTGTAGTCTGGAATATAACAGGTTTGAATTACAAGGGTAGTCAACAAATATGCGTGTTTATTTGTGGATGCGATTACGTAAGCAATCTTGTAATGTTTCAAATACAACAATGGATAACGGATTCAGTTTAAAAAATAAAAAAAATTAGAACTCTTCTTGTAAAGATCTGCGACTACTATCAATGCGAATGTCATATGAGATACATTATTTGATTGTTCTTCTGGTTATGCTATAAATATTTGATGAAATATGTATCACTTAAAATGTGGCAACAGTGAGACATTGAAACTACTGTAACTGTAACTGGCGATTGTATATACTGATGAGGAATAATATTAAACCATCGCTTTAACTTAGTATTTTGAACATTCGATTTCCTTTACTGGGACAGAAGAAACCCCTTTCGATTTACCTTTGTATTCGGAGCATGTCAAACCTCTCCAGCCAGAGGAACAATTGCAGATAAATGTCCCAGCAGTATTTCTGCATGTACCTCCATTTGCACACGGTGTCTTGAAACATTCATCAACGTCTACAAAATAATGCAATGGATAATAGTAATGACTCAGTTAGCATTCTAGGACCGTCTAGATAAAAATGTCGATAACCAGAATGGGTATACATAACCAATATTTTTTGGTGCATGTAGCGTTACTTCTACGTTATGATCTCACATATTGCTTAATGTCTGAATGGAAACATAACATTTATATTATATTAAGACCAAAGAGTATAATTTGTGTTATTCAACGTATCATGTCCATGATAAACGTTAATTGATTCAAGCAATAACTTTTAATTATGTATTTTTCTGTTAAATATAAATAATTACCTGTTAGAGAGTTAGATTAAACTGGTCGAACATGAGCACAACTAACTGTGGAAAATATATATGGAAAGCAAAGAGAACGATTCATCGTTTAATTTAAACATGTCTTATATCGTGAATTTCTAAAAGATTCTTTTACTTTCAACCAGCACCAAGTAATGTAAAAGAATGAAGTCGTTGCAAATTCCTTTTCAAAAAAAAGGGCGAAAATGTATGAAATTATTTCCTTTTATATACACATTTATGCACTTAGACGTACAATATACCCATCACATAATATTAAACGTTGATGATATATAAATATCTTCTGAACAGTTTTTCCAATCGTTCTTCTTGTACATTTGTTAGCGACTGAGCAATCATTATTCGTAATTTGCATTTGTAACGTTATTACTAAATGGTGCATTGACACCTTAATTAATACCCAACAGGCAACATTTGTATTTATCTACCTCAATTATATAATTATATAACGCATCATATAATGATTCAAGTTTCACATTAACCTAACATAGAACTGGAATATAGATCTTTATTGCATCCAGCAAAGCACTTCACAAGATTATATGGTGGTGTTTATTTCTTTTCTAGTAATGACACTATCAAATTTTGAGGCTGTAATGCTGTTTTCCAGTGAATTTTATAAACAATATTTTGATTTTTTTCTCTTTGCAGAATGAAAACATATATTTGAAATATAATTAGAATCTTGTTCTGTACACATTTGGACGTTCAGATCAACAGCATCTCTGAACATAATATCTGGGAGTGGCATAAAACATTCATTTAGTACTTAGTATGCAATATATCTCTTATTGATATGATTATGATATCCTGCTAAAGGGCTTATAGCAAGCATGTGTTTCGGGAATTCTTCCCTTTTTAATGGACTGCAATCTCTCGAGCTGGGCAATACTCTTAGTATGATGAAGTTCCGAGAGTCCGAGTAAAATATTTGTTCAGATTCATTTCATCTTCCTTACCAGCAGAGGGGGCGAATCCGACAACTTTTTATAGGCATCTGTTTGGCAAACTGAGGCTTCCTCGAAAAGTGAATCGGACAGGCGTCGATTCGGTAAATTAGGGCTTCCTCGAAATCGTAAGTAAAAAGGCATGCTTGAGATGCCATGGTTGTTGTCGCCGCCCTCTCTGCTGCTATGAGTTAACCGAATATTTTATCAAGTCCGACCTGTTATCGCGTTCGAGTATCTGCTAAATTTATCGTCACGAATCCATGTTGGATTGAGTGAGCGCGACTAAAGAAATTTCTAAATTGGTTATAATTCATATCACCGCAGCACCAAGTTTGCCAAATATTTATAAGAGTATGAGTATCAACTCCGTTAAACATACATAACAAATTGCAGTTATCTCTGATCACCTTCGGAATTTGTGTGTATCGTTGAGTAACATATATCACATCAGTGTTTTTATGTCTGCCTCTGGAAAATATCCTAGCAGGAATTTTTTGATTTTCTAACATGATATCGTCGTATACGACTAAATTGTTAATATCTCCATCAATATCATCAATACTCGGTGCTTCATCGATATCAGTTATAAATGCAATAATACCCTCGCCGGATTTTCGTACCGCTCTGTCGTTAAAATCTTTTAATACATTGTAACATCGCTGATCGTCTACACTAGGAGGTATCAAATACAATTTGTCCCATTTGATCCATCTCGTTATTAAACTAAGTAACAATTGTGTCTTCCCACTTCCACTTGGTCCGATTATAATCATTCTAATTGAATTCGGCAACATCGCATGGTGTTTAATAGGTTCCCGACGTCGGGTAGCTGAATAATCAATTACATTCATGTTATTATATATAAATTATGGATCTATATTGTGTGAAGTGTAAGACGCGTACTGGCACAAACGATTTGACGACGAATACAACTAGCAATAACAGATCAGCATTTTCTGGTAAGTGTGTACAATGCATTACATAGAAAATTAGATTTGTTTCTCTCGATAAATCAAAGAAATTAAAAAAAACGAGGAGGTGATATTGCAGCCAAGTTAATTAAACTTCCAGGGACACCGTGGGCGAAGTATCCAGGAGAAAAAACCTTCCATGATATAGTTACTGTGGACCCGGGAAAAGACTCGATATCAGACTCGATGATCAAAACCAACCTCGACCGGGTGAATATCCAATAAACGCCATTGATAAAGCATGTCATGCTCATGATGTCGCTTAGAAAAGCAGTAATCTGCAACACAGACATCTCGCAGATGTAAAATTAATTCATGCGTTGAATTATATCACTGATAAATCTTTCAAAGAAAAATTGGCTTCATGGTTAGTAAAATCGGCTATGAAAGGTAAATTGATGTTAGGTGCCGGTAATTAATAACAACATGGAATCTATTTACTATTCTCCAAGCGGATACTGGCGGGGTAAAGCAGCAATTGGTAAACTCGCTAGCGCCGCGAAGGTAAAATATACCACTGCGGCTAATTGGTTATCCAAACAGGCGATATGGCAAATCTATCTACAGTCGCCTAAACGAATTAACTACTCGCATTTTGATGTGACCGTTCCCAATGAAGTTCATCAAGCTGATATATTATTTCTGCCGCATGATGGTGGTTACAAATACCCGCTAACCATAGTTGATGTTGCGAGTCGATACAAAGAAGCAGAACCGTTAAAAACAAAATCATCAACTGAAGTGGCTTCTGCGTTTGACAGGATTTATCGAAGAGGTCATCTGCGCTGGCAAAATCTATTACAAGTTGATCCTGGCAAGGAATTTCAGGGTGCAGTTCTATCAACGTTGAAGAATCATAATACCGCATTACGACGAGGACATACTGCACTACATCGCGATCAGGCAATTGTTGAACGATTTAATCGGACGCTTGCCGAGCGGTTATTTGGATGTCAATACGCGAAAGAATTTATTCAATATAAACGATCCCGTGAATGGGTCAAGAGATTACCAGCTGTGATTACTGCGCTGAATAACGCGATTACTCGAACCATCAACATGAAACCTAACAACGCCATTCAAAAGAAGTATATACCCGTACAACCGCAAAAAGATTTTTCAAAAGAACCAATTCTCGGTAATGTCACTGTGAGGTATTTATATGAACCAGGAGAGCTCGAAGGTGGCAAAAAAAGGGCTACTGATCCTATTTGGAGTGTCACCGTGCATAAAATATCCGGTATAACACGATCAACGGGTTGACCAGCGATCTATAAATTGGATTCAACTGCCCCTCAGCGCGGATTTACTCGACAACAACTACAAGTGATACCCGAGGATACTCAATTACCACCGCGTGGTCTTAACTAGCACCTCTTCGTGTATTGCATTCAAGACAGGTCAGCATCACATTATTTCTAGTATGAATACGCTGCTATCTTTTCTGTCTACGGTAAATTGTCGAGGATCCAACCAGCACCAGCGCATTATACAATTGCAACTCGCGCAGTGATTATTCTGTTGTTGCTTCAGCGCGATTATTAATTCAGCATCAATATCAAATTCTCTATTATTTTTTTTATCATGTTGTTTATAACAAGATAGTTTTTTCTGATTATGTCCTTAGTGATAAAATCACCAGTGACAATATCACTTATTGTAGTGTCGTTGTAGTCTCCTGACCCTAACAGGACAACTCTTCGAAGTTGATTTATTCTTCGTACTCTGGATACTGCGAGATAAACTAAATTTGACCACTCGATGTGATTATCCACTATCCAAACAATTGTGTCTGTGATAGTCAATCCCTGTGAAGAATGTATTGTTGCTGCGTATCCTAGCGTCCATGGGGATTTATCAGCACGCAATGCATCTTCGACGACGCTGATATCAACCAGCACAAAATCATTTAACACTAAATTCTGCTTTTCACGCTGTCCTGGAATATCAACTTCAATATTTTGTTTTCGTGTATCCGAAGGCCCATAACACAACGGCACTGGAAGCGTTGCAATTTTTTCTTTATGCATTTCAAATAACTTCATCTGAAGTGTGTCTCTAATTATCTTTCTCCTTGCGATGATCAAATCGTTTGGTCTCCACGCTTCCCAGAAATATTTCGTGGTAGTTTCCGAAATTATTTCACGCGCTATCTCACATTGGATTCTATCCGGTTGTTATCTGATTAGTTTTTTAAACTCGCGTAATTGTTCATCAAGTGCTCTATGATCGGTGTTAATTTCTTCATAATAGTCTACAAAATTCTTTAGCCAATCATGTGGCGATAAACCGACAAATGGTGGTGGTTGGCCGTAATCGCCGCACATGACGACTTTTGTGTTCGCGTGCAATAACCACTCGAGAAACTTTTGTAATACATCTAATGGCACCGTGCATATCTCATCCCAAATTATGACATTAGGGATAAATTTCTCACCCATTCGATCAGGAGTCCATTCGTCACCTTTCCATCGAAAGAAGCTATGATAATTGCAAGCATTTACCCCTCGTTGTTTCATCACTCTGGTACGTGTGTTGGTGTTAACACAATCATATTTGAAGGATTTTTCCCACAAAATAACTCAATCGCGCGAGTCGTCTTCCTGACCCACCATAACCGTTTAAATAAACTGTTTTATATCTACATACAGGATCAGATACCTGCGGTGCGTTAGATAGTTCTGAACACTGATTGCTTTTCAAGTATTTATCCTCAATCGTAACATCTGCTGATTTGGAATAATCACAAGGTATTTCCCGCTTAATTCTCCATGATCCCCAACTCTCGTCGGAATTTATGAATTCAGCTACTGCATTACTGTGTTTCATGGCTATGTAAAATGAATCAGTGGCGACTCTAACTGGTATGTCAGGAAATCTATTTATCATCGAAAATAAATTGATAGAAGCATAAGCGAGCATAGATTCCCTCAAATGTGTATACTGAAGACTGTGTCCATCATTGTAAATAACAAAAGTACCTAATTTGGTTCCATCGGACAAGAAAGCGTCTTTACGATCGACAGATATGCCCTTAGATGTTACATCCGCGATTATAAATTCGTATTCGACGTTATCTATAATCAGCCGTGAAGAATATCGTCCATTGTCGTATTTACCACCTTGAGTGAACTTACCAATTATTCTACTACCAAGATCTTTTACGTCTTTGTTTCTGATTTCATATAACAGTTTGGACCAATTCATGATATATTCTTCGTCGAGATCCGGGAATTGTTGTCGTTGTTCGCTGATTATACTATCTAGATCAGGTTGTGGCAAGCAGACTTCAGTCTGTGCTCGATATGATATAATTGCTTCACTGACAATCAGCTATATCAGCATGTTACAATCAATCATATACCGTAACAACACTATTGGCATCCAATGTTTCGCAGACATGTGTCTACCAATCCAAATATAACAGCACGGATAAAGTCCTTTAGCCAATTCAAATGATACCACACGATCGAATCCGGTTAAATCAAAATCAGGTAGTGGTCCATTAATCGCAACACGTGTCATCTCATGGTTGGGATGTCCAAATCGCTTGAAGTATTTAGCGCATTCTCCGTATCCGAGAAAACTCCCTGGATAACACGCGACTATATCAACCGAAATAATATTTTTGGCGTCGTATTTTGTATTCCATAATCCGCCGTGGTTGTATTCGAAATTCAGGTCGTGTTGGTTTCCAGGAGTTTCTCTTTCTCGCAAAATGAGCCGCAACCGACGGAATTGTAAAGCAATTTGTTAGTAATTGTTCATCGTGGAAACTCTTCGAGAAACTACTAGCTAGTTTTTTCATCTTGTCATGGAGTGCTTCGGTACGGTATAATTCTCCATTGGGTCGTACAAACTGATCAAATCCACCCTCGGGGTTTTCAACACTGTGAAGTAACCACACTGACACCGGATCGTTTTTACTCAACTGGTAAATAGAATCAAACAATTTTTTCTCAGAGAATTCTGGAGCTGAAAAGTCTTCGGGTATATACTTTATTGTTCTATTTCGCGGGAATATTGTTACCGCAGGTGTCCACGCGGGTTCGTTATGATCAATAATTTTGATTGGAACTCCATTTGATTTATATCTTGATTCATGTAATATCTCGCCGGATATCGTCGCTGCGGTTATTGGGAATCTTAATAATGTTTCTAATTTGGCTATATCCTGAATTGATGCTCCGTTCTTGTTAACTGCTAATTCCCGTTTAATTATTTTTTCGCTTCTTAAATCAGTCAATTTGTTTCCCCGGGATGCTTTTGTGAAGTGTCCTAATATTCGTTCAGCTACACAATTCATTCTTGACGAAGTCGATTATGAAGTCATCAATGACAGTTTCATGGTTTTTAGTTTTTCAATACTCGGTTTATCATTTAACAAATATATCCCATAAACAACTGCTGTTACAGGATAAGATCCTTCGTAGTACGGTCTTTCAATTCCAGTCAGAATTCCTGGTTTTGAATCTTGACTCACAACGACGGTTCTTTTATCCTTCAAGATGGGTTCAAATTTATCCCTGATAATCCAATTACCCGTGTCTGAACGAATAATGAATTTCACTCTAAAAGAAATACCTTTTTCGTAAGATATGAGATTATCACTGCTGCGCGTTCGTCGTTCATGGTAGCATCAACATTACAATGAATTCGAAATGTTGACCAACAATGAGATGCTCCATCGTGTTTGAATTCATTAAAACAGTCACTGATTTTACTTATCATGGTTCTATCACCTATTAGATTTTTTGGTGTTACGGAGACTCTATCGAGATTAAATTTAGCATTTTTCCAGGGCTTAATTTTAGATAATCTTTCGAACTTTTTCATGTTATCATTGAAACAAGTATTTAAATAGAGAATTTATTATATAATGAATCATTGTAAATGGCTTATGATTGGATCAGTAACCCCGTGTAACAAATCGTCCAAAAAGGAGTTCTGTGGGTATCATATGCAAAGTGTCCGACGCGGAAGTTAAGCCCCGCTACCCTGCTTACGATGTGGGGTAGGGGTGAGAGGAATATCACAATTATGTCTTGGTTGTGGTGGTAAACGATACAGAGAGTTGAAGCGTTATTATGATAAGAAATCAAAAACTCCATTAAGAATTCCATCAATGACTCTACTTCCGACTCCGTCAAGGACAACGTCATTAGAACACCTCAAGACTATATTGGAAGATTCTCAAGTATGATTCAACCAAATAATGAATTAAACAAACAATGGTATAGTATATAAATGAACCAAAAATTCCAACCACATCCCGAGATTGCAAACTATGAAACTTCCCGTGATGGTATTATCAGACATTACAGATCAAAGAAGCCAGTTGGTACTGTAAATAATGTGGGATATTTGAGGTTTACTGTTGGGAAGAAGAGATATCTTAATCATAGTTTCGTATACGAATGTTATAATGGATTGATCAAGGATGGTTTCGTTATTGATCACTTAAATAATATTAAGACTGATAATTCCTTAAATAACCTTCAAGCTGTTACACCAAGTGAGAATTCCAAACGTGGAAAGACTGGTACTTGTAAAACAGTTGCAAGGAGACCCGTAAAATCATTTAATACAGCAACTTATGAAGAAATTGTATTTCCATCTATGACTGAAGCCGGAAAATAGTTTGATATTTGTATGTCCGCAGTACGAAGAGTAGCGGAACGAATACAAAATTCCGCTTTCTCAAATTGTTTTAAGAACAGCATTAAGTTTACATACACTTGAATTATATGTTGTATTATTGGTTATAACACTAACGGAGATAACTCGTCGGGCATATCGGCCTATGAAAGAGTTATCTGCGTTAGATTGTGTCACCGATTTTGATGGGCTATCTTCTGATTGGTTTACAAAAAATAAATAAATTTTAACAAATAATAAATTTATTATTTTTTTTTGGACTGATTTTGGTCTGTTTGGATTGTTTTTTGTCGGTTTTTGACTCATTTTAAGTGGTGTCAATCGGGTCAAAACGTCAATGCTGCATGGGATTTCTCGTAGACTGTTTCATGAAAAACATTTTTTGCGATAGTATTTTCATTTTATCGTTCAAAATCGAAGTCGAAATCAGACAAAAAACAACAAAAACAGACAAAAATCAGTCAAAAAACACCAAAATATCGCGGTGGTCTCAGTCGGGTCAAGTAGTCGATGCTGCATGTGAT
This sequence comes from Unio delphinus, assembly GCA_029339505.1. Taxonomy (NCBI): domain Eukaryota; kingdom Metazoa; phylum Mollusca; class Bivalvia; order Unionida; family Unionidae; genus Unio; species Unio delphinus. Next base: position 14,414,974 of record JAQISU010000036.1, on the reverse strand, counting down.
TTCTCGTAGACTTTTTCACGAAAAATTACTTTCGTATGCCTGATTATGTTTTGGAATTATTCTATATAGTATTAAGGGAGATAACTCACTTAGGTGTGTTTACGGCCTATGAAATAGTTATCTCCGTTAGATTGTGATTTTGATGTGATATCTTCTGATTGGCTGTTATAATTATCACGATTCTCAACGGAGATAATAAATTATCGGCTTTTATAGGAAAACGAATCAAATATGAACTATTTGCAAATAGCTGTATTCTTTTTTTAGTGTTTTTTCAACATTCAGTCTTGCTTGAATGTTGTTAATAATCATTATTAAGCACACAGCGAATATAGCGATCACACACCTTTGTGTTCAACTTTCATCTATAATCAGTTTATATACTATATCGTCTGTGTTATTATTGGGCTTTAGCGTCGAAGCCCATATGCGACCAATTCATACAACTCACACACTATTCCACGGTGTGTGGTACTTTTTTCCCACACAACCTGGGAATAGTGTTCTGGGTTGTATGAATTAGGTCCGTATGAATGTAGACCCGCCCACCATTCATTTTATCCCAATTACTGTTTATTTTTTTGACAATATATCAATGTTTTTTTGTATTAGACATATATTAAATTTTTTTTGTATTAGATATATATTAAATGTTTTTTTTGTATTAGACATATATTAAATGTTTTTTTTTATTAGATATATATTATATAATTATATATGAAATCTGAAGATATTGATGAAATTATAAATGAAATATCTAATCTAAAATCCCTAAAAATGTCATTGTCAGATGGTTTAGATTGTGATAAAATCCTCTCTGATTATCAGGATATTTGTTTCGCTTCTATGCATAATAAATACGTATTATCAAAGAAATATTCTTTGATAAAAAAGATTCAGACATCTCTCCGTGATACCCTTACACAATGTAACGATATTAATGTGTTTGTCCCGTTATTTACCATAGTAGAAAGAGTTAGAGGAGAACTAGGCCAACAATATGAGATTAAAAAGCAGGTTAATGCAAAAATTAGAAATATACGGGCATTAATAAATGAACAAAAACCGCTAGATAACAATGAATTTCCTTGTTGTCCTCACCGTTAGTTGTATGACATGTATAGCGCGTAGTAAAATTCTTGCTATAAATACACCACTGCAGATGTTGCATTCCGCTATAAGCTTGCAAAGTAAAATTTGTACTATAAATAACCACGGACTGCAATACAATGGAAAGGCGCACAACTGTATAATCAATACTGGTTCAACACGGGAGTAAATTACCATGGTGAAAAACCTTTTAGCGAGAGTTTTATTTTATGTTATTTTTCATTACCTATCTGAGTCTGGTTAAACGTGAAAATCATTTTATAATGACAAAATCACTACATGAAATCTCTTCGAGATTCAAATTGCTTTACTGTTTCAATAATGGTAAACGAAGCATTCCGCTACAAGCTTGTAACTGCAAGGTAAAATTTGTACTATAAATAACCATGAACTGCAATACAATGGAAAGGCATGTACGCTCAATCAATACCGGCTTGCAGCACGGGGTAAATTGACACGACGAAAAACATTTTAACGAGTAGTTTTGTTTTGGTTATTTTTCATTGACATTTATCGGGTTAAATAGTCAATTCTTTTTAAATGAATCAATTAGACTCTTTCCATTTGAAATTCTTTGGATTTTCAAGTATGATGATAAAATCACTACATGAAAATCTATTCGTGATTCAAATGGAGGGATGTTCCCAAGGTCGAATTAAGAAAAGAAAAACCTCTTATTGGTGAACTTGAAAAAACAGCACGAAGATCCAAACAAACAAAAAAATCTCTAAAAACACTTCCTGGTGATATAATAACTGCTGTAAGACGACAAGAACAACAAGAACAACAAGAACGATAACAACAAGAACAACGAGAACGAGAACTTCTTGAAGAACCTGAAGAAGAACTTGCTAGTAGACAACCACTTCTCTCACCACCTTAACAACTTGAACAACAAGGTTCTGTTGCAATAGAAGAATATCCACCTGAAAAGATATTTACTGATAATGCGTTAATTGAAATTCGAATCAGACCCTGAATTAATAAAATTTACTAAAGACAATTTTTTAAAAAAAATATAAGAGATAATTATTTAAAAGACGACAAGTCTAGAAAATTTATAAAAAAACATAGACATCTGGGCGAATAAAGTGTTTTTAGCAAAACGCGGTAAAACTAGAATCACAAAAGATATAAGTCCTGATTTTAATGTTTTTCTAGCTGCAGTAAAGAGTGGCCCACTACCACCAGGGTATACAGAAGACCCAATCCCAGGTGAAATTCAAATAATGGCAGAAGCTGATTCTGAAAAAGGTGCAACTGGTATAACTAAAAATCAACCGGGAAGAGATTTTCTCAGAGCGGTCCAAGAGGGATTTCAGGGGAAAATCGAAGATTTTCAGGTCTAATTCAATGTCCTGGTAATGTTCTTGGTGATATAGCACGATTAGAGGTTCTCATCGGAGGGAAACGAGCTGGAAATAACTCACCGGAAATAATTAATGAAGCAGCTGATATCTGCATGCGGTTATTTCAAGGTGGAATCATGGATATCAAAACATATCGAGATTTCATCGATGAGTTAGTTGAAAATTCTACGGGTTATTACAGCGACTGAAAATCTCTTGGATTGGAAATCGTTTCCACATTAGATAAATACCATTTAAATAAGATGATCATACACTACACCCATGATAAACCAATCAGCGTCTATGTAGTAAACTCGCGGCTTCCAGTTTATAGAACATACTATGGTGATGGTCTCGGTAATACCATTGCAGGGTTATTTGCAAGAATGGCTCCAAAAGTGGCGCCGCTAGCAAAACAACTATCAATGAAAGCCATTGATGTTATTCGTGATAAGGGTATTAGCGCTGTTGGAGATGCCGCCGGGAAAGCGTTTTCAGCTGCTCGGGATAAACTAACAGCGCTAGTCCGACGGCGAAAGAAACCGGGACCGTTACCATCTACAGCGGAAATGCTAGCGAGTGTTAGTAAAATAATAAATAACGCAGTGGATCAGAAACTATCGTCGCTGATGACTAACGCCCAAGATAACATAACCGCAAATATGATAGCGGGAAGTGGTTTAAAAAAACCACGACGACGTCGATGATTTAGACGCTGATTTATCAAAGTGATATATAATATAATGTTCAAACAGTCACCTGATCCAGTGTTTGATATCGACGCCCCAGTGAGCAAGGATGATTCTGTACGTGATTATCAATTTTATTCTTATCAAGCAATACAAGCTGATCTTCGATCAAGAATTGAACTTCAAGTTCATGATACCAGTAAATACATTTTACCTTGTGAAGCATTTATCGAAGTACATGGAGAACTTGTAACAAATATCGCAGCTCATACACTTGTCCGAGTTGGTTTTGTCAATAATGGGATCATGGCGTTATTTACTAGCGCTAGATATCTCATTGATGGAAAAGAAATTGAAACCATTGAGAATGATGTTGATGTTGCCACAACAATAATAGGGTTAGCAAGATATTCCGACGATTATACAAGATCGGCAGATCCATCTATGATATTTGCTAAGGATATTACTGATCACCCTAATCACTCTCCGTATATTAAAATACGGACACCACAAGACACTGCATCTGGTCCCAACCAACCCGATACCTATGAACCTATGAGTTAGACCAGGAGGTGCGTTTGATATTGTCGGAAGCGCTAACCCCGATTACAATCTAGGATATGCAACATTCAAAGCAATGCTACAAGAAGAGCATCGACGACTCTCATGCGCGATTCCACTGCATCATATTTTTGGATTATGCAGAAATGTCCGAAAAGTCATCTATGGAGTAAAGCATACGGTAGTACTCGTGCGAAAGGGTACTGATGATGGTGCAATTTGGCGAGGTGCTGGTGTTGCTGAGGGTAAAGTTAGGTTATTTACACTATCACTGTGGATGCCAGTGTTGACTCCATCAATCACCACAGAGGGGAAATTACTATCATTTATGGACCAAGGAGGAAAGTCGTTGTTGAGTTGGTTAGCGGTGTCCACAGATACTATAGATTCTAATATCACTAATACATTTACATTGCATCTGGCAGCGCGACGAGGTGTTTCAAGTCTGCGTCATATATTTATTGCGCTACAGGATAGAGCGCGATTAAACAATCAAGAACGTAGTCATATGATATTTGATAAATTAGGTGTTAAAGAAGTCTCGCTGAGAATAAATGGCCAACAGGAACCATCCGAGGATATACAACTTGATTACGACAACAATTATATTGCACGCGTGTATCATCGGTTGTTGACATATATGTCACGCGATCAAAATGTTGATACTGGTCTGCAAATATCACAGTATGATTTTAGGAATTTATATCCGATCTATTACTTTTCGTTGGAACATCTTGATTTAACAAGACAGTCCATCGTTGATATACACTTTAGAGCTCGTGTAGAAATCCCTAGTGGTGTTAATTATGGAGCGGTTGCTGTCATTCTCAGCGACAAATCAATGCTGTTCGAAGGTGTTGGCGGACGAATGAGAGTGATAGATGCACCAGTGGAAAACATGTAACAATTAGATCAATCTGTTATTGTATAATGAAATACAGTTATATTAGTGTTGCGTTAACTCCCGGTCAACTCAAGGAATTACAATCAGAATCAGCTAAAAAATCCGGAACCACAATAACACTGAATCCCAATCAGATGACTGGTGGTCAGAATAAATTGTCACTGACAACTCGGCAAGTAAAACACTTCAATGATACTTTCAAAGATAAAAAAGGCGTTCAGATCACTCTCTCTGCAGCTGCGATCAGTGACATGAAAAAATCAGGCGGTATATTCCCGTTGTTAGCTGCGTTACAAGCATTGATTGCTGCGGCTGCCCCATCGGTAGCTAAAGCGGCGGCGTTAGGAGCCGTTGGTACCGCGGAAGGAATGGCACTAAAGAAAGCAACTGGGAAGGGATATAAAAAAGGGAAACGGTCTAAGACTACCAGGAACCCCGTATTCATGTTACAGCGGAAAGGGTCTAAGACTACCAGGAACGGTTTATTAACCCAGAAATCTTCGATTTCCAAACCGATGGTTGTAGAGTCTTTGACTGAGGAACCTATGGTTCCTATGTCCTATTTTGATTTACTCGATGCTGCTAAAAAGCTCACGATTAAAAACTTTAGAGGTGTCTTTATGAAAGATCAGTTACCGAAACAACCAAATATCGTTGAAAGCGGCATCATTAATCTCGATAACAGCACCGGACCGGGAACCCATTGGGTTGCATACGCGATTGATCCACGTGCAATTGTTTATTTTGATTCATATTGTCACAAAATTAGGCGAAAATTGAATTTATTTTCTAATTGATTTACAAACTAATCTCACCATTTTCTTTGTTTCGTCGTACATGCATTACCTGGGGTGAATAAGTGGTTTTCTCCAAGGTAAGCGGCGTGTAACTATTTGCATGTGCCTGACTTTGAATTACAAGAAATCCGGAACATTTAGATTCACAGGGTGAACGGTAATCTTGCCGTGATTTCTGCTCACCTATTTGAGGGTATATAAGGCAGAATATTTATGATCAATATTACGGGACCTAAAGTATCTAATCACAGGACAGATAGCTCGTCTTTCAATCTCCAGCCAAAGGGGTGAGTGTTAAATTTATATTTCGTTTTATTGTGAATTTTATTCAGTTTATCATTTTCATATAATGATGCCTATGTTGCAATGCAGATTTTAAACGTGAATATTCGGAATTACTAGTCACTATTAGACTTGAAATGCAATAGCGTGATCTAAGGTTTAGATTATTTTATGAGACTACTATTATTAGTCTGGTTTCTTTATTGTAGCTGATAATGCATCTGATAACGTCTGATAGCATCTCTGATAACGCATCTGATAACGCATCTGATAACGCATCTCATAACATCGTTGATAACGTCTTTGAGATCGTAGCTGATTTTGTAGATGATTTATTGCAGAACATCTCTGATAGCATCTCTGATAACGTCGGCTGATAACATCTCTGAGATCGTAACTGAAAGTGTTGCTGATTTATTGTGCAATCGAATTGAAGTATCTGACTGTCTGTCTGTCGAATTGTCTGTCCGTCTACATATGTCGTGACGTGTAAATATCAGGAAATCTAGAAGTCCGAGTGTCGGAGCTGTCTAGAGTTGTAAACATCCGGGGTGGCATCTAGGGTATTGAGGAACGTTAGTTCTATTAGATGTTGTATGCTGTCTGTACGTATAACTGTGGTGGATCCGTGAAGGGCAAACGGTCGATACAAGTATTGGTCAACCCTAGGTCTTCGGGGAAACTGGGCGGCGATTCAACAGGTGGTGAATCGTACTGTTATACAGGGTCGAGACACATGTGTGTGTTGCAATTGTAGTACAATTGAATACATTGTTGTATTTACATGGTTACTTCAGATCACAATAGTATTTCAAGGGATTGCATGAATCTCAATAAAAGCTAGCAACTTGATTGAATGCATATATATGTTCGTGCTAGTTGTCGCAATCCATACGTGCGATAGTATAGTTTGATGTTTTGATTTGTTATCGTAATTTATACTTGCGGTAATATAACTTTTTCGTATTTTTTTCAAGAAAGTTAGGACTTTAGTTTCAATTTGTCGCTAAAGCTCTGTTGAGTCGCTGACACAAATATTTTTTAGAAATAGTGACCAAATCTACGCATGGACATATAAAACGTAAAGGAATCAGCGAATTTGCATATTGTGATACCGATTCACATTTAAAATTGTTATAGGAAGATCTGCCATGGTTAGAAAGATGGCTAGAGGGGCGTACACTTGCATCCAGTGTATCGTCGAAACAAAGAGCACTTCTTTACCTGTTGTACAGTTTGCGCCTGTCCATCCACTTGTGCAAATGCAACTGTATGAGCCACCTGTGTTGGTACAGTTACCACCGTTTTGACATGTAAGGTTGGTGGAACATTCATCGATATTTTTTAAATTCCATATAAATGCTATATTAGTCGTAAGACTTATGTAACAACACGTAGCCAGTTCCAGTTATCGTCTCAGTCAAGTTCAGGAATTACTGCCTTATGATAACCTTTAAAACCTGTTCCACAATTCCGATTTGAAGCCATTAATAATATACGGAAGGGTTATTGAACAACATAAATGTGTGTGAATTGAGCTAAATGACTATTCTGTTTGAAGCTCATACTACTGTATGTTAAAATACCGACCAATATATACCCATCTCCTGTCAACTTTGTAATCAAAGTTTTAAACGAAAACGATCTACCATTATATGCACAGTTTGATTTCCTTAACGTTCAATACATCAATCACACGCTATTGATACAAAATATACAAATCCATTTTGATGTATTCTTAGATATGTTTTGTCATTCAAACCATTTATTTGATACGTTTTACTTCCGCAGATACATTCCAGGAACGGGTTTTCAGGAATATTAAGATCAAAACATTGTTCGCCGCCAAATCGCTTGAAACATAGTTTGGTTTTCCGACGTTTTACTTGGTACAATAAAAATGAAAATCTTTGTTTTCATTACTCATGTTGTCATTGAATCATATGTTCTGGCAGAACATTAGTTTGATAACATCATTGTACAAACGATATCAAACACGTGTTGGCTGCTGAGAGGAAAAAATAATGGTACAGAGAGGATATCAGAAAAGTCCCGATTTTGCAGATACAAATCGTTACAGAGGAATATTGAATTCTAAGTTGTCTCATTAATGGAGGAATAACTTCCGTATTCAACCTACAAGTAATACCACGGTTGGACAGTGTTAAAATTGTACAGTTTTCCCCTGTCCATCCACTTGTGCAAATGCAATTATATCAGTCGCTTCGTTGGTAAAGGTACCACCGTTTTGACATGTAGTGTAGTAAAACAATACATTGATTTATGTAATTTTAAACGACCCATAACACATGTGGTCAAGTGTAAGTAACATATAAGCAGTAAGCAGTTCCGCTAATCTTCTCAGTATCGGTTATAAGACAGTGCCATATGATTATATTGAAAATTTGGTTCACCATTCCAATTTGTAGAAAGTAACATCATACTGATGGAGTATATGGAAACATTTTACGTGAGAATTTGATACAAGACTATTCTGGACGGATATCACCTTCAAGTACATTAACGGTACACAGAATATTTAACTATCTGCTACCAATGTTCAAAGCAAATATTAACACAAAACCTTATGTTCATGTGTACCTTATAACATTTCCATAACATGGAATACATTAGTCAAACTTAAATGGGATACTAAATTCAAATTGTTGAATATGACGATTAATTTGCCTGCTTTGCTTTGCATTACCGAGATTTCGTCTCGATGTACAATTGCATAAAACATATTTGTGTAAAAATGTTTGTGTTTTTTAAGAAACGTGATCAAGGCATTATTAGCCGCCAAGTCTTTTTAAAATGACTGTTGCAGTTGCGAATTTCTAATCAGTAAGCAAGACCGTGAAAGTCCGAATCAATATATTACGGAGACGTTATGTCATCTTTTCATTGAATCTTATCACATTGCGAAACACTTGATATAGAACAGAATTGTAGAAAATGTATCGTACACAGTTGTCAGTATAGAAATACATAATCCGACAGAGATGAAGTGGGTAAATGCTTTCATTATGGATATGCGACTCAACTATATTTAATCTAATATTCTAATATATATCAATTATCTAGCAAGACGATCACGGCTCTACATACGTGTAAAAAGAAATTGCACATTTGAACGAGTTTTTCATTTTATTGCATTTGCATACTTCCATTTGTACAAACCGGATGTTTTTATACAGGTACCAAAGTCTTCAGACGTGTAGTAGTAGGAACCTTTATTGAAGTTGGTTAATAACTTTGAATATTTAAGTTTTCCTAACATTTTGTTTCATTTAAGAACTTTAAATCGATATTTGCGATGTTAAAAATCTAAGGAGGACATCAGATCATGTGTATGGCTCAATTATATGTCAAATAAATCAGGACATGGCGATTGAACATTTTAATTTCAACGACTGAAGAATTGTGTAAGACCATTATTGATTATTGAAAACGTCCTCTTTTGTCCAAACTCGGAAAGTGAAATATATCCATCTGCATAGTGTCCGAATAAATAATTTCTCAAAATAAGACGACCATGTATGTTCTAACATGTTTCGGTGAATCATCCTTCCATGTATCAATCAAACATAAATGATTTTTACATCAGTGATTTTGCTCGGAAGATTTCAATTATATATTATCTACATGAATATGCTGAAACGGTTAGAAGTCGTATCCTTACCACCGTGTTATATCTTTAGGCATGTTTTTTTGATGTTGTATGAAATGAAGCAATTAAATATTATTTTTTCAAGTTAGGACTTTAGTTTCATCAAGTTGCAAACGCTCTGTTGAATTGCTATGATGAATATATGAAAAAAGATGGTGACACGTACCAATTCTACGCAGGGACTTATACTACGTAACGGAATCATTGCATATTTTGATACCGAAACTAATGTCCCCAATGTGTAACAAATGTTTGCCACAGTTCGAAAGATGGTTCGTGGGAACTACAATAGCTTTAAGTCTATCGTCGAAACTATGATTGTTTCTTTACCTTTTGTACAGTTTGCTCCTGTCCATCCACTTGTGCAAATGCAACTGTATGAGCCACCTGTGTTGGTACAGTTACCACCGTTTTGACATGTAAGGTTGGTGGAACATTCATCGATATCTGAAATTCCATATAAATGCTATATTAGTCGTAAGACTTATGTAACAACACGTAGCCAGTTCCAGTTATCGTCTCAGTCAAGTTCAGGATTTACTGCCTCATAATAACATTTAAAACCTGTTCCACAATTCCGATTTGAAGTCATTAATATTATACTGAAGGGTTATTGAAAAGCTAAATGTGTGTGAATTGCGCTAAAGGACTATTCTGTTCGACGCACATCCTTCTGTATGTTAAAATAAAGACCAATATATACCCATCTCCTGTCAACTTTGTAATCAAAGTTTTAAATGAAAACGATCTACCATTGTATGCACAGTTCATTTCCTTAACGTTCAATACATCAATCACACGCTATTGATACAAAATATACAAAATCCATTTTGATGTATTCTTAGATATGTTTCGTCATTCAAACCATTTATTTGATACGTTTTACTTCAGCAGATACATTCCAGGAACTGGTATTCAGGAATATTAAAGTCAAAGCATTATTCGCCGCCAAATCGCTTGAAACATAGTTTGGTTTTCCGACGTTTTACTTGGTACAATGAAAAGTAAAATCTTTGTTTTCATTATTCATGTTGTCATTGAATCATATGTTCTGGCAGAACATTAGTTTGATAACATCATTGTACAAACGATATCAAACACGTGTTGGATGCTGAGAGAAAAAAATAATGGTACAGAGCGGATATCAGAAAAGTCCCGATTTTGCAGATACAAATCGTTACAAAGGAATATTGAATTCTAAGTTGTCTCATTAATGGAGGAATAACTTCCATATTCAACCTGCATGTAATAGCACGGTTGGACAGTGTTAAAATTGTACAGTTTTCCCCTGTCCATCCACTTGTGCAAATGCAATTATATCAGCCGCTTTGTTGGTAAAGATACCACCGTTTTGACATGTAGTGTAGTAAAACAATACATTGATTTATTGATTTATGTAATTTTAAACGACCCGTAACACATGTGGTCTAGTGTAAGTAACATATAAGCAGTAAGCAGTTCCGCTAATCTTCTCAGTATCGGTTATAAGACAGTGCCATATAATTATATTGAAAATTTGGTTCACCATTCCAATTTGTAAAAAGTAACATCATACTGATGGAGTATATGGAAACATTTTACGTGAGAATTCGATACAAGACTGTTCTGGACGGATATCACCTTCAAGTACATTAACGTTCCACGGAATATTTAACTATCTACTACCAATGTTCAAAGCAAATGTTAACACAAAACCTTATGTTCATATGTACCTTATAACATTTCCATAACATGGAATACATTAGTCAAACTTAAATGGGATACTAAATTCAAATTGTTGAATATGACGATTAATTTGCCTGCTTTGCTTTGCATTACCAAGATTTCGTCTCGATGTAGAATTGTATAAAACATATTTGTGTAAAAATGTTTGTGTTTTTTTTAAGAAACGTGATCAAGGCATTATTAGTCGCCAAGTCTTTTTAAAATGACTGTTGCAGTTGCGAATTTCTAATCAGTAAGCAAGACCGTGAAAGTCCGAATCAATATATTACGGAGACGTTATGTCATCTTTTCATTGAATCTTATCACATTGCGAAACACTTGATATAGAACAGAATTGTAGAAAATGTATCGTACATAGTTGTCAGTATAGAAATACATAATCCGACAGAGATGAAGTGGGTAAAAGCTTTCATTATAGATATGCGACTCAACCATAGTTAATCGAATATTCTAATATATATCAATTATCTAGCAAGACGATCACGGCTCTACATACGTGTAAAAAGAAATTGCACATTTGAACGAGTTTTACATTTTATTGCATTTGCATACTTCTATTTGTACAAACCGGATGTTTTTATACAGGTACCAAAGTCTTCAGACGTGTAGTAGTAGGAACCTTTATTGAAGTTGGTTAATAACTTTGAATATTTAAGTTTTCCTAACATTTTGTTTCATTTAAGAATTTTAAATCGATATGTGTGCTGTTAAAAATCTAAGGAGGACATCAGATCATGTGTATGGCTCATAGCATCAATTATATGTCAAATAAATCAGAACATGGCGATTGAACATTTTAATTTTAACGACTGAAGAATTGTGTAAGACCATTATTGATTTATTGAAAACGTCCTCTTTTGTCCAAACTCGGAAAGTGAAATATATCCATCTGCATAGTGTCCGAATAAATAATTTCTCAAAATAAGACGACCATGTATGTTCTAACATGTTTCGGTGAATCATCCTTCCATGTATCCATCAAACATAAATGATTTTTACATTACTAATTTCGCTCGGAAGATTTCAATTATATATTATCTACACGAATATGCTGAAACGGTTAGAAGTCGTATCCTTACCACCGTGTTATATCTTTAGGCATGTTATTTTGATGTTGTATGAAATGAAGCAATTAAATATTATTTTTTCAAGTTAGGACTTTAGTTTCATCCAGTTGCAAACGCTCTGTTGAATTGCTATGATGAATATATGAAAAAAGATGGTGACACCTACCAATTCTACGCAGGGACTTATACTACGTAACGGAATCATTGCATATTTTGATATCGAAACTAATGTCCCCAATGTGTAACAAATATCTGCTACAGTTCGAAAGATGGTTCGTGGGACCCACAATAGCTTTAAGTCTATCGTCGAAACTATGATTGTTTCTTTACCTTTTGTACAGTTTGCTCCTGTCCATCCACTTGTGCAAATGCAACTGTATGAGCCACCTGTGTTGGTACAGTTACCACCGTTTTGACATGTAAGGTTGGTGGAACATTCATCGATATCTGAAATTCCATATAAATGCTATATTAGTCGTAAGACTTATGTAACAACACGTAGCCAGTTCCAGTTATCGTTTCAGTCAAGTTCAGGAGCTACTGCCTCATGATAACTTTTAAAACCTGTTACACAATTCCGATTTGAAGCCATTAATATGATACTGAAGGGTTATTGAAAAGCTAAATGTGTGTGAGTTGCGCTAAAGGACTATTCTGTTCGACGCACATCCTTCTGTATGTTAAAATAAAGACCAATATATACCCATCTCCTGTCAACTTTGTAATCAAAGTTTTAAATGAAAACGATCTACCATTGTATGCACAGTTCATGTCCTTAATGTTCAATACATCAATCACACGCCATTGATACAAAATATACAAAATCCATTTTGATGTATTCTTAGATATGTTCCGTCATTCAAACCATTTATTTGCTACGTTTTACTTCAGCAGATACATTCCAGGAACGGGTTTTCAGGAATATTAAAGTAAAAGCATTATTCGCCGCCAATTCGCTTGAAACATAGTTTGGTTTTCCGACGTTTTACTTGGTACAATAAAAATGAAAATCTTTGTTTTCATTACTCATGTTGTCATTGAATCATATGTTCTGGCAGAACATTAGTTTGATAACATCATTGTACAAACGATATCAAACACGTGTTGGCTGCTGAGAGGAAAAAATAATGGTACAGAGAGGATATCAGAAAAGTCCCGATTTTGCAGATACAAATCGTTACAGAGGAATATTGAATTCTAAGTTGTCTCATTAATGGAGGAATAACTTCCGTATTCAACCTACAAGTAATACCACGGTTGGACAGTGTTAAAATTGTACAGTTTTCCCCTGTCCATCCACTTGTGCAAATGCAATTATATCAGCCGCTTTGTTGGTAAAGGTACCACCGTTTTGACATGTAGTGTAGTAAAACAATACATTGATTTATGTAATTTTAAACGACCCGTAACACATGTGGTCAAGTGTAAGTAACATATAAGCAGTAAGCAGTTCCGCTAATCTTCTCAGTATCGGTTATAAGACAGTGCCATATGATTATATTGAAAATTTGGTTCACCATTCCAATTTGTTAAAAGTAACATCATACTAATGGAGTATATGGAAACATTTTACGTGAGAATTCGATACAAGACTATTCTGGACGGATATCACCTTCAAGTACATTAACGTTCCACAGAATATTTAACTATCTAATATCAATCTTCAAGGCAAATGTTAACACAAAACCTTATGTTCATATGTACCTTATAACATTTCCATAACATGGGATAGATTAGTCAAACTTAAATGGGATACTAAATTCAAATTGTTGAATATGACGATTAATTTGCCTGCTTTGCTTTGCATTACCGAGATTTCGTCTCGATGTAGAATTGTATAAAACATATTTGTGTAAAACTGTTTGTGTTTTTTAAGAAACGTCATCAAGGCATTATTAGCCGCCAAGTCTTTTTAAAATGACTGTTACAGTTGCGAATTTCTAATCAGTAAGCAAGACCGTGAAAGTCCGAATCAATATATTACGGAGACGTTATGTCATCTTTTCATTGAATCTTATCACATTGCGAAACACTTGATATAGAACATAATTGTAGAAAATGTATCGTACACAGTTGTCAGTATAGAAATACATAATCCGCCAGAGATGAAGTGGGTAAATGCTTTCATTATGGATATGCGACTCAACCATAGTTAATCGAATATTCTAATATATATCAATTATCTAGCAAGACGATCACGGCTCTACATACGTGTAAAAAGAAATTGCACATTTGAACGAGTTTTACATTTTATTGCATTTGCATACTTCCATTGTACAAACCGGATGTTTTGATACAGGTACCAAAGTCTTCAGACGTGTAGTAGTAGGAACCTTTATTGAAGTTGGTTAATAACTTTGAATATTTAAGTTTTCCTAACATTTTGTTTCATTTAAGAACTTTAAATCGATATTTGCGATGTTAAAAATCTAAGGAGGACATCAGATCATGTGTATGGCTCATAGCATCAACTATATGTCAAATAAATCAGAACATGGCGATTGAACATTTTAATTTTAACGACTGAAGAATTGTGTAAGACCATTATTGATTTATTGAAAACGTCCTCTTTTGTCCAAACTCGGAAAGTGAAATATATCCATCTGCATAGTGTCCGAATAAATAATTTCTCAAAATAAGATGACCATGTATGTTCTAACATGTTTCGGTGAATCATCCTTCCATGTATCAATCAAACATAAATGATTTTTACATCAGTAATTTTGCTCGGAAGATTTCAATTATATATTATCTACATGAATATGCTGAAACGGTTAGAAGTCGTATCCTTACCACCGTGTTATATCTTTAGGCATGTTAATTTGATGTTGTATGAAATGAAGCAATTAAATATTATTTTTTCAAGTTAGGGCTTTAGTTTCATCAAGTTGCAAACGCTCTGTTGAATTGCTATGATGAATATATGAAAAAAGATGGTGACACGTACCAATTCTACGCAGGGACTTATACTACGTAACGGAATCATTGCATATTTTGATACCGAAACTAATGTCCCCAATGTGTAACAAATATCTGCCACAGTTCGAAAGATGGTTCGTGGGAACTACAATAGCTTTAAGTCTATCGTCGAAACTATGATTGTTTCTTTACCTTTTGTACAGTTTGCGCCTGCCCATCCACTTGTGCAAATGCAGCTGTATGAGCCACCTGTGTTGGTACAGTTACCACCGTTTTGACATGTAAGGTTGGTGGAACATTCATCGAGATCTGAAATTCCATATAAATGTTATATTAGTCGTAAGACGTATGTAACAACACGTTGCCAGTTCCAGTTATCGTATTAGTCAAGTTCAGGAATTACTGCCTCTTGATAACATTTAAAACCTGTTCCACATCTCCGATTTGAAGCCACTAATATTATATTGAAGCGTTATTGAAAAACTAAATGTGTGTGAATTGCGCTAAAGAACTATTCTGTTCGAGGAACATCCTTCTGTATGTTAAAATAAAGACCAATATATACCCATCTCCTGTCAACTTTGTAATCAAAGTTTCAAATGAAAACGATCTATCATTGTATGCACAGTTTCATTTCCTTAATGTTCAATACATCAATCACACGCTATTGATACAAAATATACAAAATCTATTTTGATGTATTCTTACATATGTTTAGTCATTCAAACCATTTATTTGATACGTTTTACTTCCGCAGATACATTCCATGAACGGGTTTTCGGGAATATTAAGATCAAAACATTGTTCGCCGCCAAATCGCTTGAAACATAGTTTGGTTTTCCGACGTTTTACTTGGTACAATAAAAATGAAAATCTTTGTTTTCATTACTCATGTTGTCATTGAATCATATGTTCTGGCAGAACATTAGTTTGATAACATCATTGTACAAACGATATCAAACACGTGTTGGCTGCTGAGAGGAAAAAATAATGGTACAGAGAGGATATCAGAAAAGACACGATTTTTCTTATACGAATCGTTACAGAGGAATATTGAATTTTAAGTTGTCTCATTAATGGAGCTATAACTTCGATATTCAAACTACTAGTAATAGCACGGTTGGACAGTGTTAAAATTTTACAGTTTTCCCCTGTCCATCCACTTGTGCAAATGCAATTATATCAGCCGCTTTGTTGGTAAAGGTGCCACCGTTTTGACATGTAGTGTTGTGAAACAATTCATTTATATATGTAATTTTAAACGAACCGTAACATATGTGGTAAAGTGTAAGTAACATAAAAGCAGTAAGCAGTTCCGCTAATCTTGTTAATCTCGGTTATAAGACAGTGCCATATGATTATATTGAAAATTTGGTTGACCATTCAAATTTGTAATCAACAGCATCATACTGATGGAGTATATGGAAACATTTTATGTGAGAATTCGATACAAGACTATTCTGGTCGGATATCACCTTCAAGTACGTTAACTTTCCACAGAATATTTAACTATCTGCTACCAATGTTCAAAGCAAATGTTAACATAAAAACTTATGTTCATGTGTGCCTTATAACAGTTCCATAACATGGAATACATTAGTCAAACTTAAATGGGATACTTAGTATTAAATTGTTTATTATGACGATTAATTTGCCTGCTTTGCTTTGCATTACAGAGATTTCGTCCTGATGTACAATTGTATAAGACATATTTGTGTAAAGATATTTGTGGGTTTTTTTAACAAGAAAATCAAGGCATTATTAGCCGCGAAAAAATGAATGTTGCAGTTGCGAATTTCTAATCAGTATGCAAGACCGTGAAAATCCGAATCAATATATTATTGAGACGTAAAGTCATCTTTTCATTAACTCGTATCATATTGCGACACATTTGATATAGAACAGAATTGTAGAAAATGTATCGTACACAGTTGTCAGGATAGAAGTACATAATCCGACAGAGATGAGGAGTACTATATTGTGTACTATTACATTTCCTTAATGTTCAAAATAACACTCAAATTTCATTGCGATTCTAAATGTTTTCATAAGACCAGTAGTAATAAATCGCATTTCAATACGCTAAATGTTTTGCGGTTTCCAAATAGTCATTAACATGATTAAAATGTCGTTAGTTTCGTTGATATCAACTTAAATTGAATCGGCGTCATGTGATAAACAGTTTGGCTATTGCTAGCAATTAAGAAAGTATATTGAATCACACCATGTTGTTTGAAAACATGAATCCTCAAGACAATTGTGAAAAGGAAAATACTGCTTTTGCAATAGCATGTCATTAATATAAGTTTAGGATAATTCCAGGTATCGTTCCTTAGTATAATCAATCCATTAATCTCTTCCCATATGCTTTATTCTACCCTTGCTAACCTCGGCAAGATATTCAAGTGTAATACAATGAAATAATTAAATATGATAATTTAAGTTTCAAAAGAAGCTGTTCTCCTTTTGTCACATAAGCATCATTGACAATGTTATGGTTTCATAAAAAGTGAGGCATATAACGGTCGGACATTTGATAGAGTTACACATTTCCTAGTTTTCTTCGAAAATGTACCCTAGTTCGAAAGACGATTCATGCGACCTACAGGTGTTTGAAATCAATGTTTACGTTAATTGGCATCGATTATATGGATAATGAATCAGAATATGTTGAATGATAATATCACATTTAAAGAGAGACGAAATTTGATAAGAGCTTTACTGATTTATTGACAATGTCCGCGTTTGTCTAATCCGAGGAAATGTAATATATCCACCTAAATATTCTCGGAAAGAAAACTGTATCAAAATCACAAGTCCATGTATGCAATATCATGTTTCGATGATTCATCTTAACTTGTATCAATCGAACATCAATGATGTTAATCGCAGCAATTGTTCTAGGAAGATAACGCATATATTTAATACACATCAATAGGCAGACACGAATAGAAGTCTTATCCTTTCCAGGGTGTGATCACTGTGGGCACGTTATGTTAATGTGGCATGCCAATTCGGCAATCAAATATTATAATTCTAGGAAGTTGATATCAAAACAGACTGAATAATCATCATGTGATAAACGGTATTGCTATTGCTAGCCATTTAGATGTATAATGAATCACAACATGCTGATTGAACACATGAAACCTAACAACAACTGTGATAATGACAGCAGTGGTTTAGTGATAGCATTTACATTTAACCAAATCCTTGAAAAGACAACTTACAATCTTCATAGGTCCTGAGAGAATTACTTTCTTATAACGACACATTAATATGTGCATTACTGTTTGTCAATAAATTATCTTTCCGTGCATCAATAAGAAGCAATTAAGCTCCTGTCATTAATATGAGTGTAGAAAACGTTCGGGCATCTTTTTGTAGTAATATGTCTACGTTTATTTCTTACCAGATGCATTATTGTAGGGTAGTTTACTTCGGCAAGATATTTAGGTGAGAAGGAAAGAATTAAATATCATAATTTAAATTTCAAAAGAATTTGTTCTCATTTTGTGCCATAGGCACCATTGACAATATTATGGAGTGATAGAAAGTGTCGCATGTAACGGTCGGAGATTGTTTGATACAGTTACACATTTCCTACTTTTATTCGAACGTGTACCATTGTTCCAAAGAGGATTCATGCGACCTACAATTGTTTCAAATCAATGATTATGACTATAGGCAGTAATTATATGTATAATGAATTAGAATATGATGATTGAACATATCACATTAAACGATATAAGAGTTGTCATAAGAGCTTTACTGATTTATTGACAAAGTCCACTTTTGTTAAATCCCAGATAATGGAATCTATGCATCTGCATAGTCTCCGAAGGAAAACGTTCTAGAAATAACAAGTCCATGTATGCATTATCATGTTTCGGTGATACAACTTAACTTGTATCAATCGAACAGCAATGATGTTAATCGCAGTAATTGTTCTAGGAGGATTTCGCATACATTTAATTCACATCAATATGATGAGACGCATATAAGTCTTATCATTTCCAGGGTGTGATCGCTGTCGGCACGTTATGTTCATTTGATATGCCAATTCGGCAATTCAATATTATAATTCTAGGAAGTTAGTATTGTATTTTCATTTTGTCAAAAAATGTCTGTTGAATCGCTGAGATAAATATTGGATAGAAATGGTCACAAATACCAATCCTACGCAGGGACTAATCAAACGCAATGGCATCTGCGAATTTGCATATTTTGATAACGATTCTCCTTTCCCATGTCTAACGAAGATTGTCCACAGTTCAAACTATGGTACCTTTCACATACAATTTCTACAAGTCTATCGACCAAAGGAAACATGTTTCTTTACCTGTTGTACAGTTCACGCCTTTCCATCCACTTGTGCAATTGCAACTGTATGAGCCATATGTGTTGGTACAGGTCCCACCGTTTGGACATGTAAGGTTGGAGGTACATTCATCGACATCTGAAATTCAATACAAAATGATGAATAAGTCGTAACAATTGAGTAACACAGAATCAGTTACACTAATCGTCTCAGTCGAGTTTATGATATTCTGTCTTACTTAACACTTGCTCGCCCAATCCGATTTGATGCCAATGACATTATACTAAATGAGTATTGAGAAACTAAATGTGTGAAAAGAGAGCTTCAAGAACCTTCTGTTGGGAACTCATCCTTCTCTAGGTTAAAACACCATTGAATATTTAACCATCTAATGTAAAATTTGTAAGCAAATGTGCAAATGAGAAAGATCTTTACGTGTGTTTACTATTACAGTTTCTTAATGTTTAATGCATCACTCAAACTTCATTGCCTTTCTTGTCGTTTTCACACGGACAGTAGTAGTAAATTGCATTTCAATTAACTAAATTATACGAATGTTTTAGGGTTCCCAAATGGTCGGCAGCTGAAAGAAATTGTCGTTAGCAACGTAGATAACAAAACAGACTGAATCATCGTCATGTGATAATCGGTGTGGCTGTTGCTAGCCATTTAGATGTATAATGAATCACAACATGCTGTTTGAAGACAAGAAACCTCAGGACAACTGGGATAACTACAAAACTGGTTTAGTGATAGCATTCCAATTTAACCAAATCCATAAAAAGACAACTAACAATCTTCATAGGTCCTGAAATAATAACTTTCTAATACGACACGTAAATATGTGCATTATTGTTTCTCCGAAAAATTGTCTTTACGTGCATCAGTAGACATCAAGAAGCTCATGTCATTAATATGGGTATACGATAATACTAGGTGTCGTTCTAGAGTAATAGGACTATGTTGTTCTCATCCCAGATGCATTATTGTACGGTAGTTTACTTTGGCAAGAGCATGTTGTGATCCATAGTTCAAACTATGGTACCTTTGACCTATAATTTCTACAAGTCTATCGGTGAAAAGAAGATTGTTTCTTTACCTGTTGTACAGTTCGCGCCTTGCCATCCATTTGTGCAAATGCAAATGTATGAACCATTTGTGTTGATACAGTTACCACCGTTTAAACATGTAAGGTTGGAGGTACATTCATCGACATCTGAAATTCAATACAAAATGATCAATAAGTCGTAACCATTGAGTAACACAGAATCAGTTCCACTAATTGTCTCAGTCCAGTTCATGATATTCTGCTTTATTAAAGACTTGTTTGACCACTCCGATTTGATGCCAATGACATACTGAATGAGTATTGCGAAACTAAATGTGTGAAAAGTGAGCTTCAACACCTTTCTGTTTTGAGCTCATCCTTCTCTATGTTAACATACCACTGAATATTTAAGCATCTAATTTAAAATTTGTAAGCCAATCTTCAAATGAGAACGATCTTCACGTGTGTGTACTTTTACATTTCCTTAACGTTCAATACATCACTCAAACGTCATTGCGTTTTTAGTCATTTTCACACGGCCAGCAGTAGTAAATTGCATTTCAATAAACTAAATTATACGAATGTTTCAGGGTTTCCAAGTGGTCGGCAGCATGAAGAAATTGCCGTTAGTATTGTTGATATCAAAACAGACTGAATAATCATCATGTGATAAACGGTATTGCTATTGCTAGCCATTTAGATGTATAATGAATCACAACATGCTGACTGAACACATGAAACCTAACAACAACTGTGATAATGACAGCAGTGGTTTAGTGATAGCATTTACATTTAACCAAATCCTTGAAAAGACAACTTACAATCTTCATAGGTCCTGAGAGAATTACTTTCTTATAACGACACATTAATATGTGCATTACTGTTTGTCAATAAATTATCTTTCCGTGCATCAATAAGGAGCAATTAGGCTCCTTTCATTAATATGAGTGTAGAAAATGTTCGGGCATCTTTTTATAGTAATATGTCTACTGTCACAGAATTAGGCGAAAATTTGAACTGATTTTTGTTGTACTTGAATTGCAAACGAAACTCACCATTTTCTTGATTTCGTCGTACACACATTACCTGGGGTGATTAAGTGGCGTGTAACGATTTGCATGTGCCAATTTGTAATTTACATGAAATCCGAAATACTCGTTTTACGTGGTGCACGGCAAGCTCGATGTGATTTATGTTCACCTATTGAGAGTATATAAGGCGAAGTATTTATCATAATTTTTTACGGGAACCCAAATATCTAATCAAAGGATAGATAACCTCGTCTTGCAAATCTCCAGCCAAAGGGGTGAGTGTTAAATTTACATTTCGTTTTATTGTGAATTTTATTCAGATTATCATTTCGTATAATGATGCTTTTATTGCAATTAAACGTGGAATATTTGGAATTACTAGTCACTTTTAGACTTTAAATACAATATTGTAATCTACGGCTTAGATTATTTTTGAGACAACTATTATTAGTCTGGTTTTGTTTATTATAGCTGATTCCGTCGTTGATTCCGTCGTTGATTCCGTCGTTGATTCCGTCGTTGATTCCGTCGTTGATACCGTAGAAGTACATCACTGATAGCGCATCTAATAACATCGTTGATACCGTCTCTGATACCGTAGCTGCTAACGTAGTTGTTACAATGTATCTGATACCGTAGCTGCTAATAACATCGTTGATACCGTAGCTGTTAACACATCTGATACCATCTTTTGATAAACGTCTTTGATATCGTCTGATTTGTTGTGGGACATCTATTGTTTGTTCTGGAACATCTCTGTATAAATATCTGAATGTGCTTGTGCCGTTAATTTGTGCAAACGGAATTGAAGTATCTGTCTGTGTGTCGAACTGTCTGTTCGTCAACATCTGTGTAACATGTAAATATCCGGAAAGCTAGAAGTCCGAGTGTCGGAGCTGTCTTAGAGTTGTAAAAACGTCCGGGTCGACATCTAGGGTAGTGAGGAACCGTTGGTTCTGGTAGATGTTGTATGCTGTCTGAACATATAACTGTGGTGGATCCGTGTAGGGAAACGTCCGATAATAGTATTGGTCAACCCTCGGTTCTCGGGGAAACTGGGAGACGATTCAACTGTTGCTGAATCGTGCGGTTATACAGGGGAGACACATAGGTGTATTGAAATTGTAATATAATTTAATACATTGTTGTATTTGCATGCTTATGTCAGATCGCAATAATATTTCAAGTGATCACATAGATATCAATAAAAGCTAGCAACTTGATTGAATACAAGTATATGATCGTGCTAGTTATCGCAATCCATCGTGCGATAGATAGTTTGTCGTTTGTGTTTATTTTTTTCGTAAATCATACTTGCATTTATTTAACTTTCGTAAAGGATTCTTGGATCTGTGTATAATCCAAGAGATCCCTTTACATTTGTGATTCCTTTTGTATTGTTATTTAATTTGTTCATGTATTGTGAATGGTTATGAGTTTAATTGTGGGTTGAGTGCATGAATTGTTGTGTTGTTACATCTGTATTTTTTTCATTTATAAAAATTGTGTTTGTATTGTTCATTTAATCCACCCTCCTCTCGGTAACAATTCTGTTACAATGGTGTCAGAAGTGGGATCGTTGGATTAAGTGAACTGTCAATCATTTTTGTGAAGGTATACATTTAATGTTTATATTCGAGCGTGACCTTCTGTTAAGATAATACTCTAGTTGGAGTTTATTTTTGTCTAGTTTACCTAGGTCCGTGAGTCCAGTATAAACGTGTTTAAAATATTGGTTTGGTTATATATCTATATTCATATTACAATTGTCATGTCATCCCTTAAGGACTTGGTTGCCTTAGGCAAAGAATTTGGATATGAAGGTGAAAGCTTAAGGAAATTTATTCAAGAAGAACAAGCCCGGGAAAGGGAAGAAAGGGCAAGGGCAAGGGAATTAGAAAAGGAAGAAAGGGCAAGGTCAAGGGAATTAGAAAGGGAATCTGATGAAAGGAAACGGGAATTAGAAAGGGAATCCGAAGATAGGAAATGGGCCTTCGAAAGGGAAAAGATAGAATTAGAGAAAGGGAAGATAGAATTAGAGAAGCAGGCCGAAAAGGATAGGATAGGATGGGAAATGGAAGCGGAGCAAAAGCGAATAGAGTTAGATGAAAAAGCAAAACAACGGGATCATGAGCGTAAGGTAGAATTAGCGACATCTGGAAGAGAACACGATTCTGCCTTTAGCAAATTAAGGGGCCCCAAATTACCTCCCTTTGACGATGAAAAAGATAACATAGATAGTTATCTTCATCGGTTTGAGCGGTATGCCGAAAACCAGAAGTGGAGTCAAAATGACTGGGCGCTGCATCTGAGTGCTTTATTAAAAGGTAAAGCACTGGATGTATACTCGCGACTTCCTAGGGACGATGTGTTTAAGTACGACGTCCTAAAGGAAGCACTTCTCAAAAGGTACGAGCTCACTGAACAAGGTTTTCGAAAAAAGTTCAGGTATAGCAAGCCCGATAAGGGAGAAACCTTTGGTCAGTTCACCGTCAGAATTGCGAACTATTTTGAGCGGTGGATTGAATGCGGCAAAGCGGTGAAAACGTTTGAAGGGTTGACTGATTTCTTGCTCAGAGATCAATTATTTAATACAGTTGGGCGAGAATTAGATCAATTTCTGAAGGAGAAAGTCTTCACAAACGTAAAAGATATGGCTAAGCAAGCCGATTTATTTGCCGAAGCTCATGGGGGAACCCAGAACGTGGTTTTAAAAGATTTTAAGTCTGGAAACCAGTCTGTAAGACCTATGCCTAGGGAGCCTGTAAAATCAGCTGAGGTAAAAAGGTCAGTTGGGAATCCAGTTTTTCAGCGTGTGCGGTGTTTCTTGTGTAATGCATTGGGTCATGTTCAAAAAGACTGTCCTAAAAGAAAGGCACTTATACATAAGGTAGCAGTGGCTATACAAAGTAAAGGTATATCCGATAACAACGTACATGTAGAACCTTGTATTCATTCACTTGGCACGTGTTTATTTCCTGAAGCGCGTGTACCAACCGCGAGAGGGTTTGTCAACGGTCGAGAAGTCGTGGTATTGCGTGATACTGGTTGTACGGGCGTAGTGATCAAACGTAGTCTTGTGCAGGATAACCAAATGCTCGGGTGGGAATCCCCATGTATGTTACTTGATCAGACGATGGGTCGCATTCCCGTAGCAAGGATCACAGTAAAAACACCTTTCTTAACGGGAACTGTTGATGCCCTTTGTATGGACAATCCTATTTACGATCTGACGATCGGTAATGTTGAAGGTTCCCGTCTTCCAACCATGGCCGATTTTAAAATACCTTTGGCCCAGGCAGTCGAAACGCGAGCGCAAACACGGCGAGAGAAATCCGCGTTTCATAAATTAATAGTCCCAGAATCGATCTCAGGAATTTCCCGTGATGATTTCAAACAAGAGCAAGAACGTGATGAATCCATCAGAACAATTGTTGAGAAAATCACGTTCGGCGCGATTAAACATTGCAAGCGTGGGGGTAGCTCTAGATTCGTACGCAAGAACGGATTAATTCATAGGGAGTTTAGCGCTCGGGAGGGTAAGAAGTATTTGCAAGTGGTCGTACCCCAGAGATATAAATCTCAAGTACTTAGGGTGGCGCATGAGTCAAGCATGGCAGGACACCTAGGTAAGGCTAAGACCACTAGCAGGGTAGTCGCTGAATTCTACTGGCCCGGTGTTAATGGCGATGTCACACGGTTCTGTAGGTCGTGCGACGTATGTCAGAAAACCGTTTGTAAGGGAAGGGTCACAAGGGTGCCCTTAGGACAAATGCCATTAATAGATACACCGTTTAAAAGAGTGGCAGTAGATATTGTAGGACCAATACACCCGGTTACCGAAAGAAAGAATCGGTACATACTTACTCTGGTTGATTACGCAACCAGATACCCCGAAGCCGTAGCGTTACCAACTATTGAAACGGAAAGGGTAGCTGAAGCATTAGTTGATATCTTCAGTAGGGTAGGGGTGCCAGAGGAAATCCTCAATGATTGTGGTGCCCAATTCACCTCTGACCTCATGGGTGAAATAAGTAGGCTGTTATCCATCAAACAGCTAAACACTACCCCATACCATCCGATGTGCAATGGACTGGTAGAGAAGTTTAATGGTACCCTGAAAAGCATGCTGAGGAAGATGTGCGCGGAACGTCCGCAAGACTGGGACCGTTATTTAAACGCTGTTCTGTTCGCGTACCGTGAAGTACCGCAGGAAAGTTTAGGGTTCTCGCCCTTTGAACTGTTGTATGGTAGAACAGTTCGAGGCCCGATGCGGATACTACGCGAACTATGGACTGGTGATGTCGCGAACGAGGAAATAAAAACGACTTACCAGTACGTGTTAGATCTAAGAAACAAACTTGAGAGTACATGCCAGATGGCACGTGACGAATTGATTAAATCGGGGCGCAGATATGCCAAGTATTACAACCGCAGAGCGCGTAATAGGAAATTTCTTGTGGGAGATCAGGTGCTATTGCTTCTTCCAACGAGTTCGAATAAGTTATTAGTCCAGTGGAAAGGTCCATATGAAGTTAAAGAAGTAAAAGGAGACATGGACTATAAAATTGACATGGACGGTAATGTAAAAACATTCCATGCGAATATGCTCAAGTTGTATATCAAGAGACAGAGCGACAATGTCAATAAGGGGAGTTGAAAATATAGGCGCAGACTACTTGAGTAGGGCATGATGGGAAATTTGTATGAATTTGCCCAGTAATAAAATCCAGTTTGTAGTATAACCAGTGTAAATGTTGTAAGATATCATCAGTAGTTATTTTTCTTCTATTCTGTGTTAGTTTTAAAAATGTGTACATTTTTATTCTTAGGGGGGAGGTATTGTCACAGAATTAGGCGAAAATTTGAACTGATTTTTGTTGTACTTGAATTGCAAACGAAACTCACCATTTTCTTGATTTCGTCGTACACGCATTACCTGGGGTGATTAAGTGGCGTGTAACGATTTGCATGTGCCAATTTGTAATTTACATGAAATCCGAAATACTCGTTTTACGTGGTGCACGGCAAGCTCGATGTGATTTATGTTCACCTATTGAGAGTATATAAGGCGAAGTATTTATCATAATTTTTTACGGGAACCCAAATATCTAATCAAAGGATAGATAACCTCGTCTTGCAAATCTCCAGCCAAAGGGGTGAGTGTTAAATTTACATTTCGTTTTATTGTGAATTTTATTCAGATTATCATTTCGTATAATGATGCTTTTATTGCAATTAAACGTGGAATATTTGGAATTACTAGTCACTTTTAGACTTTAAATACAATATCGTAATCTACGGCTTAGATTATTTTTGAGACAACTATTATTAGTCTGGTTTTGTTTATTATAGCTGATTCCGTCGTTGATTCCGTCGTTGATTCCGTCGTTGATTCCGTCGTTGATACCGTAGAAGTACATCACTGATAGCGCATCTAATAACATCGTTGATACCGTCTCTGATACCGTAGCTGCTAACGTAGTTGTTACAATGTATCTGATACCGTAGCTGCTAATAACATCGTTGATACCGTAGCTGTTAACACATCTGATACCATCTTTTGATAAACGTCTTTGATATCGTCTGATTTGTTGTGGGACATCTATTGTTTGTTCTGGAACATCTCTGTATAAATATCTGAATGTGCTTGTGCCGTTAATTTGTGCAAACGGAATTGAAGTATCTGTCTGTGTGTCGAACTGTCTGTTCGTCAACATCTGTGTAACATGTAAATATCCGTAAAGCTAGAAGTCCGAGTGTCGGAGCTGTCTTAGAGTTGTAAAAACGTCCGGGTCGACATCTAGGGTAGTGAGGAACCGTTGGTTCTGGTAGATGTTGTATGCTGTCTGAACATATAACTGTGGTGGATCCGTGTAGGGAAACGTCCGATAATAGTATTGGTCAACCTTCGGTTCTCGGGGAAACTGGGAGACGATTCAACTGTTGCTGAATCGTGCGGTTATACAGGGGAGACACATAGGTGTATTGAAATTGTAATATAATTTAATACATTGTTGTATTTGCATGCTTATGTCAGATCGCAATAATATTTCAAGTGATCACATAGATATCAATAAAAGCTAGCAACTTGATTGAATACAAGTATATGATCGTGCTAGTTATCGCAATCCATCGTGCGATAGATAGTTTGTCGTTTGTGTTTATTTTTTTCGTAAATCATACTTGCATTTATTTAACTTTCGTAAAGGATTCTTGGATCTGTGTATAATCCAAGAGATCCCTTTACATTTGTGATTCCTTTTGTATTGTTATTTAATTTGTTCATGTATTGTGAATGGTTATGAGGTTAATTGTGAATTGAGTGCATGAATTGTTGTGTTGTTACATCTGTATTTTTTTCATTTATAATTTATTACATAAATTTATATTTTCTTTCACAAATTGTGTTTGTATTGTTCATTTAATCCACCCTCCTCTCGGTAACAATTCTGTTACATCTACGTTTATTTCTTACCAGATGCATTATTGTAGGGTAGTTTACTTTGGCAAGATATTTAGGTGAGAAGGAAAGAATTAAATATCATAATTTAAATTTCAAAAGAATTTGTTCTCATTTTGTGCCATAGGCACCATTGACAATATTATGGAGTGATAGAAAATGTCGCATGTAACGGTCGGAGATTGTTTGATACAGTTACACATTTCCTACTTTTATTCGTACGTGTACCATTGTTCCAAAGAGGATTCATGCGACCTACAATTGTTTCAAATCAATGATTATGGCTATAGGCAGTAATTATATGTATAATGAATTACAATATGATGATTGAACATATCACATTAAACGACATAAGAGTTGTCATAAGAGCTTTACTGATTTATTGTCAAAGTCCACTTTTGTTAAATCCCAGATAATGGAATTTATGCATCTGCATAGTCTCCGAAGGAAAACGTTCTAGAAATAACAAGTCCATGTATGCATTATCATGTTTCGGTGATAAACCTTAACTTGTATCAATCGAACAGCAATGATGTTAATCGCAGTAATTGTTCTAGGAGGATTTCGCATACATTTAATTCACATCAATATGATGAGACGCATATAAGTCTTATCATTTCCAGGGTGTGATCGCTGTCGGCACGTTATGTTCATTTGATATGCCAATTCGGCAATTCAATATTATAATTCTAGGAAGTTAGTATTGTATTTTCATTTTGTCACAAAATGTCTGTTGAATCGCTGAGATAAATATTGGATAGAAATGGTCACAAATACCAATCCTACGCAGGGACTAATCAAACGCAATGGCATCTGCGAATTTGCATATTTTGATAACGATTCTCTTTTCCCATGTCTAACGAAGATTGTCCACAGTTCAAACTATGGTACCTTTCACATACAATTTCTACAAGTCTATCGACCAAAGGAAACATGTTTCTTTACCTGTTGTACAGTTCACGCCTTTCCATCCACTTGTGCAATTACAACTGTATGAGCCATATGTGTTGGTACAGGTCCCACCGTTTGGACATGTAAGGTTGGAGGTACATTCATCGACATCTGAAATTCAATACAAAATGATGAATAAGTCGTAACAATTGAGTAACACAGAATCAGTTACACTAATCGTCTCAGTCGAGTTTATGATATTCTGTCTTACTTAACACTTGCTCGCCCAATCCGATTTGATGCCAATGACATTATACTAAATGAGTATTGAGAAACTAAATGTGTGAAAAGAGAGCTTCAAGAACCTTCTGTTGGGAACTCATCCTTCTCTAGGTTAAAACACCATTGAATATTTAACCATCTAATGTAAAATTTGTAAGCAAATGTGCAAATGAGAAAGATCTTTACGTGTGTTTACTATTACAGTTTCTTAATGTTTAATGCATCACTCAAACTTCATTGCCTTTCTTGTCGTTTTCACAGGGACAGTAGTAGTAAATTGCATTTCAATTATCTAAATTATACGAATGTTTCAGGGTTCCCAAATGTTCGGCAGCTGAAAGAAACTGTCGTTAGCAATGTAGATAACAAAACAGACTGAATCATCGTCATGTGATAATCGGTGTGGCTGTTGCTAGCCATTTAGATGTATAATGAATCACAACATGCTGTTTGAAGACAAGAAACCTCAGGACAACTGTGATAACTACAAAACTGGTTTAGTGATAGCATTCCAATTTAACCAAATCCATGAAAAGACAACTAACAATCTTCATAGGTCCTGAAATAATAACTTTCTAATACGACACGTAAATATGTGCATTATTGTTTCTCCGAAAAATTGTCTTTACGTGCATCAGTAGACATCAAGAAGCTCATGTCATTAATATGGGTACACGAGAATACTAGGTGTCGTTCTAGAGTAATAGGACTATGTTGTTCTCATCCCAGATGCATTATTGTACGGTAGTTTACTTTGGCAAGAGCATGTTGTGATCCATAGTTCAAACTATGGTACCTTTGACCTATAATTTCTACAAGTCTATCGGTGAAAAGAAGATTGTTTCTTTACCTGTTGTACAGTTCGCGCCTTGCCATCCATTTGTGCAAATGCAAATATATGAACCATTTGTGTTGATACAGTTACCACCGTTTAAACATGTAAGGTTGGAGGTACATTCATCGACATCTGAAATTCATTACAAAATGATCAATAAGTCGTAACCATTGAGTAACACAGAATCAGTTCCACTAATTGTCTCAGTCCAGTTCATCATATTCTGCTTTATTTAAGACTTGTTTGACCACTCCGATTTGATGCCAATGACATACTAAATGAGTATTGCGAAACTAAATGTGTGAAAAGTGAGCTTCAACACCTTTCTGTTTTGAGCTCATCCTTCTCTATGTTAACATACCACTGAATATTTAAGCATCTAATTTAAAATTTGTAAGCCAATCTTCAAATGAGAACGATCTTCACGTGTGTGTACTTTTACATTTCCTTAATGTTCAATACATCACTCAAACGTCATTGCGTTTTTAGTCATTTTCACACGGCCAGCAGTAGTAAATTGCATTTCAATAAACTAAATTATACGAATGTTTCAGGGTTTCCAAATGGTCGGCAGCATGAAGAAATTGCCGTTAGTATTGTTGATATCAAAACAGACTGAATAATCATCATGTGATAAACGGTATTGCTATTGCTAGCCATTTAGATGTATAATGAATCACAACATGCTGATTGAACACATGAAACCTAACAACAACTGTGATAATGACAGCAGTGGTTTAGTGATAGCATTTATATTTAACCAAATCCTTGAACAGACAACTTACAATCTTCATAGGTCCTGAGAGAATTACTTTCTTATAACGACACATTAATATGTGCATTACTGTTTGTCAATAAATTATCTTTCCGTGCATCAATAAGGAGCAATTAGGCTCCTGTCATTAATATCAGTGTAGAAAACGTTCGGGCATCTTTCTATAGTAATATGTCTACGTTTATTTCTTACCAGATGCATTATTGTAGGGTAGTTTACTTCGGCAAGATATTTAGGTGAGAAGGAAAGAATTAAATATCATAATTTAAATTTCAAAAGAATTTGTTCTCATTTTGTGCCATAGGCACCATTGACATATTATGGAGTGATAGAAAGTGTCGCATGTAACGGTCGGAGATTGTTTGATACAGTTACACATTTCCTACTTTTCTTCGAACGTGTACCATTGTTCCAAAGAGGATTCATGCGACCTTCAATTGTTTCAAATCAATGATTATGGCTATAGGCAGTAATTATATGTATAATGAATTAGAATATGATGATTGAACATATCACATTAAACGACATAAGAGTTGTCATAAGAGCTTTACTGATTTATTGACAAAGTCCACTTTTGTTAAATCCCAGATAATGGAATCTATGCATCTGCATAGTCTCCGAAGGAAAACGTTCTAGAAATAACAAGTCCATTTATGCATTATCATGTTTCGGTGATACAACTTAACTTGTATCAATCGAACAGCAATGATGTTAATCGCAGTAATTGTTCTAGGAGGATTTCGCATACATTTAATTCACATCAATATGATGAGACGCATATAAGTCTTATCATTTCCAGGGTGTGATCGCTGTCGGCACGTTATGTTCATTTGATATGCCAATTCGGCAATTCAATATTATAATTCTAGGAAGTTAGTATTGTATTTCCATTTTGTCACAAAATGTATGTTGAATCGCTGAGATAAATATTGGATAGAAATGGTCACAAATACCAATCCTACGCAGGGACTAATCAAACGCAATGGCATCTGCAAATTTGCATATTTTGATAACGATTCTCCTTTCCCATGTCTAACGAAGATTGTCCACAGTTCAAACTATGGTACCTTTCACATACAATTTCTACAAGTCTATCGACCAAAGGAAACATGTTTCTTTACCTGTTGTACAGTTCACGCCTTTCCATCCACTTGTGCAATTGCAACTGTATGAGCCATATGTGTTGGTACAGGTCCCACCGTTTGGACATGTAAGGTTGGAGGTACATTCATCGACATCTGAAATTCAATACAAAATGATGAATAAGTCGTAACAATTGAGTAACACAGAATCAGTTCCACTAATCGTCTCAGTCGAGTTTATGATATTCTGTCTTACTTAACACTTGCTCGCCCAATCCGATTTGATGCCAATGACATTATACTAAATGAGCATTGAGAAACTAAAAGTGTGAAAAGAGAGCTTCAAGAACCTTCTGTTGGGAACTCATCCTTCTCTAGGTTAAAACACCATTGAATATTTAACCATCTAATGTAAAATTTGTAAGCAAATGTGCAAATGAGAAAGATCTTTACGTGTGTTTACTATTACAGTTTCTTAATGTTTAATGCATCACTCAAACTTCATTGCCTTTCTTGTCGTTTTCACACGGACAGTAGTAGTAAATTGCATTTCAATTAACTAAATTATACGAATGTTTTAGGGTTCCCAAATGGTCGGCAGCTGAAAGAAACTGTCGTTAGTAATGTAGATAACAAAACAGACTGAATCATCGTCATGTGATAATCGGTGTGGCTGTTGCTAGCCATTTAGATGTATAATGAATCACAACATGCTGTTTGAAGACAAGAAACCTCAGGACAACTGTGATAACTACAAAACTGGTTTAGTGATAGCATTCCAATTTAACCAAATCCATGAAAAGACAACTAACAATCTTCATAGGTCCTGAAATAATAACTTTCTAATACGACACATAAATATGTGCATTATTGTTTCTCCGAAAAATTGTCTTTACGTGCATCAGTAGACATTATGAAGCTCATGTCATTAATATGGGTATACGAGAATACTAGGTGTCGTTCTAGAGTAATAGGACTATGTTGTTCTCATCCCAGATGCATTATTGTACGGTAGTTTACTTTGGCAAGAGCATGTTGTGATCCATAGTTCAAACTATGGTACCTTTGATCTATAATTTCTACAAGTCTATCGGTGAAAAGAAGATTGTTTCTTTACCTGTTGTACAGTTCGCGCCTTGCCATCCATTTGTGCAAATGCAAATGTATGAACCATTTGTGTTGATACAGTTACCACCGTTTAAACATGTAAAGTTGGAGGTACATTCATCGACATCTGAAATTCAATACAAAATGATCAATAAGTCGTAACCATTGAGTAACACAGAATCAGTTCCACTAATTGTCTCAGTCCAGTTCATCATATTCTGCTTTATTTAAGACTTGTTTGACCACTCCGATTTGATGCCAATGACATACTGAATGAGTATTGCGAAACTAAATGTGTGAAAAGTGAGCTTCAACACCTTTCTGTTTTGAGCTCATCCTTCTCTATGTTAACATACCACTGAATATTTAAGCATCTAATTTAAAATTTGTAAGCCAATCTTCAAATGAGAACGATCTTCACGTTTGTGTACTTTTACATTTCCTTAATGTTCAATACATCACTCAAACGTCATTGCGTTTTTAGTCATTTTCACACGGCCAGCAGTAGTAAATTGCATTTCAATAAACTAAATTATACGAATGTTTCAGGGTTTCCAAATGGTCGGCAGCATGAAGAAATTGCCGTTAGTATTGTTGATATCAAAACAGACTGAATAATCATCATGTGATAAACGGTATTGCTATTGCTAGCCATTTAGATGTATAATGAATCACAACATGCTGACTGAACACATGAAACCTAACAACAACTGTGATAATGACAGCAGTGGTTTAGTGATAGCATTTACATTTAACCAAATCCTTGAAAAGACAACTTACAATCTTCATAGGTCCTGAGAGAATTACTTTCTTATAACGACACATTAATATGTACATTACTGTTTGTCAATAAATTATCTTTCCGTGCATCAATAAGGAGCAATTAGGCTCATGTCATTAATATGAGTGTAGAAAACGTTCGGGCATCTTTTTATAGTAATATGTCTACGTTTATTTCTTACCAGATGCATTATTGTAGGGTAGTTTACTTCGGCAAGATATTTAGGTGAGAAGGAAAGAATTAAATATCATAATTTAAATTTCAAAAGAATTTGTTCTCATTTTGTGCCATAGGCACCATTGACAATATTATGGAGTGATAGAAAGTGTCGCATTAACGGTCGGAGATTGTTTGATACAGTTACACATTTCCTACTTTTATTCGAACGTTTACCATTGTTCCAAAGAGGATTCATGCGACCTACAATTGTTTCAAATCAATGATTATGGCTATAGGCAGTAATTATATGTATAATGAATTAGAATATGATGATTGAACATATCACATTAAACGATATAGAGTTGTCATAAGAGCTTTACTGATTTATTGACAAAGTCCACTTTTGTTAAATCCCAGATAATGGAATCTATGCATCTGCATAGTCTCCGAAGGAAAACGTTCTAGAAATAACAAGTCCATGTATGCATTATCATGTTTCGGTGATACAACTTAACTTGTATCAATCGAACAGCAATGATGTTAATCGCAGTAATTGTTCTAGGAGGATTTCGCATACATTTAATTCACATCAATATGATGAGACGCTTATAAGTCTTATCATTTCCAGGGTGTGATCGCTGTCGGCACGTTATGTTCATTTGATATGCCAATTCGGCAATTCTATATTTTAATTCTAGGAAGTTAGTATTGTATTTTCATTTTGTCACAAAATGTCTGTTGAATCGCTGAGATAAATATTGGATAGAAATGGTCACAAATACCAATCCTACGCAGGGACTAATCAAACGCAATGGCATCTGCGAATTTGCATATTTTGATAACGATTCTCCTTTCCCATGTCTAACGAAGATTGTCCACAGTTCAAACTATGGTACCTTTCACATACAATTTCTACAAGTCTATCGACCAAAGGAAACATGTTTCTTTACCTGTTGTACAGTTCACGCCTTTCCATCCACTTGTGCAATTGCAACTGTATGAGCCATATGTGTTGGTACAGGTCCCACCGTTTGGACATGTAAGGTTGGAGGTACATTCAT
Source organism: Unio delphinus (assembly GCA_029339505.1). Classification (NCBI taxonomy): domain Eukaryota; kingdom Metazoa; phylum Mollusca; class Bivalvia; order Unionida; family Unionidae; genus Unio; species Unio delphinus. The sequence goes on along the minus strand of JAQISU010000036.1, from coordinate 14,380,065 downwards.
CGACATCTGAAATTCAATACAAAATGATGAATAAGTCGTAACAATTGAGTAACACAGAATCAGTTACACTAATCGTCTCAGTCGAGTTTATGATATTCTGTCTTACTTAACACTTGCTCGCCCAATCCGATTTGATGCCAATGACATTATACTAAATGAGTATTGAGAAACTAAATGTGTGAAAAGAGAGCTTCAAGAACCTTCTGTTGGGAACTCGTCCTTCTCTAGGTTAAAACACCATTGAATATTTAACCATCTAATGTAAAATTTGTAAGCAAATGTGCAAATGAGAATGTTCTTTACGTGTGTTTACTATTACAGTTTCTTAATGTTTAATGCATCACTCAAACTTCATTGCCTTTTTTGTCGTTTTCACACGGACAGTAGTAGTAAATTGCATTTCAATTAACTAAATTATACGAATGTTTTAGGGTTCCCAAATGGTCGGCAGCTGAAAGAAATTGTCGTTAGTAATGTAGATAACAAAACAGACTGAATCATCGTCATGTGATAATCGGTGTGGCTGTTGCTAGCCATTTAGATGTATAATGAATCACAACATGCTGTTTGAAGACAAGAAACCTCAGGACAACTGTGATAACTACAAAACTGGTTTAGTGATAGCATTCCAATTTAACCAAATCCATGAAAAGACAACTAACAATCTTCATAGGTCCTGAAATAATAACTTTCTAATACGACATGTAAATATGTGCATTATTGTTTCTCCGAAAAATTGTCTTTACGTGCATCAGTAGACATCAAGAAGCTCATGTCATTAATATGGGTATACGAGAATACTAGGTGTCGTTCTAGAGTAATAGGACTATGTTGTTCTCATCCCAGATGCATTATTGTACGGTAGTTTACTTTGGCAAGAGCATGTTGTGATCCATAGTTCAAACTATGGTACCTTTGACCTATAATTTATACAAGTCTATCGGTGAAAAGAAGATCGTTTCTTTACCTGTTGTACAGTTCGCGCCTTGCCATCCATTTGTGCAAATGCAAATGTATGAGCCATTTGTGTTGATACAGTTACCACCGTTTAAACATGTAAGGTTGGAGGTACATTCATCGACATATGAAATTCAATACAAAATGATCAATAAGTCGTAACCATTGAGTAACACCGAATCAGTTCCACTAATTGTCTCAGTCCAGTTCATCATATTCTGCTTTATTTAAGACTTGTTTGACCACTCCGATTTGATGCCAATGACATTATACTGAATGAGTATTGCGAAACTAAATGTGTGAAAAGTGAGCTTCAACACCTTTCTGTTTTGAGCTCATCCTTCTCTATGTTAACATACCACTGAATATTTAAGCATCTAATTTAAAATTTGTAAGCCAATCTTCAAATGAGAACGATCTTCACGTGTGTGTACTTTTACATTTCCTTAATGTTCAATACATCACTCAAACGTCATTGCGTTTTTAGTCATTTTCACACGGCCAGCAGTAGTAAATTGCATTTCAATAAACTAAATTATACGAATGTTTCAGGGTTTCCAAATGGTCGGCAGCATGAAGAAATTGCCGTTAGTATTGTTGATATCAAAACAGACTGAATAATCATCATGTGATAAACGGTATTGCTATTGCTAGCCATTTAGATGTATAATGAATCACAACATGCTCATTGAACACATGAAACCTAACAACAACAGTGATAATGACAGCAGTGGTTTAGTGATAGCATTTACATTTAACCAAATCCTTGAAAAGACAACTTACAATCTTCATAGGTCCTGAGAGAATTACTTTCTTATAACGACACATTAATATGTGCATTACTGGTTGTCAATAAATTATCTTTCCGTGCATCAATAAGGAGCAATTAGGCTCCTGTCATTAATATGAGTGTAGAAAACGTTCGGGCATCTTTTTATAGTAATATGTCTACGTTTATTTCTTAACAGATGCATTATTGTAGGGTAGTTTACTTCGGCAAGATATTTAGGTGAGAAGGAAAGAATTAAATATCATAATTTAAATTTCAAAAGAATTTGTTCTCATTTTATGCCATAGGCACCATTGACAATATTATGGAGTGATAGAAAGTGTCGCATGTAACGGTCGGAGATTGTTTGATACAGTTACACATTTCCTACTTTTATTCGAACGTGTACCATTGTTCCAAAGAGGATTCATGCGACCTACAATTGTTTCAAATCAATGATAATGGCTATAGGCAGTAATTATATGTATAATGAATTAGAATATGATGATTGAACATATCACATTAAACGATATAAGAGTTGTCATAAGAGCTTTACTGATTTATTGACAAAGTCCACTTTTGTTAAATCCCAGATAATGGAATCTATGCATCTGCATAGTCTCCGAAGGAAAACGTTCTAGAAATAACAAGTCCATGTATGCATTATCATGTTTCGGTGATACAACTTAACTTGTATCAAACGAACAGCAATGATGTTAATCGCAGTAATTGTTCTAGGAGGATCTCGCATACATTTAATTCACATCAATATGATGAGACTCATATAAGTCTTATCATTTCCAGGGTGTGACCGCTGTCGGCACGTTATGTTCATTTGATATGCCAATTCGGCAATTCAATATTATAATTCTAGGAAGTTAGTATTGTATTTTCATTTTGTCACAAAATGTCTGTTGAATCGCTGAGATATTGGATAGAAATGGTCACAAATACCAATCCTACGCAGGGACTAATCAAACGCAATGGCATCTGCGAATTTGCATATTTTGATAACGATTCTCCTTTCCCATGTCTAACGAAGATTGTCCACAGTTCAAACTATGGTACCTTTCACATACAATTTCTACAAGTCTATCGACCAAAGGAAACATGTTTCTTTACCTGTTGTACAGTTCACGCCTTTCCATCCACTTGTGCAATTGCAACTGTATGAGCCATATGTGTTGGTACATGTCCCACCGTTTGGACATGTAAGGTTGGAGGTACATTCATCGACATCTGAAATTCAATACAAAATGATGAATAAGTCGTAACAATTGAGTAACACAGAATCAGTTACACTAATCGTCTCAGTCGAGTTTATGATATTCTGTCTTACTTAACACTTGCTCGCCCAATCCGATTTGATGCCAATGACATTATACTAAATGAGTATTGAGAAACTAAATGTGTGAAAAGAGAGCTTCAAGAACCTTCTGTTGGGAACTCATCCTTCTCTAGGTTAAAACACCATTGAATATTTAACCATCTAATGTAAAATTTGTAAGCAAATGTGCAAATGAGAATGTTCTTTACGTGTGTTTACTATTACAGTTTCTTAATGTTTAATGCATCACTCAAACTTCATTGCCTTTTTTGTCGTTTTCACACGGACAGTAGTAGTAAATTGCATTTCAATTAACTAAATTATACGAATGTTTTAGGGTTCCCAAATGGTCGGCAGCTGAAAGAAATTGTCGTTAGTAATGTAGATAACAAAACAGACTGAATCATCGTCATGTGATAATCGGTGTGGCTGTTGCTAGCCATTTAGATGTATAATGAATCACAGCATGCTGTTTGAAGACAAGAAACCTCAGGACAACTGTGATAACTACAAAACTGGTTTAGTGATAGCATTCCAATTTAACCAAATCCATGAAAAGACAACTAACAATCTTCATAGGTCCTGAAATAATAACTTTCTAATACGACACGTAAATATGTGCATTATTGTTTCTCCGAAAAATTGTCTTTACGTGCATCAGTAGACATCAAGAAGCTCATGTCATTAATATGGGTATACGAGAATACTAGGTGTCGTTCTAGAGTAATAGGACTATGTTCTTCTCATCCCAGATGCATTATTGTACGGTAGTTTACTTTGGCAAGAGCATGTTGTGATCCATAGTTCAAACTATGGTACCTTTGACCTATAATTTCTACAAGTCTATCGGTGAAAAGAAGATTGTTTCTTTACCTGTTGTACAGTTTGCGCCTTGCCATCCATTTGTGCAAATGCAAATGTATGAGCCATTTGTGTTGATACAGTTACCACCGTTTAAACATGTAAGGTTGGAGGTACATTCATCGACATCTGAAATTCAATACAAAATGATCAATAAGTCGTAACCGTTGAGTAACACAGAATCAGTTCCACTAATTGTCTCAGTCCAGTTCATCATATTCTGCTTTATTTAAGACTTGTTTGACCACTCCGATTTGATGCCAATGACATTATACTGAATGAGTATTGCGAAACTAAATGTGTGAAAAGTGAGCTTCAACACCTTTATGTTTTGAGCTCATCCTTCTCTATGTTAACATACCACTGAATATTTAAGCATCTAATTTAAAATTTGTAAGCCAATCTTCAAATGAGAACGATCTTCACGTGTGTGTACTTTTACATTTCCTTAATGTTCAATGCATCACTCAAACGTCATTGCGTTTTTAGTCATTTTCACACGGCCAGCAGTAGTAAATTGCATTTCAATAAACTAAATTATACGAATGTTTCAGGGTTTCCAAATGGTCGGCAGCATGAAGAAATTGCCGTTAGTATTGTTGATATCAAAACAGACTGAATAATCATCATGTGATAAACGGTATTGCTATTGCTAGCCATTTAGATGTATAATGAATCACAACATGCTGATTGAACACATGAAACCTAACAACAACTGTGATAATGACAGCAGTGGTTTAGTGATAGCATTTACATTTAACCAAATCCTTGAAAAGACAACTTACAATCTTCATAGGTCCTGAGAGAATTACTTTCTTATAACGACACATTAATATGTGCATTACTGTTTGTCAATAAATTATCTTTCCGTGCATCAATAAGGAGCAATTAGGCTCCTGTCATTAATATGAGTGTAGAAAACGTTCGGGCATCTTTTTATAGTAATATGTCTACGTTTATTTCTTACCAGATGCATTATTGTAGGGTAGTTTACTTCGGCAAGATATTTAGGTGAGAAGGAAAGAATTAAATATCATAATTTAAATTTTAAAAGAATTTGTTCTCATTTTGTGCCATAGGCACCATTGACAATATTATGGAGTGATAGAAAGTGTCGCATGTAACGGTCGGAGATTGTTTGATACAGTTACACATTTCCTACTTTTATTCAAACGTGTACCATTGTTCCAAAGAGGATTCATGCGACCTACAATTGTTTCAAATCAATGATTATGGCTATAGGCAGTAATTATATGTATAATGAATTAGAATATGATGATTGAACATATCACATTAAACGACATAAGAGTCGTCATAAGAGCTTTACTGATTTATTGACAAAGTCCACTTTTGTTAAATCCCAGATAATGGAATCTATGCATCTGCATAGTCTCCGAAGGAAAACGTTCTAGAAATAACAAGTCCATGTATGCATTATCATGTTTCGGTGATACAACTTAACTTGTATCAATCGAACAGCAATGATGTTAATCGCAGTAATTGTTCTAGGAGGATTTCGCATACATTTAATTCACATCAATATGATGAGACGCATATAAGTCTTATCATTTCCAGGGTGTGATCGCTGTCGGCACGTTATGTTCATTTGATATGCCAATTCGGCAATTCAATATTATAATTCTAGGAAGTTAGTATTGTATTTTCATTTTGTCACAAAATGTCTGTTGAATCGCTGAGATAAATATTGGATAGAAATGGTCACAAATACCAATCCTACGCAGGGACTAATCAAACGCAATGGCATCTGCGAATTTGCATATTTTGATAACGATTCTCCTTTCCCATGTCTAACGAAGATTGTCCACAGTTCAAACTATGGTACCTTTCACATACAATTTCTACAAGTCTATCGACCAAAGGAAACATGTTTCTTTACCTGTTGTACAGTTCACGCCTTTCCATCCACTTGTGCAATTGCAACTGTATGAGCCATATGTGTTGGTACAGGTCCCACCGTTTGGACATGTAAGGTTGGAGGTACATTCATCGACATCTGAAATTCAATACAAAATGATGAATAAGTCGTAACAATTGAGTAACACAGAATCAGTTACACTAATCGTCTCAGTCGAGTTTATGATATTCTGTCTTACTTAACACTTGCTCGCCCAATCCGATTTGATGCCAATGACATTATACTGAATGAGTATTGAGAAACTAAATGTGTGAAAAGAGAGCTTCAAGAACCTTCTCTTGGGAACTCATCCTTCTCTAGGTTAAAACACCATTGAATATTTAAACATCTAATGTAAAATTTGTAAGCAAATGTGCAAATGAGAAAGATCTTTACGTGTGTTTACTACTACAGTTTCTTAATGTTTAATGCATCACTCAAACTTCATTGCCTTTCTTGTCGTTTTCACACGGGCAGTAGTAGTAAATTGCATTTCAATTAACTAAATTATACGAATGTTTTAGGGTTCCCAAAAGGTCGGCAGCTGAAAGAAATTGTCGTTAGTAATGTAGATAACAAAACAGACTGAATCATCGTCATGTGATAATCGGTGTGGCTGTTGCTAGCCATTTAGATGTATAATGAATCACAACATGCTGTTTGAAGACAAGAAACCTCAGGACAACTGTGATATCGACAAAACTGGTTTAGTGATAGCATTCCAATTTAACCAAATCCATGAAAAGACAACTAACAATCTTCATAGGTCCTGAAATAATAACTTTCTAATACGACACGTAAATATGTGCATTATTGTTTCTCCGAAAAATTGTCTTTACGTGCATCAGTAGACATCAAGAAGCTCATGTCATTAATATGGGTATACGAGAATACTAGGTGTCGTTCTAGAGTAATAGGACTATGTTGTTCTCATCCCAGATGCATTATTGTACGGTAGTTTACTTTGGCAAGAGCATGTTGTGATCCATAGTTCAAACTATGGTACCTTTGACCTATAATTTCTACAAGTCTATCGGTGAAAAGAAGATTGTTTCTTTACCTGTTGTACAGTTCGCGCCTTGCCATCCATTTGTGCAAATGCAAATGTATGAACCATTTGTGTTGATACAGTTACCACCGTTTAAACATGTAAGGTTGGAGGTACATTCATCGACATCTGAAATTCAATACAAAATGATCAATAAGTCGTAACCGTTGAGTAACACAGAATCAGTTCCACTAATTGTCTCAGTCCAGTTCATCATATTCTGCTTTATTTAAGACTTGTTTGACCACTCCGATTTGATGCCAATGACATTATACTGAATGAGTATTGCGAAACTAAATGTGTGAAAAGTGAGCTTCAACACCTTTATGTTTTGAGCTCATCCTTCTCTATGTTAACATACCACTGAATATTTAAGCATCTAATTTAAAATTTGTAAGCCAATCTTCAAATGAGAACGATCTTCACGTGTGTGTACTTTTACATTTCCTTAATGTTCAATGCATCACTCAAACGTCATTGCGTTTTTAGTCATTTTCACACGGCCAGCAGTAGTAAATTGCATTTCAATAAACTAAATTATACGAATGTTTCAGGGTTTCCAAATGGTCGGCAGCATGAAGAAATTGCCGTTAGTATTGTTGATATCAAAACAGACTGAATAATCATCATGTGATAAACGGTATTGCTATTGCTAGCCATTTAGATGTATAATGAATCACAACATGCTGATTGAACACATGAAACCTAACAACAACTGTGATAATGACAGCAGTGGTTTAGTGATAGCATTTACATTTAACCAAATCCTTGAAAAGACAACTTACAATCTTCATAGGTCCTGAGAGAATTACTTTCTTATAACGACACATTAATATGTGCATTACTGTTTGTCAATAAATTATCTTTCCGTGCATCAATAAGGAGCAATTAGGCTCCTGTCATTAATATGAGTGTAGAAAACGTTCGGGCATCTTTTTATAGTAATATGTCTACGTTTATTTCTTACCAGATGCATTATTGTAGGGTAGTTTACTTCGGCAAGATATTTAGGTGAGAAGGAAAGAATTAAATATCATAATTTAAATTTCAAAAGAATTTGTTCTCATTTTGTGCCATAGGCACCATTGACAATATTATGGAGTGATAGAAAGTGTCGCATGTAACGGTCGGAGATTGTTTGACACAGTTACACATTTCCTACTTTTATTCGAACGTGTACCATTGTTCCAAAGAGGATTCATGCGACCTACAATTGTTTCAAATCAATGATTATGGCTATAGGCAGTAATTATATGTATAATGAATTAGAATATGATGATTGAACATATCACATTAAACGACATAAGAGTCGTCATAAGAGCTTTACTGATTTATTGACAAAGTCCACTTTTGTTAAATCCCAGATAATGGAATCTATGCATATGCATAGTCTCCAAAGGAAAACGTTCTAGAAATAACAAGTCCATTTATGCATTATCATGTTTCGGTGATACAACTTAACTTGTATCAATCGAACAGCAATGATGTTAATCGCAGTAATTGTTCTAGGAGGATTTCGCATACATTTAATTCACATCAATATGATGAGACGCATATAAGTCTTATCATTTCCAGGGTGTGATCGCTGTCGGCACGTTATGTTCATTTGATATGCCAATTCGGCAATTTAATATTATAATTCTAGGAAGTTAGTATTGTATTTTCATTTTGTCACAAAATGTCTGTTGAATCGCTGAGATAAATATTGGATAGAAATGGTCACAAATACCAATCCAACGCAGGGACTAATCAAACGCAATGGCATCTGCGAATTTGCATATTTTGATAACGATTCTCCTTTCCCATGTCTAACGAAGATTGTCCACAGTTCAAACTATGGTACCTTTCACATACAATTTCTACAAGTCTATCGACCTAAGGAAACATGTTTCTTTACCTGTTGTACAGTTCACGCCTTTCCATCCACTTGTGCAATTGCAACTGTATGAGCCATATGTGTTGGTACAGGTCCCACCGTTTGGACATGTAAGGTTGGAGGTACATTCATCGACATCTGAAATTCAATACAAAATGATGAATAAGTCGTAACAATTGAGTAACACAGAATCAGTTACACTAATCGTCTCAGTCGAGTTTATGATATTCTGTCTTACTTTACACTTGCTCGCCCAATCCGATTTGATGCCAATGACATTATACTAAATGAGTATTGAGAAACTAAATGTGTGAAAAGAGAGCTTCAAGAACCTTCTGTTGGGAACTCGTCCTTCTCTAGGTTAAAACACCATTGAATATTTAACCATCTAATGTAAAATTTGTAAGCAAATGTGCAAATGAGAAAGATCTTTACGTGTGTTTACTATTACAGTTTCTTAATGTTTAATGCATCACTCAAACTTCATTGCCTTTCTTGTCGTTTTCACACGGACAGTAGTAGTAAATAGCATTTCAATTAACTAAATTATACGAATGTTTTAGGGTTCCCAAATGGTCGGCAGCTGAAAGAAATTGTCGTTAGTAATGTAGATAACAAAACAGACTGAATCATCGTCATGTGATAATTGGTGTGGCTGTTGCTAGCCATTTAGATGTATAATGAATCACAACATGCTGTTTGAAGACAAGAAACCTCAGGACAACTGTGATATCGACAAAACTGGTTTAGTGATAGCATTCCAATTTAACCAAATCCATGAAAAGACAACTAACAATCTTCATAGGTCCTGAAATAATAACTTTCTAATACGACACGTAAATATGTGCATTATTGTTTCTCCGAAAAATTGTCTTTACGTGCATCAGTAGACATCAAGAAGCTCATGTCATTAATATGGGTATACGAGAATACTAGGTGTCGTTCTAGAGTAATAGGACTATGTTGTTCTCATCCCAGATGCATTATTGTACGGTAGTTTACTTTGGCAAGAGCATGTTGTGATCCATAGTTCAAACTATGGTACCTTTGACCTATAATTTCTACAAGTCTATCGGTGAAAAGAAGATTGTTTCTTTACCTGTTGTACAGTTCGCGCCTTGCCATCCATTTGTGCAAATGCAAATGTATGAACCATTTGTGTTGATACATTTACCACCGTTTAAACATGTAAGGTTGGAGGTACATTCATCGACATCTGAAATTCAATACAAAATGATAGCAGCAGAGAGGGTGAATCCTACAACGTTTTTAGACAAAATTTGATTGAAATCCTAAAACGAGCCGTCTTATAATCTTATTTTAACCAAAAAAAGGCGAACCCTACAACGTTTTCAGACAAAAAATTGATTGAAATCTCCCTACGAAATCATTTTAACTAAAAAAAATAAAAACGATTTTTTAATTAATTTTGGTCGCAACTTGTTGTCATCCACCCTCTCTGCTGCTTAGTGATTTCAGTTCTGGGTTAACAAAAAATAATAAATGATTTTAACCGAATATTTGATCGAGTCCGATACGATATCGTGTCCGAGGATCATGCAAATTTATTGTTGCGAATCCGTGTGGTTTTGACTGAGCATGACTAAAGAAATCTCTAAATTGATTGAAGTCCATATCAGAACACCATGTCTGCCAAATATTTCGTAGCGTATGAGTATCAACTCCGTTGAATACAGAAAGAATATTGAAGTTATCTCTGATGACTTTTGGAACCTGAGTGTAGCGTTGAGTGACATATATCACGTCAGTGTTTTTGTGACGCCCACGGGAAAATATTCTAGCAGGATTTTTTTGTTTATCCAACATTATATCGTCGTATACGACTAAATTGTTAATATCTCCATCAATATCATCAATACTCGGTGCTTCATCGATATCGGTTATAAAATCAATGGCGTTCTCACCCTTAATTTCTGATGCATTCTCGTTAAAATCCTTTAACACTTCATAACATCGTTGATCATCTACGCTAGGGGCAATTAAATACAACTTATCCCACTTCATCCATCTCATTATTAAATTGATCAACAATTTCGTTTTACCGGATCCAGATGGCCCGATTATAATCATCCGGATAGAGTTTGGTAGCGCTGCATGATGCTTAATTGGTTCTCTTGTTTTAGTCGCTGAAAAATCAATTATATCCATATTTCTATACATAAATTATGGATCTATATTGTGTGAAGTGTAAAACGCGTACTGGCACAGATGATGTGACGACGGTTACAACTAAAAATAACCGATCAGCGCTTTCTGGTAAATGCGTGCAATGTGGTACAAAGAAATTTAGATTTGTGTCTATGAAATCTGATTTAAAAAAAAACGAGGAGGTGATATCGCAGCCAAATTGGCAAAGCTCCCTGGAACCCCATGGGCAAAGTACCCCGGAGAAAAGCACCTTCCAGGATATAGCTACTGTGGACCAGGAACCAGACTTGATATCAGACTCAATAATCAAAATCAGTCCCGACCCGGTGAAGAACCAATAAACGCCATTGATAAGGCCTGTCACCTTCATGATGTTGCTTATAAAAGCAGCAATCTGCAACACAGGCATCTCGCGGATGTGAAATTAATTCATGCGTTAAATGCTATTCCTGATAAATCCTTCAAAGAAAAATTGGTTTCCTTTTTGATAAAATCGGCTATCAAAAGTAAATTGATGTTAGGTGCTGGTAATTAATAATATGGAATCAATTTATTATTCCCCAAGAGGATACTGGAGGGGTAAATCAGCAGTCCATAAACTCGCTAGCGCTGCAAAAGTGAAAAAAACCACTGCGGCTAATTGGTTATCCAAACAGGCACTATGGCAAATTTATCTACCACCGCCTAAACAAATTCAATTCTCGCATTTTGATGTGACCACTCCTAATGAAGTTCATCAGGCTGATCTATTATTTCTGCCACATGATCGTGGTTACAAATACGCGCTAACCGTAGTTGATATTGCGAGTCGATACAAAGAAGCAGAACCGTTAAAAACAAAATCAGCCACTGAAGTCGCTTCTGCATTTGAAAGGATTTATCGACGAGGTCCTCTGCGTTGGCCAAATCTGTTACAAGTTGATCCTGGCAAGGAATTTCAGGGTGCAGTGTTATCTACAATGAAACATCATAATGTCACCATACGACGAGGGCATACTGCGCTACATCGCGATCAGGCCATTGTAGAACGATTTAATCGGACAATTGCTGAGCGGTTATTTGAATATCAATACGCAAAAGAATTCATTCAAGAAAAGCGATCCCGTGAATGGGTTAAAAGATTACCATCTGTGATTACTGCACTGAATAACGAGATTACTAGAACAATCAATATGAAACCTATCAACGCCATTAAAAAGAAGTCAATACCACAAAAAGATTTCAAAGAACCAATTCTTGGTAGCAGTGTCATTGTGAGGTACTTATACGAACCAGGAGAGCTGGAAGGTGGCACAAAAAGGGCTACTGATCCTATTTGGAGCGTCACTACGCATAAGATATCTAGTATAACACGATCAACTGGTAGACCTCCAGTCTATAAACTGGATTCAACTGCCCCTCAACGAGGATTTACTCGACAACAACTACAAGTGATTCCCGGGGATACTCAATTGCCACCGCATGGTCTTAACTAGCACCGTTGCGTCTATTGCACTCAAGACAAGTCAACATCACATTATTTCTGACATGACCGAGATTGTTATTTTTTCTGTCTACGGTGAATTGGCGAGGATCCTTATCCGAATACTGCCAGCGCATTATACAATTGCAACTCGCGCAGTGATTATTCTGTTGTTTCTTCAAAGTGATTATTAATTTAGCATCAATATCAAATTCTCGTAGTTTTTTTTTTGTCCTGTTGTTTGTAACCGGAGAGTTTTTTATTAATGATGCTAACATCAATATCACTTATTGTTGTGTCATTATCATCGAGGACAACTCTTCGAAGTTGATTTATGTTTCGTACTCTGGATACTGCGAGATAGACTAAATTCGACCATTCGATGTGATTATCCACCATCCAAACAATCGTATTCGATATAGTCAATCCCTGTGAAGAGTGTATTGTTGCTGCGTATCCTAGCGTCCATGGGGATTTATTAGCACGCAATGCATCTTCAACGACATTGATATCAACCAGCACAATGTCATTTAATACCAGAATTTGTTTTTCATTCTGTCCTGGAATATCAACTTCAATATTCTGTTTTCGTGTATCCTATGGCCTATAACAAAGGGGTACTGGAAGCGTTGCAAATTTTTCTTTATGCAATTCAAATAACTTCATCTGAAGTGTATCCCTGACTATTTTTCTACTTGCAATGATCAAATCGTTTGGTCTCCATGTTTCCCAGAAATCATTCATTGGAGTTTCTGAAATCACTTCACGCGCTATTTCGCATTGGATTCTATCCGGTTGTAATCTAATTAGTTTCTTAAATTCTCGTAATCGTTCATCAAGTGATCTATGATCAGTGGTGATTTCTTCATAGTAGTCTACAAAACCCTTTATCCATTCATGTGGAGATGCACCGACAAATGGTGGTGGTTGGCCGTGATCACCGCACATGACGACTTTTGTGTTTTTGTTTAACAACCACTCAAGAAATGTTTGTAATACATCTAATGACACTGTGCATATTTCATCCCAAATTATGATTTCAGGAATGAATTTATCACCCATACGCTCATGAGTCCATTTGTCACCTTTCCATCGAAAAAAACTGTGATAAGTGCAAGCATTTACCCCTCGTTGTATCATCTCTCTGGCGAGTCTGTGAGTCGGTGTTAGCACAATCATGTTAGAAACGCTAGCGTTTCCACGACGAAATAATTCAATTGCACGAGTTGTCTTTCCTGACCCACCACAACCGTTTAAATAAACTGTTTTATATCTACAGATTGGATCAGATACCGGTGGTGCATTAGAAAGTTCTGATTGAATTTCAATACGGTTACAACAAATATATTTATCATCCATGGCAACGTCTGCGGATTCACAATACTCATGTAGCATCTCTTTTTTAAATCGCCATCGTCCCCAATTTTCTTCGGGATCTGTGAATGCCGCTACAGCTGATTTGTACTTATTGTGTATATACATCGAATCAGTGGCCACTCTAACCGCGGTATTAGGAAATCTATTTATCATCGAAAATAGATTAATAGAAGCATAGGCTAACATTGAACTTCTCAAATGTGTGTACTGGGAATTATATCCATCACAGTAGGTAACAACCGTACCTAATTTCTCACCATTGGATAGAAAAGCATCCTTACGAGATACAAGTTTTCCCTGTTTCATTAAATCCGCTACAATAAAATCGTATTCAGCGACATCTATGATCAACCACGAAGAGTATTTTGCGTTGTCGTATCGTCCACCCTTGGTAAATTTACCGATTATTCTTCGTCCGAGATCCTTTGCTTGTTCTTTTTTAATTTCAAATAACTTCTTAGACCAATTTATGATTTCTTCTTCACTGAAATCTGGAAACTGTTTTGGTAGTTCGTTGATTATTCTATCTAGATCGGGTTGTGGTAGCCAAACTTCTTTCTGAGCTCGATAGCATATAATAGCCTCGGAAACAATCAACGATATTAGCATACCACAATCAATCATATATCTCAATAGCACTATTGGCATCCAGTGTTTTTCAGATAGGTGTCTACCGAGCCAAACATAACTACACGGATGTAACCCTGTAGCTAATTCGAATGATATCACACGAGCGAATCCGGTTAAATCAAAATCAGGCAATGGTCCATTAATCGCAACACGAGTCATTTCATGCGTGGGGTGTCCAAATCGTTTGAAGTACTCAGCGCATTCCCCATACCCGAGTAAACTTCCGGGATAACACGCGGATATATCAATTGAAATCATACCATCACGTGAGTATTTCGTATTCCACAGTCCTCCATGACCAAATTTGACGCAACTCAATTTAACATCCTCGAGAAAATCACTTCGTGTTGGACGCCATGAGTTTTTTTCTCTTGCGAAGTGAGCTACCACTGATGGAATAGTAAAACTATCCGTGAGTAGTTTTTCATGGGAATTCTCCGGTGAAAAATCACTAGCGATTTTTCTCATTCTGTTATCTAATTCTTCAACGCGATATAATTCACCATTTGGTTTTACAAATTGATCGAATTCTTCATCACTTCTAAGTAACCACACTGACACAGGATCATCCTTACACAACGCATGAATAGCATCGAATAATTTCTCTTCATAGAAAACATCCCCGACGAACTCCTTAGGGATATATTTCACGGTTCGTTCTCGTGGAAATATTGTTACCGCAGGTGTCCACGCGTGTTTGTTATGATCAATAATCTGTATTGGCGCTCCATTTTTGTTATATTTCGGTTCGTATAAAACCTCTGCCGTTATCGTCATAACTGTTATTGGAAATCTTAATGATGTTTCTAAATTAGCTATATCAGAAATCTTTGCACCATGCTGTTTCACTGTCAGTTCCCACTCGGTTATTTTCCTACGTCGCAGATCAGTTAGTTTATTTCCTCGGGATGCATTTGTGAAGTGTTCTATTATTCGTTCTGCTACACAATTAAGCCCTGACGAATATTTCATAGGAGCTAGTTTTGCGATATCGGGTTTATCATTTAACGGATATATCCCATAAACCATTGCTGTTACGGGATAAGATCTTTCGTAGCATGGTGTATCAATGCCGGTTAGAATCCCTGGTTTGGAATCTCTACTCACAATGACAGCTTTTTTATTCTTGAGGATTGGTTCAAATTTATCCTTAATAATCCATTTGCCATCGACTTCGATAATGAATTTGATTCGGAAAAAATACCGTTTTTCCCCAACACGTGAAATTATCACTGCTGCTTTTTCATCATTCATGGTAGCATCAACAACACCATCAATTCGAAATGTTGACCAACAATAAGATGCTCCATCACGCTTAAATTCATTAAAACAGTCTCTGATTTTACTAATCATGGCTTTATCAAGAATTGTATTCTTTGGTGTATTAGAAGCTATATCGAGATTGAATTGAGCATCTTTCCAGGGGTAATCTCTCTTGGACGTTTTTTTTGGTTTATCGAGATTAAATCTAGGATTGATTTTCAATAATCTCTTAAACTCTTTCATATTTCCGTCTATTGGACGTTTTTTGGGTTTATCGAGATTAAATTTAGGATTGATTTTCAATAATCTCTTGTTACGTCTTTTTGGTTTATCGAGATTAAATTTAGGATTAATTTTCAATAATCTCTTAAACTCTTTCATGTTTCCGTCTCTTGGACGTTTGTTACGTCTTTTTGGTTTATCGAGATTAAATTTAGGATTGATTTTCAATAATCTCTTAAACTCTTTCATATTTCCGTCTATTGGACGTTTTTTGGTTTATCGAGATTAAATCTAGGACTAATTTTTAATAATCTCTTAAACTCCTTCATGTTTCCGTCTCTTGGACGTTTTTTGGGTCTATCGATTTTAAATTTAGGATTGATTTTCAACAATCTCTTAAACTCCTTATCAGCATTGAATTCAGCATTTTTCGAAGGCGTTTTCCTTAATTCCTTCATGCTATAATTAAAACAAGCATTTAAATGAAAGATTTTTATATAATGAATCACTGCAAGTGGCTTATGATTGGATCAGTAACCCCGTGTAACAAATCATGCAGAAATGAGTTCTGTGGGTATCATATGCAAAGCTTTCGACGTGGAAGCCTTGGTCCGTTACCCTGTATTCTATGTGGAGTTGGGGTCAGGGGAAAATCTCAGTTGTGTCTAAATTGCGGTGGTAAGCGATACAGGGAGTTGAAGCGATATTATGATAAAAGAATACAAAATGGACAATCAATCAGAAATTTTGACCCTGACGCTGACAAAGTCAGTATTCTTGACGCTGACAAAGTCAGTATTCTTGACGCTGACAAAGTCAGTATCAAGGATAAAATCATAAGAACTCCTCAAGACTACATCGAAAGATTTATCATTAAACCAAACGATGAATTAGACAAACAATAGTATAATATATAAATGAACCAATAATTCAGACAACACCCTGTGTTCACAAATTATGAAGTATCCAGTGATGGTGTTGTAAGAAACCGCAGACTGAAGGAACCAGTTGGGTGGGATAATGGTATGGGGTATTTGATGTTTGGTGCTGGAAAGAAGAAATATTACTGCCATCGTTTCGTGTATGAATGTTTCAATGGATTGATCGAGGATGATTTTGTTATTGATCATATCGATTCTAATCCGAAAAACAATTCTTTATCAAATCTGCAGGCTATCACACAAAGTGAAAATTCCGAACGAGGGGGGACTGGGTAATACTCGAAAAAAGCGAGACCTGTGAAATCTTTGAATACGATAACTAACGAAGAAAAAATATTTCAATCAATAACCAGCGCCGGTAGGCACTTCGATATTTGTCCACCCTCAGTACGATTCGTTGCAGAGGGAATAACCAAGACGGCTATTTCAAAAAGGACGGGACAAAAAGTTCAATTTAGTTATGTCTGATGCGTCATATTTTTCATTTAGAAATATATAATTGTTATAGAATAATGAATTCTGAAAACATGAATAGCATTTTATCCGAGATTTCAAAATTGAAAAGTTGGGATATTGAACTATCAGATGGGTTAAATCCTGATCAAATCATGTCTGATTTTCAGGATATAGAATACGGAGTTAACAACAATAAATACATGCTACCAAAGAAGTATGCGCTCATCAAAAGAATTCAGAATTCTATTAAGGACTCTCTCGCATTTTCCAGTGACGTAAGTGTGTTCGCTCCGTTGTATACCATCGTAGAACGAATACGAAAAGAATTGGGGTACGAATACGAATTGAAAAAGGAGGTTAATTCTAAAGTTAGAAACCTACGGGCGTTAATTCAAGAAAATGAACAATTTTGATTGACCATTTATCATTATTTGATTGACCGACCATTTATCATTATTTGATTGCCCGACCATTAATCATTTTTTTTAGCCGACCCTCAAGAGATGTCAAAAATCGATGGTGTTAGGTCGGGATTGAAAAATTGTTTTGCAATTGAAAAATTGTTTCTGATTTTAAATAATGGTCAATGAAGCATTAACAACCCGATTGGCTCGTGAACGACTGGATGCAATCAGGAGATTTGTACCAATTCGTGACTCTGTACGGAATAAACTACAACAACGACAGAGTCTTCAGACTGATTTTGCTATGGGATCCGAAGAATTGTTTAAACCAGTAACCACAGCAACGAAGGGGATAGAGCGTGCTATACTGGGAGATGTTCCCGAGACGGGAAAATCTGCTATCGGTGAACTCGAAAAAATAGCAGCGAAAACTGAACAAACAAAACAAATAGAATCAAAAGAAATAGTAGATGAGTTACGCGTGATATTTAACGAGGCGGGTTTAGCAGCAATCATTGAGACTAAACTAGCAAAAATTCCTGCGCTTGTTGTTACGACTTATGAAAACAGGAAACATTTGTTGAAACCAGAACATCATAACTTTGTTAGAGATATAACTCACTGGGCTGATATATTCTACAAAAGCAAAACTGAAAAAACAGGTAGAATTAAGAAGAAGGGTAACGCATCATACATTGGATATATCAATGAGGTGGGCGAAGTGTATAATCAATACGAAGAGTTTAAACAACAACAAAAACCGCAAAAATTGCGAGGAAGGCGACAGCAACCTGCAAAGAAAATATCTTTTTCACCTAAAAAACAACTACCACCACCTAATCGAGATGGTGATGTTATTGATTATTTACAAAAAGCCGATTTAGACGAAATGAATGAAGCAACTGGTTATAGCGGAAGCGGATTGCAAGATTCCAGTGAGAATCCAGGGATTTCATGTCCTGGTAGTGTTCTCAGTGATATATCACGATTAGAAGTTCTTGTAGGAGGTTTCCGAGCTGGAAACAACTCACCGGAAATAATTAATGAAGCATCTGATATCTGTAGACGATTATTTCAAGGCGGTATCATAGATATCAGCACATATCGAGATTTCATTGGCGAGTTAGTAGAGAATTATCACAGTGATTAATCACCGAGACTGAATAAAAACGCTAGCGTTTCCAATTGAAAAATGGTTTCTGATTTCAAATAATGATCATACACTACAATCATGATAAACCAACCCCCGTCTATGTAGTTAATTCACGGTTTCCAGTTTATAGAGCATACTACGGAGATGGTTTAGGCAATACCATTGCAGGGTTATTTGCGAGAATGGCTCCAAAAGTGATGCCGTTGGCTAAACAACTAGGAATGAAAGCAATTGATATTCGTGATAAGGGTATTGGTGCTGTTGGAGATCTTGCTGGAAAAGCGTTTTCAACTGCGAAGAATAAAATAACATCATTAGTGAAATCACGAAGTGATTTACGAAAAAAGAAACCGTTACCGTCTACAGCGGAAATGCCTGCAAGTGTTAGTAGAATTATAAATAACGCAGTAGACGAAAAATTAGCGTCGATGGTGACTCCCTTGATAAACCAAGGGGACCAAAATAACATGATAGCAAACATGATAGCAGGAAGTGGCTTTAAAAAAACACGACGATGAAATGAAAAATCACGATTTAGACTCTGATAAATAGAATAAAATGTTCAAAAGGTCACCTGATCCAGCATTTGATATGGATGCCCCAGTTGGCGAGAATGATTCTGTACGCGATTTTCAATTTTATTCTTATCACGCAGTACAACCAGATCTCCGATCGCGAATTGAACTTCAAGTTCATGATACCAGTAAATACTTTTTGCCTTGTGAAGCGTTTATTGAAGTAGAAGGAGAACTTGTAACAAATGATGCTGCACATAATGATCCACCATATGACATTAACTCAAATGTCCGAGTTGGTTTTGTTAATAACGGCATCATGGCGTTATTTGAAAGCGCTAGATATCTCATTGATGGAAAAGAAATTGAATCCATTGACCGTGAAGTTGATATGGCCACAACAATCATAGGGTTAGCGAGATATTCTGATGATTATTCAAGATCAGCGGGTCCATCTATGATGTTTGCAAAGGATACCTCTGATAACGCTGATCACCTTCAATTCATTAAAGTGTTAACAGCACAGGGTACTGCAGAAGGCAATCAACAAGAAGCAGCTAATCCAGAACGTCGAACTAGACCCGGAGCTGCGTTTGATATTCTCGGAGGCGTTAATGGTAATCTCAATTTAGGATTTGCAACACGCGTAGCAACGTTGCATGGGCAGCGTCGACGATTTTCATGTGCGATTCCACTGCATCATATATTTGGATTCTGTAGAAACGTCCGAAAAGTTATTTATGGAGCGAAGCATACAGTAGCACTTGTACGAAAGGGTACTGATGATGATGCAATCTGGCGTAATGCTGGGGTTGCTGCCGGTAAAGTCATTTTAACAAAACTATCATTGTGGATGCCAGTATTAACTCCATCAATCACAGAAGAACAGCGACTACTATCATTTATGGACCAAGGAGGAAAGTCGTTATTGAGTTGGTTATCAGTGACTACGGATACTAAACAAGACAATGTTGATGGTACATTCACATGGCACCTGGCATCAAAACAAGGGGTTTCAGCTCCACGTCATATATTTATTGCGTTACAGAATGCTGCGCGAGTTGGTAATCAAGAACGAAGTCATATGATATTTGATCAGTTAGGTGTTAATGAAGTCTCGCTGAGAATAAACGGACAGCAGGAACCATCCGAGGATATACAACTTGATTACGGTCAGAATCATATTGCACGTGTCTATCATAACCTGTTGTCATTTATGGCACGTGATCAAAATGTGGATACTGGTTTGCAAATATCGCAATTGGATTTTAAAAGCCTCTATCCGATTTATTACTTTTCACTTGAACATCTTGATTTAACAAGACAATCTGTCGTTGATATACACTTTAGAGCCCGTGTAACCCGTCCGACTGGTCCACCAGTTGGTGGGGTACCTCCTATCCTTATCCCGAATTATAGAGCGGTTGCTGTCATTCTCAGTGATAAATCAATGCTACTCGAAGGTGTTGGTGGAAGAATGAGAGTGGTAGATGCACCAGTGGAAAACATGTAAACGATTTAGAATCAATTTATTATGTATAACATGTCATATAGTGTTATTAGTGTTGCGTTAACTCCCGGTCAATTAAAAAAATTGCAATCGGAATCAGCTAAAAAATGTGGATCCACAATCACGTTGAAACCCAACCAAATGACTGGTGGTGCAAATAAACTATCGCTTACAACTCGTCAGGTGAAACATTTCAATGATGCACTTGCAGCCAAAAAAGGTGTTCAGATTACTCTCTCTGCGGCTGCTATCAAAAATATGACTAAAACAGGCGGTATATTTCCGTTGTTAGCTGCGATTCCAGCATTGATTGCAGCAGCAGCCCCAGCGGTGACTAAAGCAGCGGCGTTAGGAGCCGTTGGTACTGCAGCAGGAATGGCACTAAAGAAGGCAACTGGGAGAGGATATAAAAAAAAGGGAAAGGGTCTAAGACTACCAGGAACCCCGTATTCGTGGTACAGCGGAAAGGGTCTAAGACTACCAGGAACCCCGTATTCGTGGTACAGCGGAAAGGGTCTAAGACTACCAGGAACGATTTATTAATTCAGGAACCTATGGTTCCCAAATCTTCGATGGTTCCTATGTCCAATTTTGATTTAATGGATGCGGCTAAAAAACTAGTGATTAAAATTTCAGAGGTGTTTTTTATGAAAGATCAATTACCACATCAACCAAACAAAACTGAAACAGGTATTATTAATCTCGATAACAGCACCGGACCTGGAACTCACTGGGTTGCATACGCTATTGATCCACGTGGGATTGTTTATTTCGATTCATATGGATTAGCCCCACCAAAAGAGTTTATGCGGTATATAAAAACCCTTCCAATGAAGACTTGGTATTCTACGCTACCAACACAAACGATGATTGACCCACCAATATGCGGCAGCGAAGTATTAAATGTCCTTGACGCTATTTCTAACTCCTTGAGTAACCCAAGCGGAAAACCACCACATGTTGTCGTGAATGAATACACTAGTAATCGCTGGCAACGACGAAGTCGTCAAAAACGATTTTAGAGAGAGAAAGAGTTTTACAATAACATGATTGATATTTGGGGGAGATCTTTGAAACCCAAACCCGATGACACTGCACCACCTGATTCTGTCAAGGATGTAAAAAGACTAATCAAAGATGAAATAGCTGAGACGTTAAATTTAACAAGTGTTGACCCGAACGAAATAGTTGTATTTCAGGACAAACAGGGTAAATTGAAATCCAGTGATGTGTCATTGAATGACATTTTGATACGGCAGCGCGACGCCGCTGAAAACTCTATCGCGCTGTATTCCAACGACGGACGACTTAAACCAGGCGCACTTGTGTCTACGATCACAGACGCGATTGCCACCAACGAACGTGAGCTGAATGATCTTATACGAGGTTATAATAGTTTTCGCAAAAATGTCGTACATAAATTCTTTGGAACCCCGCTTGTGGTTGGCATGACTCTCGCTGAAATCAGTGAGTTTATCGGCAAGCACACTCACAATGCCTACATCGCTAATAGTTTCTTTGGTGTCCCGGCTATATCTACGATGACTCTCAAAGATATTAATATGTTTATGGTGAGACAAACAACACTTAATACCATCGTGGATAAATTTTTAGGGAGAACACTTGTGTCTGAAACCACAACGTTGACAGGCCCGACCCTCGCGGAAATTAAAAGCGCTATTGACGAACAAAAGCTCACAAATGAAATGGTTAATAAGTTCTTTGAGGGTTCTAAAAGTTACAATATCACGACGACATATTCTCAACTCGACAAGAATTATAGTACCGAAAAAGGTTTTGGATACGGGCTCCTTTTGGTTTCATTTTTTAAACGCCGCGATGGAACGATAATGAAAGATACCGAAATCAAAAAAACCTATCTCGACGTTTACGACGATATTCTTAAACTAAAAGAAAAATCTGAAAGGGTAAAGCATGGGACCTTTGATTGGATAAAAGACTCTAATGCTAAATTGAAAGTCAATATCGGGGAGTGGCCCCATGGTATCTACAGGATGACGTTAATCTCTAACAAGCAATTTGATATCATCGTGAAAGGTAAAACCTACTTTGGTGGCACCGCGACAGTAATTATCGCGGGGGGAGAAGAAGAATTTGAGATTGTCGCGGTTGATAACACCGTTAGAAAACATATAGCCTGGTGTTTAGAATTCGTAGGTGAAGTAAACTACCCCCTGATCTACTCCCCGGAAGATGATAATTAATTGAAAACACTAGTGTTTTTAAAATAAAATGATTTCATCAACGCAATGTCGCTATGATCAGGTCAGAAAATTTCAGAATAGACTCAAAACCCTCACTGAGGAGTATCAAATAAAAATAAAAAAATACCGACGAAGAATCACCGCAATTGATGTTATTATATACTCGGTGTCAAGCGTTCTCACTGGCGCCGGAATAATACTTGCATCGGTTACAATGATTGCCCCGGTCGTAGTTCCAATTTGCATTTCTGCGGTGGTTACAATCGGGGGTATATCAACCGGGATAGCAAAAAAGATATCATCATGCAGCCAGAGTAAACTGCAGAATTACTTACTTCAATTTCATATTGCATCAACCGCATACTCGCAATTATCCCTGATGATATCGTCGTCACTCGATAATACGATTATATCAGATAGTGAATTCTCAGCGATGGTCAGTATTTTTGATTCCGCGATATCAAAATTAGAGCAACAACATGAATATAATAACAATGACAACACCGATGGAATTAGAAAACACGAACCCAAAAAACAAAATGATCTCAATAATATCAACATTACCAGATTGTGAGTTCTCAGTGATGGTCAGTATTTATGATTCCTCGATACCAAAATTAGAAATAAATCATGAGTATAATAACAATGACGACACCGCAGGAATTACTTCAACGAATAGTGGAGAACACGAGCCCAGTACAAACAAGCATGATATCAATAACATCAACGAATCCAGAATTCAGTGTGAATTTCCCCTCTCCGGTCCCAGTGAAGGAGATAGCACTAGCAAAACTACGAATGTATCACAGTTGGCCTAATATCAGATCAAAATCATTTGGTGGTCAACAACCGAATAATTCTTTAGTGTTTGCAAATAAGAATAAACCCGACGGAACTCCAGACTGGAACGTCGTTTCGATACCAACAGGGTCATTCCAAATCGAACAAATCAATAATGAATTCGCGCGTAGAATAAAATCGATTACTGGAAAAGAATCAAAAATCGCTATAACAGTTCATGAGCCGACGCTATCATCCGCAATTGAGATAAGCACAGAAGGATACGTCGTAGATATCTATCAGAGTTCTATTAGAACCGTACTAGGATGGCCTGAAAAACCACCGGAAAAATCCACCACCGACTTAACCACGGATGTACAATCATATCATGAAATCAATCCCAGTTATCGAGATAATTTATCTGATATAAGAAAAGGAAGAATCAGCGATAGATTTATATTTACCAACAAAGACACATTGCAATGGGATTTTATCATTAAAAGAATAGCCGAGTCAACTGTTACTATTTCATTTACGCTAACTGACGTCCGTGGTTATTTTAATGAGATTAAACAATTATATGACACACAACTAGAACAACTACGGAAAACAAGATTGCAAAAACACGTTGAAATAATAAATCAGCTTATATCGGACATGGAATATATCTATGAACTAATTATTCAAACAATAATTAATGACAACAGCGACAATAAACAACGATTCCTAACCGATTACAATATCACAGAAGACAATCTGCGTAATTTCAAGTTTCCGAAATACAACGCTGATGAATTAGCAAGAATTGTTAAAACCGATATCAAAGCGCTACAAAAATCAGATTCAACTGTCCTCCTCAAACACAATAATGACCCAGATGGTGGCGGTAGGCATATCGCTCCGTTCAACGTGAATATTTCATCGGTGATTGCGCTCAATTTAGTGTGTGATGTTATCGAAGGAAGCTATCAAATTAATCTCGACCGATCAAATCAAGCTCAGCAAGGATATATTCTTTGTTCATTTGCACCAACAGCTCTTCCAGGATTCCTAATTATTGAAAACCCAATTAATCCTGTCTACATGCGATGCCATAATAATTCATTAACCAGAATTAATTTCAAACTCACCGACCAGTCAAATAATCTGATTGATTTACAAGAAGAGGTGTTAGCGATTAGTTTGTTTGTAAAGTCCTAAGGACTCGATCAAATATTCGGTTAAAATTATTTATTATTTTTTGTTAACCCAGAACTGAAAACTTTAGCAGCAGAGAGGGTGGATGACAACAAGTTGCGACCAAAATTAATTAAAAAATCGTTTTCATTTTTTTTAGTTAAAATGATTTCGTAGGGAGATTTCAATCAATTTTTTGTCTAAAAACGTTGTAGGGTTCGCCTTTTTTTGGTTAAAATAAGATTATAAGACGGCTCGTTTTAGGATTTCAATCAAATTTTGTCTAAAAACGTTGTAGGATTCACCCTCTCTGCTGCTATGATCAATAAGTCGTAACCATTGAGTAACACAGAATCAGTTCCACTAATTGTCTCAGTCCAGTTCATCATATTCTGCTTTATTTAAGACTTTTTTGACCACTCCGATTTGATGCCAATGACATTATACTGAATGAGTATTGCGAAACTAAATGTGTGAAAAGTGAGCTTCAACACCTTTCTGTTTTGAGCTCATCCTTCTCTATGTTAACATACCACTGAATATTTAAGCATCTAATTTAAAATTTGTAAGCCAATCTTCAAATGAGAACGATCTTCACGTGTGTGTACTTTTACATTTCCTTAATGTTCAATACATCACTCAAACGTCATTGCGTTTTTAGTCATTTTCACACGGCCAGCAGTAGTAAATTGCATTTCAATAAACTAAATTATACGAATGTTTCAGGGTTTCCAAATGGTCGGCAGCATGAAGAAATTGCCGTTAGTATTGTTGATATCAAAACAGACTGAATAATCATCATGTGATAAACGGTATTGCTATTGCTAGCCATTTAGATGTATAATGAATAACAACATGCTGATTGAACACATGAAACCTAACAACAACTGTGATAATGACAGCAGTGGTTTAGTGATAGCATTTACATTTAACCAAATCCTTGAAAAGACAACTTACAATCTTCATAGGTCCTGAGAGAATTACTTTCTTATAACGACACATTAATATTTGCATTACTGTTTGTCAATAAATTATCTTTCCGTGCATCAATAAGGAGCAATTAGGTTCCTGTCATTAATATGAGTGTAGGAAACGTTCGGGCATCTTTTTATAGTAATATGTCTACGTTTATTTCTTACCAGATGCATTATTGTAGGGTAGTTTACTTCGGCAAGATATTTAGGTGAGAAGGAAAGAATTAAATATCATAATTTAAATTTCAAAAGAATTTGTTCTCATTTTGTGCCATAGGCACCATTGACAATATTATGGAGTGATAGAAAGTGTCGCATGTAACGGTTGGAGATTGTTTGATACAGTTACACATTTCCTACTTTTATTCGAACGTGTACCATCGTTCCAAAGAGGATTCAAGGGACCTACAATTGTTTCAAATCAATGATTATGGCTATAGTCAGCAATTATATGTATAATGAATTAGAATATGATGATTGAACATATCACATTAAACGACATAAGAGTTGTCATAAGAGCTTTACTGATTTATTGACAAAGTCCACTTTTGTTAAATCCCAGATAATGGAATCTATGCATCTGCATAGTCTCCGAAGGAAAACGTTCTAGAAATAACAAGTCCATTTATGCATTATCATGTTTCGGTGATACAACTTAACTTGTATCAATCTCGAACAGCAATGATGTTAATCGCAGTAATTGTTCTAGGAGGATTTCGCATACATTTAATTCACATCAATATGATGAGACGCATATAAGTCTTATCATTTCCAGGGTGTGATCGCTGTCGGCACGTTATGTTCATTTGATATGCCAATTCGGCAATTCAATATTATAATTCTAGGAAGTTAGTATTGTATTTTCATTTTGTCACAAAATGTCTGTTGAATCGCTGAGATAAATATGGATAGAAATGGTCACAAATACCAATCCTACGCAGGGACTAATCAAACGCAATGGCATCTGCGAATTTGCATATTTTGATAACGATTCTCCTTTCCCATGTCTAACGAAGATTGTCCACAGTTCAAACTATGGTACCTTTCACATACAATTTCTACAAGTCTATCGACCAAAGGAAACATGTTTCTTTACCTGTTGTACAGTTCACGCCTTTCCATCCACTTGTGCAATTGCAACTGTATGAGCCATATGTGTTGGTACAGGTCCCACCGTTTGGACATGTAAGGTTGGAGGTACATTCATCGACATCTGAAATTCAATACAAAATGATGAATAAGTCGTAACAATTGAGTAACACAGAATCAGTTACACTAATCGTCTCAGTCGAGTTTATGATATTCTGTCTTACTTAACACTTGCTCGCCCAATCCGATTTGATGCCAATGACATTATACTAAATGAGTATTGAGAAACTAAATGTGTGAAAAGAGAGCTTCAAGAACCTTCTGTTGGGAACTCGTCCTTCTCTAGGTTAAAACACCATTGAATATTTAACCATCTAATGTAAAATTTGTAAGCAAATTTGCAAATGAGAATGTTCTTTACGTGTGTTTACTATTACAGTTTCTTAATGTTTAATGCATCACTCAAACTTCATTGCCTTTCTTGTCGTTTTCACACGGACAGTAGTAGTAAATTGCATTTCAATTAACTAAACTATACGAATGTTTTAGGGTTCCCAAATGGTCGGCAGCTGAAAGAAATTGTCGTTAGTAATGTAGATAACAAAACAGACTGAATCATCGTCATGTGATAATCGGTGTGGCTGTTGCTAGCCATTTAGATGTATAATGAATCACAACATGCTGTTTGAAGACAAGAAACCTCAGAACAACTGTGATAACTACAAAACTGGTTTAGTGATAGCATTCCAATTTAACCAAATACATGAAAAGACAGCTAACAATCTTCATAGGTCCTGAAATAATAACTTTCTAATACGACACGTAAATATGTGCATTATTGTTTCTCCGAAAAATTGTTTTTACGTGCATCAGTAGACATCAAGAAGCTCATGTCATTAATATGGGTATACGAGAATACTAGGTGTCGTTCTAGAGTAATAGGACTATGTTCTTCTCATCCCAGATGCATTATTGTACGGTAGTTTACTTTGGCAAGAGCATGTTGTGATCCATAGTTCAAACTATGGTACCTTTGACCTATAATTTCTACAAGTCTATCGGTGAAAAGAAGATTGTTTCTTTACCTGTTGTACAGTTCGCGCCTTGCCATCCATTTGTGCAAATGCAAATGTATGAGCCATTTGTGTTGATACAGTTACCACCGTTTAAACATGTAAGGTTGGAGGTACATTCATCGACATCTGAAATTCAATACAAAATGATGAATAAGTCGTAACAATTGAGTAACACAGAATCAGTTCCACTAATTGTCTCAGTCCAGTTCAGCATATTCTGCTTTATTTAAGACTTGTTTGACCACTCCGATTTGATGCCAATGACATTATACTGAATGAGTATTGCGAAACTAAATGTGTGAAATTGAGCTTCAACACCTTTCTGTTTTGAGCTCATCCTTCTCTATGTTAACATACCACTGAATATTTAAGCATCTAATTTAAAATTTGTAAGCCAATCTTCAAATGAGAACGATCTTCACGTGTGTGTACTTTTACATTTCCTTAATGTTCAATACATCACTCAAACGTCATTGTGTTTTTAGTCATTTTCACACGGCCAGCAGTAGTAAATTGCATTTCAATAAACTAAATTATACGAATGTTTCAGGGTTTCCAAATGGTCGGCAGCATGAAGAAATTGCCGTTAGTATTGTTGATATCAAAACAGACTGAATAATCATCATGTGATAAACGGTATTGCTATTGCTAGCCATTTAGATGTATAATGAATCACAACATGCTGATTGAACACATGAAACCTAACAACAACTGTGATAATGACAGCAGTGGATTAGTGATAGCATTTACATTTAACCAAATCCTTGAAAAGACAACTTACAATCTTCATAGGTCCTGAGAGAATTACTTTCTTATAACGACACATTAATATGTGCATTACTGTTTGTCAATAAGTTATCTTTCCGTGCATTAAAAAGGAACAATTAGGCTCCTGTCATTAATATGAGTGTAGAATTGTTCGGGCATCTTTTTATAGTAATATGTCTACGTTTATTTCTTACCAGATGCATTATTGTAGGGTAGTTTACTTCGGCAAGATATTTAGGTGAGAAGGA
This sequence comes from Unio delphinus, assembly GCA_029339505.1. Classification (NCBI taxonomy): domain Eukaryota; kingdom Metazoa; phylum Mollusca; class Bivalvia; order Unionida; family Unionidae; genus Unio; species Unio delphinus. Next base: position 14,350,874 of record JAQISU010000036.1, on the reverse strand, counting down.
AAGAATTAAATATCATAATTTAAATTTCAAAAGAATTTGTTCTCATTTTGTGCCATAGGCACCATTGACAATATTATGGAGTGATAGAAAGTGTCGCATGTAACGGTCGGAGATTGTTTGATACAGTTACACATTTCCTACTTTTATTCGAACGTGTACCATTGTTCCAAAGAGGATTCATGCGACCTACAATTGTTTCAAATCAATGATTATGGCTGTAGGCAGTAATTATATGTATAATGAATTAGAATATGATGATTGAACATATCACATTAAACGACATAAGAGTTGTCATAAGAGCTTTACTGATTTATTGACAAAGTCCACTTTTGTTAAATCCCAGATAATGTAATCTATGCATCTGCATAGTCTCCGAAGGAAAACGTTCTAGAAATAACAAGTCCATGTATGCATTATCATGTTTCGGTGATACAACTTAACTTGTATCAATCGAACAGCAATGATGTTAATCGCAGTAATTGTTCTAGGAGGATTTCGCATACATTTAATTCACATCAATATGATGAGACGCATATAAGTCTTATCATTTCCAGGGTGTGATCGCTGTCGGCACGTTATGTTCATTTGATATGCCAATTCGGCAAATCAATATTGTAATTCTAGGAAGTTAGTATTGTATTTTCATTTTGTCACAAAATGTCTGTTGAATCGCTGAGATAAATATTGGATAGAAATGGTCACAAATACCAATCCTACGCAGGGACTAATCAAACGCAATGGCATCTGCGAATTTACATATTTTGATAACGATTCTCCTTTCCCATGTCTAACGAAGATTGTCCACAGTTCAAACTATGGTACCTTTCACATACAATTTCTACAAGTCTATCGACCAAAGAAAAATTGTTTCTTTACCTGTTGTACAGTTCACGCCTTTCCATCCACTTGTGCAATTGCAACTGTATGAGCCATATGTGTTGGTACAGGTCCCACCGTTTGGACATGTAAAATTGGAGGTACATTCATCGACATCTGAAATTCAATACAAAATGATGAATAAGTCGTAACAATTGAGTAACACAGAATCAGTTACACTAATCGTCTCAGTCGAGTTTATGATATTCTGTCTTACTTAACACTTGCTCGCCCAATCCGATTTGATGCCAATGACATTATGCTAAATGAGTATTGAGAAACTAAATGTGTGAAAAGAGAGCTTCAAGAACCTTCTGTTGGGAACTCGTCCTTTTCTAGGTTAAAACACCATTGAATATTTAACCATCTAATGTAAAATTTGTAAGCAAATGTGCAAATGAGAAAGATCTTTACGTGTGTTTACTATTACAGTTTCTTAATGTTTAATGCATCACTCAAACTTCATTGCCTTTCTTGTCGTTTTCACACGGACAGTAGTAGTAAATTGCATTTCAATTAACTAAATTATACGAATGTTTTAGGGTTCCCAAATGGTCGGCAGCTGAAAGAAATTGTCGTTAGTAATGTAGATAACAAAACAGACTGAATCATCGTCATGTGATAATCGGTGTGGCTGTTGCTAGCCATTTAGATGTATAATGAATCACAACATGCTGTTTGAAGACAAGAAACCTCAGGACAACTGTGATAACTACAAAACTGGTTTAGTGATAGCATTCCAATTTAACCAAATCCATGAAAAGACAACTAACAATCTTCATAGGTCCTGAAATAATAACTTTCTAATACGACACGTAAATATGTGCATTATTGTTTCTCCGAAAAATTGTCTTTACGTGCATCAGTAGACATCAAGAAGCTCATGTCATTAATATGGGTATACGAGAATACTAGGTGTCGTTCTAGAGTAATAGGACTATGTTGTTCTCATCCCAGATGCATTATTGTACGGTAGTTTACTTTGGCAAGAGCATGTTGTGATCCATAGTTCAAACTATGGTACCTTTGACCTATAATTTCTACAAGTCTATCGGTGAAAAGAAGATTGTTTCTTTACCTGTTGTACAGTTCGCGCCTTGCCATCCATTTGTGCAAATGCAAATGTATGAGCCATTTGTGTTGATACAGTTACCACCGTTTAAACATGTAAGGTTGGAGGTACATTCATCGACATCTGAAATTCAATACAAAATGATGAATAAGTCGTAACAATTGAGTAACACAGAATCAGTTCCACTAATTGTCTCAGTCCAGTTCATCATATTCTGCATTTTTTAAGACTTGCTTGACCACTCCGATTTGATGCCAATGACATTATACTGAATGAGTATTGCGAAACTAAATGTGTGAAAAGTGAGCTTCAACACCTTTCTGTTTTGAGCTCATCCTTCTCTATGTTAACATACCACTGAATATTTAAGCATCTAATTTAAAATTTGTAAGCCAATCTTCAAATGAGAACGATCTTCACGTGTGTGTACTTTTACATTTCCTTAATGTTCAATACATCACTCAAACGTCATTGCGTTTTTAGTTATTTTCACACGGCCAGCAGTAGTAAATTGCATTTCAATAAACTAAATTATACGAATTTTTCAGGGTTCCCAAATGGTCGGCAGCATGAAGAAATTGCCGATAGTATTGTTGATATCAAAACAGACTGAATAATCATCATGTGATAAACGGTATTGCTATTGCTAGCCATTTAGATGTATAATGAATCACAACATGCTGATTGAACACATGAAACCTAACAACAACTGTGATAATGACAGCAGTGGTTTAGTGATAGCATTTACATTTAACCAAATCCTTAAAAAGACAACTTACAATCTTCATAGGTCCTGAGAGAATTACTTTCTTATAACGACACATTAATATGTGCATTACTGTTTGTCAATAAATTATCTTTCCGTGCATCAATAAGGAGCAATTAGGCTCCTGTCATTAATATGATTGTAGAAAACGTTCGGGCATCTTTTTATAGTAATATGTCTACGTTTATTTCTTACCAGATGCATTATTGTAGGGTAGTTTACTTCGGCAAGATATTTAGGTGAGAAGGAAAGAATTAAATATCATAATTTAAATTTCAAAAGAATTTGTTCTCATTTTGTGCCATAGGCACCATTGACAATATTATGGAGTGATAGAAAGTGTCGCATGTAACGGTCGGAGATTGTTTGATACAGTTACACATTTCCTACTTTTATTCGAACGTGTACCATTGTTCCAAAGAGGATTCATGCGACCTACAATTGTTTCAAATCAATGATTATGGCTGTAGGCAGTAATTATATGTATAATGAATTAGAATATGATGATTGAACATATCACATTAAACGACATAAGAGTTGTCATAAGAGCTTTACTGATTTATTGACAAAGTCCACTTTTGTTAAATCCCAGATAATGTAATCTATGCATCTGCATAGTCTCCGAAGGAAAACGTTCTAGAAATAACAAGTCCATGTATGCATTATCATGTTTCGGTGATACAACTTAACTTGTATCAATCGAACAGCAATGATGTTAATCGCAGTAATTGTTCTAGGAGGATTTCGCATACATTTAATTCACATCAATATGATGAGACGCATATAAGTCTTATCATTTCCAGGGTGTGATCGCTGTCGGCACGTTATGTTCATTTGATATGCCAATTCGGCAAATCAATATTGTAATTCTAGGAAGTTAGTATTGTATTTTCATTTTGTCACAAAATGTCTGTTGAATCGCTGAGATAAATATTGGATAGAAATGGTCACAAATACCAATCCTACGCAGGGACTAATCAAACGCAATGGCATCTGCGAATTTGCATATTTTGATAACGATTCTCCTTTCCCATGTCTAACGAAGATTGTCCACAGTTCAAACTATGGTACGTTTCACATACAATTTCTACAAGTCTATCGACCAAACAAAAATTGTTTCTTTACCTGTTGTACAGTTCACGCCTTTCCATCCACTTGTGCAATTGCAACTGTATGAGCCATATGTGTTGGTACAGGTCCCACCGTTTGGACATGTAAGGTTGGAGGTACATTCATCGACATCTGAAATTCAATACAAAATGATGAATAAGTCGTAACAATTGAGTAACACAGAATCAGTTCCACTAATCGTCTCAGTCGAGTTTATGATATTCTGTCTTACTTAACACTTGCTCGCCCAATCCGATTTGATGCCAATGACATTATACTAAATGAGTATTGAGAAACTAAATGTGTGAAAAGAGAGCTTCAAGAACCTTCTGTTGGGAACTCGTCCTTCACTAGGTTAAAACACCATTGAATATTTAACCATCTAATGTAAAATTTTTAAGTAAATGTGCAAATGAGAAAGATCTTTACGTGTGTTTACTATTACAGTTTCTTAATGTTTAATGCATCACTCAAACTTCATTGCCTTTCTTGTCGTTTTCACACGGACAGTAGTAGTAAATTGCATTTCAATTAACTAAATTATACGAATGTTTTAGGGTTCCCAAATGGTCGGCAGCTGAAAGAAATTGTCGTTAGTAATGTAGATAACAAAACAGACTGAATCATCGTCATGTGATAATCGGTGTGGCTGTTGCTAGCCATTTAGATGTATAATGAATCACAACATGCTGTTTGAAGACAAGAAACCTCAGGACAACTGTGATAACTACAAAACTGGTTTAGTGATAGCATTCCAATTTAACCAAATCCATGAAAAGACAACTAACAATCTTCATAGGTCCTGAAATAATAACTTTCTAATACGACAAGTAAATATGTGCATTATTGTTTCTCCGAAAAATTGTCTTTACGTGCATCAGTAGACATCAAGAAGCTCATGTCATTAATATGGGTATACGAGAATACTAGGTGTCGTTCTAGAGTAATAGGACTATGTTGTTCTCATCCCAGATGCATTATTGTACGGTAGTTTACTTTGGCAAGAGCATGTTGTGATCCATAGTTCAAACTATGGTACCTTTGACCTATAATTTCTACAAGTCTATCGGTGAAAAGAAGATTGTTTCTTTACCTGTTGTACAGTTCGCGCCTTGCCATCCATTTGTGCAAATGCAAATGTATGAACCATTTGTGTTGATACAGTTACCACCGTTTAAACATGTAAGGTTGGAGGTACATTCATCGACATCTGAAATTCAATACAAAATGATCAATACGTCGTAACCATTGAGTAACACAGAATCAGTTCCACTAATTGTCTCAGTCCAGTTCATCATATTCTGCTTTATTTAAGACTTGTTTGACCACTCTGATTTGATGCCAATGACATTATACTGAATGAGTATTGCGAAACTAAATGTGTGAAAAGTGAGCTTCAACACCTTTCTGTTTTGAGCTCATCCTTCTCTATGTTAACATACCACTGAATATTTAAGCATCTAATTTAAAATTTGTAAGCCAATCTTCAAATGAGAACGATCTTCACGTGTGTGTACTTTTACATTTCCTTAATGTTCAATACATCACTCAAACGTCAATGCGTTTTTAGTCATTTTCACACGGCCAGCAGTAGTAAATTGCATTTCAATAAACTAGATTATACGAATGTTTCAGGGTTTCCTAATGGTCGGCAGCATGAAGAAATTGCCGTTAGTATTGTTGATATCAAAACAGACTGAATAATCATCATGTGATAAACGGTATTGCTATTGCTAGCCATTTAGATGTATTATGAATCACAACATGCTGATTGAACACATGAAACCTAACAGCAACTGTGATAATGACAGCAGTGGTTTAGTGATAGCATTTACATTTAACCAAATCCTTGAAAAGACAACTTACAATCTTCATAGGTCGTGAGAGAATTACTTTCTTATAACGACACATTAATATGTGCATTACTGTTTGTCAATAAATTATCCTTCCGTGCATCAATAAGGAGCAATTAGGCTCATGTCATTAATATGAGTGTAGAAAACGTTCGGGCATCTTTTTATAGTAATATGTCTACGTTTATTTCTTACCAGATGCATTATTGTAGGGTAGTTTACTTCGGCAAGATATTTAGGTGAGAAGGAAAGAATTAAATATCATAATTTAAATTTCAAAAGAATTTGTTCTCATTTTGTGCCATAGGCACCATTGCCAATGATATGGAGTGATAGAAAGTGTCGCATTAACGGTCGGAGATTGTTTGATACAGTTACACATTTCCTACTTTTATTCGAACGTGTACCATTGTTCCAAAGAGGATTCATGCGACCTACAATTGTTTCAAATCAATGATTATGGCTATAGGCAGTAATTATATGTATAATGAATTAGAATATGATGATTGAACATATCACATTAAACGACATAAGAGTTGTCATAAGAGCTTTACTGATTTATTGACAAAGTCGACTTTTGTTAAATCCCAGATAATGGAATCTATGCATCTGCATAGTCTCCGAAGGAAAACGTTCTAGAAATAACAAGTCCATGTATGCATTATCATGTTTCGGTGATACAACTTAACTTGTATCAATCGAACAGCAATGATGTTAATCGCAGTAATTGTTCTAGGAGGATTTCGCATACATTTAATTCACATCAATATGATGAGACGCATATAAGTCTTATCATTTCCAGGGTGTGATCGCTGTCGGCACGTTATGTTCATTTGATATGCCAATTCGGCAAATCAATATTATAATTCTAGGAAGTTAGTATTGTATTTTCATTTTGTCAGAAAATGTCTGTTGAATCGCTGAGATAAATATTGGATAGAAATGGTCACAAATACCAATCCTACGCAGGGACTAATCAAACGCAATGGCATCTGCAAATTTGCATATTTTGATAACGATTCTCCTTTCCCATGTCTAACGAAGATTGTACACAGTTCAAACTATGGTACCTTTCACATACAATTTCTACAAGTCTTTCGACCAAAGGAAACATGTTCCTTTACCTGTTGTACAGTTCACGCCTTTCCATCCACTTGTGCAATTGCAACTGTATGAGCCATATGTGTTGGTACAGGTCCCACCGTTTGGACATGTAAGGTTGGAGGTACATTCATCGACATCTGAAATTCAATACAAAATGATGAATAAGTCGTAACAATTGAGTAACACAGAATCAGTTACACTAATCGTCTCAGTCGAGTTTATGATATTCTGTCTTACTTAACACTTGCTCGCCCAATCCGATTTGATGCCAATGACATTATACTAAATGAGTATTGAGAAACTAAATGTGTGAAAAGAGAGCTTCAAGAACCTTCTGTTGGGAACTCGTCCTTCTCTAGGTTAAAACACCATTGAATATTTAACCATCTAATGTAAAATTTGTAAGCAAATGTGCAAATGAGAAAGATCTTTACGTGTGTTTACTATTACAGTTTCTTAATGTTTAATGCATCACTCAAACTTCATTGCCTTTCTTGTCGTTTTCACACGGACAGTAGTAGTAAATAGCATTTCAATTAACTAAATTATACGAATGTTTTAGGGTTCCCAAATGGTCGGCAGCTGAAAGAAATTGTCGTTAGTAATGTAGATAACAAAACAGACTGAATCATCGTCATGTGATAATCGGTGTGGCTGTTGCTAGCCATTTAGATGTATAATGAATCACAACATGCTGTTTGAAGACAAGAAACCTCAGGACAACTGTGATAACGACAAAACTGGTTTAGTGATAGCATTCCAATTTAACCAAATCCTTGAAAAGACAACTAACAATCTTCATAGGTCCTGAAATAATAACTTTCTAATACGACACGTAAATATGTGCATTATTGTTTCTCCGAAAAATTGTCTTTACGTGCATCAGTAGACATCAAGAAGCTCATGTCATTAATATGGGTATACGAGAATACTAGGTGTCGTTCTAGAGTAATAGGACTATGTTGTTCTCATCCCAGATGCATTATTGTACGGTAGTTTACTTTGGCAAGAGCATGTTGTGATCCATAGTTCAAACTATGGTACCTTTGACCTATAATTTCTACAAGTCTATCGGTGAAAAGAAGATTGTTTCTTTACCTGTTGTACAGTTCGCGCCTTGCCATCCATTTGTGCAAATGCAAATGTATGAACCATTTGTGTTGATACAGTTACCACCGTTTAAACATGTAAGGTTGGAGATACATTCATCGACATCTGAAATTCAATACAAAATGATCAATAAGTCGTAACCATTGAGTAACACAGAATCAGTTCCACTAATTGTCTCAGTCCAGTTCATCATATTCTGCTTTTTTTAAGACTTGTTTGACCACTCCGATTTGATGCCAATGACATTATACTGAATGAGTATTGCAAAACTAAATGTGTGAAAAGTGAGCTTCAACACCTTTCTGTTTTGAGCTCATCCTTCTCTATGTTAACATACCACTGAATATTTAAGCATCTAATTTAAAATTTGTAAGCCAATCTTCAAATGAGAACGATCTTCACGTGTGTGTACTTTTACATTTCCTTAATGTTCAATACATCACTCAAACGTCATTGCGTTTTTAGTCATTTTCACACGGCCAGCAGTAGTAAATTGCATTTCAATAAACTAAATTATACGAATGTTTTAGGGTTTCCAAATGGTCGGCAGCATGAAGAAGTTGCCGTTAGTATTGTTGATATCAAAACAGACTGAATAATCATCATGTGATAAACGGTATTGCTATTGCTAGCCATTTAGATGTATAATGAATCACAACATGCTGATTGAACACATGAAACCTAACAACAACTGTGATAATGACAGCAGTGGTTTAGTGATAGCATTTACATTTAACCAAATCCTTGAAAAGACAACTTACAATCTTCATAGGTCCTGAGAGAATTACTTTCTTATAACGACACATTAATATGTGCATTACTGTTTGTCAATAAATTATCTTTCCGTGCATCAATAAGGAGCAATTAGGTTCCTGTCATTAATATGAGTGTAGAAAACGTTCGGGCATCTTTTTATAGTAATATGTCTACGTTTATTTCTTACCAGATGCATTATTGTAGGGTAGTTTACTTCAGCAAGATATTTAGGTGAGAAGGAAAGAATTAAATATCATAATTTAAATTTCAAAAGAATTTGTTCTCATTTTGTGCCATAGGCACCATTGACAATATTATGGAGTGATAGAAAGTGTCGCATGTAACGGTCGGAGATTGTTTGATACAGTTACACATTTCCTACTTTTATTCGAACGTGTACCATTGTTCCAAAGAGGATTCATGCGACCTACAATTGTTTCAAATAATGTTTATGGCTATAGGCAGCAATTATATGTATAATGAATTAGAATATGATGATTGAACATATCACATTAAACGACATAAGAGTTGTCATAAGAGCTTTACTGATTTTTTTGACAAAGTCCACTTTTGTTAAATCCCAGATAATGGAATCTATGCATCTGCATAGTCTCCGAAGGAAAACGTTCCAGAAATAACAAGTCCATGTATGCATTATCATGTTTCGGTGATACAACTTAACTTGTATCAATCGAACAGCAATGATGTTAATCGCAGTAATTGTTCTAGGAGGATTTCGCATACATTTAATTCACATCAATATGATGAGACGCATATAAGTCTTATCATTTCCAGGGTGTGATCGCTGTCGGCACGTTATGTTCATTTGATATGCCAATTCGGCAATTCAATATTATAATTCTAGGAAGTTAGTATTGTATTTTCATTTTGTCACAAAATGTCTGTTGAATCGCTGAGATAAATATTGGATAGAAATGGTCACAAATACCAATCCTACGCAGGGACTAATCAAACGCAATGGCATCTGCGAATTTGCATATTTTGATGACGATTCTCCTTTCCCATGTCTAACGAAGATTGTCCACAGTTCAAACTATGGTACCTTTCACATACAATTTCTACAAGTCTATCGACCAAAGGAAACATGTTTCTTTACCTGTTGTACAGTTCACGCCTTTCCATCCACTTGTGCAATTGCAACTGTATGAGCCATATGTGTTGGTACAGGTCCCACCGTTTGGACATGTAAGGTTGGAGGTACATTCATCGACATCTGAAATTCAATACAAAATGATGAATAAGTCGTAACAATTGAGTAACACAGAATCAGTTACACTAATCGTCTCAGTCGAGTTTATGATATTCTGTCTTACTTAACACTTGCTCGCCCAATCCGATTTGATGCCAATGACATTATACTAAATGAGTATTGAGAAACTAAATGTGTGAAAAGAAAGCTTCAAGAACCTTCTGTTGGGAACTCATCCTTCTCTAGGTTAAACACCATTGAATATTTAAACATCTAATGTAAAATTTGTAAGCAAATGTGCAAATGAGAAAGATCTTTACGTGTGTTTACTATTACAGTTTCTTAATGTTTAATGCATCACTCAAACTTCATTGCCTTTCTTGTCGTTTTCACACGGACAGTAGTAGTAAATTGCATTTCAATTAACTAAATTATACGAATGTTTTAGGGTTCCCAAAAGGTCGGCAGCTGAAAGAAATTGTCGTTAGTAATGTAGATAACAAAACAGACTGAATCATCGTCATGTGATAATCGGTGTGGCTGTTGCTAGCCATTTAGATGTATAATGAATCACAACATGCTGTTTGAAGACAAGAAACCTCAGGACAACTGTGATAACTACAAAACTGGTTTAGTGATAGCATTCCAATTTAACCAAATCCATGAAAAGACAACTAACAATCTTCATAGGTCATGAAATAATAACTTTCTAATACGACACGTAAATATGTGCATTATTGTTTCTCCGAAAAATTGTCTTTACGTGCATCAGTAGACATCAAGAAGCTCATGTCATTAATATGGGTATACGAGAATACTAGGTGTCGTTCTAGAGTAATAGGACTATGTTGTTCTCATCCCAGATGCATTATTGTACGGTAGTTTACTTTGGCAAGAGCATGTTGTGATCCATAGTTCAAACTATGGTACCTTTGACCTATAATTTCTACAAGTCTATCGGTGAAAAGAAGATTGTTTCTTTACCTGTTGTACAGTTCGCGCCTTGCCATCCATTTGTGCAAATGCAAATGTATGAACCATTTGTGTTGATACAGTTACCACCGTTTAAACATGTAAGGGTAAGGTTGGAGGTACATTCATCGACATCTGAAATTCAATACAAAATGATCAATACGTCGTAACCATTGAGTAACACAGAATCAGTTCCACTAATTGTCTCAGTCCAGTTCATCATATTCTGCTTTATTTAAGACTTGTTTGACCACTCCGATTTGATGCCAATGACATTATACTGAATGAGTATTGCGAAACTAAATGTGTGAAAAGTGAGCTTCAACACCTTTCTGTTTTGAGCTCATCCTTCTCTATGTTAACATACCACTGAATATTTAAGCATCTAATTTAAAATTTGTAAGCCAATCTTCAAATGAGAACGATCTTCACGTGTGTGTACTTTTACATTTCCTTAATGTTCAATACATCACTCAAACGTCAATGCGTTTTTAGTCATTTTCACACGGCCAGCAGTAGTAAATTGCATTTCAATAAACTAAATTATACGAATGTTTCAGGGTTTCCAAATGGTCGGCAGCATGAAGAAATTGCCGTTAGTATTGTTGATATCAAAACAGACTGAATAATCATCATGTGATAAACGGTATTGCTATTGCTAGCCATTTAGATGTATAATGAATCACAACATGCTGATTGAACACATGAAACCTAACAACAACTGTGATAATGATAGCAGTGGATTAGTGATAGCATTTACATTTAACCAAATCCTTGAAAAGACAACTTACAATCTTCATAGGTCCTGAGAGAATTACTTTCTTATAACGACACATTAATATGTGCATTACTGTTTGTCAATAAGTTATCTTTCCGTGCATTAATAAGGAGCAATTAGGCTCCTGTCATTAATATGAGTGTAGAAAACGTTCGGGCATCTTTTTATAGTAATATGTCTACGTTTATTTCTTACCAGATGCATTATTGTAGGGTAGTTTACTTCGGCAAGATATTTAGGTGAGAAGGAAAGAATTAAATATCATAATTTAAATTTCAAAAGAATTTGTTCTCATTTTGTGCCATAGGCACCATTGACAATATCATGGAGTGATAGAAAGTGTCGCATGTAACGGTCGGAGATTGTTTGATACAGTTACACATTTCCTACTTTTATTCGAACGTGTACCATTGTTCCAAAGAGGATTCATGCGACCTACAATTGTTTCAAATCAATGATTATGGCTATAGGCAGTAATTATATGTATAATGAATTAGAATATGATGATTGAACATATCACATTAAACGACATAAGAGTTGTCATAAGAGCTTTACTGATTTATTGACAAAGTCCACTTTTGTTTAATCCCAGATAATGGAATCTATGCATCTGCATAGTCTCCGAAGGAAAACGTTCTAGAAATAACAAGTCCATGTATGCATTATCATGTTTCGGTGATACAACTTAACTTGTATCAATCGAACAGCAATGATGTTAATCGCAGTAATTGTTCTAGGAGGATTTCGCATACATTTAATTCACATCAATATGATGAGACGCATATAAGTCTTACCATTTCCAGGGTGTGATCGCTGTCGGCACGTTATGTTCATTTGATATGCCAATTCGGCAATTCAATATTATAATTCTAGGAAGTTAGTATTGTATTTTCATTTTGTCACAAAATGTATGTTGAATCGCTGAGATAAATATTGGATAGAAATGGTCACAAATACCAATCCTACGCAGGGACTAATCAAGCGTAATGGCATCTGCTAATTTGCATATTTTGATAACGATTCTCCTTTCCCATGTCTAACAAAGATTGTCCATAGTTCAAACTATGGTACCTTTCACATACAATTTCTACAAGTCTATCGACCAAAGAAAAATTGTTTCTTTACCTGTTGTACAGTTCACGCCTTTCCATCCACTTGTGCAATTGCAACTGTATGATCCATATGTGTTGGTACAGGTCCCACCGTTTGGACATGTAAGGTTGGAGGTACATTCATCGACATCTCAAATTCAATACAAAATGATGAATAAGTCGTAACAATTGAGTAACACAGAATCAGTTACACTAATCGTCTCAGTCGAGTTTATGATATTCTGTCTTACTTAACACTTGCTCGCCCAATCCGATTTGATGCCAATGACATTATGCTAAATGAGTATTGAGAAACTAAATGTGTGAAAAGAGAGCTTCAAGAACCTTCTGTTGGGAACTCGTCCTTCTCTAGGTTAAAACACCATTGACTATTTAACCATCTAATGTAAAATTTGTAAGCAAATGTGCAAATGAGAAAGATCTTTACGTGTGTTTACTATTACAGTTTCTTAATGTTTAATGCATCACTCAAACTTCATTGCCTTTCTTGTCGTTTTCACACGGACAGTAGTAGTAAATTGCATTTCAATTAACTAAATTATACGAATGTTTTAGGGTTCCCAAAAGGTCGGCAGCTGAAAGAAATTGTCGTTAGTAATGTAGATAACAAAACAGACTGAATCATCGTCATGTGATAATCGGTGTGGCTGTTGCTAGCCATTTAGATGTATAATGAATCACAACATGCTGTTTGAAGACAAGAAACCTCAGGACAACTGTGATAACTACAAAACTGGTTTAGTGATAGCATTCCAATTTAACCAAATCCATGAAAAGACAACTAACAATCTTCATAGGTCCTGAAATAATAACTTTCTAATACGACACGTAAATATGTGCATTATTGTTTCTCCGAAAAATTGTCTTTACGTGCATCAGTAGACATCAAGAAGCTCATGTCATTAATATGGGTATACGAGAATACTAGGTGTCGTTCTAGAGTAATAGGACTATGTTGTTCTCATCCCAGATGCATTATTGTACGGTAGTTTACTTTGGCAAGAGCATTTTGTGATCCATAGTTCAAACTATGGTACCTATGACCTATAATTTCTACAAGTCTATCGGTGAAAAGAAGATTGTTTCTTTACCTGTTGTACAGTTCGCGCCTTGCCATCCATTTGTGCAAATGCAAATGTATGAACCATTTGTGTTGATACAGTTACCACCGTTTAAACATGTAAGGTTGGAGGTACATTCATCGACATCTGAAATTCAATACAAAATGATCAATACGTCGTAAGCATTGAGTAACACAGAATCAGTTCCACTAATTGTCTCAGTCCAGTTCATCATATTCTGCTTTATTTAAGACTTGTTTGACCACTCCGATTTGATGCCAATGACATACTGAATGAGTATTGCGAAACTAAATGTGTGAAAAGTGAGCTTCAACACCTTTCTGTTTTGAGCTCATCCTTCTCTATGTTAACATACCACTGAATATTTAAGCATCTAATTTAAAATTTGTAAGCCAATCTTCAAATGAGAACGATCTTCACGTGTGTGTACTTTTACATTTCCTTAATGTTCAATACATCACTCAAACGTCATTGCGTTTTTAGTCATTTTCACACGGCCAGCAGTAGTAAATTGCATTTCAATAAACTAAATTATACGAATGTTTCAGGGTTTCCAAATGGTCGGCAGCATGAAGAAATTGCCGTTAGTATTGTTGATATCAAAACAGACTGAATAATCATCATGTGATAAACGGTATTGCTATTGCTAGCCATTTAGATGTATAATGAATCACAACATGCTGACTGAACACATGAAACCTAACAACAACTGTGATAATGACAGCAGTGGTTTAGTGATAGCATTTACATTTAACCAAATCCTTGAAAAGACAACTTACAATCTTCATAGGTCCTGAGAGAATTACTTTCTAATAACGACACATTAATATGTGCATTACTGTTTGTCAATAAATTATCTTTCCGTGCATCAATAAGGAGCAATTAGGCTCATGTCATTAATATGAGTGTAGAAAACGTTCGGGCATCTTTTTATAGTAATATGTCTACGTTTATTTCTTACCAGATGCATTATTGTAGGGTAGTTTACTTCGGCAAGATATTTAGGTGAGAAGCAAAAAATTAAATATCATAATTTAAATTTCAAAAGAATTTGTTCTCATTTTGTGCCATAGGCACCATTGACAATACTATGGAGTGATAGAAAGTGTCGCATGTAACGGTCGGAGATTGTTTGATACAGTTACACATTTCCTACTTTTATTCGAACGTGTACCATTGTTCCAAAGAGGATTCATGCGACCTACAATTGTTTCAAATCAATGATTATGGCTATAGGCAGTAATTATATGTATAATGAATTAGAATATGATGATTGAACATATCACATTAAACGACATAAGCGTTGTCATAAGAGCTTTACTGATTTATTGACAAAGTCCACTTTTGTTAAATCCCAGATAATGGAATCTATGCATCTGCATAGTCTCCGAAGGAAAACGTTCTAGAAATAACAAGTCCATGTATGCATTATCATGTTTCGGTGATACAACTTAACTTGTATCAATCGAACAGCAATGATGTTAATCGCAGTAATTTTTCTAGGAGGATTTCGCAAACATTTAATTCACA
The DNA here is from genome assembly GCA_029339505.1 of Unio delphinus. NCBI lineage: Eukaryota > Metazoa > Mollusca > Bivalvia > Unionida > Unionidae > Unio > Unio delphinus. Next base: position 14,335,543 of record JAQISU010000036.1, on the reverse strand, counting down.
TCAATATGATGAGACGCATATAAGTCTTATCATTTTCAGGGTGTGATCGCTGTCGGCACGTTATGTTCATTTGATATGCCAATTCGGCAATTAATTCAATATTATAATTCTAGGAAGTTAGTATTGTATTTTCATTTTGTCACAAAATGTCTGTTGAATCGCTGAGATAAATATTGGATAGAAATGGTCACAAATACCAATCCTACGCAGAGACTAATCAAACGCAATGGCATCTGCGAATTTGCATATTCTGATAACGATTCTCCTTTCCCATGTCTAACGAAGATTGTCCACAGTTCAAACTATGGTACCTTTCACATACAATTTCTACAAGTCTTTCGACCAAAGGAAACATGTTTCTTTACCTGTTGTACAGTTCACGCCTTTCCATCCACTTGTGCAATTGCAACTGTATGAGCCATATGTGTTGGTACAGGTCCCACCGTTTGGACATGTAAGGTTGGAGGTACATTCATCGACATCTGAAATTCAATACAAAATGATGAATAAGTCGTAACAATTGAGTAACACAGAATCAGTTACACTAATCGTCTCAGTCGAGTTTATGTTATTCTGTCTTACTTAACACTTGCTCGCCCAATCCGATTTGATGCCAATGACATTATACTAAATGAGTATTGAGAAACTAAATGTGTGAAAAGAGAGCTTCAAGAACCTTCTGTTGGGAACTCATCCTTCTCTAGGTTAAAACACCATTGAATATTTAACCATCTAATGTAAAATTTGTAAGCAAATGTGCAAATGAGAAAGATCTTTACGTGTGTTTACTATTACAGTTTCTTAATGTTTAATGCATCACTCAAACTTCATTGCCTTTCTTGTCGTTTTCACACGGACAGTAGGAGTAAATTGCATTTCAATTAACTAAATTATACGAATGTTTTAGGGTTCCCAAATGGTCGGCAGCTGAAAGAAATTGTCGTTAGTAATGTAGATAACAAAACAGACTGAATCATCGTCATGTGATAATCGGTGTGGCTGTTGCTAGTCATTTAGATGTTTAATGAATCACAACATGCTGTTTGAAGACAAGAAACCTCAGGACAACTGTGATAACGACAAAACTGGTTTAGTGATAGCATTCCAATTTAACCAAATCCATGAAAAGACAACTAACAATCTTCATAGGTCCTGAAATAATAACTTTCTAATACGACACATAAATATGTGCATTATTGTTTCTCCGAAAAATTGTCTTTACGTGCATCAGTAGACATCAAGAAGCTCATGTCATTAATATGGGTACACGAGAATACTAGGTGTCGTTCTAGAGTAATAGGACTATGTTGTTCTCATCCCAGATGCATTATTGTACGGTAGTCTACTTTGGCAAGAGCATGTTGTGATCCATAGTTCAAACTATGGTACCTTTGACCTATAATTTCTACAAGTCTATCGGTGAAAAGAAGATTGTTTCTTTACCTGTTGTACAGTTCGCGCCTTGCCATCCATTTGTGCAAATGCAAATGTATGAACCATTTGTGTTGATACAGTTACCACCGTTTAAACATGTAAGGTTGGAGGTACATTCATCGACATCTGAAATTCAATACAAAATGATCAATAAGTCGTAACCATTGAGTAACACAGAATCAGTTCCACTAATTGTCTCAGTCCAGTTCATCATATTCTGCTTTATTTAAGACTTGTTTGACCACTCCGATTTGATGCCAATGACATTATACTGAATGAGTATTGCGAAACTAAATGTGTGAAAAGTGAGCTTCAACACCTTTCTGTTTTGAGCTCATCCTTCTCTATGTTAACATACCACTGAATATTTAAGCATCTAATTTAAAATTTGTAAGCCAATCTTCAAATGAGAACGATCTTCACGTGTGTGTACTTTTACATTTCCTTAATGTTCAATACATCACTCAAACGTCATTGCGTTTTTAGTCATTTTCACACGGCCAGCAGTAGTAAATTGCATTTCAATAAACTAAATTATACGAATGTTTCAGGGTTTCCAAATGGTCGGCAGCATGAAGAAATTGCCGTTAGTATTGTTGATATCAAAACAGACTGAATAATCATCATGTGATAAACGGTATTGCTATTGCTAGCCATTTAGATGTATAATGAATCACAACATGCTGATTGAACACATGAAACCTAACAACAACTGTGATAATGACAGCAGTGGTTTAGTGATAGCATTTACATTTCACCAAATCCTTGAAAAGACAACTTACAATTTTCATAGGTCCTGAGAGAATTACTTTCTTATAACGACACATTAATATGTGCATTACTGTTTGTCAATAAATTATCTTTCCGTGCATCAATAAGGAGCAATTAGGCTCCTGTCATTAATATGAGTGTAGAAAACGTTCGGGCATCTTTTATAGTAATATGTCTACGTTTATTTCTTACCAGATGCATTATTGTAGGGTAGTTTACTTCGGCAAGATATTTAGGTGAGAAGGAAAGAATTAAATATCATAATTTAAATTTCAAAAGAATTTGTTCTCATTTTGTGCCATAGGCACCATTGCCAATATTATGGAGTGATAGAAAGTGTCGCATGTAACGGTCGGAGATTGTTTGATACAGTTACACATTTCCTACTTTTATTCGAACGTGTACCATTGTTCCAAAGAGGATTCATGCGACCTACAATTGTTTCAAATCAATGATTATGGCTATAGGCAGAAATTATATGTATAATGAATTAGAATATGATGATTGAACATATCACATTAAACGACATAAGAGTTGTCATAAGAGCTTTACTGATTTATTGACAAAGTCGACTTTTGTTAAATCCCAGATAATGGAATCTATGCATCTGCATAGTCTCCGAAGGAAAACGTTCTAGAAATAACAAGTCCATGTATGCATTATCATGTTTCGGTGATACAACTTAACTTGTATCAATCGAACAGCAATGATGTTAATCGCAGTAATTGTTCTAGGAGGATGTCGCATACATTTAATTCACATCAATATGATGAGACGCATATAAGTCTTATCATTTCCAGGGTGTGATCGCTGTCGGCACGTTATGTTCATTTGATATGCCAATTCGGCAATTCAATATTATAATTCTAGGAAGTTAGTATTGTATTTTCATTTTGTCACAAAATGTCTGTTGAATCGCTGAGATAAATATTGGATAGAAATGGTCACAAATACCAATCCTACGCAGGGACTAATCAAACGCAATGGCATCTACGAATTTGCATATTTTGATAACGATTCTCCTTTCCCATGTCTAACGAAGATTGTCCACAGTTCAAACTATGGTACCTTTCACATACAATTTCTACAAGTCTATCGACCAAAGGAAACATGTTTCTTTACCTGTTGTACAGTTCACGCCTTTCCATCCACTTGTGCAATTGCAACTGTATGAGCCATATGTGTTGGTACAGGTCCCACCGTTTGGACATGTAAGGTTGGAGGTACATTCATCGACATCTGAAATTCAATACAAAATGATGAATAAGTCGTAACAATTGAGTAACACAGAATCAGTTACACTAATCGTCTCAGTCGAGTTTATGATATTCTGTCTTACTTAACACTTGCTCGCCCAATCCGATTTGATGCCAATGACATTATACTAAATGAGTATTGAGAAACTAAATGTGTGAAAAGAGAGCTTCAAGAACCTTCTGTTGGGAACTCATCCTTCTCTAGGTTAAAACACCATTGAATATTTAACCATCTAATGTAAAATTTGTAAGCAAATGTGCAAATGAGAAAGATCTTTACGTTTGTTTACTATTACAGTTTCTTAATGTTTAATGCATCACTCAAACTTCATTGCCTTTCTTGTCGTTTTCACACGGACAGTAGTAGTAAATTGCATTTCAATTAACTAAATTATACGAATGTTTTAGGGTTCCCAAATGGTCGGCAGCTGAAAGAAATTGTCGTTAGCAATGTAGATAACAAAACAGACTGAATCATCGTCATGTGATAATCGGTGTGGCTGTTGCTAGCCATTTAGATGTATAATGAATCACAACATGCTGTTTGAAGACAAGAAACCTCAGGACAACTGGGATAACTACAAAACTGGTTTAGTGATAGCATTCCAATTTAACCAAATCCATGAAAAGACAACTAACAATCTTCATAGGTCCTGAAATAATAACTTTCTAATACGACACGTAAATATGTGCATTATTGTTTCTCCGAAAAATTGTCTTTACGTGCATCAGTAGACATCAAGAAGCTCATGTCATTAATATGGGTACACGAGAATACTAGGTGTCGTTCTAGAGTAATAGGACTATGTTGTTCTCATCCCAGATGCATTATTGTACGGTGGTTTACTTTGGCAAGAGCATGTTGTGATCCATAGTTCAAACTATGGTACCTTTGACCTATAATTTCTACAAGTCTATCGGTGAAAAGAAGATTGTTTCTTTACCTGTTGTACAGTTCGCGCCTTGCCATCCATTTGTGCAAATGCAAATGTATGAACCATTTGTGTTGATACAGTTACCACCGTTTAAACATGTAAGGTTGGAGGTACATTCATCGACATCTGAAATTCAATACAAAATGATCAATAAGTCGTAACCATTGAGTAACACAGAATCAGTTCCACTAATTGTCTCAGTCCAGTTCATCATATTCTGCTTTATTTAAGACTTGTTTGACCACTCCGATTTGATGCCAATGACATACTGAATGAGTATTGCGAAACTAAATGTGTGAAAAGTGAGCTTCAACACCTTTCTGTTTTGAGCTCATCCTTCTCTATGTTAACATACCACTGAATATTTAAGCATCTAATTTAAAATTTGTAAGCCAATCTTCAAATGAGAACGATCTTCACGTGTGTGTACTTTTACATTTCCTTAATGTTCAATACATCACTCAAACGTCATTGCGTTTTTAGTCATTTTCACACGGCCAGCAGTAGTAAATTGCATTTCAATAAACTAAATTATACGAATGTTTCAGGGTTTCCAAATGGTCGGGAGCATGAAGAAATTGCCGTTAGTATTGTTGATATCAAAACAGACTGAATAATCATCATGTGATAAACGGTATTGCTATTGCTAGCCATTTAGATGTATAATGAATCACAACATGCTGACTGAACACATGAAACCTAACAACAACTGTGATAATGACAGCAGTGGTTTAGTGATAGCATTTACATTTAACCAAATCCTTGAAAAGACAACTTACAATCTTCATAGGTCGTGAGAGAATTACTTTCTTATAACGACACATTAATATGTGCATTACTGTTTGTCAATAAATTATCCTTCCGTGCATCAATAAGGAGCAATTAGGCTCATGTCATTAATATGAGTGTAGAAAACGTTCGGGCATCTTTTTATAGTAATATGTCTACGTTTATTTCTTACCAGATGCATTATTGTAGGGTAGTTTACTTCGGCAAGATATTTAGGTGAGAAGGAAAGAATTAAATATCATAATTTAAATTTCAAAAGAATTTGTTCTCATTTTGTGCCATAGGCACCATTGCCAATGATATGGAGTGATAGAAAGTGTCGCATTAACGGTCGGAGATTGTTTGATACAGTTACACATTTCCTACTTTTATTCGAACGTGTACCATTGTTCCAAAGAGGATTCATGCGACCTACAATTGTTTCAAATCAATGATTATGGCTATAGGCAGTAATTATATGTATAATGAATTAGAATATGATGATTGAACATATCACATTAAACGACATAAGAGTTGTCATAAGAGCTTTACTGATTTATTGACAAAGTCGACTTTTGTTAAATCCCAGATAATGGAATCTATGCATCTGCATAGTCTCCGAAGGAAAACGTTCTAGAAATAACAAGTCCATGTATGCATTATCATGTTTCGGTGATACAACTTAACTTGTATCAATCGAACAGCAATGATGTTAATCGCAGTAATTGTTCTAGGAGGATGTCGCATACATTTAATTCACATCAATATGATGAGACGCATATAAGTCTTATCATTTCCAGGGTGTGATCGCTGTCGGCACGTTATGTTCATTTGATATGCCAATTCGGCAATTCAATATTATAATTCTAGGAAGTTAGTATTGTATTTTCATTTTGTCACAAAATGTCTGTTGAATCGCTGAGATAAATATTGGATAGAAATGGTCACAAATACCAATCCTACGCAGGGACTAATCAAACGCAATGGCATCTGCGAATTTGCATATTTTGATAACGATTCTCCTTTCCCATGTCTAACGAAGATTGTCCACAGTTCAAACTATGGTACCTTTCACATACAATTTCTACAAGTCTATCGACCATAGGAAACATGTTTCTTTACCTGTTGTACAGTTCACGCCTTTCCATCCACTTGTGCAATTGCAACTGTATGAGCCATATGTGTTGGTACAGGTCCCACCGTTTGGACATGTAAGGTTGGAGGTACATTCATCGACATCTGAAATTCAATACAAAATGATGAATAAGTCGTAACAATTGAGTAACACAGAATCAGTTACACTAATCGTCTCAGTCGAGTTTATGATATTCTGTCTTACTTAACACTTGCTCGCCCAATCCGATTTGATGCCAATGACATTATACTAAATGAGTATTGAGAAACTAAATGTGTGAAAAGAGAGCTTCAAGAACCTTCTGTTGGGAACTCATCCTTCTCTAGGTTAAAACACCATTGAATATTTAACCATCTAATGTAAAATTTTTAAGCAAATGTGCAAATGAGAAAGATCTTTACGTTTGTTTACTATTACAGTTTCTTAATGTTTAATGCATCACTCAAACTTCATTGCCTTTCTTGTCGTTTTCACACGGACAGTAGTAGTAAATTGCATTTCAATTAACTAAATTATACGAATGTTTTAGGGTTCCCAAATGGTCGGCAGCTGAAAGAAATTGTCGTTAGCAATGTAGATAACAAAACAGACTGAATCATCGTCATGTGATAATCGGTGTGGCTGTTGCTAGCCATTTAGATGTATAATGAATCACAACATGCTGTTTGAAGACAAGAAACCTCAGGACAACTGGGATAACTACAAAACTGGTTTAGTGATAGCATTCCAATTTAACCAAATCCATGAAAAGACAACTAACAATCTTCATAGGTCCTGAAATAATAACTTTCTAATACGACACGTAAATATGTGCATTATTGTTTCTCCGAAAAATTGTCTTTACGTGCATCAGTAGACATCAAGAAGCTCATGTCATTAATATGGGTACACGAGAATACTAGGTGTCGTTCTAGAGTAATAGGACTATGTTGTTCTCATCCCAGATGCATTATTGTACGGTGGTTTACTTTGGCAAGAGCATGTTGTGATCCATAGTTCAAACTATGGTACCTTTGACCTATAATTTCTACAAGTCTATCGGTGAAAAGAAGATTGTTTCTTTACCTGTTGTACAGTTCGCGCCTTGCCATCCATTTGTGCAAATGCAAATGTATGAACCATTTGTGTTGATACAGTTACCACCGTTTAAACATGTAAGGTTGGAGGTACATTCATCGACATCTGAAATTCAATACAAAATGATCAATACGTCGTAAGCATTGAGTAACACAGAATCAGTTCCACTAATTGTCTCAGTCCAGTTCATCATATTCTGCTTTATTTAAGACTTGTTTGACCACTCCGATTTGATGCCAATGACATACTGAATGAGTATTGCGAAACTAAATGTGTGAAAAGTGAGCTTCAACACCTTTCTGTTTTGAGCTCATCCTTCTCTATGTTAACATACCACTGAATATTTAAGCATCTAATTTAAAATGTGTAAGCCAATCTTCAAATGAGAACGATCTTCACGTGTGTGTACTTTTACATTTCCTTAATGTTCAATACATCACTCAAACGTCATTGCGTTTTTAGTCATTTTCACACGGCCAGCAGTAGTAAATAGCATTTCAATAAACTAAATTATACGAATGTTTCAGGGTTTCCAAATGGTCGGGAGCATGAAGAAATTGCCGTTAGTATTGTTGATATCAAAACAGACTGAATAATCATCATGTGATAAACGGTATTGCTATTGCTAGCCATTTAGATGTATAATGAATCACAACATGCTGACTGAACACATGAAACCTAACAACAACTGTGATAATGACAGCAGTGGTTTAGTGATAGCATTTACATTTAACCAAATCCTTGAAAAGACAACTTACAATCTTCATAGGTCGTGAGAGAATTACTTTCTTATAACGACACATTAATATGTGCATTACTGTTTGTCAATAAATTATCCTTCCGTGCATCAATAAGGAGCAATTAGGCTCATGTCATTAATATGAGTGTAGAAAACGTTCGGCATCTTTTTATAGTAATATGTCTACGTTTATTTCTTACCAGATGCATTATTGTAGGGTAGTTTACTTCGGCAAGATATTTAGGTGAGAAGGAAAGAAGTAAATATCATAATTTAAATTTCAAAAGAATTTGTTCTCATTTTGTGCCATAGGCACCATTGCCAATGATATGGAGTGATAGAAAGTGTCGCATTAACGGTCGGAGATTGTTTGATACAGTTACACATTTCCTACTTTTATTCGAACGTGTACCATTGTTCCAAAGAGGATTCATGCGACCTACAATTGTTTCAAATCAATGATTATGGCTATAGGCAGTAATTATATGTATAATGAATTAGAATATGATGATTGAACATATCACATTAAACGACATAAGAGTTGTCATAAGAGCTTTACTGATTTATTGACAAAGTCGACTTTTGTTAAATCCCAGATAATGGAATCTATGCATCTGCATAGTCTCCGAAGGAAAACGTTCTAGAAATAACAAGTCCATGTATGCATTATCATGTTTCGGTGATACAACTTAACTTGTATCAATCGAACAGCAATGATGTTAATCGCAGTAATTGTTCTAGGAGGATGTCGCATACATTTAATTCACATCAATATGATGAGACGCATATAAGTCTTATCATTTCCAGGGTGTGATCGCTGTCGGCACGTTATGTTCATTTGATATGCCAATTCGGCAATTCAATATTATAATTCTAGGAAGTTAGTATTGTATTTTCATTTTGTCACAAAATGTCTGTTGAATCGCTGAGATAAATATTGGATAGAAATGGTCACAAATACCAATCCTACGCAGGGACTAATCAAACGCAATGGCATCTGCGAATTTGCATATTTTGATAACGATTCTCCTTTCCCATGTCTAACGAAGATTGTCCACAGTTCAAACTATGGTACCTTTCACATACAATTTCTACAAGTCTATCGACCATAGGAAACATGTTTCTTTACCTGTTGTACAGTTCACGCCTTTCCATCCACTTGTGCAATTGCAACTGTATGAGCCATATGTGTTGGTACAGGTCCCACCGTTTGGACATGTAAGGTTGGAGGTACATTCATCGACATCTGAAATTCAATACAAAATGATGAATAAGTCGTAACAATTGAGTAACACAGAATCAGTTACACTAATCGTCTCAGTCGAGTTTATGATATTCTGTCTTACTTAACACTTGCTCGCCCAATCCGATTTGATGCCAATGACATTATACTAAATGAGTATTGAGAAACTAAATGTGTGAAAAGAGAGCTTCAAGAACCTTCTGTTGGGAACTCATCCTTCTCTAGGTCAAAACACCATTGAATATTTAACCATCTAATGTAAAATTTTTAAGCAAATGTGCAAATGAGAAAGATCTTTACGTTTGTTTACTATTACAGTTTCTTAATGTTTAATGCATCACTCAAACTTCATTGCCTTTCTTGTCGTTTTCACACGGACAGTAGTAGTAAATTGCATTTCAATTAACTAAATTATACGAATGTTTTAGGGTTCCCAAATGGTCGGCAGCTGAAAGAAATTGTCGTTAGCAATGTAGATAACAAAACAGACTGAATCATCGTCATGTGATAATCGGTGTGGCTGTTGCTAGCCATTTAGATGTATAATGAATCACAACATGCTGTTTGAAGACAAGAAACCTCAGGACAACTGGGATAACTACAAAACTGGTTTAGTGATAGCATTCCAATTTAACCAAATCCATGAAAAGACAACTAACAATCTTCATAGGTCCTGAAATAATAACTTTCTAATACGACACGTAAATATGTGCATTATTGTTTCTCCGAAAAATTGTCTTTACGTGCATCAGTAGACATCAAGAAGCTCATGTCATTAATATGGGTACACGAGAATACTAGGTGTCGTTCTAGAGTAATAGGACTATGTTGTTCTCATCCCAGATGCATTATTGTACGGTGGTTTACTTTGGCAAGAGCATGTTGTGATCCATAGTTCAAACTATGGTACCTTTGACCTATAATTTCTACAAGTCTATCGGTGAAAAGAAGATTGTTTCTTTACCTGTTGTACAGTTCGCGCCTTGCCATCCATTTGTGCAAATGCAAATGTATGAACCATTTGTGTTGATACAGTTACCACCGTTTAAACATGTAAGGTTGGAGGTACATTCATCGACATCTGAAATTCAATACAAAATGATCAATACGTCGTAAGCATTGAGTAACACAGAATCAGTTCCACTAATTGTCTCAGTCCAGTTCATCATATTCTGCTTTATTTAAGACTTGTTTGACCACTCCGATTTGATGCCAATGACATACTGAATGAGTATTGCGAAACTAAATGTGTGAAAAGTGAGCTTCAACACCTTTCTGTTTTGAGCTCATCCTTCTCTATGTTAACATACCACTGAATATTTAAGCATCTAATTTAAAATGTGTAAGCCAATCTTCAAATGAGAACGATCTTCACGTGTGTGTACTTTTACATTTCCTTAATGTTCAATACATCACTCAAACGTCATTGCGTTTTTAGTCATTTTCACACGGCCAGCAGTAGTAAATAGCATTTCAATAAACTAAATTATACGAATGTTTCAGGGTTTCCAAATGGTCGGGAGCATGAAGAAATTGCCGTTAGTATTGTTGATATCAAAACAGACTGAATAATCATCATGTGATAAACGGTATTGCTATTGCTAGCCATTTAGATGTATAATGAATCACAACATGCTGACTGAACACATGAAACCTAACAACAACTGTGATAATGACAGCAGTGGTTTAGTGATAGCATTTACATTTAACCAAATCCTTGAAAAGACAACTTACAATCTTCATAGGTCGTGAGAGAATTACTTTCTTATAACGACACATTAATATGTGCATTACTGTTTGTCAATAAATTATCCTTCCGTGCATCAATAAGGAGCAATTAGGCTCATGTCATTAATATGAGTGTAGAAAACGTTCGGGCATCTTTTTATAGTAATATGTCTACGTTTATTTCTTACCAGATGCATTATTGTAGGGTAGTTTACTTCGGCAAGATATTTAGGTGAGAAGGAAAGAAGTAAATATCATAATTTAAATTTCAAAAGAATTTGTTCTCATTTTGTGCCATAGGCACCATTGCCAATGATATGGAGTGATAGAAAGTGTCGCATTAACGGTCGGAGATTGTTTGATACAGTTACACATTTCCTACTTTTATTCGAACGTGTACCATTGTTCCAAAGAGGATTCATGCGACCTACAATTGTTTCAAATCAATGATTATGGCTATAGGCAGTAATTATATGTATAATGAATTAGAATATGATGATTGAACATATCACATTAAACGACATAAGAGTTGTCATAAGAGCTTTACTGATTTATTGACAAAGTCGACTTTTGTTAAATCCCAGATAATGGAATCTATGCATCTGCATAGTCTCCGAAGGAAAACGTTCTAGAAATAACAAGTCCATGTATGCATTATCATGTTTCGGTGATACAACTTAACTTGTATCAATCGAACAGCAATGATGTTAATCGCAGTAATTGTTCTAGGAGGATGTCGCATACATTTAATTCACATCAATATGATGAGACGCATATAAGTCTTATCATTTCCAGGGTGTGATCGCTGTCGGCACGTTATGTTCATTTGATATGCCAATTCGGCAATTCAATATTATAATTCTAGGAAGTTAGTATTGTATTTTCATTTTGTCACAAAATGTCTGTTGAATCGCTGAGATAAATATTGGATAGAAATGGTCACAAATACCAATCCTACGCAGGGACTAATCAAACGCAATGGCATCTGCGAATTTGCATATTTTGATAACGATTCTCCTTTCCCATGTCTAACGAAGATTGTCCACAGTTCAAACTATGGTACGTTTCACATACAATTTCTACAAGTCTATCGACCATAGGAAACATGTTTCTTTACCTGTTGTACAGTTCACGCCTTTCCATCCACTTGTGCAATTGCAACTGTATGAGCCATATGTGTTGGTACAGGTCCCACCGTTTGGACATGTAAGGTTGGAGGTACATTCATCGACATCTGAAATTCAATACAAAATGATGAATAAGTCGTAACAATTGAGTAACACAGAATCAGTTACACTAATCGTCTCAGTCGAGTTTATGATATTCTGTCTTACTTAACACTTGCTCGCCCAATCCGATTTGATGCCAATGACATTATACTAAATGAGTATTGAGAAACTAAATGTGTGAAAAGAGAGCTTCAAGAACCTTCTGTTGGGAACTCATCCTTCTCTAGGTTAAAACACCATTGAATATTTAACCATCTAATGTAAAATTTTTAAGCAAATGTGCAAATGAGAAAGATCTTTACGTTTGTTTACTATTACAGTTTCTTAATGTTTAATGCATCACTCAAACTTCATTGCCTTTCTTGTCGTTTTCACACGAACAGTAGTAGTAAATTGCATTTCAATTAACTAAATTATACGAATGTTTTAGGGTTCCCAAATGGTCGGCAGCTGAAAGAAATTGTCGTTAGCAATGTAGATAACAAAACAGACTGAATCATCGTCATGTGATAATCGGTGTGGCTGTTGCTAGCCATTTAGATGTATAATGAATCACAACATGCTGTTTGAAGACAAGAAACCTCAGGACAACTGGGATAACTACAAAACTGGTTTAGTGATAGCATTCCAATTTAACCAAATCCATGAAAAGACAACTAACAATCTTCATAGGTCCTGAAATAATAACTTTCTAATACGACACGTAAATATGTGCATTATTGTTTCTCCGAAAAATTGTCTTTACGTGCATCAGTAGACATCAAGAAGCTCATGTCATTAATATGGGTACACGAGAATACTAGGTGTCGTTCTAGAGTAATAGGACTATGTTCTTCTCATCCCAGATGCATTATTGTACGGTGGTTTACTTTGGCAAGAGCATGTTGTGATCCATAGTTCAAACTATGGTACCTTTGACCTATAATTTCTACAAGTCTATCGGTGAAAAGAAGATTGTTTCTTTACCTGTTGTACAGTTCGCGCCTTGCCATCCATTTGTGCAAATGCAAATGTATGAACCATTTGTGTTGATACAGTTACCACCGTTTAAACATGTAAGGTTGGAGGTACATTCATCGACATCTGAAATTCAATACAAAATGATCAATAAGTCGTAACCATTGAGTAACACAGAATCAGTTCCACTAATTGTCTCAGTCCAGTTCATCATATTCTGCTTTATTTAAGACTTGTTTGACCACTCCGATTTGATGCCAATGACATACTGAATGAGTATTGCGAAACTAAATGTGTGAAAAGTGAGCTTCAACACCTTTCTGTTTTGAGCTCATCCTTCTCTATGTTAACATACCACTGAATATTTAAGCATCTAATTTAAAATTTGTAAGCCAATCTTCAAATGAGAACGATCTTCACGTGTGTGTACTTTTACATTTCCTTAATGTTCAATACATCACTCAAACGTCATTGCGTTTTTAGTCATTTTCACACGGCCAGCAGTAGTAAATTGCATTTCAATAAACTAAATTATACGAATGTTTCAGGGTTTCCAAATGGTCGGGAGCATGAAGAAATTGCCGTTAGTATTGTTGATATCAAAACAGACTGAATAATCATCATGTGATAAACGGTATTGCTATTGCTAGCCATTTAGATGTATAATGAATCACAACATGCTGACTGAACACATGAAACCTAACAACAACTGTGATAATGACAGCAGTGGTTTAGTGATAGCATTTACATTTAACCAAATCCTTGAAAAGACAACTTACAATCTTCATAGGTCGTGAGAGAATTACTTTCTTATAACGACACATTAATATGTGCATTACTGTTTGTCAATAAATTATCCTTCCGTGCATCAATAAGGAGCAATTAGGCTCCTGTCATTAATATGAGTGTAGAAAACGTTCGGGCATCTTTTTATAGTAATATGTCTACGTTTATTTCTTACCAGATGCATTATTGTAGGGTAGTTTACTTCGGCAAGATATTTAGGTGAGAAGGAAAGAATTAAATATCATAATTTAAATTTCAAAAGAATTTGTTCTCATTTTGTGCCATAGGCACCATTGACAATATTATGGAGTGATAGAAAGTGTCGCATGTAACGGTCGGAGATTGTTTGATACAGTTACACATTTCCTACTTTTATTCGAACGTGTACCATTGTTCCAAAGAGGATTCATGCGACCTACAATTGTTTCAAATCAATGATTATGGCTATAGGCAGTAATTATATGTATAATGAATTAGAATATGATGATTTAACATATCACATTAAACGACATAAGAGTTGTCATAAGAGCTTTACTGATTTATTGACAAAGTCGACTTTTGTTAAATCCCAGATAATGGAATCTATGCATCTGCATAGTCTCCGAAGGAAAACGTTCTAGAAATAACAAGTCCATGTATGCATTATCATGTTTCGGTGATACAACTTAACTTGTATCAATCGAACAGCAATGATGTTAATCGCAGTAATTGTTCTAGGAGGATTTCGCATACATTTAATTCACATCAATATGATGAGACGCATATAAGTCTTATCATTTCCAGGGTGTGATCGCTGTCGGCACGTTATGTTCATTTGATATGCCAATTCGGCAATTGAATATTATAATGCTAGGAAGTTAGTATTGTATTTTCATTTTGTCACAAAATGTCTGTTGAATCGCTGAGATAAATATTGGATAGAAATGGTCACAAATACCAATCCTACGCAGGGACTAATCAAACGCAATGGCATCTGCGAATTTGCATATTTTGATAACGATTCTCCTTTCCCATGTCTAACGAAGATTGTCCACAGTTCAAACTATGGTACCTTTCACATACAATTTCTACAAGTCTATCGACCAAAGGAAACATGTTTCTTTACCTGTTGTACAGTTCACGCCTTTCCATCCACTTGTGCAATTGCAACTGTATGAGCCATATGTGTTGGTACAGGTCCCACCGTTTGGACATGTAAGGTTGGAGGTACATTCATCGACATCTGAAATTCAATACAAAATGATGAATAAGTCGTAACAATTGAGTAACACAGAATCAGTTACACTAATCGTCTCAGTCGAGTTTATGATATTCTGTCTTACTTAACACTTGCTCGCCCAATCCGATTTGATGCCAATGACATTATACTAAATGAGTATTGAGAAACTAAATGTGTGAAAAGAGAGCTTCAAGAACCTTCTGTTGGGAACTCATCCTTCTCTAGGTTAAAACACCATTGAATATTTAACCATCTAATGTAAAATTTGTAAGCAAATGTGCAAATGAGAAAGATCTTTACGTGTGTTTACTATTACAGTTTCTTAATGTTTAATGCATCACTCAAACTTCATTGCCTTTCTTGTCGTTTTCACACGGACAGTAGTAGTAAATTGCATTTCAATTAACTAAATTATACGAATGTTTTAGGGTTCCCAAATGGTCGGCAGCTGAAAGAAACTGTCGTCAGCAATGTAGATAACAAAACAGACTGAATCATCGTCATGTGATAATCGGTGTGGCTGTTGCTAGCCATTTAGATGTATAATGAATCACAACATGCTGTTTGAAGACAAGAAACCTCAGGACAACTGTGATAACTACAAAACTGGTTTAGTAATAGCATTCCAATTTAACCAAATCCATGAAAAGACAACTATCAATCTTCATAGGTCCTGAAATAATAACTTTCTAATACGACACGTAAATATGTGCATTATTGTTTCTCCGAAAAATTGTCTTTACGTGCATCAGTAGACATCAAGAAGCTCATGTCATTAATATGGGTATACGAGAATACTAGGTGTCGTTCTAGAGTAATAGGACTATGTTGTTCTCATCCCAGATGCACTATTGTACGGTAGTTTACTTTGGCAAGAGCATGTTGTGATCCATAGTTCAAACTATGGTACCTTTGACCTATAATTTCTATAAGTCTATCGGTGAAAAGAAGATTGTTTCTTTACCTGTTGTACAGTTCGCGCCTTGCCATCCATTTGTGCAAATGCAAATGTATGAGCCATTTGTGTTGATACAGTTACCACCGTTTAAACATGTAAGGTTGGAGGTACATTCATCGACATCTGAAATTCAATACAAAACGATCAATAAGTCGTAACCATTGAGTAACACAGAATCAGTTCCACTAATTGTCTCAGTCCAGTTCATCATATTCTGATTTATTTAAGACTTGTTTGACCACTCCGATTTGATGCCAATGTCATTATACTGAATGAGTATTGCGAAACTAAATGTGTGAAAAGTGAGCTTCAACACCTTTCTGTTTTGAGCTCATCCTTCTCTATGTTAACATACCACTGAATATTTAAGCATCTAATTTAAAATTTGTAAACCAATCTTCAAATGAGAACGATCTTCACGTGTGTGTACTTTTACATTTCCTTAATGTTCAATACATCACTCAAACGTCATTGCGTTTTTAGTCATTTTTACACGGCCAGCAGTAGTAAATTGCATTTCAATAAACTAAATTATACGAATGTTTCAGGGTTTCCAAATGGTCGGCAGCATGAAGAAATTGCCGTTAGTATTGTTGATATCAAAACAGACTGAATAATCATCATGTGATAAACGATATTGCTATTGCTAGCCATTTAGATGTATAATGAATCACAACATGCTGATTGAACACATGAAACCTAACAACAACTGTGATAATGACAGCAGTGGTTTAGTGATAGCATTTACATTTAACCAAATCCTTGAAAAGACAACTTACAATCTTCATAGGTCCTGAGAGAATTACTTTCTTATAACGACACATTAATATGTGCATTACTGTTTGTCAATAAATTCACTTTCGGTGCATCAATAAGGAGCAATTAGGCTCCTGTCATTAATATGAGTGTAGAAAACGTTCGGGCATCTTTTTATAGTAATATGTCTACGTTTATTTCTTACCAGATGCATTATTGTAGGGTAGTTTACTTCGGCAAGATATTTAGGTGAGAAGGAAAGAATTAAATATCATAATTTAAATTTCAAAAGAATTTGTTCTCATTTTGTGCCATAGGCACCATTGACAATATTATGGAGTGATAGAAAGTGTCGCATGTAACGGTCGGAGATTGTTTGATACAGTTACACATTTCCTACTTTTATTCGAACGTGTACCATTGTTCCAAAGAGGATTCATGCGACCTACAATTGTTTCAAATCAATGATTATGGCTATAGGCAGTAATTATATGTATAATGAATTAGAATATGATGATTGAACATATCACATTAAACGACATAAGAGTTGTCATAAGAGCTTTACTGATTTATTGACAAAGTCGACTTTTGTTAAATCCCAGATAATGGAATCTATGCATCTGCATAGTCTCCGAAGGAAAACGTTCTAGAAATAACAAGTCCATGTATGCATTATCATGTTTCGGTGATACAACTTAACTTGTATCAATCGAACAGCAATGATGTTAATCGCAGTAATTGCTCTAGGAGGATTTCGCATACATTTATTTCACATCATTATGATGAGACGCATATAAGTCTTATCATTTCCAGGGTGTGATCGCTGTCGGCACGTTATGTTCATTTGATATGCCAATTCGGCAAATCAATATTGTAATTCTAGGAAGTTAGTATTGTATTTTCATTTTGTCACAAAATGTCTGTTGAATCGCTGAGATAAATATTGGATAGAAATGGTCACAAATACCAATCCTACGCAGGGACTAATCAAACGCAATGGCATCTGCGAATTTGCATATTTTGATAACGATTCTCCTTTCCCATGTCTAACGAAGATTGTCCACAGTTCAAACTATGGTACCTTTCACATACAATTTCTACAAGTCTATCGACCAAAGAAAAATTGTTTCTTTACCTGTTGTACAGTTCACGCCTTTCCATCCACTTGTGCAATTGCAACTGTATGAGCCATATGTGTTGGTACAGGTCCCACCGTTTGGACATGTAAGGTTGGAGGTACATTCATCGACATCTGAAATTCAATACAAAATGATGAATAAGTCGTAACAATTGAGTAACACAGAATCAGTTCCACTAATCGTCTCAGTCGAGTTTATGATATTCTGTCTTACTTAACACTTGCTCGCCCAATCCGATTTGATGCCAATGACATTATACTAAATGAGTATTGAGACACTAAATGTGTGAAAAGAGAGCTTCAAGAACCTTCTGTTGGGAACTCATCCTTCTCTAGGTTAAAACACCATTGAATATTTAACCATCTAATGTAAAATTTGTAAGCAAATGTGCAAATGAGAAAGATCTTTACGTGTGTTTACTATTACAGTTTCTTAATGTTTAATGCATCACTCAAACTTCATTGCCTTTCTTGTCGTTTTCACACGGACAGTAGTAGTAAATTGCATTTCAATTAACTAAATTATACGAATGTTTTAGGGTTCCCAAATGGTCGGCAGCTGAAAGAAACTGTCGTTAGTAATGTAGATAACAAAACAGACTGAATCATCGTCATGTGATAATCGGTGTGGCTGTTGCTAGCCATTTAGATGTATAATGAATCACAACAAGCTGTTTGAAGACAAGAAACCTCAGGACCATTGTGATAA
This sequence comes from Unio delphinus, assembly GCA_029339505.1. Classification (NCBI taxonomy): domain Eukaryota; kingdom Metazoa; phylum Mollusca; class Bivalvia; order Unionida; family Unionidae; genus Unio; species Unio delphinus. Next base: position 14,316,705 of record JAQISU010000036.1, on the reverse strand, counting down.
CTACAAAACTGGTTTAGTGATAGCATTCCAATTTAACCAAATCCATGAAATGCAACTAACAATCTTCATAGGTCCTGAAATAATAACTTTCTAATACGACACGTAAATATGTGCATTATTGTTTCTCCAAAAAATTTTCTTTACGTGCATCAGTAGACATCAAGAAGCTCATGTCATTAATATGGGTATACGAGAATACTAGGTGTCGTTCTAGAGTAATAGGACTATGTTGTTCTCATCCCAGATGCATTATTGTACGGTAGTTTACTTTGGCAAGAGCATGTTGTGATCCATAGTTCAAACTATGGTACCTTTGACCTATAATTTCTACAAGTCTATCGGCGAAAAGAAGATTGTTTCTTTACCTGTTGTACAGTTCGCGCCTTGCCATCCATTTCTGCAAATGCAAATGTATGAACCATTTGTGTTGATACAGTTACCACCGTTTAAACATGTAAGGTTGGAGGTACATTCATCGACATCTGAAATTCAATACAAAATGATCAATAAGTCGTAACCATTGAATAACACAGAATCAGTTCCACTAATTGTCTCAGTCCAGTTCATCATATTCTGCTTTATTTAAGACTTGTTTGACCACTCCGATTTGATGCCAATGACATACTGAATGAGTATTGCGAAACTAAATGTGTGAAAAGTGAGCTACAACACCTTTCTGTTTTGAGCTCATCCTTCTCTATGTTAACATACCACTGAATATTTAAGCATCTAATTTAAAATTTGTAAGCCAATCTTCAAATGAGAACGATCTTCACGTGTGTGTACTTTTACATTTCCTTAATGTTCAATACATCACTCAAACGTCATTGCGTTTTTAGTCATTTTCACACGGCCGGCAGTAGTAAATTGCATTTCAATAAACTAAATTATACGAATGTTTCAGGGTTTCCAAATGGTCGGCAGCATGAAGAAATTGCCGTTAGTATTGTTGATATCAAAACAGACTGAATAATCATCATGTGATAAACGGTATTGCTATTGCTAGCCATTTAGATGTATAATGAATCACAACATGCTGACTGAACACATGAAACCTAACAACAACTGTGATAATGACAGCAGTGGTTTAGTGATAGCATTTACATTTAACCAAATCATTGAAAAGACAACTTACAATCTTCATTGGTCCTGAGAGAATTACTTTCTTATAACGACACATTAATATGTGCATTACTGTTTGTCAATAAATTATCTTTCCGTGCATCAATAAGGAGCAATTAGGCTCCTGTCATTAATATGAGTGTAGAAAACGTTCGGGCATCTTTTTATAGTAATATGTCTACGTTTATTTCTTACCAGATGCATTATTGTAGGGTAGTTTACTTCGGCAATATATTTAGGTGAGAAGGAAAGAATTAAATATCATAATTTAAATTTCAAAAGAATTTGTTCTCATCTTGTGCCATAGGCACCAATGACAATATTATGGAGTGATAGGAAGTGTCGCATGTAACGGTCGGAGATTGTTTGATACAGTTACACATTTCCTACTTTTATTCGAACGTGTACCATTGTTCCAAAGAGGATTCATGCGACCTACAATTGTTTCAAATCAATGATTATGGCTCTAGGCAGTAATTATATGTATAATGAATTAGAATATGATGATTGAACATATCACATTAAACGACATAAGAGTTGTCATAAGAGCTTTACTGATTTATTGACAAAGTCCACTTTTGTTAAATCCCAGATAATGGAATCTATGCATCTGCATAGTCTCCGAAGGAAAACGTTCTAGAAATAACAAGTCCATGTATGCATTATCATGTTTCGGTGATACAACTTAACTTGTATCAATCGAACAGCAATGATGTTAATCGCAGTAATTGTTCTAGGAGGATTTCGCATACATTTAATTCACATCAATATGATGAGACGCATATAAGTCTTATCATTTCCAGGGTGTGATCGCTGTCGGCACGTTATGTTCATTTGATATGCCAGTTCGGCAATTCAATATTATAATTCCAGGAAGTTAGTATTGTATTTTCATTTTGTCACAAAATGTCTGTTGAATCGCTGAGATAAATATTGGATAGAAATGGTCACAAATACCAATCCTACGCAGGGACTAATCAAGCGCAATGGCATCTGCGAATTTGCATATTTTGATAACGATTCTCCTTTCCCATGTCTAACGAAGATTGTCCATAGTTCAAACTATGGTACCTTTCACATACAATTTCTACAAGTCTATCGACCAAAGGAAACATGTTTCTTTACCTGTTGTACAGTTCACGCCTTTCCATCCACTTGTGCAATTGCAACTGTATGAGCCATATGTGTTGGTACAGGTCCCACCGTTTGGACATGTAAGGTTGGAGGTACATTCATCGACATCTGAAATTCAATACAAAATGATGAATAAGTCGTAACAATTGAGTAACACAGAATCAGTTCCACTAATCGTCTCAGTCGAGTTTATGATATTCTGTCTTACTTAACACTTGCTCGCCCAATCCGATTTGATGCCAATGACATTATACTAATTGAGTATTGAGAAACTAAATGTGTGAAAAGAGAGCTTCAAGAACCTTCTGTTGGGAACTCATCCTTCTCTAGGTTAAAACACCATTGAATATTTAACCATCTAATGTAAACTTTGTAAGCAAATGTGCAAAGGAAAAAGATCTTTACGTGTGTTTACTATTACAGTTTCTTAATGTTTAATGCATCACTCAAACTTCATTGCCTTTCTTGTCGTTTTCACACGGACAGTAGTAGTAAATTGCATTTCAATTAACTAAATTATACGAATGTTTTAGGGTTCCCAAATGGTCGGCAGCTGAAAGAAATTGTCGTTAGCAATGTAGATAACAAAACAGACTGAATCATCGTCATGTGATAATCGGTGTGGCTGTTGCTAGCCATTTAGATGTATAATGAATCACAACATGCTGTTTGAAGACAAGAAACCTCAGGACAACTGTGATAACTACAAAACTGGTTTAGTGATAGCATTCCAATTTAACCAAATCCATGAAAAGACAACTAACAATCTTCATAGGTCCTGAAATAATATCTTTCTAATACGACACGTAAATATGTGCATTATTGTTTCTCCGAAAAATAGTCTTTACGTGCATCAGTAGACATCAAGAAGCTCATGTCATTACTATGGGTATACGAGAATACTAGGTGTCGTTCTAGAGTAATAGGACTATGTTCTTCTCATCCCAGATGCATTATTGTACGGTAGTTTACTTTGGCAAGAGCATGTTGTGATCCATAGTTCAAACTATGGTACCTTTGACCTATAATTTCTACAAGTCTATCGGTGAAAAGAAGATTGTTTCTTTACCTGTTGTACAGTTCGCGCCTTGCCATCCATTTGTGCAAATGCAAATGTATGAACCATTTGTGTTGATACAGTTACCACCGTTTAAACATGTAAGGTTGGAGGTACATTCATCGACATCTGAAATTCAATACAAAATGATCAATACGTCGTAAGCATTGAGTAACACAGAATCAGTTCCACTAATTGTCTCAGTCCAGTTCATCATATTCTGCTTTATTTAAGACTTGTTTGACCACTCCGATTTGATGCCAATGACATACTGAATGAGTATTGCGAAACTAAATGTGTGAAAAGTGAGCTTCAACACCTTTCTGTTTTGAGCTCATCCTTCTCTATGTTAACATACCACTGAATATTTAAGCATCTAATTTAAAATTTGTAAGCCGATCTTCAAATGAGAACGATCTTCACGTGTGTGTACTTTTACATTTCCTTAATGTTCAATACATCACTCAAACGTCATTGCGTTTTTAGTCATTTTCACACGGCCAGCAGTAGTAACTTGCATTTCAATAAACTAAATTATACGAATGTTTCAGGGTTTCCAAATGGTCGGCAGCATGAAGAAATTGCCGTTAGTATTGTTGATATCAAAACAGACTGAATAATCACCATGTGATAAACGATATTGCTATTGCTAGCCATTTAGATGTATAATGAATCACAACATGCTGACTGAACACATGAAACCTAACAACAACTGTGATAATGACAGCAGTGGTTTAGTGATAGCATTTACATTTAACCAAATCCTTGAAAAGACAACTTACAATCTTCATAGGTCCTGAGAGAATTACTTTCTTATAACGACACATTAATATGTGCATTACTGTTTGTCAATAAATTATCTTTCGGTGCATCAATAAGGAGCAATTAGGCTCCTGTCATTAATATGAGTGTAGAAAACGTTCGGGCATCTTTTTATAGTAATATGTCTACGTTTATTTCTTACCAGATGCATTATTGTAGGGTAGTTTACTTCGGCAAGATATTTAGGTGAGAAGGAAAGAATTAAATATCATAATTTAAATTTCAAAAGAATTTGTTCTCATTTTGTGCCATAGGCACCAATGCCAATATTATGGAGTGATAGAAAGTGTCGCATGTAACGGTCGGAGATTGTTTGATACAGTTACACATTTCCTACTTTTATTCGAACGTGTACCATTGTTCCAAAGAAGATTCATGCGACCTACAATTGTTTCAAATCAATGATTATGGCTATAGGCAGTAATTATATGTATAATGAATTAGAATATGATGATTGAACATATCACATTAAACGACATAAGAGTTGTCATAAGAGCTTTACTGATTTATTGACAAAGTCCACTTTTGTTAAATCCCAGATAATGGAATCTATGCATCTGCATAGTCTCCGAAGGAAAACGTTCTAGAAATAACAAGTCCATGTATGCATTATCATGTTTCGGTGATACAACTTAACTTGTATCAATCGAACAGCAATGATGTTAATCGCAGTAATTGTTCTAGGAGGATTTCGCATACATTTAATTCACATCAATATGATGAGACGCATATAAGTCTTATCATTTCCAGGGTGTGATCGCTGTCGGCACGTTATGTTCATTTGATATGCCAATTCGGCAAGTCAATATTATAATTATAGGAAGTTAGTATTGTATTTTCATTTTGTCACAAAATGTCTGTTGAATCGCTGAGATAAATATTGGATAGAAATGGTCACAAATACCAATCCTACGCAGGGACCAATCAAACGCAATCGCATCTGCGAATTTGCATATTTTGATAACGATTCTCCTTTCCCATGTCTAACGAAGATTTTCCACAGTTCAAACTATGGTACCTTTCACATACAATTTCTACAAGTCTATCGACCAAAGGAAACATGTTTCTTTACCTGTTGTACAGTTCACGCCTTTCCATCCACTTGTGCAATTGCAACTGTATGAGCCATATGTGTTGGTACAGGTCCCACCGTTTGGACATGTAAGGTTGGAGGTACATTCATCGACATCTGAAATTCAATACAAAATGATGAATAAGTCGTAACAATTGAGTAACACAGAATCAGTTACACTAATCGTCTCAGTCGAGTTTATGATATTCTGTCTTACTTAACACTTGCTCGCCCAATCCGATTTGATGCCAATGACATTATACTAAATGAGTATTGAGAAACTAAATGTGTGAAAAGAGAGCTTCAAGAACCTTCTGTTGGGAACTCATCCTTCTCTAGGTTAAAACACCATTGAATATTTAACCATCTAATGTAAAATTTGTAAGCAAATGTGCAAAGGAGAAAGATCTTTACGTGTGTTTACTATTACAGTTTCTTAATGTTTAATGCATCACTCAAACTTCATTGCCTTTCTTGTCGTTTTCACACGGACAGTAGTAATAAATTGCATTTCAATTAACTAAATTATACGAATGTTTTAGGGTTCCCAAAAGGTCGGCAGCTGAAAGAAATTGTCGTTAGTAATGTAGATAACAAAACAGACTGAATCATCGTCATGTGATAATCGGTGTGGCTGTTGCTAGCCATTTAGATGTATAATGAATCACAACATGCTGTTTGAAGACAAGAAACCTCAGGACAACTGTGATAACTACAAAACTGGTTTAGTGATAGCATTCCAATTTAACCAAATCCATGAAAAGACAACTAACAATCTTCATAGGTCCTGAAATAATAACTTTCTAATACGACACGTAAATATGTGCATTATTGTTTCTCCGAAAAATTGTCTTTACGTGCATCAGTAGACATCAAGAAGCTCATGTCATTAATATGGGTATACGAGAATACTAGGTGTCGTTCTAGAGTAATAGGACTATGTTGTTCTCATCCCAGATGCATTATTGTACGGTAGTTTACTTTGGCAAGAGCATTTTGTGATCCATAGTTCAAACTATGGTACCTATGACCTATAATTTCTACAAGTCTATCGGTGAAAAGAAGATTGTTTCTTTACCTGTTGTACAGTTCGCGCCTTGCCATCCATTTGTGCAAATGCAAATGTATGAACCATTTGTGTTGATACAGTTACCACCGTTTAAACATGTAAGGTTGGAGGTACATTCATCGACATCTGAAATTCAATACAAAATGATCAATACGTCGTAAGCATTGAGTAACACAGAATCAGTTCCACTAATTGTCTCAGTCCAGTTCATCATATTCTGCTTTATTTAAGACTTGTTTGACCACTCCGATTTGATGCCAATGACATACTGAATGAGTATTGCGAAACTAAATGTGTGAAAAGTGAGCTTCAACACCTTTCTGTTTTGAGCTCATCCTTCTCTATGTTAACATACCACTGAATATTTAAGCATCTAATTTAAAATTTGTAAGCCAATCTTCAAATGAGAACGATCTTCACGTGTGTGTACTTTTACATTTCCTTAATGTTCAATACATCACTCAAACGTCATTGCGTTTTTAGTCATTTTCACACGGCCAGCAGTAGTAAATTGCATTTCAATAAACTAAATTATACGAATGTTTCAGGGTTTCCAAATGGTCGGCAGCATGAAGAAATTGCCGTTAGTATTGTTGATATCAAAACAGACTGAATAATCATCATGTGATAAACGGTATTGCTATTGCTAGCCATTTAGATGTATAATGAATCACAACATGCTGACTGAACACATGAAACCTAACAACAACTGTGATAATGACAGCAGTGGTTTAGTGATAGCATTTACATTTAACCAAATCCTTGAAAAGACAACTTACAATCTTCATAGGTCCTGAGAGAATTACTTTCTAATAACGACACATTAATATGTGCATTACTGTTTGTCAATAAATTATCTTTCCGTGCATCAATAAGGAGCAATTAGGCTCATGTCATTAATATGAGTGTAGAAAACGTTCGGGCATCTTTTTATAGTAATATGTCTACGTTTATTTCTTACCAGATGCATTATTGTAGGGTAGTTTACTTCGGCAAGATATTTAGGTGAGAAGCAAAAAATTAAATATCATAATTTAAATTTCAAAAGAATTTGTTCTCATTTTGTGCCATAGGCACCATTGACAATACTATGGAGTGATAGAAAGTGTCGCATGTAACGGTCGGAGATTGTTTGATACAGTTACACATTTCCTACTTTTATTCGAACGTGTACCATTGTTCCAAAGAGGATTCATGCGACCTACAATTGTTTCAAATCAATGATTATGGCTATAGGCAGTAATTATATGTATAATGAATTAGAATATGATGATTGAACATATCACATTAAACGACATAAGAGTTGTCATAAGAGCTTTACTGATTTATTGACAAAGTCCACTTTTGTTAAATCCCAGATAATGGAATCTATGCATCTGCATAGTCTCCGAAGGAAAACGTTCTAGAAATAACAAGTCCATGTATGCATTATCATGTTTCGGTGATACAACTTAACTTGTATCAATCGAACAGCAATGATGTTAATCGCAGTAATTTTTCTAGGAGGATTTCGCAAACATTTAATTCACATCAATATGATGAGACGCATATAAGTCTTATCATTTTCAGGGTGTGATCGCTGTCGGCACGTTATGTTCATTTGATATGCCAATTCGGCAATTAATTCAATATTATAATTCTAGGAAGTTAGTATTGTATTTTCATTTTGTCACAAAATGTCTGTTGAATCGCTGAGATAAATATTGGATAGAAATGGTCACAAATACCAATCCTACGCAGAGACTAATCAAACGCAATGGCATCTGCGAATTTGCATATTCTGATAACGATTCTCCTTTCCCATGTCTAACGAAGATTGTCCACAGTTCAAACTATGGTACCTTTCACATACAATTTCTACAAGTCTTTCGACCAAAGGAAACATGTTTCTTTACCTGTTGTACAGTTCACGCCTTTCCATCCACTTGTGCAATTGCAACTGTATGAGCCATATGTGTTGGTACAGGTCCCACCGTTTGGACATGTAAGGTTGGAGGTACATTCATCGACATCTGAAATTCAATACAAAATGATGAATAAGTCGTAACAATTGAGTAACACAGAATCAGTTACACTAATCGTCTCAGTCGAGTTTATGTTATTCTGTCTTACTTAACACTTGCTCGCCCAATCCGATTTGATGCCAATGACATTATACTAAATGAGTATTGAGAAACTAAATGTGTGAAAAGAGAGCTTCAAGAACCTTCTGTTGGGAACTCATCCTTCTCTAGGTTAAAACACCATTGAATATTTAACCATCTAATGTAAAATTTGTAAGCAAATGTGCAAATGAGAAAGATCTTTACGTGTGTTTACTATTACAGTTTCTTAATGTTTAATGCATCACTCAAACTTCATTGCCTTTCTTGTCGTTTTCACACGGACAGTAGGAGTAAATTGCATTTCAATTAACTAAATTATACGAATGTTTTAGGGTTCCCAAATGGTCGGCAGCTGAAAGAAATTGTCGTTAGTAATGTAGATAACAAAACAGACTGAATCATCGTCATGTGATAATCGGTGTGGCTGTTGCTAGTCATTTAGATGTTTAATGAATCACAACATGCTGTTTGAAGACAAAAAACCTCAGGACAACTGTGATAACGACAAAACTGGTTTAGTGATAGCATTCCAATTTAACCAAATCCATGAAAAGACAACTAACAATCTTCATAGGTCCTGAAATAATAACTTTCTAATACGACACATAAATATGTGCATTATTGTTTCTCCGAAAAATTGTCTTTACGTGCATCAGTAGACATCAAGAAGCTCATGTCATTAATATGGGTACACGAGAATACTAGGTGTCGTTCTAGAGTAATAGGACTATGTTGTTCTCATCCCAGATGCATTATTGTACGGTGGTTTACTTTGGCAAGAGCATGTTGTGATCCATAGTTCAAACTATGGTACCTTTGACCTATAATTTCTACAAGTCTATCGGTGAAAAGAAGATTGTTTCTTTACCTGTTGTACAGTTCGCGCCTTGCCATCCATTTGTGCAAATGCAAATGTATGAACCATTTGTGTTGATACAGTTACCACCGTTTAAACATGTAAGGTTGGAGGTACATTCATCGACATCTGAAATTCAATACAAAATGATCAATAAGTCGTAACCATTGAGTAACACAGAATCAGTTCCACTAATTGTCTCAGTCCAGTTCATCATATTCTGCTTTATTTAAGACTTGTTTGACCACTCCGATTTGATGCCAATGACATACTGAATGAGTATTGCGAAACTAAATGTGTGAAAAGTGAGCTTCAACACCTTTCTGTTTTGAGCTCATCCTTCTCTATGTTAACATACCACTGAATATTTAAGCATCTAATTTAAAATTTGTAAGCCAATCTTCAAATGAGAACGATCTTCACGTGTGTGTACTTTTACATTTCCTTAATGTTCAATACATCACTCAAACGTCATTGCGTTTTTAGTCATTTTCACACGGCCAGCAGTAGTAAATTGCATTTCAATAAACTAAATTATACGAATGTTTCAGGGTTTCCAAATGGTCGGGAGCATGAAGAAATTGCCGTTAGTATTGTTGATATCAAAACAGACTGAATAATCATCATGTGATAAACGGTATTGCTATTGCTAGCCATTTAGATGTATAATGAATCACAACATGCTGACTGAACACATGAAACCTAACAACAACTGTGATAATGACAGCAGTGGTTTAGTGATAGCATTTACATTTAACCAAATCCTTGAAAAGACAACTTACAATCTTCATAGGTCGTGAGAGAATTACTTTCTTATAACGACACATTAATATGTGCATTACTGTTTGTCAATAAATTATCCTTCCGTGCATCAATAAGGAGCAATTAGGCTCATGTCATTAATATGAGTGTAGAAAACGTTCGGGCATCTTTTTATAGTAATATGTCTACGTTTATTTCTTACCAGATGCATTATTGTAGGGTAGTTTACTTCGGCAAGATATTTAGGTGAGAAGGAAAGAATTAAATATCATAATTTAAATTTCAAAAGAATTTGTTCTCATTTTGTGCCATAGGCACCATTGCCAATGATATGGAGTGATAGAAAGTGTCGCATTAACGGTCGGAGATTGTTTGATACAGTTACACATTTCCTACTTTTATTCGAACGTGTACCATTGTTCCAAAGAGGATTCATGCGACCTACAATTGTTTCAAATCAATGATTATGGCTATAGGCAGTAATTATATGTATAATGAATTAGAATATGATGATTGAACATATCACATTAAACGACATAAGAGTTGTCATAAGAGCTTTACTGATTTATTGACAAAGTCGACTTTTGTTAAATCCCAGATAATGGAATCTATGCATCTGCATAGTCTCCGAAGGAAAACGTTCTAGAAATAACAAGTCCATGTATGCATTATCATGTTTCGGTGATACAACTTAACTTGTATCAATCGAACAGCAATGATGTTAATCGCAGTAATTGTTCTAGGAGGATGTCGCATACATTTAATTCACATCAATATGATGAGACGCATATAAGTCTTATCATTTCCAGGGTGTGATCGCTGTCGGCACGTTATGTTCATTTGATATGCCAATTCGGCAATTCAATATTATAATTCTAGGAAGTTAGTATTGTATTTTCATTTTGTCACAAAATGTCTGTTGAATCGCTGAGATAAATATTGGATAGAAATGGTCACAAATACCAATCCTACGCAGGGACTAATCAAACGCAATGGCATCTGCGAATTTGCATATTTTGATAACGATTCTCCTTTCCCATGTCTAACGAAGATTGTCCACAGTTCAAACTATGGTACCTTTCACATACAATTTCTACAAGTCTATCGACCATAGGAAACATGTTTCTTTACCTGTTGTACAGTTCACGCCTTTCCATCCACTTGTGCAATTGCAACTGTATGAGCCATATGTGTTGGTACAGGTCCCACCGTTTGGACATGTAAGGTTGGAGGTACATTCATCGACATCTGAAATTCAATACAAAATGATGAATAAGTCGTAACAATTGAGTAACACAGAATCAGTTACACTAATCGTCTCAGTCGAGTTTATGATATTCTGTCTTACTTAACACTTGCTCGCCCAATCCGATTTGATGCCAATGACATTATACTAAATGAGTATTGAGAAACTAAATGTGTGAAAAGAGAGCTTCAAGAACCTTCTGTTGGGAACTCATCCTTCTCTAGGTTAAAACACCATTGAATATTTAACCATCTAATGTAAAATTTTTAAGCAAATGTGCAAATGAGAAAGATCTTTACGTTTGTTTACTATTACAGTTTCTTAATGTTTAATGCATCACTCAAACTTCATTGCCTTTCTTGTCGTTTTCACACGGACAGTAGTAGTAAATTGCATTTCAATTAACTAAATTATACGAATGTTTTAGGGTTCCCAAATGGTCGGCAGCTGAAAGAAATTGTCGTTAGCAATGTAGATAACAAAACAGACTGAATCATCGTCATGTGATAATCGGTGTGGCTGTTGCTAGCCATTTAGATGTATAATGAATCACAACATGCTGTTTGAAGACAAGAAACCTCAGGACAACTGGGATAACTACAAAACTGGTTTAGTGATAGCATTCCAATTTAACCAAATCCATGAAAAGACAACTAACAATCTTCATAGGTCCTGAAATAATAACTTTCTAATACGACACGTAAATATGTGCATTATTGTTTCTCCGAAAAATTGTCTTTACGTGCATCAGTAGACATCAAGAAGCTCATGTCATTAATATGGGTACACGAGAATACTAGGTGTCGTTCTAGAGTAATAGGACTATGTTGTTCTCATCCCAGATGCATTATTGTACGGTGGTTTACTTTGGCAAGAGCATGTTGTGATCCATAGTTCAAACTATGGTACCTTTGACCTATAATTTCTACAAGTCTATCGGTGAAAAGAAGATTGTTTCTTTACCTGTTGTACAGTTCGCGCCTTGCCATCCATTTGTGCAAATGCAAATGTATGAACCATTTGTGTTGATACAGTTACCACCGTTTAAACATGTAAGGTTGGAGGTACATTCATCGACATCTGAAATTCAATACAAAATGATCAATACGTCGTAAGCATTGAGTAACACAGAATCAGTTCCACTAATTGTCTCAGTCCAGTTCATCATATTCTGCTTTATTTAAGACTTGTTTGACCACTCCGATTTGATGCCAATGACATACTGAATGAGTATTGCGAAACTAAATGTGTGAAAAGTGAGCTTCAACACCTTTCTGTTTTGAGCTCATCCTTCTCTATGTTAACATACCACTGAATATTTAAGCATCTAATTTAAAATGTGTAAGCCAATCTTCAAATGAGAACGATCTTCACGTGTGTGTACTTTTACATTTCCTTAATGTTCAATACATCACTCAAACGTCATTGCGTTTTTAGTCATTTTCACACGGCCAGCAGTAGTAAATAGCATTTCAATAAACTAAATTATACGAATGTTTCAGGGTTTCCAAATGGTCGGGAGCATGAAGAAATTGCCGTTAGTATTGTTGATATCAAAACAGACTGAATAATCATCATGTGATAAACGGTATTGCTATTGCTAGCCATTTAGATGTATAATGAATCACAACATGCTGACTGAACACATGAAACCTAACAACAACTGTGATAATGACAGCAGTGGTTTAGTGATAGCATTTACATTTAACCAAATCCTTGAAAAGACAACTTACAATCTTCATAGGTCGTGAGAGAATTACTTTCTTATAACGACACATTAATATGTGCATTACTGTTTGTCAATAAATTATCCTTCCGTGCATCAATAAGGAGCAATTAGGCTCATGTCATTAATATGAGTGTAGAAAACGTTCGGGCATCTTTTTATAGTAATATGTCTACGTTTATTTCTTACCAGATGCATTATTGTAGGGTAGTTTACTTCGGCAAGATATTTAGGTAAGAAGGAAAGAAGTAAATATCATAATTTAAATTTCAAAAGAATTTGTTCTCATTTTGTGCCATAGGCACCATTGCCAATGATATGGAGTGATAGAAAGTGTCGCATTAACGGTCGGAGATTGTTTGATACAGTTACACATTTCCTACTTTTATTCGAACGTGTACCATTGTTCCAAAGAGGATTCATGCGACCTACAATTGTTTCAAATCAATGATTATGGCTATAGGCAGTAATTATATGTATAATGAATTAGAATATGATGATTGAACATATCACATTAAACGACATAAGAGTTGTCATAAGAGCTTTACTGATTTATTGACAAAGTCGACTTTTGTTAAATCCCAGATAATGGAATCTATGCATCTGCATAGTCTCCGAAGGAAAACGTTCTAGAAATAACAAGTCCATGTATGCATTATCATGTTTCGGTGATACAACTTAACTTGTATCAATCGAACAGCAATGATGTTAATCGCAGTAATTGTTCTAGGAGGATGTCGCATACATTTAATTCACATCAATATGATGAGACGCATATAAGTCTTATCATTTCCAGGGTGTGATCGCTGTCGGCACGTTATGTTCATTTGATATGCCAATTCGGCAATTCAATATTATAATTCTAGGAAGTTAGTATTGTATTTTCATTTTGTCACAAAATGTCTGTTGAATCGCTGAGATAAATATTGGATAGAAATGGTCACAAATACCAATCCTACGCAGGGACTAATCAAACGCAATGGCATCTGCGAATTTGCATATTTTGATAACGATTCTCCTTTCCCATGTCTAACGAAGATTGTCCACAGTTCAAACTATGGTACCTTTCACATACAATTTCTACAAGTCTATCGACCATAGGAAACATGTTTCTTTACCTGTTGTACAGTTCACGCCTTTCCATCCACTTGTGCAATTGCAACTGTATGAGCCATATGTGTTGGTACAGGTCCCACCGTTTGGACATGTAAGGTTGGAGGTACATTCATCGACATCTGAAATTCAATACAAAATGATGAATAAGTCGTAACAATTGAGTAACACAGAATCAGTTACACTAATCGTCTCAGTCGAGTTTATGATATTCTGTCTTACTTAACACTTGCTCGCCCAATCCGATTTGATGCCAATGACATTATACTAAATGAGTATTGAGAAACTAAATGTGTGAAAAGAGAGCTTCAAGAACCTTCTGTTGGGAACTCATCCTTCTCTAGGTTAAAACACCATTGAATATTTAACCATCTAATGTAAAATTTTTAAGCAAATGTGCAAATGAGAAAGATCTTTACGTTTGTTTACTATTACAGTTTCTTAATGTTTAATGCATCACTCAAACTTCATTGCCTTTCTTGTCGTTTTCACACGAACAGTAGTAGTAAATTGCATTTCAATTAACTAAATTATACGAATGTTTTAGGGTTCCCAAATGGTCGGCAGCTGAAAGAAATTGTCGTTAGCAATGTAGATAACAAAACAGACTGAATCATCGTCATGTGATAATCGGTGTGGCTGTTGCTAGCCATTTAGATGTATAATGAATCACAACATGCTGTTTGAAGACAAGAAACCTCAGGACAACTGGGATAACTACAAAACTGGTTTAGTGATAGCATTCCAATTTAACCAAATCCATGAAAAGACAACTAACAATCTTCATAGGTCCTGAAATAATAACTTTCTAATACGACACGTAAATATGTGCATTATTGTTTCTCCGAAAAATTGTCTTTACGTGCATCAGTAGACATCAAGAAGCTCATGTCATTAATATGGGTACACGAGAATACTAGGTGTCGTTCTAGAGTAATAGGACTATGTTCTTCTCATCCCAGATGCATTATTGTACGGTGGTTTACTTTGGCAAGAGCATGTTGTGATCCATAGTTCAAACTATGGTACCTTTGACCTATAATTTCTACAAGTCTATCGGTGAAAAGAAGATTGTTTCTTTACCTGTTGTACAGTTCGCGCCTTGCCATCCATTTGTGCAAATGCAAATGTATGAACCATTTGTGTTGATACAGTTACCACCGTTTAAACATGTAAGGTTGGAGGTACATTCATCGACATCTGAAATTCAATACAAAATGATCAATAAGTCGTAACCATTGAGTAACACAGAATCAGTTCCACTAATTGTCTCAGTCCAGTTCATCATATTCTGCTTTATTTAAGACTTGTTTGACCACTCCGATTTGATGCCAATGACATACTGAATGAGTATTGCGAAACTAAATGTGTGAAAAGTGAGCTTCAACACCTTTCTGTTTTGAGCTCATCCTTCTCTATGTTAACATACCACTGAATATTTAAGCATCTAATTTAAAATTTGTAAGCCAATCTTCAAATGAGAACGATCTTCACGTGTGTGTACTTTTACATTTCCTTAATGTTCAATACATCACTCAAACGTCATTGCGTTTTTAGTCATTTTCACACGGCCAGCAGTAGTAAATTGCATTTCAATAAACTAAATTATACGAATGTTTCAGGGTTTCCAAATGGTCGGGAGCATGAAGAAATTGCCGTTAGTATTGTTGATATCAAAACAGACTGAATAATCATCATGTGATAAACGGTATTGCTATTGCTAGCCATTTAGATGTATAATGAATCACAACATGCTGACTGAACACATGAAACCTAACAACAACTGTGATAATGACAGCAGTGGTTTAGTGATAGCATTTACATTTAACCAAATCCTTGAAAAGACAACTTACAATCTTCATAGGTCGTGAGAGAATTACTTTCTTATAACGACACATTAATATGTGCATTACTGTTTGTCAATAAATTATCCTTCCGTGCATCAATAAGGAGCAATTAGGCTCCTGTCATTAATATGAGTGTAGAAAACGTTCGGGCATCTTTTTATAGTAATATGTCTACGTTTATTTCTTACCAGATGCATTATTGTAGGGTAGTTTACTTCGGCAAGATATTTAGGTGAGAAGGAAAGAATTAAATATCATAATTTAAATTTCAAAAGAATTTGTTCTCATTTTGTGCCATAGGCACCATTGACAATATTATGGAGTGATAGAAAGTGTCGCATGTAACGGTCGGAGATTGTTTGATACAGTTACACATTTCCTACTTTTATTCGAACGTGTACCATTGTTCCAAAGAGGATTCATGCGACCTACAATTGTTTCAAATCAATGATTATGGCTATAGGCAGTAATTATATGTATAATGAATTAGAATATGATGATTTAACATATCACATTAAACGACATAAGAGTTGTCATAAGAGCTTTACTGATTTATTGACAAAGTCGACTTTTGTTAAATCCCAGATAATGGAATCTATGCATCTGCATAGTCTCCGAAGGAAAACGTTCTAGAAATAACAAGTCCATGTATGCATTATCATGTTTCGGTGATACAACTTAACTTGTATCAATCGAACAGCAATGATGTTAATCGCAGTAATTGTTCTAGGAGGATTTCGCATACATTTAATTCACATCAATATGATGAGACGCATATAAGTCTTATCATTTCCAGGGTGTGATCGCTGTCGGCACGTTATGTTCATTTGATATGCCAATTCGGCAATTGAATATTATAATGCTAGGAAGTTAGTATTGTATTTTCATTTTGTCACAAAATGTCTGTTGAATCGCTGAGATAAATATTGGATAGAAATGGTCACAAATACCAATCCTACGCAGGGACTAATCAAACGCAATGGCATCTGCGAATTTGCATATTTTGATAACGATTCTCCTTTCCCATGTCTAACGAAGATTGTCCACAGTTCAAACTATGGTACCTTTCACATACAATTTCTACAAGTCTATCGACCAAAGGAAACATGTTTCTTTACCTGTTGTACAGTTCACGCCTTTCCATCCACTTGTGCAATTGCAACTGTATGAGCCATATGTGTTGGTACAGGTCCCACCGTTTGGACATGTAAGGTTGGAGGTACATTCATCGACATCTGAAATTCAATACAAAATGATGAATAAGTCGTAACAATTGAGTAACACAGAATCAGTTACACTAATCGTCTCAGTCGAGTTTATGATATTCTGTCTTACTTAACACTTGCTCGCCCAATCCGATTTGATGCCAATGACATTATACTAAATGAGTATTGAGAAACTAAATGTGTGAAAAGAGAGCTTCAAGAACCTTCTGTTGGGAACTCATCCTTCTCTAGGTTAAAACACCATTGAATATTTAACCATCTAATGTAAAATTTGTAAGCAAATGTGCAAATGAGAAAGATCTTTACGTGTGTTTACTATTACAGTTTCTTAATGTTTAATGCATCACTCAAACTTCATTGCCTTTCTTGTCGTTTTCACACGGACAGTAGTAGTAAATTGCATTTCAATTAACTAAATTATACGAATGTTTTAGGGTTCCCAAATGGTCGGCAGCTGAAAGAAACTGTCGTCAGCAATGTAGATAACAAAACAGACTGAATCATCGTCATGTGATAATCGGTGTGGCTGTTGCTAGCCATTTAGATGTATAATGAATCACAACATGCTGTTTGAAGACAAGAAACCTCAGGACAACTGTGATAACTACAAAACTGGTTTAGTAATAGCATTCCAATTTAACCAAATCCATGAAAAGACAACTATCAATCTTCATAGGTCCTGAAATAATAACTTTCTAATACGACACGTAAATATGTGCATTATTGTTTCTCCGAAAAATTGTCTTTACGTGCATCAGTAGACATCAAGAAGCTCATGTCATTAATATGGGTATACGAGAATACTAGGTGTCGTTCTAGAGTAATAGGACTATGTTGTTCTCATCCCAGATGCACTATTGTACGGTAGTTTACTTTGGCAAGAGCATGTTGTGATCCATAGTTCAAACTATGGTACCTTTGACCTATAATTTCTACAAGTCTATCGGTGAAAAGAAGATTGTTTCTTTACCTGTTGTACAGTTCGCGCCTTGCCATCCATTTGTGCAAATGCAAATGTATGAGCCATTTGTGTTGATACAGTTACCACCGTTTAAACATGTAAGGTTGGAGGTACATTCATCGACATCTGAAATTCAATACAAAACGATCAATAAGTCGTAACCATTGAGTAACACAGAATCAGTTCCACTAATTGTCTCAGTCCAGTTCATCATATTCTGATTTATTTAAGACTTGTTTGACCACTCCGATTTGATGCCAATGTCATTATACTGAATGAGTATTGCGAAACTAAATGTGTGAAAAGTGAGCTTCAACACCTTTCTGTTTTGAGCTCATCCTTCTCTATGTTAACATACCACTGAATATTTAAGCATCTAATTTAAAATTTGTAAACCAATCTTCAAATGAGAACGATCTTCACGTGTGTGTACTTTTACATTTCCTTAATGTTCAATACATCACTCAAACGTCATTGCGTTTTTAGTCATTTTTACACGGCCAGCAGTAGTAAATTGCATTTCAATAAACTAAATTATACGAATGTTTCAGGGTTTCCAAATGGTCGGCAGCATGAAGAAATTGCCGTTAGTATTGTTGATATCAAAACAGACTGAATAATCATCATGTGATAAACGATATTGCTATTGCTAGCCATTTAGATGTATAATGAATCACAACATGCTGATTGAACACATGAAACCTAACAACAACTGTGATAATGACAGCAGTGGTTTAGTGATAGCATTTACATTTAACCAAATCCTTGAAAAGACAACTTACAATCTTCATAGGTCCTGAGAGAATTACTTTCTTATAACGACACATTAATATGTGCATTACTGTTTGTCAATAAATTCACTTTCGGTGCATCAATAAGGAGCAATTAGGCTCCTGTCATTAATATGAGTGTAGAAAACGTTCGGGCATCTTTTTATAGTAATATGTCTACGTTTATTTCTTACCAGATGCATTATTGTAGGGTAGTTTACTTCGGCAAGATATTTAGGTGAGAAGGAAAGAATTAAATATCATAATTTAAATTTCAAAAGAATTTGTTCTCATTTTGTGCCATAGGCACCATTGACAATATTATGGAGTGATAGAAAGTGTCGCATGTAACGGTCGGAGATTGTTTGATACAGTTACACATTTCCTACTTTTATTCGAACGTGTACCATTGTTCCAAAGAGGATTCATGCGACCTACAATTGTTTCAAATCAATGATTATGGCTATAGGCAGTAATTATATGTATAATGAATTAGAATATGATGATTGAACATATCACATTAAACGACATAAGAGTTGTCATAAGAGCTTTACTGATTTATTGACAAAGTCGACTTTTGTTAAATCCCAGATAATGGAATCTATGCATCTGCATAGTCTCCGAAGGAAAACGTTCTAGAAATAACAAGTCCATGTATGCATTATCATGTTTCGGTGATACAACTTAACTTGTATCAATCGAACAGCAATGATGTTAATCGCAGTAATTGCTCTAGGAGGATTTCGCATACATTTATTTCACATCATTATGATGAGACGCATATAAGTCTTATCATTTCCAGGGTGTGATCGCTGTCGGCACGTTATGTTCATTTGATATGCCAATTCGGCAAATCAATATTGTAATTCTAGGAAGTTAGTATTGTATTTTCATTTTGTCACAAAATGTCTGTTGAATCGCTGAGATAAATATTGGATAGAAATGGTCACAAATACCAATCCTACGCAGGGACTAATCAAACGCAATGGCATCTGCGAATTTGCATATTTTGATAACGATTCTCCTTTCCCATGTCTAACGAAGATTGTCCACAGTTCAAACTATGGTACCTTTCACATACAATTTCTACAAGTCTATCGACCAAAGAAAAATTGTTTCTTTACCTGTTGTACAGTTCACGCCTTTCCATCCACTTGTGCAATTGCAACTGTATGAGCCATATGTGTTGGTACAGGTCCCACCGTTTGGACATGTAAGGTTGGAGGTACATTCATCGACATCTGAAATTCAATACAAAATGATGAATAAGTCGTAACAATTGAGTAACACAGAATCAGTTCCACTAATCGTCTCAGTCGAGTTTATGATATTCTGTCTTACTTAACACTTGCTCGCCCAATCCGATTTGATGCCAATGACATTATACTAAATGAGTATTGAGACACTAAATGTGTGAAAAGAGAGCTTCAAGAACCTTCTGTTGGGAACTCATCCTTCTCTAGGTTAAAACACCATTGAATATTTAACCATCTAATGTAAAATTTGTAAGCAAATGTGCAAATGAGAAAGATCTTTACGTGTGTTTACTATTACAGTTTCTTAATGTTTAATGCATCACTCAAACTTCATTGCCTTTCTTGTCGTTTTCACACGGACAGTAGTAGTAAATTGCATTTCAATTAACTAAATTATACGAATGTTTTAGGGTTCCCAAATGGTCGGCAGCTGAAAGAAACTGTCGTTAGTAATGTAGATAACAAAACAGACTGAATCATCGTCATGTGATAATCGGTGTGGCTGTTGCTAGCCATTTAGATGTATAATGAATCACAACAAGCTGTTTGAAGACAAGAAACCTCAGGACCATTGTGATAACTACAAAACTGGTTTAGTGATAGCATTCCAATTTAACCAAATCCATGAAATGCAACTAACAATCTTCATAGGTCCTGAAATAATAACTTTCTAATACGACACGTAAATATGTGCATTATTGTTTCTCCAAAAAATTTTCTTTACGTGCATCAGTAGACATCAAGAAGCTCATGTCATTAATATGGGTATACGAGAATACTAGGTGTCGTTCTAGAGTAATAGGACTATGTTGTTCTCATCCCAGATGCATTATTGTACGGTAGTTTACTTTGGCAAGAGCATGTTGTGATCCATAGTTCAAACTATGGTACCTTTGACCTATAATTTCTACAAGTCTATCGGCGAAAAGAAGATTGTTTCTTTACCTGTTGTACAGTTCGCGCCTTGCCATCCATTTCTGCAAATGCAAATGTATGAACCATTTGTGTTGATACAGTTACCACCGTTTAAACATGTAAGGTTGGAGGTACATTCATCGACATCTGAAATTCAATACAAAATGATCAATAAGTCGTAACCATTGAATAACACAGAATCAGTTCCACTAATTGTCTCAGTCCAGTTCATCATATTCTGCTTTATTTAAGACTTGTTTGACCACTCCGATTTGATGCCAATGACATACTGAATGAGTATTGCGAAACTAAATGTGTGAAAAGTGAGCTACAACACCTTTCTGTTTTGAGCTCATCCTTCTCTATGTTAACATACCACTGAATATTTAAGCATCTAATTTAAAATTTGTAAGCCAATCTTCAAATGAGAACGATCTTCACGTGTGTGTACTTTTACATTTCCTTAATGTTCAATACATCACTCAAACGTCATTGCGTTTTTAGTCATTTTCACACGGCCGGCAGTAGTAAATTGCATTTCAATAAACTAAATTATACGAATGTTTCAGGGTTCCCAAATGGTCGGCAGCATGAAGAAATTGCCGTTAGTATTGTTGATATCAAAACAGACTGAATAATCATCATGTGATAAACGGTATTGCTATTGCTAGCCATTTAGATGTATAATGAATCACAACATGCTGACTGAACACATGAAACCTAACAACAACTGTGATAATGACAGCAGTGGTTTAGTGATAGCATTTACATTTAACCAAATCATTGAAAAGACAACTTACAATCTTCATTGGTCCTGAGAGAATTACTTTCTTATAACGACACATTAATATGTGCATTACTGTTTGTCAATAAATTATCTTTCCGTGCATCAATAAGGAGCAATTAGGCTCCTGTCATTAATATGAGTGTAGAAAACGTTCGGGCATCTTTTTATAGTAATATGTCTACGTTTATTTCTTACCAGATGCATTATTGTAGGGTAGTTTACTTCGGCAATATATTTAGGTGAGAAGGAAAGAATTAAATATCATAATTTAAATTTCAAAAGAATTTGTTCTCATCTTGTGCCATAGGCACCAATGACAATATTATGGAGTGATAGGAAGTGTCGCATGTAACGGTCGGAGATTGTTTGATACAGTTACACATTTCCTACTTTTATTCGAACGTGTACCATTGTTCCAAAGAGGATTCATGCGACCTACAATTGTTTCAAATCAATGATTATGGCTCTAGGCAGTAATTATATGTATAATGAATTAGAATATGATGATTGAACATATCACATTAAACGACATAAGAGTTGTCATAAGAGCTTTACTGATTTATTGACAAAGTCCACTTTTGTTAAATCCCAGATAATGGAATCTATGCATCTGCATAGTCTCCGAAGGAAAACGTTCTAGAAATAACAAGTCCATGTATGCATTATCATGTTTCGGTGATACAACTTAACTTGTATCAATCGAACAGCAATGATGTTAATCGCAGTAATTGTTCTAGGAGGATTTCGCATACATTTAATTCACATCAATATGATGAGACGCATATAAGTCTTATCATTTCCAGGGTGTGATCGCTGTCGGCACGTTATGTTCATTTGATATGCCAGTTCGGCAATTCAATATTATAATTCCAGGAAGTTAGTATTGTATTTTCATTTTGTCACAAAATGTCTGTTGAATCGCTGAGATAAATATTGGATAGAAATGGTCACAAATACCAATCCTACGCAGGGACTAATCAAGCGCAATGGCATCTGCGAATTTGCATATTTTGATAACGATTCTCCTTTCCCATGTCTAACGAAGATTGTCCATAGTTCAAACTATGGTACCTTTCACATACAATTTCTACAAGTCTATCGACCAAAGGAAACATGTTTCTTTACCTGTTGTACAGTTCACGCCTTTCCATCCACTTGTGCAATTGCAACTGTATGAGCCATATGTGTTGGTACAGGTCCCACCGTTTGGACATGTAAGGTTGGAGGTACATTCATCGACATCTGAAATTCAATACAAAATGATGAATAAGTCGTAACAATTGAGTAACACAGAATCAGTTCCACTAATCGTCTCAGTCGAGTTTATGATATTCTGTCTTACTTAACACTTGCTCGCCCAATCCGATTTGATGCCAATGACATTATACTAATTGAGTATTGAGAAACTAAATGTGTGAAAAGAGAGCTTCAAGAACCTTCTGTTGGGAACTCATCCTTCTCTAGGTTAAAACACCATTGAATATTTAACCATCTAATGTAAACTTTGTAAGCAAATGTGCAAAGGAAAAAGATCTTTACGTGTGTTTACTATTACAGTTTCTTAATGTTTAATGCATCACTCAAACTTCATTGCCTTTCTTGTCGTTTTCACACGGACAGTAGTAGTAAATTGCATTTCAATTAACTAAATTATACGAATGTTTTAGGGTTCCCAAATGGTCGGCAGCTGAAAGAAATTGTCGTTAGCAATGTAGATAACAAAACAGACTGAATCATCGTCATGTGATAATCGGTGTGGCTGTTGCTAGCCATTTAGATGTATAATGAATCACAACATGCTGTTTGAAGACAAGAAACCTCAGGACAACTGTGATAACTACAAAACTGGTTTAGTGATAGCATTCCAATTTAACCAAATCCATGAAAAGACAACTAACAATCTTCATAGGTCCTGAAATAATATCTTTCTAATACGACATGTAAATATGTGCATTATTGTTTCTCCGAAAAATAGTCTTTACGTGCATCAGTAGACATCAAGAAGCTCATGTCATTACTATGGGTATACGAGAATACTAGGTGTCGTTCTAGAGTAATAGGACTATGTTCTTCTCATCCCAGATGCATTATTGTACGGTAGTTTACTTTGGCAAGAGCATGTTGTGATCCATAGTTCAAACTATGGTACCTTTGACCTATAATTTCTACAAGTCTATCGGTGAAAAGAAGATTGTTTCTTTACCTGTTGTACAGTTCGCGCCTTGCCATCCATTTGTGCAAATGCAAATGTATGAACCATTTGTGTTGATACAGTTACCACCGTTTAAACATGTAAGGTTGGAGGTACATTCATCGACATCTGAAATTCAATACAAAATGATCAATACGTCGTAAGCATTGAGTAACACAGAATCAGTTCCACTAATTGTCTCAGTCCAGTTCATCATATTCTGCTTTATTTAAGACTTGTTTGACCACTCCGATTTGATGCCAATGACATACTGAATGAGTATTGCGAAACTAAATGTGTGAAAAGTGAGCTTCAACACCTTTCTGTTTTGAGCTCATCCTTCTCTATGTTAACATACCACTGAATATTTAAGCATCTAATTTAAAATTTGTAAGCCGATCTTCAAATGAGAACGATCTTCACGTGTGTGTACTTTTACATTTCCTTAATGTTCAATACATCACTCAAACGTCATTGCGTTTTTAGTCATTTTCACACGGCCAGCAGTAGTAAATTGCATTTCAATAAACTAAATTATACGAATGTTTCAGGGTTTCCAAATGGTCGGCAGCATGAAGAAATTGCCGTTAGTATTGTTGATATCAAAACAGACTGAATAATCACCATGTGATAAACGATATTGCTATTGCTAGCCATTTAGATGTATAATGAATCACAACATGCTGACTGAACACATGAAACCTAACAACAACTGTGATAATGACAGCAGTGGTTTAGTGATAGCATTTACATTTAACCAAATCCTTGAAAAGACAACTTACAATCTTCATAGGTCCTGAGAGAATTACTTTCTTATAACGACACATTAATATGTGCATTACTGTTTGTCAATAAATTATCTTTCGGTGCATCAATAAGGAGCAATTAGGCTCCTGTCATTAATATGAGTGTAGAAAACGTTCGGGCATCTTTTTATAGTAATATGTCTACGTTTATTTCTTACCAGATGCATTATTGTAGGGTAGTTTACTTCGGCAAGATATTTAGGTGAGAAGGAAAGAATTAAATATCATAATTTAAATTTCAAAAGAATTTGTTCTCATTTTGTGCCATAGGCACCAATGCCAATATTATGGAGTGATAGAAAGTGTCGCATGTAACGGTCGGAGATTGTTTGATACAGTTACACATTTCCTACTTTTATTCGAACGTGTACCATTGTTCCAAAGAAGATTCATGCGACCTACAATTGTTTCAAATCAATGATTATGGCTATAGGCAGTAATTATATGTATAATGAATTAGAATATGATGATTGAACATATCACATTAAACGACATAAGAGTTGTCATAAGAGCTTTACTGATTTATTGACAAAGTCCACTTTTGTTAAATCCCAGATAATGGAATCTATGCATCTGCATAGTCTCCGAAGGAAAACGTTCTAGAAATAACAAGTCCATGTATGCATTATCATGTTTCGGTGATACAACTTAACTTGTATCAATCGAACAGCAATGATGTTAATCGCAGTAATTGTTCTAGGAGGATTTCGCATACATTTAATTCACATCAATATGATGAGACGCATATAAGTCTTATCATTTCCAGGGTGTGATCGCTGTCGGCACGTTATGTTCATTTGATATGCCAATTCGGCAAGTCAATATTATAATTATAGGAAGTTAGTATTGTATTTTCATTTTGTCACAAAATGTCTGTTGAATCGCTGAGATAAATATTGGATAGAAATGGTCACAAATACCAATCCTACGCAGGGACCAATCAAACGCAATCGCATCTGCGAATTTGCATATTTTGATAACGATTCTCCTTTCCCATGTCTAACGAAGATTGTCCACAGTTCAAACTATGGTACCTTTCACATACAATTTCTACAAGTCTATCGACCAAAGGAAACATGTTTCTTTACCTGTTGTACAGTTCACGCCTTTCCATCCACTTGTGCAATTGCAACTGTATGAGCCATATGTGTTGGTACAGGTCCCACCGTTTGGACATGTAAGGTTGGAGGTACATTCATCGACATCTGAAATTCAATACAAAATGATGAATAAGTCGTAACAATTGAGTAACACAGAATCAGTTACACTAATCGTCTCAGTCGAGTTTATGATATTCTGTCTTACTTAACACTTGCTCGCCCAATCCGATTTGATGCCAATGACATTATACTAAATGAGTATTGAGAAACTAAATGTGTGAAAAGAGAGCTTCAAGAACCTTCTGTTGGGAACTCATCCTTCTCTAGGTTAAAACACCATTGAATATTTAACCATCTAATGTAAAATTTGTAAGCAAATGTGCAAAGGAGAAAGATCTTTACGTGTGTTTACTATTACAGTTTCTTAATGTTTAATGCATCACTCAAACTTCATTGCCTTTCTTGTCGTTTTCACACGGACAGTAGTAATAAATTGCATTTCAATTAACTAAATTATACGAATGTTTTAGGGTTCCCAAAAGGTCGGCAGCTGAAAGAAATTGTCGTTAGTAATGTAGATAACAAAACAGACTGAATCATCGTCATGTGATAATCGGTGTGGCTGTTGCTAGCCATTTAGATGTATAATGAATCACAACATGCTGTTTGAAGACAAGAAACCTCAGGACAACTGTGATAACTACAAAACTGGTTTAGTGATAGCATTCCAATTTAACCAAATCCATGAAAAGACAACTAACAATCTTCATAGGTCCTGAAATAATAACTTTCTAATACGACACGTAAATATGTGCATTATTGTTTCTCCGAAAAATTGTCTTTACGTGCATCAGTAGACATCAAGAAGCTCATGTCATTAATATGGGTATACGAGAATACTAGGTGTCGTTCTAGAGTAATAGGACTATGTTGTTCTCATCCCAGATGCATTATTGTACGGTAGTTTACTTTGGCAAGAGCATTTTGTGATCCATAGTTCAAACTATGGTACCTATGACCTATAATTTCTACAAGTCTATCGGTGAAAAGAAGATTGTTTCTTTACCTGTTGTACAGTTCGCGCCTTGCCATCCATTTGTGCAAATGCAAATGTATGAACCATTTGTGTTGATACAGTTACCACCGTTTAAACATGTAAGGTTGGAGGTACATTCATCGACATCTGAAATTCAATACAAAATGATCAATACGTCGTAAGCATTGAGTAACACAGAATCAGTTCCACTAATTGTCTCAGTCCAGTTCATCATATTCTGCTTTATTTAAGACTTGTTTGACCACTCCGATTTGATGCCAATGACATACTGAATGAGTATTGCGAAACTAAATGTGTGAAAAGTGAGCTTCAACACCTTTCTGTTTTGAGCTCATCCTTCTCTATGTTAACATACCACTGAATATTTAAGCATCTAATTTAAAATTTGTAAGCCAATCTTCAAATGAGAACGATCTTCACGTGTGTGTACTTTTACATTTCCTTAATGTTCAATACATCACTCAAACGTCATTGCGTTTTTAGTCATTTTCACACGGCCAGCAGTAGTAAATTGCATTTCAATAAACTAAATTATACGAATGTTTCAGGGTTTCCAAATGGTCGGCAGCATGAAGAAATTGCCGTTAGTATTGTTGATATCAAAACAGACTGAATAATCATCATGTGATAAACGGTATTGCTATTGCTAGCCATTTAGATGTATAATGAATCACAACATGCTGACTGAACACATGAAACCTAACAACAACTGTGATAATGACAGCAGTGGTTTAGTGATAGCATTTACATTTAACCAAATCCTTGAAAAGACAACTTACAATCTTCATAGGTCCTGAGAGAATTACTTTCTAATAACGACACATTAATATGTGCATTACTGTTTGTCAATAAATTATCTTTCCGTGCATCAATAAGGAGCAATTAGGCTCCTGTCATTAATATGAGTGTAGAAAACGTTCGGGCATCTTTTTATAGTAATATGTCTACGTTTATTTCTTACCAGATGCATTATTGTAGGGTAGTTTACTTCGGCAATATATTTAGGTGAGAAGGAAAGAATTAAATATCATAATTTAAATTTCAAAAGAATTTGTTCTCATCTTGTGCCATAGGCACCAATGACAATATTATGGAGTGATAGGAAGTGTCGCATGTAACGGTCGGAGATTGTTTGATACAGTTACACATTTCCTACTTTTATTCGAACGTGTACCATTGTTCCAAAGAGGATTCATGCGACCTACAATTGTTTCAAATCAATGATTATGGCTCTAGGCAGTAATTATATGTATAATGAATTAGAATATGATGATTGAACATATCACATTAAACGACATAAGAGTTGTCATAAGAGCTTTACTGATTTATTGACAAAGTCCACTTTTGTTAAATCCCAGATAATGGAATCTATGCATCTGCATAGTCTCCGAAGGAAAACGTTCTAGAAATAACAAGTCCATGTATGCATTATCATGTTTCGGTGATACAACTTAACTTGTATCAATCGAACAGCAATGATGTTAATCGCAGTAATTGTTCTAGGAGGATTTCGCATACATTTAATTCACATCAATATGATGAGACGCATATAAGTCTTATCATTTCCAGGGTGTGATCGCTGTCGGCACGTTATGTTCATTTGATATGCCAGTTCGGCAATTCAATATTATAATTCCAGGAAGTTAGTATTGTATTTTCATTTTGTCACAAAATGTCTGTTGAATCGCTGAGATAAATATTGGATAGAAATGGTCACAAATACCAATCCTACGCAGGGACTAATCAAGCGCAATGGCATCTGCGAATTTGCATATTTTGATAACGATTCTCCTTTCCCATGTCTAACGAAGATTGTCCATAGTTCAAACTATGGTACCTTTCACATACAATTTCTACAAGTCTATCGACCAAAGGAAACATGTTTCTTTACCTGTTGTACAGTTCACGCCTTTCCATCCACTTGTGCAATTGCAACTGTATGAGCCATATGTGTTGGTACAGGTCCCACCGTTTGGACATGTAAGGTTGGAGGTACATTCATCGACATCTGAAATTCAATACAAAATGATGAATAAGTCGTAACAATTGAGTAACACAGAATCAGTTCCACTAATCGTCTCAGTCGAGTTTATGATATTCTGTCTTACTTAACACTTGCTCGCCCAATCCGATTTGATGCCAATGACATTATACTAATTGAGTATTGAGAAACTAAATGTGTGAAAAGAGAGCTTCAAGAACCTTCTGTTGGGAACTCATCCTTCTCTAGGTTAAAACACCATTGAATATTTAACCATCTAATGTAAACTTTGTAAGCAAATGTGCAAAGGAAAAAGATCTTTACGTGTGTTTACTATTACAGTTTCTTAATGTTTAATGCATCACTCAAACTTCATTGCCTTTCTTGTCGTTTTCACACGGACAGTAGTAGTAAATTGCATTTCAATTAACTAAATTATACGAATGTTTTAGGGTTCCCAAATGGTCGGCAGCTGAAAGAAATTGTCGTTAGCAATGTAGATAACAAAACAGACTGAATCATCGTCATGTGATAATCGGTGTGGCTGTTGCTAGCCATTTAGATGTATAATGAATCACAACATGCTGTTTGAAGACAAGAAACCTCAGGACAACTGTGATAACTACAAAACTGGTTTAGTGATAGCATTCCAATTTAACCAAATCCATGAAAAGACAACTAACAATCTTCATAGGTCCTGAAATAATATCTTTCTAATACGACACGTAAATATGTGCATTATTGTTTCTCCGAAAAATAGTCTTTACGTGCATCAGTAGACATCAAGAAGCTCATGTCATTACTATGGGTATACGAGAATACTAGGTGTCGTTCTAGAGTAATAGGACTATGTTCTTCTCATCCCAGATGCATTATTGTACGGTAGTTTACTTTGGCAAGAGCATGTTGTGATCCATAGTTCAAACTATGGTACCTTTGACCTATAATTTCTACAAGTCTATCGGTGAAAAGAAGATTGTTTCTTTACCTGTTGTACAGTTCGCGCCTTGCCATCCATTTGTGCAAATGCAAATGTATGAACCATTTGTGTTGATACAGTTACCACCGTTTAAACATGTAAGGTTGGAGGTACATTCATCGACATCTGAAATTCAATACAAAATGATCAATACGTCGTAAGCATTGAGTAACACAGAATCAGTTCCACTAATTGTCTCAGTCCAGTTCATCATATTCTGCTTTATTTAAGACTTGTTTGACCACTCCGATTTGATGCCAATGACATACTGAATGAGTATTGCGAAACTAAATGTGTGAAAAGTGAGCTTCAACACCTTTCTGTTTTGAGCTCATCCTTCTCTATGTTAACATACCACTGAATATTTAAGCATCTAATTTAAAATTTGTAAGCCGATCTTCAAATGAGAACGATCTTCACGTGTGTGTACTTTTACATTTCCTTAATGTTCAATACATCACTCAAACGTCATTGCGTTTTTAGTCATTTTCACACGGCCAGCAGTAGTAAATTGCATTTCAATAAACTAAATTATACGAATGTTTCAGGGTTTCCAAATGGTCGGCAGCATGAAGAAATTGCCGTTAGTATTGTTGATATCAAAACAGACTGAATAATCACCATGTGATAAACGATATTGCTATTGCTAGCCATTTAGATGTATAATGAATCACAACATGCTGACTGAACACATGAAACCTAACAACAACTGTGATAATGACAGCAGTGGTTTAGTGATAGCATTTACATTTAACCAAATCCTTGAAAAGACAACTTACAATCTTCATAGGTCCTGAGAGAATTACTTTCTTATAACGACACATTAATATGTGCATTACTGTTTGTCAATAAATTATCTTTCGGTGCATCAATAAGGAGCAATTAGGCTCCTGTCATTAATATGAGTGTAGAAAACGTTCGGGCATCTTTTTATAGTAATATGTCTACGTTTATTTCTTACCAGATGCATTATTGTAGGGTAGTTTACTTCGGCAAGATATTTAGGTGAGAAGGAAAGAATTAAATATCATAATTTAAATTTCAAAAGAATTTGTTCTCATTTTGTGCCATAGGCACCAATGCCAATATTATGGAGTGATAGAAAGTGTCGCATGTAACGGTCGGAGATTGTTTGATACAGTTACACATTTCCTACTTTTATTCGAACGTGTACCATTGTTCCAAAGAAGATTCATGCGACCTACAATTGTTTCAAATCAATGATTATGGCTATAGGCAGTAATTATATGTATAATGAATTAGAATATGATGATTGAACATATCACATTAAACGACATAAGAGTTGTCATAAGAGCTTTACTGATTTATTGACAAAGTCGACTTTTGTTAAATCCCAGATAATGGAATCTATGCATCTGCATAGTCTCCGAAGGAAAACGTTCTAGAAATAACAAGTCCATGTATGCATTATCATGTTTCGGTGATACAACTTAACTTGTATCAATCGAACAGCAATGATGTTAATCGCAGTAATTGTTCTAGGAGGATTTCGCATACATTTAATTCACATCAATATGATGAGACGCATATAAGTCTTATCATTTCCAGGGTGTGATCGCTGTCGGCACGTTATGTTCATTTGATATGCCAATTCGGCAAGTCAATATTATAATTATAGGAAGTTAGTATTGTATTTTCATTTTGTCACAAAATGTCTGTTGAATCGCTGAGATAAATATTGGATAGAAATGGTCACAAATACCAATCCTACGCAGGGACCAATCAAACGCAATCGCATCTGCGAATTTGCATATTTTGATAACGATTCTCCTTTCCCATGTCTAACGAAGATTGTCCACAGTTCAAACTATGGTACCTTTCACATACAATTTCTACAAGTCTATCGACCAAAGGAAACATGTTTCTTTACCTGTTGTACAGTTCACGCCTTTCCATCCACTTGTGCAATTGCAACTGTATGAGCCATATGTGTTGGTACAGGTCCCACCGTTTGGACATGTAAGGTTGGAGGTACATTCATCGACATCTGAAATTCAATACAAAATGATGAATAAGTCGTAACAATTGAGTAACACAGAATCAGTTACACTAATCGTCTCAGTCGAGTTTATGATATTCTGTCTTACTTAACACTTGCTCGCCCAATCCGATTTGATGCCAATGACATTATACTAAATGAGTATTGAGAAACTAAATGTGTGAAAAGAGAGATTCAAGAACCTTCTGTTGGGAACTCATCCTTCTCTAGGTTAAAACACCATTGAATATTTAACCATCTAATGTAAAATTTGTAAGCAAATGTGCAAAGGAGAAAGATCTTTACGTGTGTTTACTATTACAGTTTCTTAATGTTTAATGCATCACTCAAACTTCATTGCCTTTCTTGTCGTTTTCACACGGACAGTAGTAAAAAATTGCATTTCAATTAACTAAATTATACGAATGTTTTAGGGTTCCCAAATGGTCGGCAGCTGAAAGAAATTGTCGTTAGCAATGTAGATAACAAAACAGACTGAATCATCGTCATGTGATAATCGGTGTGGCTGTTGCTAGCCATTTAGATGTATAATGAATCACAACATGCTGTTTGAAGACAAGAAACCTCAGGACAACTGTGATAACTACAAAACTGGTTTAGTGATAGCATTCCAATTTAACCAAATCCATGAAAAGACAACTAACAATCTTCATAGGTCCTAAAATAATAACTTTCTAATACGACACGTAAATATGTGCATTATTGTTTCTCCGAAAAATAGTCTTTACGTGCATCAGTAGACATCAAGAAGCTCATGTCATTAATATGGGTATACGAGAATACTAGGTGTCGTTCTAGAGTAATAGGACTATGTTCTTCTCATCCCAGATGCATTATTGTACGGTAGTTTACTTTGGCAAGAGCATGTTGTGATCCATAGTTCAAACTATGGTACCTTTGACCTATAATTTCTACAAGTCTATCGGTGAAAAGAAGATTGTTTCTTTACCTGTTGTACAGTTCGCGCCTTGCCATCCATTTGTGCAAATGCAAATGTATGAGCCATTTGTGTTGATACAGTTACCACCGTTTAAACATGTAAGGTTGGAGGTACATTCATCGACATCTGAAATTCAATACAAAATGATCAATAAGTCGTAACCATTGAGTAACACAGAATCAGTTCCGCTAATTGTCTCAGTCCAGTTCATCATATTCTGCTTTATTTAAGACTTGTTTGACCACTCCGATTTGATGCCAATGACATTATACTGAATGAGTATTGCGAAACTAAATGTGTGAAAAGTGAGCTTCAACACCTTTCTGTTTTGAGCTCATCCTTCTCTATGTTAACATACCACTGAATATTTAAGCATCTAATTTAAAATTTGTAAGCCAATCTTCAAATGAGAACGATCTTCACGTGTGTGTACTTTTACATTTCCTTAATGTTCAATACATCACTCAAACGTCATTGCGTTTTTAGTCATTTTTACACGGCCAGCAGTAGTAAATTGCATTTCAATAAACTAAATTATACGAATGTTTCAGGGTTTCCAAATGGTCGGCAGCATGAAGAAATTGCCGTTAGTATTGTTGATATCAAAACAGACTGAATAATCATCATGTGATTAACGGTATTGCTATTGCTAGCCATTTAGATGTATAATGAATCACAACATGCTGATTGAACACATGAAACCTAACAACAACTGTGATAATGACAGCAGTGGTTTAGTGATAGCATTTACATTTAACCAAAGCCTTGAAAAGACAACTTACAATCTTCATAGGTCCTGAGAGAATTACTTTATTATAACGACACATTAATATGTGCATTACTGTTTGTCAATAAATTATCTTTCCGTGCATCAATAAGGAGCAATTAGGCTCCTGTCATTAGTATGAGTGTAGAAAACGTTCGGGCATCTTTTTATAGTAATATGTCTACGTTTATTTCTTACCAGATGCATTATTGTAGGGTAGTTTACTTCGGCAAGATATTTAGGTGAGAAGGAAAGAATTAAATATCATAATTTAAATTTCAAAAGAATTTGTTCTCATTTTGTGCCATAGGCACCATTGACAATATTATGGAGTAATAGAAAGTGTCGCATGTAACGGTCGGAGATTGTTTGATACAGTTACACATTTCCTACTTTTATTCGAACGTGTACCATTGTTCCAAAGAGGATTCATGCGACCTACAATTGTTTCAAATCAATGATTATGGCTGTAGGCAGTAATTATATGTATAATGAATTAGAATATGATGATTGAACATATCACATTAAACGACATAAGAGTTGTCATAAGAGCTTTACTGATTTATTGACAAAGTCCACTTTTGTTAAATCCCAGATAATGTAATCTATGCATCTGCATAGTCTCCGAAGGAAAACGTTCTAGAAATAACAAGTCCATGTATGCATTATCATGTTTCGGTGATACAACTTAACTTGTATCAATCGAACAGCAATGATGTTAATCGCAGTAATTGTTCTAGGAGGATTTCGCATACATTTAATTCACATCAATATGATGAGACGCATATAAGTCTTATCATTTCCAGGGTGTGATCGCTGTCGGCACGTTATGTTCATTTGATATGCCAATTCGGCAAATCAATATTGTAATTCTAGGAAGTTAGTATTGTATTTTCATTTTGTCACAAAATGTCTGTTGAATCGCTGAGATAAATATTGGATAGAAATGGTCACAAATACCAATCCTACGCAGGGACTAATCAAACGCAATGGCATCTGCGAATTTGCATATTTTGATAACGATTCTCCTTTCCCATGTCTAACGAAGATTGTCCACAGTTCAAACTATGGTACCTTTCACATACAATTTCTACAAGTCTATCGACCAAAGAAACATTGTTTCTTTACCTGTTGTACAGTTCACGCCTTTCCATCCACTTGTGCAATTGCAACTGTATGAGCCATATGTGTTGGTACAGGTCCCACCGTTTGGACATGTAAGGTTGGAGGTACATTCATCGACATCTGAAATTCAATACAAAATGATGAATAAGTCGTAACAATTGAGTAACACAGAATCAGTTCCACTAATCGTCTCAGTCGAGTTTATGATATTCTGTCTTACTTAACACTTGCTCGCCCAATCCGATTTGATGCCAATGACATTATACTAAATGAGTATTGAGAAACTAAATGTGTAAAAAGAGAGCTTCAAGAACCTTCTGTTGGGAACTCGTCCTTCACTAGGTTAAAACACTATTGAATATTTAACCATCTAATGTAAAATTTTTAAGTAAATGTGCAAATGAGAAAGATCTTTACGTGTGTTTACTATTACAGTTTCTTAATGTTTAATGCATCACTCAAACTTCATTGCCTTTCTTGTCGTTTTCACACGGACAGTAGTAGTAAATTGCATTTCAATTAACTAAATTATACGAATGTTTTAGGGTTCCCAAATGGTCGGCAGCTGAAAGAAATTGTCGTTAGTAATGTAGATAACAAAACAGACTGAATCATCGTCATGTGATAATCGGTGTGGCTGTTGCTAGCCATTTAGATGTATAATGAATCACAACATGCTGTTTGAAGACAAGAAACCTCAGGACAACTGTGATAACTACAAAACTGGTTTAGTGATAGCATTCCAATTTAACCAAATCCATGAAAAGACAACTAACAATCTTCATAGGTCCTGAAATAATAACTTTCTAATACGACACGTAAATATGTGCATTATTGTTTCTCCGAAAAATTGTCTTTACGTGCATCAGTAGACATCAAGAAGCTCATGTCATTAATATGGGCATACGAGAATACTAGGTGTCGTTCTAGAGTAATAGGACTATGTTCTTCTCATCCCAGATGCATTATTGTACGGTAGTTTACTTTGGCAAGAGCATGTTGTGATCCATAGTTCAAACTATGGTACCTTTGACCTATAATTTCTACAAGTCTATCGGTGAAAAGAAGATTGTTTCTTTACCTGTTGTACAGTTCGCGCCTTGCCATCCATTTGTGCAAATGCAAATGTATGAACCATTTGTGTTGATACAGTTACCACCGTTTAAACATGTAAGGTTGGAGGTACATTCATCGACATCTGAAATTCAATACAAAATGATCAATACGTCGTAACCATTGAGTAACACAGAATCAGTTCCACTAATTGTCTCAGTCCAGTTCATCATATTCTGCCTTATTTAAGACTTGTTTGACCACTCCGATTTGATGCCAATGACATTATACTGAATGAGTATTGCGAAACTAAATGTGTGAAAAGTGAGCTTCAACACCTTTCTGTTTTGAGCTCATCCTTCTCTATGTTAACATACCACTGAATATTTAAGCATCTAATTTAAAATTTGTAAACCAATCTTCAAATGAGAACGATCTTCACGTGTGTGTACTTTTACATTTCCTTAATGTTCAATACATCACTCAAACGTCAATGCGTTTTTAGTCATTTTCACACGGCCAGCAGTAGTAAATTGCATTTCAATAAACTAAATTATACGAATGTTTCAGGGTTTCCTAATGGTCGGCAGCATGAAGAAATTGCCGTTAGTATTGTTGATATCAAAACAGACTGAATAATCATCATGTGATAAACGGTATTGCTATTGCTAGTCATTTAGATGTATAATGAATCACAACATACTGATTGAACACATGAAACCTAACAACAACTGTGATAATGACAGCAGTGGTTTAGTGATAGCATTTACATTTAACCAAATCCTTGAAAAGACAACTTACAATCTTCATAGGTCCTGAGAGAATTACTTTCTTATAACGACACATTAATATGTGCATTACTGTTTGTCAATAAATTATCTTTCCGTGCATCAATAAGGAGCAATTAGGTTCCTGTCATTAATATGAGTGTAGAAAACGTTCGGGCATCTTTTTATAGTAATATGTCTACGTTTATTTCTTACCAGATGCATTATTGTAGGGTAGTTTACTTCGGCAAGATATTTAGGTGAGAAGGAAAGAATTAAATATCATAATTTAAATTTCAAAAGAATTTGTTCTCATTTTGTGCCATAGGCACCATTGACAATATTATGGAGTGATAGAAAGTGTCGCATGTAACGGTCGGAGATTGTTTGATACAGTTACACATTTCCTACTTTTATTCGAACGTGTACCATCGTTCCAAAGAGGATTCATGCGACCTACAATTGTTTCAAATCAATGATTATGGCTATAGGCAGCAATTATATGTATAATGAATTAGAATATGATGATTGAACATATCACATTAAACGACATAAGAGTTGTCATAAGAGCTTTACTGATTTATTGACAAAGTCGACTTTTGTTAAATCCCAGATAATAGAATTTATGCATCTGCATAGTCTCCGAAGGAAAACGTTCTAGAAATAACAAGTCCATGTATGCATTATCATGTTTCGGTGATACAACTTAACTTGTATCAATCGAACAGCAATGATGTTAATCGGAGTAATTGTTCTAGGAGGATTTCGCATACATTTAATTCACATCAATATGATGAGACGCATATAAGTCTTATCATTTCCAGGGTGTGATCGCTGTCGGCACGTTATGTTCATTTGATATGCCAATTCGGCAATTCAATATTATAATTCTAGGAAGTTAGTATTGTATTTTCATTTTGTCACAAAATGTCTGTCGAATCGCTGAGATAAATATTGGATAGAAATGGTCACAAATACCAATCCTACGCAGGGACTAATCAAACGCAATGGCATCTGCGAATTTGCATATTTTGATAACGATTCTCCTTTCCCATGTCTAACGAAGATTGTCCACAGTTCAAACTATGGTACCTTTCACATACAATTTCTACAAGTCTTTCGACCAAAGGAAACATGTTCCTTTACCTGTTGTACAGTTGACGCCTTTCCATCCACTTGTGCAATTGCAACTGTATGAGCCATATGTGTTGGTACAGGTCCCACCGTTTGGACATGTAAGGTTGGAGGTACATTCATCGACATCTGAAATTCAATACAAAATGATGAATAAGTCGTAACAATTGAGTAACACAGAATCAGTTACACTAATCGTCTCAGTCGAGTTTATGATATTCTGTCTTACTTAACACTTGCTCGCCCAATCCGATTTGATGCCAATGACATTATACTAAATGAGTATTGAGAAACTAAATGTGTGAAAAGAGAGCTTCAAGAACCTTCTGTTGGGAACTCGTCCTTCTCTAGGTTAAAACACCATTGAATATTTAACCATCTAATGTAACATTTGTAAGCAAATGTGCAAATGAGAAAAATCTTTACGTGTGTTTACTATTACAGTTTCTTAATGTTTAATGCATCACTCAAACTTCATTGCCTTTCTTGTCGTTTTCACACGGACAGTAGTAGTAAATTGCATTTCAATTATCTAAAATATACAAATGTTTTAGGGTTCCCAAAAGGTCGGCAGCTGAAAGAAATCGTCGTTAGTAATGTAGATAACAAAACAGACTGAATCATCGTCATGTGATAATCGGTGTGGCTGTTGCTAGCCATTTAGATGTATAATGAATCACAACATGCTGTTTGAAGACAAGAAACCTCAGGACAACTGTGATAACTACAAAACTGGTTTAGTGATAGCATTCCAATTTAACCAAATCCATGAAAAGACAACTAACAATCTTCATAGGTCCTGAAATAATAACTTTCTAATACGACACGTAAATATGTGCATTATTGTTTCTCCGAAAAATTGTCTTTACGTGCATCAGTAGACATCAAGAAGCTCATGTCATTAATATGGGTATACGAGAATACTAGGTGTCGTTCTAGAGTAATAGGACTATGTTCTTCTCATCCCAGATGCATTATTGTACGGTAGTTTACTTTGGCAAGAGCATGTTGTGATCCATAGTTCAAACTATGGTACCTTTGACCTATAATTTCTACAAGTCTATCGGTGAAAAGAAGATTGTTTCTTTACCTGTTGTACAGTTCGCGCCTTGCCATCCATTTGTGCAAATGCAAATGTATGAGCCATTTGTGTTGATACAGTTACCACCGTTTAAACATGTAAGGTTGGAGGTACATTCATCGACATCTGAAATCCAATACAAAAATGATGAATAATTCGTAACAATTCAGTAACACAGAATCAGTTCCACTAATTGTCTCAGTCCAGTTCATCATATTCTGCTTTTTTTAAGACTTGTTTGACCCCTCCGATTTGATGCCAATGACATTATTCTGAATGAGTATTGCGAAACTAAATGTGTGAAAAGTGAGCTTCAACACCTTTCTGTGTTAAGCTCATCCTTCTCTATGTTAACATACCACTGAATATTTAAGCATCTAATTTAACATTTGTTAGCCAATCTTCAAATGAGAACGATCTTCACGTGTGTGTACTTTTACATTTCCTTAATGTTCAATACATCACTCAAACGTCATTGCGTTTTTAGTCATTTTCACACGGTCAGCAGTAGTAAATTGCATTTCAATAAACTAAATTATACGAATGTTTCAGGGTTCCCAAATGGTCGGCAGCATGAAGAAATTGCCGATAGTATTGTTGATATCAAAACAGACTGAATAATCATCATGTGATAAACGGTATTGCTATTGCTAGCCATTTAGATGTATAATGAATCACAACATGCTGATTGAACACATGAAACCTAACAACAACTGTGATAATGACAGCAGTGGTTTAGTGATAGCATTTACATTTAACCAAATCCTTAAAAAGACAACTTACAATCTTCATAGGTCCTGAGAGAATTACTTTCTTATAACGACACATTAATATGTGCATTACTGTTTGTTAATAAATTATCTTTCCGTGCATCAATAAGGAGCAATTAGGCTCCTGTCATTAATATGAGTGTAGAAAACGTTCGGGCATCTTTTTATAGTAATATGTCTACGTTTATTTCTTACCAGATGCATTATTGTAGGGTAGTTTACTTCGGGAAGATATTTAGGTGAGAAGGAAAGAATTAAATATCATAATTTAAATTTCAAAAGAATTTGTTCTCATTTTGTGCCATAGGCACCATTGACAATATTATGGAGTGATAGAAAGTGTCGCATGTAACGGTCGGAGATTGTTTGATACAGTTACACATTTCCTACTTTTATTCGAACGTGTACCATTGTTCCAAAGAAGATTCATGCGACCTACAATTGTTTCAAATCAATGATTATGGCTATAGGCAGTAATTATATGTATAATGAATTGGAATATGATGATTGAACATATCACATTAAACGACATAAGAGTTGTCATAAGAGCTTTACTGATTTATTGACAAAGTCCACTTTTGTTAAATCCCAGATAATGTAATCTATGCATCTGCATAGTCTCCGAAGGAAAACGTTCTAGAAATAACAAGTCCATGTATGCATTATCATGTTTCGGTGATACAACTTAACTTGTATCAATCGAACAGCAATGATGTTAATCGCAGTAATTGTTCTAGGAGGATTTCGCATACATTTAATTCACATCAATATGATGAGACGCATATAAGTCTTATCATTTCCAGGGTGTGATCGCTGTCGGCACGTTATGTTCATTTGATATGCCAATTCGGCAAATCAATATTGTAATTCTAGGAAGTTAGTATTGTATTTTCATTTTGTCACAAAATGTCTGTTGAATCGCTGAGATAAATATTGGATAGAAATGGTCACAAATACCAATCCTACGCAGGGACTAATCAAACGCAATGGCATCTGCGAATTTGCATATTTTGATAACGATTCTCCTTTCCCATGTCTAACGAAGATTGTCCACAGTTCAAACTATGGTACCTTTCACATACAATTTCTACAAGTCTTTCGACCAAAGGAAACATGTTCCTTTACCTGTTGTACAGTTCACGCCTTTCCATCCACTTGTGCAATTGCAACTGTATGAGCCATATGTGTTGGTACAGGTCCCACCGTTTGGACATGTAAGGTTGGAGGTACATTCATCGACATCTGAAATTCAATACAAAATGATGAATAAGTCGTAACAATTGAGTAACACAGAATCAGTTCCACTAATCGTCTTAGTCGAGTTTATGATATTCTGTCTTACTTAACACTTGCTCGCCCAATCCGATTTGATGCCAATGACATTATACTAAATGAGTATTGAGAAACTAAATGTGTGAAAAGAGAGCTTCAAGAACCTTCTGTTGGGAACTCGTCCTTCACTAGGTTAAAACACCATTGAATATTTAACCATCTAATGCAAAAATTTTTAAGTAAATGTGCAAATGAGAAAGATCTTTACGTGTGTTTACTATTACAGTTTCTTAATGTTTAATGCATCACTCAAACTTCATTGCCTTTCTTGTCGTTTTCACACGGACAGTAGTAGTAAATTGCATTTCAATTAACTAAATTATACGAATGTTTTAGGGTTCCCAAATGGTCGGCAGCTGAAAGAAATTGTCGTTAGTAATGTAGATAACAAAACAGACTGAATCATCGTCATGTGATAATCGGTGTGGCTGTTGCTAGCCATTTAGATGTATAATGAATCACAACATGCTGTTTGAAGACAAGAAACCTCAGGACAACTGTGATAACTACAAAACTGGTTTAGTGATAGCATTCCAATTTAACCAAATCCATGAAAAGACAACTAACAATCTTCATAGGTCCTGAAATAATAACTTTCTAATACGACACGTAAATATGTGCATTATTGTTTCTCCGAAAAATTGTCTTTACGTGCATCAGTAGACATCAAGAAGCTCATGTCATTAATATGGGTATACGAGAATACTAGGTGTCGTTCTAGAGTAATAGGACTATGTTCTTCTCATCCCAGATGCATTATTGTACGGTAGTTTACTTTGGCAAGAGCATGTTGTGATCCATAGTTCAAACTATGGTACCTTTGACCTATAATTTCTACAAGTCTATCGGTGAAAAGAAGATTGTTTCTTTACCTGTTGTACAGTTCGCGCCTTGCCATCCATTTGTGCAAATGCAAATGTATGAACCATTTGTGTTGATACAGTTACCACCGTTTAAACATGTAAGGTTGGAGGTACATTCATCGACATCTGAAATTCAATACAAAATGATCAATACGTCGTAACCATTGAGTAACACAGAATCAGTTCCACTGATTGTCTCAGTCCAGTTCATCATATTCTGCTTTATTTAAGACTTGTTTGACCACTCCGATTTGATGCCAATTACATTATACTGAATGAGTATTGCGAAACTAAATGTGTGAAAAGTGAGCTTCAACACCTTTCTGTTTTGAGCTCATCCTTCTCTATGTTAACATACCACTGAATATTTAAGCATCTAATTTAAAATTTGTAAACCAATCTTCAAATGAGAACGATCTTCACGTGTGTGTACTTTTACATTTCCTTAATGTTCAATACATCAATCAAACGTCAATGCGTTTTTAGTCATTTTCACACGGCCAGCAGTAGTAAATTGCATTTCAATAAACTAAATTATACGAATGTTTCAGGGTTTCCTAATGGTCGGCAGCATGAAGAAATTGCCGTTAGTATTGTTGATATCAAAACAGACTGAATAATCATCATGTGATAAACGGTATTGCTATTGCTAGCCATTTAGATGTATAATGAATCACAACATGCTGATTGAACACATGAAACCTAACAACAACTGTGATAATGACAGCAGTGGTTTAGTGATAGCATTTACATTTAACCAAATCCTTGAAAAGACAACTTACAATCTTCATAGGTCCTGAGAGAATTACTTTCTTATAACGACACATTAATATGTGCATTACTGTTTGTCAATAAATTATCTTTCCGTGCATCAATAAGGAGCAATTAGGTTCCTGTCATTAATATGAGTGTAGAAAACGTTCGGGCATCTTTTTATAGTAATATGTCTACGTTTATTTCTTACCAGATGCATTATTGTAGGGTAGTTTACTTCGGCAAGATATTTAGGTGAGAAGGAAAGAATTAAATATCATAATTTAAATTTCAAAAGAATTTGTTCTCATTTTGTGCCATAGGCACCATTGACAATATTATGGAGTGATAGAAAGTGTCGCATGTAACGGTCGGAGATTGTTTGATACAGTTACACATTTCCTACTTTTATTCGAACGTGTACCATCGTTCCAAAGAGGATTCATGCGACCTACAATTGTTTCAAATCAATGATTATGGCTATAGGCAGCAATTATATGTATAATGAATTAGAATATGATGATTGAACATATCACATTAAACGACATAAGAGTTGTCATAAGAGCTTTACTGATTTATTGACAAAGTCCACTTTTGTTAAATCCCAGATAATAGAATCTATGCATCTGCATAGTCTCCGAAGGAAAACGTTCTAGAAATAACAAG
Organism: Unio delphinus; assembly: GCA_029339505.1. Taxonomy (NCBI): domain Eukaryota; kingdom Metazoa; phylum Mollusca; class Bivalvia; order Unionida; family Unionidae; genus Unio; species Unio delphinus. The sequence goes on along the minus strand of JAQISU010000036.1, from coordinate 14,273,475 downwards.
TCCATGTATGCATTATCATGTTTCGGTGATACAACTTAACTTGTATCAATCGAACAGCAATGATGTTAATCGCAGTAATTGTTCTAGGAGGATTTCGCATACATTTAATTCACATCAATATGATGAGACGCATATAAGTCTTATCATTTCCAGGGTGTGATCGCTGTCGGCACGTTATGTTCATTTGATATGCCATTTCGGCAAATCAATATTATAATTCTAGGAAGTTAGTATTGTATTTTCATTTTGTCAGAAAATGTCTGTTGAATCGCTGAGATAAATATTGGATAGAAATGGTCACAAATACCAATCCTACGCAGGGACTAATCAAACGCAATGGCATCTGCGAATTTGCATATTTTGATAACGATTCTCCTTTCCCATGTCTAACGAAGATTGTCCACAGTTCAAACTATGGTACCTTTCACATACAATTTCTACAAGTCTTTCGACCAAAGGAAACATGTTCCTTTACCTGTTGTACAGTTCACGCCTTTCCATCCACTTGTGCAATTGCAACTGTATGAGCCATATGTGTTGGTACAGGTCCCACCGTTTGGACATGTAAGGTTGGAGGTACATTCATCGACATCTGAAATTCAATACAAAATGATGAATAAGTCGTAACAATTGAGTAACACAGAATCAGTTACACTAATCGTCTCAGTCGAGTTTATGATATTCTGTCTTACTTAACACTTGCTCGCCCAATCCGATTTGATGCCAATGACATTATACTAAATGAGTATTGAGAAACTAAATGTGTGAAAAGAGAGCTTCAAGAACCTTCTGTTGGGAACTCGTCCTTCTCTAGGTTAAAACACCATTGAATATTTAACCATCTAATGTAAAATTTGTAAGCAAATGTGCAAATGAGAAAGATCTTTACGTGTGTTTACTATTACAGTTTCTTAATGTTTAATGCATCACTCAAACTTCATTGCCTTTCTTGTCGTTTTCACACGGACAGTAGTAGTAAATAGCATTTCAATTAACTAAATTATACGAATGTTTTAGGGTTCCCAAATGGTCGGCAGCTGAAAGAAATTGTCGTTAGTAATGTAGATAACAAAACAGACTGAATCATCGTCATGTGATAATCGGTGTGGCTGTTGCTAGCCATTTAGATGTATAATGAATCACAACATGCTGTTTGAAGACAAGAAACCTCAGGACAACTGTGATAACGACAAAACTGGTTTAGTGATAGCATTCCAATTTAACCAAATCCATGAAAAGACAACTAACAATCTTCATAGGTCCTGAAATAATAACTTTCTAATACGACACGTAAATATGTGCATTATTGTTTCTCCGAAAAATTGTCTTTACGTGCATCAGTAGACATCAAGAAGCTCATGTCATTAATATGGGTATACGAGAATACTAGGTGTCGTTCTAGAGTAATAGGACTATGTTGTTGTCATCCCAGATGCATTATTGTACGGTAGTTTACTTTGGCAAGAGCATGTTGTGATCCATAGTTCAAACTATGGTACCTTTGACCTATAATTTCTACAAGTCTATCGGTGAAAAGAAGATTGTTTCTTTACCTGTTGTACAGTTCGCGCCTTGCCATCCATTTGTGCAAATGCAAATGTATGAACCATTTGTGTTGATACAGTTACCACCGTTTAAACATGTAAGGTTGGAGATACATTCATCGACATCTGAAATTCAATACAAAATGATCAATAAGTCGTAACCATTGAGTAACACAGAATCAGTTCCACTAATTGTCTCAGTCCAGTTCATCATATTCTGCTTTTTTTAAGACTTGTTTGACCACTCCGATTTGATGCCAATGACATTATACTGAATGAGTATTGCAAAACTAAATGTGTGAAAAGTGAGCTTCAACACCTTTCTGTTTTGAGCTCATCCTTCTCTATGTTAACATACCACTGAATATTTAAGCATCTAATTTAAAATTTGTAAGCCAATCTTCAAATGAGAACGATCTTCACGTGTGTGTACTTTTACATTTCCTTAATGTTCAATACATCACTCAAACGTCATTGCGTTTTTAGTCATTTTCACACGGCCAGCAGTAGTAAATTGCATTTCAATAAACTAAATTATACGAATGTTTTAGGGTTTCCCAATGGTCGATAGCATGAAGAAATTGCCGTTAGTATTGTTGATATCAAAACAGACTGAATAATCATCATGTGATAAACGGTATTGCTATTGCTAGCCATTTAGATGTATAATGAATCACAACATGCTGATTGAACACATGAAACCTAACAACAACTGTGATAATGACAGCAGTGGTTTAGTGATAGCATTTACATTTAACCAAATCCTTGAAAAGACAACTTACAATCTTCATAGGTCCTGAGAGAATTACTTTCTTATAACGACACATTAATATGTGCATTACTGTTTGTCAATAAATTATCTTTCCGTGCATCAATAAGGAGCAATTAGGTTCCTGTCATTAATATGAGTGTAGAAAACGTTCGGGCATCTTTTTATAGTAATATGTCTACGTTTATTTCTTACCAGATGCATTATTGTAGGGTAGTTTACTTCGGCAAGATATTTAGGTGAGAAGGAAAGAATTAAATATCATAATTTAAATTTCAAAAGAATTTGTTCTCATTTTGTGCCATAGGCACCATTGACAATATTATGGAGTGATAGAAAGTGTCGCATGTAACGGTCGGAGATTGTTTGATACAGTTACACATTTCCTACTTTTATTCGAACGTGTACCATTGTTCCAAACAGGATTCATGCGACCTACAATTGTTTCAAATAATGTTTATGGCTATAGGCAGCAATTATATGTATAATGAATTAGAATATGATGATTGAACATATCACATTAAACGACATAAGAGTTGTCATAAGAGCTTTACTGATTTTTTTGACAAAGTCCACTTTTGTTAAATCCCAGATAATGGAATCTATGCATCTGCATAGTCTCCGAAGGAAAACGTTCCAGAAATAACAAGTCCATGTATGCATTATCATGTTTAGGTGATACAACTTAACTTGTATCAATCGAACAGCAATGATGTTAATCGCAGTAATTGTTCTAGGAGGATTTCGCATACATTTAATTCACATCAATATGATGAGACGCATATAAGTCTTATCATTTCCAGGGTGTGATCGCTGTCGGCACGTTATGTTCATTTGATATGCCAATTCGGCAATTCAATATTATAATTCTAGGAAGTTAGTATTGTATTTTCATTTTGTCACAAAATGTCTGTTGAATCGCTGAGATAAATATTGGATAGAAATGGTCACAAATACCAATCCTACGCAGGGACTAATCAAACGCAATGGCATCTGCAAATTTGCATATTTTGATGACGATTCTCCTTTCCCATGTCTAACGAAGATTGTCCACAGTTCAAACTATGGTACCTTTCACATACAATTTCTACAAGTCTATCGACCAAAGGAAACATGTTTCTTTACCTGTTGTACAGTTCACGCCTTTCCATCCACTTGTGCAATTGCAACTGTATGAGCCATATGTGTTGGTACAGGTCCCACCGTTTGGACATGTAAGGTTGGAGGTACATTCATCGACATCTGAAATTCAATACAAAATGATGAATAAGTCGTAACAATTGAGTAACACAGAATCAGTTACACTAATCGTCTCAGTCGAGTTTATGATATTCTGTCTTACTTAACACTTGCTCGCCCAATCCGATTTGATGCCAATGACATTATACTAAATGAGTGTTGAGAAACTAAATGTGTGAAAAGAAAGATTCAAGAACCTTCTGTTGGGAACTCATCCTTCTCTAGGTTAAAACACCATTGAATATTTAAACATCTAATGTAAAATTTGTAAGCAAATGTGCAAATGAGAAAGATCTTTACGTGTGTTTACTATTACAGTTTCTTAATGTTTAATGCATCACTCAAACTTCATTGCCTTTCTTGTCGTTTTCACACGGACAGTAGTAGTAAATTGCATTTCAATTAACTAAATTATACGAATGTTTTAGGGTTCCCAAAAGGTCGGCAGCTGAAAGAAATTGTCGTTAGTAATGTAGATAACAAAACAGACTGAATCATCGTCATGTGATAATCGGTGTGGCTGTTGCTAGCCATTTAGATGTATAATGAATCACAACATGCTGTTTGAAGACAAGAAACCTCAGGACAACTGTGATAACTACAAAACTGGTTTAGTGATAGCATTCCAATTTAACCAAATCCATGAAAAGACAACTAACAATCTTCATAGGTCATGAAATAATAACTTTCTAATACGACACGTAAATATTTGCATTATTGTTTCTCCGAAAAATTGTCTTTACGTGCATCAGTAGACATCAAGAAGCTCATGTCATTAATATGGGTATACGAGAATACTAGGTGTCGTTCTAGAGTAATAGGACTATGTTCTTCTCATCCCAGATGCATTATTGTACGGTAGTTTACTTTGGCAAGAGCATGTTGTGATCCATAGTTCAAACTATGGTACCTTTGACCTATAATTTCTACAAGTCTATCGGTGAAAAGAAGATTGTTTCTTTACCTGTTGTACAGTTCGCGCCTTGCCATCCATTTGTGCAAATGCAAATGTATGAACCATTTGTGTTGATACAGTTACCACCGTTTAAACATGTAAGGTTGCAGGTACATTCATCGACATCTGAAATTCAATACAAAATGATCAATAAGTCGTAACCATTGAGTAACACAGAATCAGTTCCACTAATTGTCTCAGTCCAGTTCATCATATTCTGCTTTATTTAAGACTTGTTTGACCACTCTGATTTGATGCCAATGACATACTGAATGAGTATTGCGAAACTAAATGTGTGAAAAGTGAGCTTCAACACCTTTCTGTTTTGAGCTCATCCTTCTCTATGTTAACATACCACTGAATATTTAAGCATCTAATTTAAAATTTGTAAGCCGATCTTCAAATGAGAACGATCTTCACGTGTGTGTACTTTTACATTTCCTTAATGTTCAATACATCACTCAAACGTCATTGCGTTTTTAGTCATTTTCACACGGCCAGCAGTAGTAAATTGCATTTCAATAAACTAAATTATACGAATGTTTCAGGGTTTCCAAATGGTCGGCAGCATGAAGAAATTGCCGTTAGTATTGTTGATATCAAAACAGACTGAATAATCACCATGTGATAAACGATATTGCTATTGCTAGCCATTTAGATGTATAATGAATCACAACATGCTGACTGAACACATGAAACCTAACAACAACTGTGATAATGACAGCAGTGGTTTAGTGATAGCATTTACATTTAACCAAATCCTTGAAAAGACAACTTACAATCTTCATAGGTCCTGAGAGAATTACTTTCTTATAACGACACATTAATATGTGCATTACTGTTTGTCAATAAATTATCTTTCGGTGCATCAATAAGGAGCAATTAGGCTCCTGTCATTAATATGAGTGTAGAAAACGTTCGGGCATCTTTTTATAGTAATATGTCTACGTTTATTTCTTACCAGATGCATTATTGTAGGGTAGTTTACTTCGGCAAGATATTTAGGTGAGAAGGAAAGAATTAAATATCATAATTTAAATTTCAAAAGAATTTGTTCTCATTTAGTGCCATAGGCACCAATGCCAATATTATGGAGTGATAGAAAGTGTCGCATGTAACGGTCGGAGATTGTTTGATACAGTTACACATTTCCTACTTTTATTCGAACGTGTACCATTGTTCCAAAGAAGATTCATGCGACCTACAATTGTTTCAAATCAATGATTATGGCTATAGGCAGTAATTATATGTATAATGAATTAGAATATGATGATTGAACATATCACATTAAACGACATAAGAGTTGTCATAAGAGCTTTACTGATTTATTGACAAAGTCCACTTTTGTTAAATCCCAGATAATGGAATCTATGCATCTGCATAGTCTCCGAAGGAAAACGTTCTAGAAATAACAAGTCCATGTATGCATTATCATGTTTCGGTGATACAACTTAACTTGTATCAATCGAACAGCAATGATGTTAATCGCAGTAATTGTTCTAGGAGGATTTCGCATACATTTAATTCACATCAATATGATGAGACGCATATAAGTCTTATCATTTCCAGGGTGTGATCGCTGTCGGCACGTTATGTTCATTTGATATGCCAATTCGGCAAGTCAATATTATAATTCTAGGAAGTTAGTATTGTATTTTCATTTTGTCACAAAATGTCTGTTGAATCGCTGAGATAAATATTGGATAGAAATGGTCACAAATACCAATCCTACGCAGGGACTAATCAAACGCAATGGCATCTGCGAATTTGCATATTTTGATAACGATTCTCCTTTCCCATGTCTAACGAAGATTGTCCACAGTTCAAACTATGGTACCTTTCACATACAATTTCTACAAGTCTATCGACCAAAGGAAACATGTTTCTTTACCTGTTGTACAGTTCACGCCTTTCCATCCACTTGTGCAATTGCAACTGTATGAGCCATATGTGTTGGTACAGGTCCCACCGTTTGGACATGAAAGGTTGGAGGTACATTCATCGACATCTGAAATTCAATACAAAATGATGAATAAGTCGTAACAATTGAGTAACACAGAATCAGTTACACTAATCGTCTCAGTCGAGTTTATGATATTCTGTCTTACTTAACACTTGCTCGCCCAATCCGATTTGATGCCAATGACATTATACTAAATGAGTATTGAGAAACTAAATGTGTGAAAAGAGAGCTTCAAGAACCTTCTGTTGGGAACTCATCCTTCTCTAGGTTAAAACACCATTGAATATTTAACCATCTAATGTAAAATTTGTAAGCAAATGTGCAAAGGAGAAAGATCTTTACGTGTGTTTACTATTACAGTTTCTTAATGTTTAATGCATCACTCAAACTTCATTGCCTTTCTTGTCGTTTTCACACGGACAGTAGTAGTAAATTGCATTTAAATTAACTAAATTATACGAATGTTTTAGGGTTCCCAAATGGTCGGCAGCTGAAAGAAATTGTCGTTAGCAATGTAGATAACAAAACAGACTGAATCATCGTCATGTGATAATCGGTGTGGCTGTTGCTAGCCATTTAGATGTATAATGAATCACAACATGATGTTTGAAGACAAGAAACCTCAGGACAACTGTGATAACTACAAAACTGGTTTAGTGATAGCATTCCAATTTAACCAAATCCATGAAAAGACAACTAACAATCTTCATAGGTCCTAAAATAATAACTTTCTAATACGACACGTAAATATGTGCATTATTGTTTCTCCGAAAAATAGTCTTTACGTGCATCAGTAGACATCAAGAAGCTCATGTCATTAATATGGGTATACGAGAATACTAGGTGTCGTTCTAGAGTAATAGGACTATGTTCTTCTCATCCCAGATGCATTATTGTACGGTAGTTTACTTTGGCAAGAGCATGTTGTGATCCATAGTTCAAACTATGGTACCTTTGACCTATAATTTCTACAAGTCTATCGGTGAAAAGAAGATTGTTTCTTTACCTGTTGTACAGTTCGCGCCTTGCCATCCATTTGTGCAAATGCAAATGTATGAACCATTTGTGTTGATACAGTTACCACCGTTTAAACATGTAAGGTTGGAGGTACATTCATCGACATCTGAAATTCAATACAAAATGATCAATAAGTCGTAACCATTGAGTAACACAGAATCAGTTCCACTAATTGTCTCAGTCCAGTTCATCATATTCTGCTTTATTTAAGACTTGTTTGACCACTCTGATTTGATGCCAATGACATACTGAATGAGTATTGCGAAACTAAATGTGTGAAAAGTGAGCTTCAGCACCTTTCTGTTTTGAGCTCATCCTTCTCTATGTTAACATACCACTGAATATTTAAGCATCTAATTTAAAATTTGTAAGCCGATCTTCAAATGAGAACGATCTTCACGTGTGTGTACTTTTACATTTCCTTAATGTTCAATACATCACTCAAACGTCATTGCGTTTTTAGTCATTTTCACACGGCCAGCAGTAGTAAATTGCATTTCAATAAACTAAATTATACGAATGTTTCAGGGTTTCCAAATGGTCGGCAGCATGAAGAAATTGTCGTTAGTATTGTTGATATCAAAACAGACTGAATAATCACCATGTGATAAACGATTTTGCTATTGCTAGCCATTTAGATGTATAATGAATCACAACATGCTGACTGAACACATGAAACCTAACAACAACTGTGATAATGACAGCAGTGGTTTAGTGATAGCATTTACATTTAACCAAATCCTTGAAAAGACAACTTACAATCTTCATAGGTCCTGAGAGAATTACTTTCTTATAACGACACATTAATATGTGCATTACTGTTTGTCAATAAATTATCTTTCCGTGCATCAATAAGGAGCAATTAGGCTCCTGTCATTAATATGAGTGTAGAAAACGTTCGGGCATCTTTTTATAGTAATATGTCTACGTTTATTTCTTACCAGATGCATTATTGTAGGGTAGTTTACTTCGGCAAGATATTTAGGTGAGAAGGAAAGAATTAAATATCATAATTTAAATTTCAAAAAAATTTGTTTTCATTTTGTGCCATAGGCACCATTGCCAATATTATGGAGTGATAGAAAGTGTCGCATGTAACGGTCGGAGATTGTTTGATACAGTTACACATTTCCTACTTTTATTCGAACGTGTACCATTGTTCCAAAGAAGATTCATGCGACCTACAATTGTTTCAAATCAATGATTATGGCTATAGGCAGTAATTATATGTATAATGAATTAGAATATGATGATTGAACATATCACATTAAACGACATAAGAGTTGTCATAAGAGCTTTACTGATTTATTGACGAAGTCCACTTTTGTTAAATCCCAGATAATGGAATCTATGCATCTGCATAGTCTCCGAAGGAAAACGTTCTAGAAATAACAAGTCCATGTATGCATTATCATGTTTCGGTGATACAACTTAACTTGTATCAATCGAACAGCAATGATGTTAATCGCAGTAATTGTTCTAGGAGGATTTCGCATACATTTAATTCACATCAATATGATGAGACGCATATAAGTCTTATCATTTCCAGGGTGTGATCGCTGTCGGCACGTTATGTTCATTTGATATGCCAATTCGGCAATTCAATATTATAATTCTAGGAAGTTAGTATTGTATTTTCATTTTGTCACAAAATGTCTGTTGAATCGCTGAGATAAATATTGGATAGAAATGGTCACAAATACCAATCCTACGCAGGGACTAATCAAACGCAATGGCATCTGCGAATTTGCATATTTTGATAACGATTCTCCTTTCCCATGTCTAACGAAGATTGTCCACAGTTCAAACTATGGTACCTTTCACATACAATTTCTACAAGTCTATCGACCAAAGGAAACATGTTTCTTTACCTGTTGTATAGTTCACGCCTTTCCATCCACTTGTGCAATTGCAACTGTATGAGCCATATGTGTTGGTACAGGTCCCACCGTTTGGACATGTAAGGTTGGAGGTACATTCATCGACATCTGAAATTCAATACAAAATGATGAATAAGTCGTAACAATTGAGTAACACAGAATCAGTTACACTAATCGTCTCAGTCGAGTTTATGATATTCTGTCTTACTTAACACTTGCTCGCCCAATCCGATTTTATGCCAATGACATTATACTAAATGAGTATTGAGAAACTAAATGTGTGAAATGAGAGCTTCAAGAACCTTCTTTTGGGAACTCATCCTTCTCTAGGTTAAAACACCATTGAATATTTAAACATCTAATGTAAAATTTGTAAGCAAATGTGCAAATGAGAAAGATCTTTACGTGTGTTTACTATTACAGTTTCTTAATGTTTAATGCATCACTCAAACTTCATTGCCTTTCTTGTCGTTTTCACACGGACAGTAGTAGTAAATTGCATTTCAATTAACTAAATTATACGAATGTTTTAGGGTTCCCAAATGGTCGGCAGCTGAAAGAAATTGTCGTTAGTAATGTAGATAACAAAACAGACTGAATCATCGTCATGTGATAATCGGTGTGGCTGTTGCTAGCCATTTAGATGTATAATGAATCACAACATGCTGTTTGAAGACAAGAAACCTCAGGACAACTGTGATAACTACAAAACTGGTTTAGTGATAGCATTCCAATTTAACCAAATCCATGAAAAGACAACTAACAATCTTCATATGTCCTGAAATAATAACTTTCTAATACGACACGTAAATATGTGCATTATTGTTTCTCCGAAATATTGTCTTTACGTGCATCAGTAGACATCAAGAAGCTCATGTCATTAATATGGGTATACGAGAATACTAGGTGTCGTTCTAGAGTAATAGGACTATGTTGTTCTCATCCCAGATGCACTATTGTACGGTAGTTTACTTTGGCAAGAGCATGTTGTGATCCATAGTTCAAACTATGGTACCTTTGACCTATAATTTCTACAAGTCTATCGGTGAAAAGAAGATTGTTTCTTTACCTGTTGTACAGTTCGCGCCTTGCCATCCATTTGTGCAAATGCAAATGTATGAGCCATTTGTGTTGATACAGTTACCACCGTTTAAACATGTAAGGTTGGAGGTACATTCATCGACATCTGAAATTCAATACAAAATGATCAATAAGTCGTAACCATTGAGTAACACAGAATCAGTTCCGCTAATTGTCTCAGTCCAGTTCATCATATTCTGCTTTATTTAAGACTTGTTTGACCACTCTGATTTGATGCCAATGACATTATACTGAATGAGTATTGCGAAACTAAATGTGTGAAAAGTGAGCTTCAACACCTTTCTGTTTTGAGCTCATCCTTCTCTATGTTAACATACCACTGAATATTTAAGCATCTAATTTAAAATTTGTAAGCCAATCTTCAAATGAGAACGATCTTCACGTGTGTGTACTTTTACATTTCCTTAATGCTCAATACATCACTCAAACGTCATTGCGTTTTTAGTCATTTTTACACGGCCAGCAGTAGTAAATTGCATTTCAATAAACTAAATTATACGAATGTTTCAGGGTTTCCAAATGGTCGGCAGCATGAAGAAATTGCCGTTAGTATTGTTGATATCAAAACAGACTGAATAATCATCATGTGATTAACGGTATTGCTATTGCTAGCCATTTAGATGTATAATGAATCACAACATGCTGATTGAACACATGAAACCTAACAACAACTGTGATAATGACAGCAGTGGTTTAGTGATAGCATTTACATTTAACCAAATCCTTGAAAAGACAACTTACAATCTTCATAGGTCCTGAGAGAATTACTTTATTATAACGACACATTAATATGTGCATTACTGTTTGTCAATAAATTATCTTTCCGTGCATCAATAAGGAGCAATTAGGCTCCTGTCATTAATATGAGTGTAGAAAACGTTCGGGCATCTTTTTATAGTAATATGTCTACGTTTATTTCTTACCAGATGCATTATTGTAGGGTAGTTTACTTCGGCAAGATATTTAGGTGAGAAGGAAAGAATTAAATATCATAATTTAAATTTCAAAAGAATTTGTTCTCATTTTGTGCCATAGGCACCATTGACAATATTATGGAGTAATAGAAAGTGTCGCATGTAACGGTCGGAGATTGTTTGATACAGTTACACATTTCCTACTTTTATTCGAACGTGTACCATTGTTCAAAAGAGGATTCATGCGACCTACAATTGTTTCAAATCAATGATTATGGCTGTAGGCAGTAATTATATGTATAATGAATTAGAATATGATGATTGAACATATCACATTAAACGACATAAGAGTTGTCATAAGAGCTTTACTGATTTATTGACAAAGTCCACTTTTGTTAAATCCCAGATAATAGAATCTATGCATCTGCATAGTCTCCGAAGGAAAACGTTCTAGAAATAACAAGTCCATGTATGCATTATCATGTTTCGGTGATACAACTTAACTTGTATCAATCGAACAGCAATGATGTTAATCGCAGTAATTGTTCTAGGAGGATTTCGCATACATTTAATTCACATCAATATGATGAGACGCATATAAGTCTTATCATTTCCAGGGTGTGATCGCTGTCGGCACGTTATGTTCATTTGATATGCCAATTCGGCAAATCAATATTGTAATTCTAGGAAGTTAGTATTGTATTTTCATTTTGTCACAAAATGTCTGTTGAATCGCTGAGATAAATATTGGATAGAAATGGTCACAAATACCAATCCTACGCAGGGACTAATCAAACGCAATGGCATCTGCGAATTTGCATATTTTGATAACGATTCTCCTTTCCCATGTCTAACGAAGATTGTCCACAGTTCAAACTATGGTACCTTTCACATACAATTTCTACAAGTCTATCGACCAAAGAAACATTGTTTCTTTACCTGTTGTACAGTTCACGCCTTTCCATCCACTTGTGCAATTGCAACTGTATGAGCCATATGTGTTGGTACAGGTCCCACCGTTTGGACATGTAAGGTTGGAGGTACATTCATCGACATCTGAAATTCAATACAAAATGATGAATAAGTCGTAACAATTGAGTAACACAGAATCAGTTCCACTAATCGTCTCAGTCGAGTTTATGATATTCTGTCTTACTTAACACTTGCTCGCCCAATCCGATTTGATGCCAATGACATTATACTAAATGAGTATTGAGAAACTAAATGTGTAAAAAGAGAGCTTCAAGAACCTTCTGTTGGGAACTCGTCCTTCACTAGGTTAAAACACTATTGAATATTTAACCATCTAATGTAAAATTTTTAAGTAAATGTGCAAATGAGAAAGATCTTTACGTGTGTTTACTATTACAGTTTCTTAATGTTTAATGCATCACTCAAACTTCATTGCCTTTCTTGTCGTTTTCACACGGACAGTAGTAGTAAATTGCATTTCAATTAACTAAATTATACGAATGTTTTAGGGTTCCCAAATGGTCGGCAGCTGAAAGAAATTGTCGTTAGTAATGTAGATAACAAAACAGACTGAATCATCGTCATGTGATAATCGGTGTGGCTGTTGCTAGCCATTTAGATGTATAATGAATCACAACATGCTGTTTGAAGACAAGAAACCTCAGGACAACTGTGATAACTACAAAACTGGTTTAGTGATAGCATTCCAATTTAACCAAATCCATGAAAAGACAACTAACAATCTTCATAGGTCCTGAAATAATAACTTTCTAATACGACACGTAAATATGTGCATTATTGTTTCTCCGAAAAATTGTCTTTACGTGCATCAGTAGACATCAAGAAGCTCATGTCATTAATATGGGTATACGAGAATACTAGGTGTCGTTCTAGAGTAATAGGACTATGTTCTTCTCATCCCAGATGCATTATTGTACGGTAGTTTACTTTGGCAAGAGCATGTTGTGATCCATAGTTCAAACTATGGTACCTTTGACCTATAATTTCTACAAGTCTATCGGTGAAAAGAAGATTGTTTCTTTACCTGTTGTACAGTTCGCGCCTTGCCATCCATTTGTGCAAATGCAAATGTATGAACCATTTGTGTTGATACAGTTACCACCGTTTAAACATGTAAGGTTGGAGGTACATTCATCGACATCTGAAATTCAATACAAAATGATCAATACGTCGTAACCATTGAGTAACACAGAATCAGTTCCACTAATTGTCTCAGTCCAGTTCATCATATTCTGCTTTATTTAAGACTTGTTTGACCACTCCGATTTGATGCCAATGACATTATACTGAATGAGTATTGCGAAACTAAATGTGTGAAAAGTGAGCTTCAACACCTTTCTGTTTTGAGCTCATCCTTCTCTATGTAAACATACCACTGAATATTTAAGCATCTAATTTAAAATTTGTAAGCCAATCTTCAAATGAGAACGATCTTCACGTGTGTGTACTTTTACATTTCCTTAATGTTCAATACATCACTCAAACGTCAATGCGTTTTTAGTCATTTTCACACGGCCAGCAGTAGTAAATTGCATTTCAATAAACTAAATTATACGAATGTTTCAGGGTTTCCAAATGGTCGGCAGCATGAAGAAATTGCCGTTAGTATTGTTGATATCAAAACAGACTGAATAATCATCATGTGATAAACGGTATTGCTATTGCTAGCCATTTAGATGTATAATGAATCACAACATGCTGATTGAACACATGAAACCTAACAACAACTGTGATAATGACAGCAGTGGTTTAGTGATAGCATTTACATTTAACCAAATCCTTGAAAAGACAACTTACAATCTTCATAGGTCCTGAGAGAATTACTTTCTTATAACGACACATTAATATGTGCATTACTGTTTGTCAATAAATTATCTTTCCGTGCATCAATAAGGAGCAATTAGGTTCCTGTCATTAATATGAGTGTAGAAAACGTTCGGGCATCTTTTTATAGTAATATGTCTACGTTTATTTCTTACCAGATGCATTATTGTAGGGTAGTTTACTTCGGGAAGATATTTAGGTGAGAAGGAAAGAATTAAAGATCATAATTTAAATTTCAAAAGAATTTGTTCTCATTTTGTGCCATAGGCACCATTGACAATATTATGGAGTGATAGAAAGTGTCGCATGTAACGGTCGGAGATTGTTTGATACAGTTACACATTTCCTACTTTTATTCGAACGTGGACCATTGTTCCAAAGAGGATTCATGCCACCTACAATTGTTTCAAATCAATGATTATGGCTATAGGCAGCAATTATATGTATAATGAATTAGAATATGATGATTGAACATATCACATTAAACGACATAAGAGTTGTCATAAGAGCTTTACTGATTTATTGACAAAGTCCACTTTTGTTAAATCCCAGATAATGGAATCTATGCATCTGCATAGTCTCCGAAGGAAAACGTTTTAGAAATAACAAGTCCATGTATGCATTATCATGTTTCGGTGATACAACTTAACTTGTATCAATCGAACAGCAATGATGTTAATCGCAGTAATTGTTCTAAGAGGATTTCGCATACATTTAATTCACATCAATATGATGAGACGCATATAAGTCTTATCATTTCCAGGGTGTGATCGCTGTCGGCACGTTATGTTCATTTGATATGCCAATTCGGCAATTCAATATTATAATTCTAGGAAGTTAGTATTGTATTTTCATTTTGTCACAAAATGTCTGTTGAATCGCTGAGATAAATATTGGATAGAAATGGTCACAAATACCAATCCTACGCAGGGACTAATCAAACGCAATGGCATCTGCGAATTTGCATATTTTGATAACGATTCTCCTTTCCCATGTCTAACGAAGATTGTCCACAGTTCAAACTATGGTACCTTTCACATACAATTTCTACAAGTCTTTCGACCAAAGGAAACATGTTCCTTTACCTGTTGTACAGTTGACGCCTTTCCATCCACTTGTGCAATTGCAACTGTATGAGCCATATGTGTTGGTACAGGTCCCACCGTTTGGACATGTAAGGTTGGAGGTACATTCATCGACATCTGAAATTCAATACAAAATGATGAATAAGTCGTAACAATTGAGTAACACAGAATCAGTTCCACTAATCGTCTCAGTCGAGTTTATGATATTCTGTCTTACTTAACACTTGCTCGCCCAATCCGATTTGATGCCAATGACATTATACTAAATGAGTATTGAGAAACTAAATGTGTGAAAAGAGAGCTTCAAGAACCTTCTGTTGGGAACTCGTCCTTCTTTAGGTTAAAACACCATTGAATATTTAACCATCTAATGTAAAATTTGTAAGCAAATGTGCAAATGAGAAAGATCTTTACGTGTGTTTACTATTACAGTTTCTTAATGTTTAATGCATCACTCAAACTTCATTGCCTTTCTTGTCGTTTTCACACGGACAGTAGTAGTAAATTGCATTTCAATTAACTAAAATATACAAATGTTTTAGGGTTCCCAAAAGGTCGGCAGCTGAAAGAAATCGTCGTTAGTAATGTAGATAACAAAACAGACTGAATCATCGTCATGTGATAATCGGTGTGGCTGTTGCTAGCCATTTAGATGTATAATGAATCACAACATGCTGTTTGAAGACAAGAAACCTCAGGACAACTGTGATAACTACAAAACTGGTTTAGTGATAGCATTCCAATTTAACCAAATCCATGAAAAGACAACTAACAATCTTCATAGGTCCTGAAATAATAACTTTCTAATACGACACGTAAATATGTGCATTATTGTTTCTCCGAAAAATTGTCTTTACGTGCATCAGTAGACATCAAGAAGCTCATGTCATTAATATGGGTATACGAGAATACTAGGTGTCGTTCTAGAGTAATAGGACTATGTTCTTCTCATCCCAGATGCATTATTGTACGGTAGTTTACTTTGGCAAGAGCATGTTGTGATCCATAGTTCAAACTATGGTACCTTTGACCTATAATTTCTACAAGTCTATCGGTGAAAAGAAGATTGTTTCTTTACCTGTTGTACAGTTCGCGCCTTGCCATCCATTTGTGCAAATGCAAATGTATGAGCCATTTGTGTTGATACAGTTACCACCGTTTAAACATGTAAGGTTGGAGGTACATTCATCGACATCTGAAATCCAATACAAAATGATGAATAATTCGTAACAATTCAGTAACACAGAATCAGTTCCACTAATTGTCTCAGTCCAGTTCATCATATTCTGCTTTTTTTAAGACTTGTTTGACCACTCCGATTTGATGCCAATGACATTATTCTGAATGAGTATTGCGAAACTAAATGTGTGAAAAGTGAGCTTCAACACCTTTCTGTGTTAAGCTCATCCTTCTCTATGTTAACATACCACTGAATATTTAAGCATCTAATTTAACATTTGTTAGCCAATCTTCAAATGAGAACGATCTTCACGTGTGTGTACTTTTACATTTCCTTAATGTTCAATACATCACTCAAACGTCATTGCGTTTTTAGTCATTTTCACACGGTCAGCAGTAGTAAATTTCATTTCAATAAGCTAAATTATACGAATGTTTCAGGGTTCCCAAATGGTCGGCAGCATGAAGAAATTGCCGATAGTATTGTTGATATCAAAACAGACTGAATAATCATCATGTGATAAACGGTATTGCTATTGCTAGCCATTTAGATGTATAATGAATCACAACATGCTGATTGAACACATGAAACCTAACAACAACTGTGATAATGACAGCAGTGGTTTAGTGATAGCATTTACATTTAACCAAATCCTTAAAAAGACAACTTACAATCTTCATAGGTCCTGAGAGAATTACTTTCTTATAACGACACATTAATATGTGCATTACTGTTTGTCAATAAATTATCTTTCCGTGCATCAATAAGGAGCAATTAGGCTCCTGTCATTAATATGAGTGTAGAAAACGTTCGGGCATCTTTTTATAGTAATATGTCTACGTTTATTTCTTACCAGATGCATTATTGTAGGGTAGTTTACTTCGGGAAGATATTTAGGTGAGAAGGAAAGAATTAAATATCATAATTTAAATTTCAAAAGAATTTGTTCTCATTTTGTGCCATAGGCACCATTGACAATATTATGGAGTGATAGAAAGTGTCGCATGTAACGGTCGGAGATTGTTTGATACAGTTACACATTTCCTACTTTTATTCGAACGTGTACCATTGTTCCAAAGAGGATTCATGCGACCTACAATTGTTTCAAATCAATGATTATGGCTGTAGGCAGTAATTATATGTATAATGAATTAGAATATGATGATTGAACATATCACATTAAACGACATAAGAGTTGTCATAAGAGCTTTACTGATTTATTGACAAAGTCCACTTTTGTTAAATCCCAGATAATGTAATCTATGCATCTGCATAGTCTCCGAAGGAAAACGTTCTAGAAATAACAAGTCCATGTATGCATTATCATGTTTCGGTGATACAACTTAACTTGTATCAATCGAACAGCAATGATGTTAATCGCAGTAATTGTTCTAGGAGGATTTCGCATACATTTAATTCACATCAATATGATGAGACGCATATAAGTCTTATCATTTCCAGGGTGTGATCGCTGTCGGCACGTTATGTTCATTTGATATGCCAATTCGGCAAATCAATATTGTAATTCTAGGAAGTTAGTATTGTATTTTCATTTTGTCACAAAATGTCTGTTGAATCGCTGAGATAAATATTGGATAGAAATGGTCACAAATACCAATCCTACGCAGGGACTAATCAAACGCAATGGCATCTGCGAATTTGCATATTTTGATAACGATTCTCCTTTCCCATGTCTAACGAAGATTGTCCACAGTTCAAACTATGGTACCTTTCACATACAATTTCTACAAGTCTATCGACCAAACAAAAATTGTTTCTTTACCTGTTGTACAGTTCACGCCTTTCCATCCACTTGTGCAATTGCAACTGTATGAGCCATATGTGTTGGTACAGGTCCCACCGTTTGGACATGTAAGGTTGGAGGTACATTCATCGACATCTGAAATTCAATACAAAATGATGAATAAGTCGTAACAATTGAGTAACACAGAATCAGTTCCACTAATCGTCTCAGTCGAGTTTATGATATTCTGTCTTACTTAACACTTGCTCGCCCAATCCGATTTGATGCCAATGACATTATACTAAATGAGTATTGAGAAACTAAATGTGTGAAAAGAGAGCTTCAAGAACCTTCTGTTGGGAACTCGTCCTTCACTAGGTTAAAACACCATTGAATATTTAACCATCTAATGTAAAATTTTTAAGTAAATGTGCAAATGAGAAAGATCTTTACGTGTGTTTACTATTACAGTTTCTTAATGTTTAATGCATCACTCAAACTTCATTGCCTTTCTTGTCGTTTTCACACGGACAGTAGTAGTAAATTGCATTTCAATTAACTAAATTATACGAATGTTTTAGGGTTCCCAAATGGTCGGCAGCTGAAAGAAATTGTCGTTAGTAATGTAGATAACAAAACAGACTGAATCATCGTCATGTGATAATCGGTGTGGCTGTTGCTAGCCATTTAGATGTATAATGAATCACAACATGCTGTTTGAAGACAAGAAACCTCAGGACAACTGTGATAACTACAAAACTGGTTTAGTGATAGCATTCCAATTTAACCAAATCCATGAAAAGACAACTAACAATCTTCATAGGTCCTGAAATAATAACTTTCTAATACGACACGTAAATATGTGCATTATTGTTTCTCCGAAAAATTGTCTTTACGTGCATCAGTAGACATCAAGAAGCTCATGTCATTAATATGGGCATACGAGAATACTAGGTGTCGTTCTAGAGTAATAGGACTATGTTCTTCTCATCCCAGATGCATTATTGTACGGTAGTTTACTTTGGCAAGAGCATGTTGTGATCCATAGTTCAAACTATGGTACCTTTGACCTATAATTTCTACAAGTCTATCGGTGAAAAGAAGATTGTTTCTTTACCTGTTGTACAGTTCGCGCCTTGCCATCCATTTGTGCAAATGCAAATGTATGAACCATTTGTGTTGATACAGTTACCACCGTTTAAACATGTAAGGTTGGAGGTACATTCATCGACATCTGAAATTCAATACAAAATGATCAATACGTCGTAACCATTGAGTAACACAGAATCAGTTCCACTAATTGTCTCAGTCCAGTTCATCATATTCTGCTTTATTTAAGACTTGTTTGACCACTCCGATTTGATGCCAATGACATTATACTGAATGAGTATTGCGAAACTAAATGTGTGAAAAGTGAGCTTCAACACCTTTCTGTTTTGAGCTCATCCTTCTCTATGTTAACATACCACTGAATATTTAAGCATCTAATTTAAAATTTGTAAACCAATCTTCAAATGAGAACGATCTTCACGTGTGTGTACTTTTACATTTCCTTAATGTTCAATACATCACTCAAACGTCAATGCGTTTTTAGTCATTTTCACACGGCCAGCAGTAGTAAATTGCATTTCAATAAACTAAATTATACGAATGTTTCAGGGTTTCCTAATGGTCGGCAGCATGAAGAAATTGCCGTTAGTATTGTTGATATCAAAACAGACTGAATAATCATCATGTGATAAACGGTATTGCTATTGCTAGTCATTTAGATGTATAATGAATCACAACATGCTGATTGAACACATGAAACCTAACAACAACTGTGATAATGACAGCAGTGGTTTAGTGATAGCATTTACATTTAACCAAATCCTTGAAAAGACAACTTACAATCTTCATAGGTCCTGAGAGAATTACTTTCTCATAACGACACATTAATATGTGCATTACTGTTTGTCAATAAATTATCTTTCCGTGCATCAATAAGGAGCAATTAGGTTCCTGTCATTAATATGAGTGTAGAAAACGTTCGGGCATCTTTTTATAGTAATATGTCTACGTTTATTTCTTACCAGATGCATTATTGTAGGGTAGTTTACTTCGGCAAGATATTTAGGTGAGAAGGAAAGAATTAAATATCATAATTTAAATTTCAAAAGAATTTGTTCTCATTTTGTGCCATAGGCACCATTGACAATATTATGGAGTGATAGAAAGTGTCGCATGTAACGGTCGGAGATTGTTTGATACAGTTACACATTTCCTACTTTTATTCGAACGTGTACCATCGTTCCAAAGAGGATTCATGCGACCTACAATTGTTTCAAATCAATGATTATGGCTATAGGCAGCAATTATATGTATAATGAATTAGAATATGATGATTGAACATATCACATTAAACGACATAAGAGTTGTCATAAGAGCTTTACTGATTTATTGACAAAGTCCACTTTTGTTAAATCCCAGATAATGGAATCTATGCATCTGCATAGTCTCCGAAGGAAAACGTTCTAGAAATAACAAGTCCATGTATGCATTATCATGTTTCGGTGATACAACTTAACTTGTATCAATCGAACAGCAATGATGTTAATCGGAGTAATTGTTCTAGGAGGATTTCGCATACATTTAATTCACATCAATATGATGAGACGCATATAAGTCTTATCATTTCCAGGGTGTGATCGCTGTCGGCACGTTATGTTCATTTGATATGCCAATTCGCCAAATCAATATTATAATTCTAGGAAGTTAGTATTGTATTTTCATTTTGTCAGAAAATGTCTGTTGAATCGCTGAGATAAATATTGGATAGAAATGGTCACAAATACCAATCCTACGCAGGGACTAATCAAACGCAATGGCATCTGCGAATTTGCATATTTTGATAACGATTCTCCTTTCCCATGTCTAACGAAGATTGTCCACAGTTCAAACTATGGTACCTTTCACATACAATTTCTACAAGTCTTTCGACCAAAGGAAACATGTTCCTTTACCTGTTGTACAGTTCACGCCTTTCCATCCACTTGTGCAATTGCAACTGTATGAGCCATATGTGTTGGTACAGGTCCCACCGTTTGGACATGTAAGGTTGGAGGTACATTCATCGACATCTGAAATTCAATACAAAATGATGAATAAGTCGTAACAATTGAGTAACACAGAATCAGTTCCACTAATCGTCTCAGTCGAGTTTATGATATTCTGTCTTACTTAACACTTGCTCGCCCAATCCGATTTGATGCCAATGACATTATACTAAATGAGTATTGAGAAACTAAATGTGTGAAAAGAGAGCTTCAAGAACCTTCTGTTGGGAACTCGTCCTTCACTAGGTTAAAACACCAATGAATATTTAACCATCTAATGTAAAATTTTTAAGTAAATGTGCAAATGAGAAAGATCTTTACGTGTGTTTACTATTACAGTTTCTTAATGTTTAATGCATCACTCAAACTTCATTGCCTTTCTTGTCGTTTTCACACGGACAGTAGTAGTAAATTGCATTTCAATTAACTAAATTATACGAATGTTTTAGGGTTCCCAAATGGTCGGCAGCTGAAAGAAATTGTCGTTAGTAATGTAGATAACAAAACAGACTGAATCATCGTCATGTGATAATCGGTGTGGCTGTTGCTAGCCATTTAGATGTATAATGAATCACAACATGCTGTTTGAAGACAAGAAACCTCAGGACAACTGTGATAACTACAAAACTGGTTTAGTGATAGCATTGCAATTTAACCAAATCCATGAAAAGACAACTAACAATCTTCATAGGTCCTGAAATAATAACTTTCTAATACGACACGTAAATATGTGCATTATTGTTTCTCCGAAAAATTGTCTTTACGTGCATCAGTAGACATCAAGAAGCTCATGTCATTAATATGGGTATACGAGAATACTAGGTGTCGTTCTAGAGTAATAGGACTATGTTCTTCTCATCCCAGATGCATTATTGTACGGTAGTTTACTTTGGCAAGAGCATGTTGTGATCCATAGTTCAAACTATGGTACCTTTGACCTATAATTTCTACAAGTCTATCGGTGAAAAGAAGATTGTTTCTTTACCTGTTGTACAGTTCGCGCCTTGCCATCCATTTGTGCAAATGCAAATGTATGAACCATTTGTGTTGATACAGTTACCACCGTTTAAACATGTAAGGTTGGAGGTACATTCATCGACATCTGAAATTCAATACAAAATGATCAATACGTCGTAACCATTGAGTAACACAGAATCAGTTCCACTGATTGTCTCAGTCCAGTTCATCATATTCTGCTTTATTTAAGACTTGTTTGACCACTCCGATTTGATGCCAATTACATTATACTGAATGAGTATTGCGAAACTAAATGTGTGAAAAGTGAGCTTCATTACCTTTCTGTTTTGAGCTCATCCTTCTCTATGTTAACATACCACTGAATATTTAAGCATCTAATTTAAAATTTGTAAACCAATCTTCAAATGAGAACGATCTTCACGTGTGTGTACTTTTACATTTCCTTAATGTTCAATACATCAATCAAACGTCAATGCGTTTTTAGTCATTTTCACACGGCCAGCAGTAGTAAATTGCATTTCAATAAACTAAATTATACGAATGTTTCAGGGTTTCCTAATGGTCGGCAGCATGAAGAAATTGCCGTTAGTATTGTTGATATCAAAACAGACTGAATAATCATCATGTGATAAACGGTATTGCTATTGCTAGCCATTTAGATGTATAATGAATCACAACATGCTGATTGAACACATGAAACCTAACAACAACTGTGATAATGACAGCAGTGGTTTAGTGATAGCATTTACATTTAACCAAATCCTTGAAAAGACAACTTACAATCTTAATAGGTCCTGAGAGAATTACTTTCTTATAACGACACATTAATATGTGCATTACTGTTTGTCAATAAATTATCTTTCCGTGCATCAAAAAGGAGCAATTAGGTTCCTGTCATTAATATGAGTGTAGAAAACGTTCGGGCATCTTTTTATAGTAATATGTCTACGTTTATTTCTTACCAGATGCATTATTGTAGGGTAGTTTACTTCGGCAAGATATTTAGGTGAGAAGGAAAGAATTAAATATCATAATTTAAATTTCAAAAGAATTTGTTCTCATTTTGTGCCATAGGCACCATTGACAATATTATGGAGTGATAGAAAGTGTCGCATGTAACGGTCGGAGATTGTTTGATACAGTTACACATTTCCTACTTTTATTCGAACGTGTACCATCGTTCCAAAGAGGATTCATGCGACCTACAATTGTTTCAAATCAATGATTATGGGTATAGGCAGCAATTATATGTATAATGAATTAGAATATGATGATTGAACATATCACATTAAACGACATAAGAGTTGTCATAAGAGCTTTACTGATTTATTGACAAAGTCCACTTTTGTTAAATCCCAGATAATAGAATCTATGCATCTGCATAGTCTCCGAAGGAAAACGTTCTAGAAATAACAAGTCCATGTATGCATTATCATGTTTCGGTGATACAACTTAACTTGTATCAATCGAACAGCAATGATGTTAATCGCAGTAATTGTTCTAGGAGGATTTCGCATACATTTAATTCACATCAATATGATGAGACGCATATAAGTCTTATCATTTCCAGGGTGTGATCGCTGTCGGCACGTTATGTTCATTTGATATGCCAATTCGGCAAATCAATATTATAATTCTAGGAAGTTAGTATTGTATTTTCATTTTGTCAGAAAATGTCTGTTGAATCGCTGAGATAAATATTGGATAGAAATGGTCACAAATACCAATCCTACGCAGGGACTAATCAAACGCAATGGCATCTGCGAATTTGCATATTTTGATAACGATTCTCCTTTCCCATGTCTAACGAAGATTGTCCACAGTTCAAACTATGGTACCTTTCACATACAATTTCTACAAGTCTTTCGACCAAAGGAAACATGTTCCTTTACCTGTTGTACAGTTGACGCCTTTCCATCCACTTGTGCAATTGCAACTGTATGAGCCATATGTGTTGGTACAGGTCCCACCGTTTGGACATGTAAGGTTGGAGGTACATTCATCGACATCTGAAATTCAATACAAAATGATGAATAAGTCGTAACAATTGAGTAACACAGAATCAGTTACACTAATCGTCTCAGTCGAGTTTATGATATTCTGTCTTACTTAACACTTGCTCGCCCAATCCGATTTGATGCCAATGACATTATACTAAATGAGTATTGAGAAACTAAATGTGTGAAAAGAGAGCTTCAAGAACCTTCTGTTGGGAACTCGTCCTTCTCTAGGTTAAAACACCATTGAATATTTAACCATCTAATGTAAAATTTGTAAGCAAATGTGCAAATGAGAAAGATCTTTACGTGTGTTTACTATTACAGTTTCTTAATGTTTAATGCATCACTCAAACTTCATTGCCTTTCTTGTCGTTTTCACACGGACAGTAGTAGTAAATAGCATTTCAATTAACTAAATTATACGAATGTTTTAGGGTTCCCAAATGGTCGGCAGCTGAAAGAAATTGTCGTTAGTAATGTAGATAACAAAACAGACTGAATCATCGTCATGTGATAATCGGTGTGGCTGTTGCTAGCCATTTAGATGTATAATGAATCACAACATGCTGTTTGAAGACAAGAAACCTCAGGACAACTGGGATAACGACAAAACTGGTTTAGTGATAGCATTGCAATTTAACCAAATCCATGAAAAGACAACTAACAATCTTCATAGGTCCTGAAATAATAACTTTCTAATACGACACGTAAATATGTGCATTATTGTTTCTCCGAAAAATTGTCTTTACGTGCATCAGTAGACATCAAGAAGCTCATGTCATTAATATGGGTATACGAGAATACTAGGTGTCGTTCTAGAGTAATAGGACTATGTTCTTCTCATCCCAGATGCATTATTGTACGGTAGTTTACTTTGGCAAGAGCATGTTGTGATCCATAGTTCAAACTATGGTACCTTTGACCTATA
Source organism: Unio delphinus (assembly GCA_029339505.1). Taxonomy (NCBI): domain Eukaryota; kingdom Metazoa; phylum Mollusca; class Bivalvia; order Unionida; family Unionidae; genus Unio; species Unio delphinus. The sequence goes on along the minus strand of JAQISU010000036.1, from coordinate 14,248,266 downwards.
ATTTCTACAAGTCTATCGGTGAAAAGAAGATTGTTTCTTTACCTGTTGTACAGTTCGCGCCTTGCCATCCATTTGTGCAAATGCAAATGTATGAACCATTTGTGTTGATACAGTTACCACCGTTTAAACATGTAAGGTTGGAGATACATTCATCGACATCTGAAATTCAATACAAAATGATGAATAAGTCGTAACCATTGAGTAACACAGAATCAGTTCCACTAATTGTCTCAGTCCAGTTCATCATATTCTGCTTTTTTTAAGACTTGTTTGACCACTCCGATTTGATGCCAATGACATTATACTGAATGAGTATTGCAAAACTAAATGTGTGAAAAGTGAGCTTCAACACCTTTCTGTTTTGAGCTCATCCTTCTCTATGTTAACATACCACTGAATATTTAAGCATCTAATTTAAAATTTGTAAGCCAATCTTCAAATGAGAACGATCTTCACGTGTGTGTACTTTTACATTTCCTTAATGTTCAATACATCACTCAAACGTCATTGCGTTTTTAGTCATTTTCACACGGCCAGCAGTAGTAAATTGCATTTCAATAAACTAAATTATACGAATGTTTTAGGGTTTCCAAATGGTCGGCAGCATGAAGAAATTGCCGTTAGTATTGTTGATATCAAAACAGACTGAATAATCATCATGTGATAAACGGTATTGCTATTGCTAGCCATTTAGATGTATAATGAATCACAACATGCTGATTGAACACATGAAACCTAACAACAACTGTGATAATGACAGCAGTGGTTTAGTGATAGCATTTACATTTAACCAAATCCTTGAAAAGACAACTTACAATCTTCATAGGTCCTGAGAGAATTACTTTCTTATAACGACACATTAATATGTGCATTACTGTTTGTCAATAAATTATCTTTCCGTGCATCAATAAGGAGCAATTAGGTTCCTGTCATTAATATGAGTGTAGAAAACGTTCGGGCATCTTTTTATAGTAATATGTCTACGTTTATTTCTTACCAGATGCATTATTGTAGGGTAGTTTACTTCGGCAAGATATTTAGGTGAGAAGGAAAGAATTAAATATCATAATTTAAATTTCAAAAGAATTTGTTCTCATTTTGTGCCATAGGCACCATTGACAATATTATGGAGTGATAGAAAGTGTCGCATGTAACGGTCGGAGATTGTTTGATACAGTTACACATTTCCTACTTTTATTCGAACGTGTACCATTGTTCCAAACAGGATTCATGCGACCTACAATTGTTTCAAATAATGTTTATGGCTATAGGCAGCAATTATATGTAAAAATGAATTAGAATATGATGATTGAACATATCACATTAAACGACATAAGAGTTGTCATAAGAGCTTTACTGATTTTTTTGACAAAGTCCACTTTTGTTAAATCCCAGATAATGGAATCTATGCATCTGCATAGTCTCCGAAGGAAAACGTTCCAGAAATAACAAGTCCATGTATGCATTATCATGTTTCGGTGATACAACTTAACTTGTATCAATCGAACAGCAATGATGTTAATCGCAGTAATTGTTCTAGGAGGATTTCGCATACATTTAATTCACATCAATATGATGAGACGCATATAAGTCTTATCATTTCCAGGGTGTGATCGCTGTCGGCACGTTATGTTCATTTGATATGCCAATTCGCCAAATCAATATTATAATTCTAGGAAGTTAGTATTGTATTTTCATTTTGTCAGAAAATGTCTGTTGAATCGCTGAGATAAATATTGGATAGAAATGGTCACAAATACCAATCCTACGCAGGGACTAATCAAACGCAATGGCATCTGCGAATTTGCATATTTTGATAACGATTCTCCTTTCCCATGTCTAACGAAGATTGTCCACAGTTCAAACTATGGTACCTTTCACATACAATTTCTACAAGTCTTTCGACCAAAGGAAACATGTTCCTTTACCTGTTGTACAGTTCACGCCTTTCCATCCACTTGTGCAATTGCAACTGTATGAGCCATATGTGTTGGTACAGGTCCCACCGTTTGGACATGTAAGGTTGGAGGTACATTCATCGACATCTGAAATTCAATACAAAATGATGAATAAGTCGTAACAATTGAGTAACACAGAATCAGTTCCACTAATCGTCTCAGTCGAGTTTATGATATTCTGTCTTACTTAACACTTGCTCGCCCAATCCGATTTGATGCCAATGACATTATACTAAATGAGTATTGAGAAACTAAATGTGTGAAAAGAGAGCTTCAAGAACCTTCTGTTGGGAACTCGTCCTTCACTAGGTTAAAACACCAATGAATATTTAACCATCTAATGTAAAATTTTTAAGTAAATGTGCAAATGAGAAAGATCTTTACGTGTGTTTACTATTACAGTTTCTTAATGTTTAATGCATCACTCAAACTTCATTGCCTTTCTTGTCGTTTTCACACGGACAGTAGTAGTAAATTGCATTTCAATTAACTAAATTATACGAATGTTTTAGGGTTCCCAAATGGTCGGCAGCTGAAAGAAATTGTCGTTAGTAATGTAGATAACAAAACAGACTGAATCATCGTCATGTGATAATCGGTGTGGCTGTTGCTAGCCATTTAGATGTATAATGAATCACAACATGCTGTTTGAAGACAAGAAACCTCAGGACAACTGTGATAACTACAAAACTGGTTTAGTGATAGCATTGCAATTTAACCAAATCCATGAAAAGACAACTAACAATCTTCATAGGTCCTGAAATAATAACTTTCTAATACGACACGTAAATATGTGCATTATTGTTTCTCCGAAAAATTGTCTTTACGTGCATCAGTAGACATCAAGAAGCTCATGTCATTAATATGGGTATACGAGAATACTAGGTGTCGTTCTAGAGTAATAGGACTATGTTCTTCTCATCCCAGATGCATTATTGTACGGTAGTTTACTTTGGCAAGAGCATGTTGTGATCCATAGTTCAAACTATGGTACCTTTGACCTATAATTTCTACAAGTCTATCGGTGAAAAGAAGATTGTTTCTTTACCTGTTGTACAGTTCGCGCCTTGCCATCCATTTGTGCAAATGCAAATGTATGAACCATTTGTGTTGATACAGTTACCACCGTTTAAACATGTAAGGTTGGAGGTACATTCATCGACATCTGAAATTCAATACAAAATGATCAATACGTCGTAACCATTGAGTAACACAGAATCAGTTCCACTGATTGTCTCAGTCCAGTTCATCATATTCTGCTTTATTTAAGACTTGTTTGACCACTCCGATTTGATGCCAATTACATTATACTGAATGAGTATTGCGAAACTAAATGTGTGAAAAGTGAGCTTCATTACCTTTCTGTTTTGAGCTCATCCTTCTCTATGTTAACATACCACTGAATATTTAAGCATCTAATTTAAAATTTGTAAACCAATCTTCAAATGAGAACGATCTTCACGTGTGTGTACTTTTACATTTCCTTAATGTTCAATACATCAATCAAACGTCAATGCGTTTTTAGTCATTTTCACACGGCCAGCAGTAGTAAATTGCATTTCAATAAACTAAATTATACGAATGTTTCAGGGTTTCCTAATGGTCGGCAGCATGAAGAAATTGCCGTTAGTATTGTTGATATCAAAACAGACTGAATAATCATCATGTGATAAACGGTATTGCTATTGCTAGCCATTTAGATGTATAATGAATCACAACATGCTGATTGAACACATGAAACCTAACAACAACTGTGATAATGACAGCAGTGGTTTAGTGATAGCATTTACATTTAACCAAATCCTTGAAAAGACAACTTACAATCTTAATAGGTCCTGAGAGAATTACTTTCTTATAACGACACATTAATATGTGCATTACTGTTTGTCAATAAATTATCTTTCCGTGCATCAAAAAGGAGCAATTAGGTTCCTGTCATTAATATGAGTGTAGAAAACGTTCGGGCATCTTTTTATAGTAATATGTCTACGTTTATTTCTTACCAGATGCATTATTGTAGGGTAGTTTACTTCGGCAAGATATTTAGGTGAGAAGGAAAGAATTAAATATCATAATTTAAATTTCAAAAGAATTTGTTCTCATTTTGTGCCATAGGCACCATTGACAATATTATGGAGTGATAGAAAGTGTCGCATGTAACGGTCGGAGATTGTTTGATACAGTTACACATTTCCTACTTTTATTCGAACGTGTACCATCGTTCCAAAGAGGATTCATGCGACCTACAATTGTTTCAAATCAATGATTATGGGTATAGGCAGCAATTATATGTATAATGAATTAGAATATGATGATTGAACATATCACATTAAACGACATAAGAGTTGTCATAAGAGCTTTACTGATTTATTGACAAAGTCCACTTTTGTTAAATCCCAGATAATAGAATCTATGCATCTGCATAGTCTCCGAAGGAAAACGTTCTAGAAATAACAAGTCCATGTATGCATTATCATGTTTCGGTGATACAACTTAACTTGTATCAATCGAACAGCAATGATGTTAATCGCAGTAATTGTTCTAGGAGGATTTCGCATACATTTAATTCACATCAATATGATGAGACGCATATAAGTCTTATCATTTCCAGGGTGTGATCGCTGTCGGCACGTTATGTTCATTTGATATGCCAATTCGGCAAATCAATATTATAATTCTAGGAAGTTAGTATTGTATTTTCATTTTGTCAGAAAATGTCTGTTGAATCGCTGAGATAAATATTGGATAGAAATGGTCACAAATACCAATCCTACGCAGGGACTAATCAAACGCAATGGCATCTGCGAATTTGCATATTTTGATAACGATTCTCCTTTCCCATGTCTAACGAAGATTGTCCACAGTTCAAACTATGGTACCTTTCACATACAATTTCTACAAGTCTTTCGACCAAAGGAAACATGTTCCTTTACCTGTTGTACAGTTGACGCCTTTCCATCCACTTGTGCAATTGCAACTGTATGAGCCATATGTGTTGGTACAGGTCCCACCGTTTGGACATGTAAGGTTGGAGGTACATTCATCGACATCTGAAATTCAATACAAAATGATGAATAAGTCGTAACAATTGAGTAACACAGAATCAGTTACACTAATCGTCTCAGTCGAGTTTATGATATTCTGTCTTACTTAACACTTGCTCGCCCAATCCGATTTGATGCCAATGACATTATACTAAATGAGTATTGAGAAACTAAATGTGTGAAAAGAGAGCTTCAAGAACCTTCTGTTGGGAACTCGTCCTTCTCTAGGTTAAAACACCATTGAATATTTAACCATCTAATGTAAAATTTGTAAGCAAATGTGCAAATGAGAAAGATCTTTACGTGTGTTTACTATTACAGTTTCTTAATGTTTAATGCATCACTCAAACTTCATTGCCTTTCTTGTCGTTTTCACACGGACAGTAGTAGTAAATAGCATTTGAATTAACTAAATTATACGAATGTTTTAGGGTTCCCAAATGGTCGGCAGCTGAAAGAAATTGTCGTTAGTAATGTAGATAACAAAACAGACTGAATCATCGTCATGTGATAATCGGTGTGGCTGTTGCTAGCCATTTAGATGTATAATGAATCACAACATGCTGTTTGAAGACAAGAAACCTCAGGACAACTGGGATAACGACAAAACTGGTTTAGTGATAGCATTGCAATTTAACCAAATCCATGAAAAGACAACTAACAATCTTCATAGGTCCTGAAATAATAACTTTCTAATACGACACGTAAATATGTGCATTATTGTTTCTCCGAAAAATTGTCTTTACGTGCATCAGTAGACATCAAGAAGCTCATGTCATTAATATGGGTATACGAGAATACTAGGTGTCGTTCTAGAGTAATAGGACTATGTTCTTCTCATCCCAGATGCATTATTGTACGGTAGTTTACTTTGGCAAGAGCATGTTGTGATCCATAGTTCAAACTATGGTACCTTTGACCTATAATTTCTACAAGTCTATCGGTGAAAAGAAGATTGTTTCTTTACCTGTTGTACAGTTCGCGCCTTGCCATCCATTTGTGCAAATGCAAATGTATGAACCATTTGTGTTGATACAGTTACCACCGTTTAAACATGTAAGGTTGGAGATACATTCATCGACATCTGAAATTCAATACAAAATGATGAATAAGTCGTAACCATTGAGTAACACAGAATCAGTTCCACTAATTGTCTCAGTCCAGTTCATCATATTCTGCTTTTTTTAAGACTTGTTTGACCACTCCGATTTGATGCCAATGACATTATACTGAATGAGTATTGCAAAACTAAATGTGTGAAAAGTGAGCTTCAACACCTTTCTGTTTTGAGCTCATCCTTCTCTATGTTAACATACCACTGAATATTTAAGCATCTAATTTAAAATTTGTAAGCCAATCTTCAAATGAGAACGATCTTCACGTGTGTGTACTTTTACATTTCCTTAATGTTCAATACATCACTCAAACGTCATTGCGTTTTTAGTCATTTTCACACGGCCAGCAGTAGTAAATTGCATTTCAATAAACTAAATTATACGAATGTTTTAGGGTTTCCAAATGGTCGGCAGCATGAAGAAATTGCCGTTAGTATTGTTGATATCAAAACAGACTGAATAATCATCATGTGATAAACGGTATTGCTATTGCTAGCCATTTAGATGTATAATGAATCACAACATGCTGATTGAACACATGAAACCTAACAACAACTGTGATAATGACAGCAGTGGTTTAGTGATAGCATTTACATTTAACCAAATCCTTGAAAAGACAACTTACAATCTTCATAGGTCCTGAGAGAATTACTTTCTTATAACGACACATTAATATGTGCATTACTGTTTGTCAATAAATTATCTTTCCGTGCATCAATAAGGAGCAATTAGGTTCCTGTCATTAATATGAGTGTAGAAAACGTTCGGGCATCTTTTTATAGTAATATGTCTACGTTTATTTCTTACCAGATGCATTATTGTAGGGTAGTTTACTTCGGCAAGATATTTAGGTGAGAAGGAAAGAATTAAATATCATAATTTAAATTTCAAAAGAATTTGTTCTCATTTTGTGCCATAGGCACCATTGACAATATTATGGAGTGATAGAAAGTGTCGCATGTAACGGTCGGAGATTGTTTGATACAGTTACACATTTCCTACTTTTATTCGAACGTGTACCATTGTTCCAAACAGGATTCATGCGACCTACAATTGTTTCAAATAATGTTTATGGCTATAGGCAGCAATTATATGTAAAAATGAATTAGAATATGATGATTGAACATATCACATTAAACGACATAAGAGTTGTCATAAGAGCTTTACTGATTTTTTTGACAAAGTCCACTTTTGTTAAATCCCAGATAATGGAATCTATGCATCTGCATAGTCTCCGAAGGAAAACGTTCCAGAAATAACAAGTCCATGTATGCATTATCATGTTTCGGTGATACAACTTAACTTGTATCAATCGAACAGCAATGATGTTAATCGCAGTAATTGTTCTAGGAGGATTTCGCATACATTTAATTCACATCAATATGATGAGACGCATATAAGTCTTATCATTTCCAGGGTGTGATCGCTGTCGACACGTTATGTTCATTTGATATGCCAATTCGGCAATTCAATATTATAATTCTAGGAAGTTAGTATTGTATTTTCATTTTGTCACAAAATGTCTGTTGAATCGCTGAGATAAATATTGGATAGAAATGGTCACAAATACCAATCCTACGCAGGGACTAATCAAACGCAATGGCATCTGCGAATTTGCATATTTTGATGACGATTCTCCTTTCCCATGTCTAACGAAGATTGTCCACAGTTCAAACTATGGTACCTTTCACATACAATTTCTACAAGTCTATCGACCAAAGGAAACATGTTTCTTTACCTGTTGTACAGTTCACGCCTTTCCATCCACTTGTGCAATTGCAACTGTATGAGCCATATGTGTTGGTACAGGTCCCACCGTTTGGACATGTAAGGTTGGAGGTACATTCATCGACATCTGAAATTCAATACAAAATGATGAATAAGTCGTAACAATTGAGTAACACAGAATCAGTTACACTAATCGTCTCAGTCGAGTTTATGATATTCTGTCTTACTTAACACTTGCTCGCCCAATCCGATTTGATGCCAATGACATTATACTAAATGAGTGTTGAGAAACTAAATGTGTGAAAAGAAAGATTCAAGAACCTTCTGTTGGGAACTCATCCTTCTCTAGGTTAAAACACCATTGAATATTTAAACATCTAATGTAAAATTTGTAAGCAAATGTGCAAATGAGAAAGATCTTTACGTGTGTTTACTATTACAGTTTCTTAATGTTTAATGCATCACTCAAACTTCATTGCCTTTCTTGTCGTTTTCACACGGACAGTAGTAGTAAATTGCATTTCAATTAACTAAATTATACGAATGTTTTAGGGTTCCCAAAAGGTCGGCAGCTGAAAGAAATTGTCGTTAGTAATGTAGATAACAAAACAGACTGAATCATCGTCATGTGATAATCGGTGTGGCTGTTGCTAGCCATTTAGATGTATACTGAATCACAACATGCTGTTTGAAGACAAGAAACCTCAGGACAACTGTGATAACTACAAAACTGGTTTAGTGATAGCATTCCAATTTAACCAAATCCATGAAAAGACAACTAACAATCTTCATAGGTCATGAAATAATAACTTTCTAATACGACACGTAAATATGTGCATTATTGTTTCTCCGAAAAATTGTCTTTACGTGCATCAGTAGACATCAAGAAGCTCATGTCATTAATATGGGTATACGAGAATACTAGGTGTCGTTCTAGAGTAATAGGACTATGTTCTTCTCATCCCAGATGCATTATTGTACGGTAGTTTACTTTGGCAAGAGCATGTTGTGATCCATAGTTCAAACTATGGTACCTTTGACCTATAATTTCTACAAGTCTATCGGTGAAAAGAAGATTGTTTCTTTACCTGTTGTACAGTTCGCGCCTTGCCATCCATTTGTGCAAATGCAAATGTATGAACCATTTGTGTTGATACAGTTACCACCGTTTAAACATGTAAGGTTGGAGGTACATTCATCGACATCTGAAATTAAATACAAAATGATTAATACGTCGTAACCATTGAGTAACACAGAATCAGTTCCACTAATTGTCTCAGTCCAGTTCATCATATTCTGCTTTATTTAAGACTTGTTTGACCACTCCGATTTGATGCCAATGACATTATACTGAATGAGTATAGCGAAACTAAATGTGTGAAAAGTGAGCTTCAACACCTTTCTGTTTTGAGCTCATCCTTCTCTATGTTAACATACCACTGAATATTTAAGCATCTAATTTAAAATTTGTAAGCCAATCTTCAAATGAGAACGATCTTCACGTGTGTGTACTTTTACATTTCCTTAATGTTCAATACATCACTCAAACGTCAATGCGTTTTTAGTCATTTTCACACGGCCAGCAGTAGTAAATTGCATTTCAATAAACTAAATTATACGAATGTTTCAGGGTTTCCAAATGGTCGGCAGCATGAAGAAATTGCCGTTAGTATTGTTGATATCAAAACAGACTGAATAATCATCATGTGATAAACGGTATTGCTATTGCTAGCCATTTAGATGTATAATGAATCACAACATGCTGTTTGAAGACAAGAAACCTCAGGACAACTGGGATAACTACTGGTTTAGTGATAGCATTCCAATTTAACCAAATCCATGAAAAGACAACTAACAATCTTCATAGGTCCTGAAATAATAACTTTCTAATACGACAAGTATATATGTGCATTATTGTTTCTCCGAAAAATTGTCTTTACGTGCATCAGTAGACATCAAGAAGCTCATGTCATTAATATGGGTATACGAGAATACTAGGTGTCGTTCTAGAGTAATAGGACTATGTTGTTCTCATCCCAGATGCATTATTGTACGGTAGTTTACTTTGGCAAGAGCATGTTGTGATCCATAGTTCAAACTATGGTACCTTTGACCTATAATTTCTACAAGTCTATCGGTGAAAAGAAGATTGTTTCTTTACCTGTTGTACAGTTCGCGCCTTGCCATCCATTTGTGCAAATGCAAATGTATGAACCATTTGTGTTGATACAGTTACCACCGTTTAAACATGTAAGGTTGGAGGTACATTCATCGACATCTGAAATTCAATACAAAATGATCAATAAGTCGTAACCATTGAGTAACACAGAATCAGTTCCACTAATTGTCTCAGTCCAGTTCATCATATTCTGCTTTATTTAAGACTTGTTTGACCACTCCGATTTGATGCCAATGACATACTGAATGAGTATTGCGAAACTAAATGTGTAAAAAGTGAGCTTCAACACCTTTCTGTTTTGAGCTCATCCTTCTCTATGTTAACATACCACTGAATATTTAAGCATCTAATTTAAAATTTGTAAGCCAATCTTTAAATGAGAACGATCTTCACGTGTGTGTACTTTTACATTTCCTTAATGTTCAATACATCACTCAAACGTCATTGCGTTTTTAGTCATTTTCACACGGCCAGCAGTAGTAAATTGCATTTCAATAAACTAAATTATACAAATGTTTCAGGGTTTCCAAATGGTCGGCAGCATGAAGAAATTGCCGTTAGTATTGTTGATATCAAAACAGACTGAATAATCATCATGTGATAAACGGTATTGCTATTGCTAGCCATTTAGATGTATAATGAATCACAACATGCTGACTGAACACATGAAACCTAACAACAACTGTGATAATGACAGCAGTGGCTTAGTGATAGCATTTACATTTAACCAAATCCTTGAAAAGACAACTTACAATCTTCATAGGTCCTGAGAGAATTACTTTCTTATAACGACACATTAATATGTGCATTACTGTTTGTCAATAAATTATCTTTCCGTGCATCAATAAGGAGCAATTAGGCTCCTGTCATTAATATGAGTGTAGAAAACGTTCGGGCATCTTTTTATAGTAATATGTCTACGTTTATTTCTTACCAGATGCATTATTGTAGGGTAGTTTACTTCGGCAAGATATTTAGGTGAGAAGGAAAGAATTAAATATCATAATTTAAATTTCAAAAGAATTTGTTCTCATTTTGTGCCATAGGCACCATTGACAATATTATGAAGTGATAGAAAGTGTCGCATGTAACGGTCGGAGATTGTTTGAGACAGTTACACATTTCCTACTTTTATTCGAACGTGTACCATTGTTCCAAAGAGGATTCATGCGACCTACAATTGTTTCAAATCAATGATTATGGCTATAGGCAGTAATTATATGTATAATGAATTAGAATATGATGATTGAACATATCACATTAAACGACATAAGAGTTGTCATAAGAGCTTTACTGATTTATTGACAAAGTCCACTTTTGTTAAATCCCAGATAATGGAATCTATGCATCTGCATAGTCTCCGAAGGAAAACGTTCTAGAAATAACAAGTCCATGTATGCATTATCATGTTTCGGTGATACAACTTAACTTGTATGTTAATCGAAGTAATTGTTCTAGGAGGATTTCGCATACATTTAATTCACATCAATATGATGAGACGCATATAAGTCTTATCATTTCCAGGGTGTGATCGCTGTCGGCACGTTATGTTCATTTGATATGCCAATTCGGCAATTCAATATTATAATTCTAGGAAGTTAGTATTGTATTTTCATTTTGTCACAAAATGTCTGTTGAATCGCTGAGATAAATATTGGATAGAAATGGTCACAAATACGAATCCTACGCAGGGACTAATCAAACGCAATGGCATCTGCGAATTTGCATATTTTGATAACGATTCTCCTTTCCCATGTCTAACGAAGATTGTCCACAGTTCAAACTATGGTACCTTTCACATACAATTTCTACAAGTCTATCGACCAAAGGAAACATGTTTCTTTACCTGTTGTACAGTTCACGCCTTTCCATCCACTTGTGCAATTGCAGCTGTATGAGCCATATGTGTTGGTACAGGTCCCACCGTTTGGACATGTAAGGTTGGAGGTACATTCATCGACATCTGAAATTCAATACAAAATGATGAATAAGTCGTAACAATTGAGTAACACAGAATCAGTTACACTAATCGTCTCAGTCGAGTTTATGATATTCTGTCTTACTTAACACTTGCTCGCCCAATCCGATTTGATGCCAATGACATTATACTAAATGAGTATTGAGAAACTAAATGTGTGAAAAGAGAGAGCAGCAGAGAGGGTGAATCCTACAACGTTTTTAGACAAAATTTGATTGAAATCCTAAAACGAGCCGTCTTATAATCTTATTTTAACCAAAAAAAGGCGAACCCAACAACGTTTTTAGACAAAAAATTGATTGAAATCTCCCTACGAAATCATTTTAACTAAAAAAAATGAAAACGATTTTTTAATTAATTTTGGTCGCAACTTGTTGTCATCCACCCTCTCTGCTGCTTAGTGATTTCAGTTCTGGGTTAACAAAAAATAATAAATGATTTTAACCGAATATTTGATGGAGTCCGATACGATATCGTGTCCGAGGATCATGCAGATTTATTGTTGCGAATCCGTGTGGTTTTGACTGAGCATGACTAAAGAAATCTCTAAATTGATTGAAGTCCATATCAGAACACCATGTCTGCCAAATATTTCGTAGCGTATGAGTATCAACTCCGTTGAATACAGAAAGAATATTGCAGTTATCTCTGATGACTTTTGGAACCTGAGTGTAGCGTTGAGTGACATATCACGTCAGTGTTTTTGTGACGCCCACGGGAAAATATTCTAGCAGGATTTTTTTGTTTATCCAACATTATATCGTCGTATACGACTAAATTGTTAATATCTCCATCAATATCATCAATACTCGGTGCTTCATCGATATCGGTTATAAAATCAATGGCGTTCTCACCCTTAATTTCTGATGCATTCTCGTTAAAATCCTTTAACACTTCATAACATCGTTGATCATCTATGCTAGGGGCAATTAAATACAACTTATCCCACTTCATTCATCTCATTATTAAATTGAGCAACAATTGCGTTTTACCGGATCCAGATGGCCCGATTATAATCATCCGGATAGAGTTTGGTAGCGCTGCATGATGCTTAATTGGTTCTCTTGTTTTAGTCGCTGAAAAATCAATTATATCCATATTTCTATACATAAATTATGGATCTATATTGTGTGAAGTGTAAAACGCGTACTGGCACAGATGATGTGACGACGGTTACAACTAAAAATAACCGATCAGCGCTTTCTGGTAAATGCGTGCAATGTGGTACAAAGAAATTTAGATTTGTGTCTATGAAATCTGATTTAAAAAAAACGAGGAGGTGATATCGCAGCCAAATTGGCAAAGCTCCCTGGAACCCCATGGGCAAAGTACCCCGGAGAAAAGCACCTTCCAGGATATAGCTACTGTGGACCAGGAACCAGACTTGATATCAGACTCAATAATCAAAATCAGTCCCGACCCGGTGAAGAACCAATAAACGCCATTGATAAGGCCTGTCACCTTCATGATGTTGCTTATAAAAGCAGCAATCTGCAACACAGGCATCTCGCGGATGTGAAATTAATTCATGCATTAAATGCTATTCCTGATAAATCCTTCAAAGAAAAATTGGCTTCATTTTTGATAAAATCGGCTATCAAAAGTAAATTGATGTTAGGTGCTGGTAATTAATAATATGGAATCAATTTATTATTCCCCAAGAGGATACTGGAGGGGTAAATCAGCAGTCCATAAACTCGCTAGCGCTGCAAAAGTGAAAAAAACCACTGCGGCTAATTGGTTATCCAAACAGGCACTATGGCAGATTTATCTACCACCGCCTAAACAAATTCAATTCTCGCATTTTGATGTGACCACTCCTAATGAAGTTCATCAGGCTGATCTATTATTTCTGCCACATGATCGTGGTTACAAATACGCGCTAACCGTAGTTGATATTGCGAGTCGATACAAAGAAGCAGAACCGTTAAAAACAAAATCAGCCACTGAAGTCGCTTCTGCATTTGAAAGGATTTATCGACGAGGTCCTCTGCGTTGGCCAAATCTGTTACAAGTTGATCCTGGCAAGGAATTTCAGGGTGCAGTGTTATCTACAATGAAACATCATAATGTCACCATACGACGAGGGCATACTGCGCTACATCGCCATTGTAGAACGATTTAATCGGACAATTGCTGAGCGGTTATTTGGATATCAATACGCAAAAGAATTCATTCAAGAAAAGCGATCCCGTGAATGGGTTAAAAGATTACCATCTGTGATTACTGCACTGAATAACGAGATTACTAGAACAATCAACATGAAACCTATCAACGCGATTAAAAAGAAGTCAATACCCGTACAACCACAAAAAGATTTCAAAGAACCAATTCTTGGTAGCAGTGTCATTGTGAGGTACTTATACGAACCAGGAGAGCTGGAAGGTGGCACAAAAAGGGCTATGATCCTATTTGGAGCGTCGCTACGCATAAGATATCTAGTATAACACGGTCAACTGGTAGACCTCCAGTCTATAAACTGGATTCAACTGCCCCTCAACGAGGATTTACTCGACAACAACTACAAGTGATTCCCGGGGATACTCAATTGCCACCGCATGGTCTTAACTAGCACCGTTGCGTCTATTGCACTCAAGACAAGTCAACATCACATTATTTCTGACATGACCGAGATTGTTATTTTTTCTGTCTACGGTGAATTGGCGAGGATCCTTATCCGAATACTGCCAACGCATTATACAATTGCAACTCGCGCAGTGATTATTCTGTTGTTTCTTCAAAGTGATTATTAATTTAGCATCAATATCAAATTCTCGTTGTTTTTTTTTGTCCTGTTGTTTGTAACCGGAGAGTTTTTTTATTAATGATGCTAACATCAATATCACTTATTGTTGTGTCATTATCATCGAGGACAACTCTTCGAAGTTGATTTATGTTTCGTACTCTGGATACTGCGAGATAGACTAAATTCGACCATTCGATGTGATTATCCACCATCCAAACAATCGTATTCGATATAGTCAATCCCTGTGAAGAGTGTATTGTTGCTGCGTATCCTAGCGTCCACGGGGATTTATTAGCACGCAATGCATCTTCAACGACATTGATATCAACCAGCACAATATCATTTAATACCAGAATTTGTTTTTCATTCTGTCCTGGAATATCAACTTCAATATTCTGTTTTCGTGTATCCGATGGCCTATAACAAAGGGGTACTGGAAGCGTTGCAAATTTTTCTTTATGCAATTCAAATAACTTCATCTGAAGTGTATCCCTGACTATTTTTCTACTTGCAATGATCAAATCGTTTGGTCTCCATGTTTCCCAGAAATCATTCATTGGAGTTTCTGAAATCACTTCACGCGCTATTTCGCAGTGGATTCTATCCGGTTGTAATCTAATTAGTTTCTTAAATTCTCGTAATCGTTCATCAAGTGATCTATGATCAGTGGTGATTTCTTCATAGTAGTCTACAAAACCCTTTAGCCATTCATGTGGAGATGCACCGACAAATGGTGGTGGTTGGCCGTGATCACCGCACATGACGACTTTTGTGTTTTTGTTTAACAACCACTCAAGCAATGTTTTTAATACATCTAATGACACTGTGCATATTTCATCCCAAATTAAGATTTCAGGAATGAATTTATCACCCATACGCTCAGGAGTCCATTTGTCACCTTTCCATCGAAAAAAACTGTGATAAGTGCAAGCATTTACCCCTCGATGTATCATCTCTCTGGCGAGTCTGTGAGTCGGTGTTAGCACAATCATGTTAGAAACGCTAGCGTTTCCACGACGAAATAATTCAATTGCACGAGTTGTCTTTCCTGACCCACCACAACCGTTTAAATAAACTGTTTTATATCTACAGATTGGATCAGATACCGGTGGTGCATTAAAAAATTCTGATTGAATTTCAATACGGTTACAACAAATATATTTATCATCCATGGCAACGTCTGCGGATTCACAATACTCATGTAGCATCTCCTTTTTAAATCGCAAACGCCCCCAAATTTCTTCGGGATCTGTGAATGCCGCTACAGCTGATTTGTACTTATTGTGTATATACATCGAATCAGTGGCCACTCTAACCGCGGTATTAGGAAATCTATTTATCATCGAAAATAGATTAATAGAAGCATAGGCTAGCATTGAACTTCTCAAATGTGTGTACTGGGAATTATATCCTTCACAGTAGGTAACAACCGTACCTAATTTCTCACCATTGGATAGAAAAGCATCCTTACGGGATACAAGTTTTCCCTGTTTCGTTAAATCCGCTACAATAAAATCGTATTCAGCGACGTCTATGATCAACCGCGAAGAATATTTTGCGTTGTCGTATCGTCCACCCTGGGTAAATTTACCGATTATTCTTCTTCCGAGATCTTTTGCTTGTTCTTTTTTAATTTCAAATAACTTCTTAGACCAATTTATGATTTCTTCTTCACTGAAATCTGGAAACTGTTTTCGTAGTTCGTTGATTATTCTATCTAGATCGGGTTGTGGTAGCCAAACTTCTTTCTGAGCTCGATAGCATATAATAGCCTCGGAAACAATCAACGATATTAGCATACCACAATCAATCATATATCTCAATAGCACTATTGGCATCCAGTGTTTTTCAGATAGGTGTCTACCGAGCCAAACATAACTACACGGATGTAACCCTGTAGCTAATTCAAATGATATCACACGAGCAAATCCGGTTAAATCAAAATCAGGCAATGGTCCATTAATCGCAACACGAGTCATTTCATGCGTGGGGTGTCCAAATCGTTTGAAGTACTCAGCGCATTCCCCATATCCGAGAAAACTTCCGGGATAACACGCGGCTATATCAATTGAAATCATACCATCACGTGAGTATTTCGTATTCCACAGTCCTCCATGACCAAATTCGACGCAACTCAATTTAACATCCTCGAGAAAATCATTTCGTGTTGGACGCCATGAGTTTTTTTCTCTTGCGAAGTGAGCTACCACTGATGGAATAGTAAAACTATCCGTGAGTAGTTTTTCATGGGAATTCTCCGGTGAAAAATCACTAGCGATTTTTCTCATTCTGTTATCTAATTCTTCAATGCGATATAATTCACCATTTGGTTTTACAAATTGATCGAATTCTTCATCACTTCTAAGTAACCACACTGACACAGGATCATCCTTACACAACGCATGAATAGCATCGAATAATTTCTCTTCATAGAAAACATCCCCGACGAACTCCTTAGGGATATATTTCACGGTTCGTTCTCGTGGAAATATTGTTACCGCAGGTGTCCACGCGTGTTTGTTATGATCAATAATCTGTATTGGTGCTCCATTTTTGTTATATTTCGGTTCGTATAAAACCTCTCCCGTTATCGTCATAACGGTTATTGGAATCTGAATGATGTTTCTAATTTAGCTATATCAGAAATCTTTGCACCATGCTGTTTCACTGTCAGTTCCCACTCGGTTATTTTCCTACGTCGCAGATCAGTTAGTTTATTTCCTCGGGATGCATTTGTGAAGTGTTCTATTATTCGTTCTGCTACACAATTAAGCCCTGACGAATATTTCATAGGAGCTAGTTTTGCGATATCGGGTTTATCATTTAACGGATATATCCCATAAACCATTGTTGTTACGGGATAAGATCTTTCGTAGTATGGTTTATCAATGCCGGTTAGAATCCCTGGTTTGGAATCTCTACTCACAATGACAGCTTTTTTATTCTTGAGGATTGGTTCAAATTTATCCTTAATAATCCATTTGCCATCGACTTCGATAATGAATTTGATTCGGAAAAAATGCCGTTTTTCCCCAACACGTGAAATTATCACTGCTGCTTTTTCATCATTCATGGTAGCATCAACAACACCATCAATTCGAAATGTTGACCAACAATAAGATGCTCCATCACGCTTGAATTCATTAAAACAATCTCTGATTTTGCTAATCATGGCTTTATCAAGAATTGTATTCTTTGGTGTATTAGAAACTATATCGAGATTGAATTGAGCATCTTTCCAGGGGTAATCTCTCTTGGACGTTTTTTTTTGGTTTATCGAGATTAAATCTAGGATTGATTTTCAATAATCTCTTAAACTCTTTCATGTTTCCGTCTATTGGACGTTTTTTGGGTTTATCGAGATTAAATCTAGGATTGATTTTCAATAATCTCTTGTTACGTCTTTTTGGTTTATCGAGATTAAATTTAGGATTGATTTTCAATAATCTCTTAAACTCTTTCATGTTTCCGTCTCTTGGACGTTTGTTACGTCTTTTTGGTTTATCGAGATTAAATCTAGGATTGATTCTCAATAATCTCTTAAACTCTTTCATGTTTCCGTCTATTGGACGTTTTTTGGGTTTATCGAGATTAAATTTAGGATTGATTTTCAATAATCTCTTAAACTCTTTCATGTTTCCGTCTCTTGGACGTTTGTTACGTCTTTTTGGTTTATCGAGATTAAATTTAGGATTGATTTTCAATAATCTCTTAAACTCCTTATCAGCATTGAATTCAGCATTTTTCGAAGGCGTTTTCCTTAAATCCTTCATGCTATAATTAAAACAAGCATTTAAATGAAAGATTTTTATATAATGAATCACTGCAAGTGGCTTATGATTGGATCAGTAATCCCGTGTAACAAATCATGCAGAAATGAGTTCTGTGGGTATCATATGCAAAGCTTTCGTCGTGGAAGCCTTGGTCCGTTACCCTGTATTCTATGTGGAGTTGGGGTCAGGGGAAAATCTCAGTTGTGTCTAAATTGCGGTGGTAAGCGATACAGGGAGTTGAAGCGATATTATGATAAAAGAATAAAAAATGGACAATCAATCAGAAATTTTGACCCTGACACTGACAAAGTCAGTATTCTTGACGCTGACAAAGTCAGTATTCTTGACGCTGACAAAGTCAGTATCAAGGATAAAATCATAAGAACTCCTCAAGACTACATCGAAAGATTTATCATTAAACCAAACGATGAATTAGACAAACAATAGTATAATATATAAATGAACCAAGAATTCAGACAACACCCTGTGATCACAAATTATGAAGCATCCAGTGATGGTGTTGTAAGAAACCGCAGACTGAAGAAACCAGTTGGGTGGGATAATGGTATGGGGTATTTGATGTTTGGTGCTGGAAGGAAGAAATATCTCAATCATCGTTTCGTGTACTAGTGTTTCCATGGATTGATCGAGGATGATTTTGTTATTGATCATATCGATTCTAATCCGAAAAACAATTCTTTATCAAATCTGCAGGCTATCACACAAAGTGAAAATTCCGAACGAGGGGGGACTGGGAAATACTCGAAAAAAGCGAGATCTGTGAAATCTTTGAATACGATAACTAACGAAGAAAAAATATTTCAATCAACGAATGAAGCCGGTAGGCACTTCGATATTTGTATATCCTCAGTACGAATAGTTGCAGAGGGGATTTATCGATCAGCTATTTCAAAAAGGACGGGACAAAAAATTCAATTTAGTTATGTCTAATGCGTCATATTTTTCATTTAGAAATATATAATTGTTATAGAATAATGAATTCTAAAAACATGAATAGCATCATATCCGAGATTTCAAAATTGAAAAGTTGGGATATTGAACTATCAGATGGGTTAAATCCTGATCAAATCATGTCTGATTTTCAGGATATAGAATACGGAGTTAGCACTAACAAGTATATGCTACCAAAGAAGTATGCGCTCATCAAAAGAATTCAGAATTCTATTAAGGACTCTCTCGCATTTTCCAGTGACGTAAGTGTGTTCGCTCCGTTGTATACCATCGTAGAACGAATACGAAAAGAATTGGGGTACGAATACGAATTGAAAAAGGAGGTTAATTCTAAAGTTAGAAACCTACGGGCGTTAATTCAAGAAAATGAACAATTTTGATTGACCAACCATTTATCATTATTTGATTGTGACCGTCCCTCATAGAGATTTAAATTTTTTTTTAGCCTTTTTTGATCAAAACTGTTGAAATCAGTGAATAAAAAATTGATGGCTGGTTCGGATTGATCAAAAATAGAATGGGGAAAGTCACAGTATTATTATTATTTATAGCAATTATGTGACTTTCCCCATCATTGAACGAAGCTGTCTCACAGTGAAATAACACTTCCATGACCATCCGATGGTGTTAGGTCGGATTGAAAAATTGTTTTGCAATTGAAAAATTGTTTCTGATTTCAAATAATGGTCAATGAAGCATTAACAACCCGATTGGCTCGTGAACGACTGGATGCAATCAGGAGATTTGTACCAATTCGTGACTCTGTACGGAATAAACTACAACAACGACAGAGTCTTCAGACTGATTTTGCTATGGGATCCGAAGAATTGTTTAAACCAGTAACCACAGCAACGAAGGGGATAGAGCGTGCTATACTGGGAGATGTTCCCGAGACGGGAAAATCTGTTATCGGTGAACTCGAAAAAATAGCAGCGAAAACTGAACAAACAAAACAAATAGAATCAAAAGAAATAGTAGATGATTTACGCGTGATATTTAACGAGGCGGGTTTAGCAAAAATTAATAAGACTGATCCAACAGGAATTCCTGAGCTTGTTGTTACGAATTATGAAAACAGGAAAGATATGTTGAAACCAGAATATCATAAGTTTGTTAGAAATTTAGATCATTGGGCTGATATATTCTACAAAATCAAAACTGAGAACACAGGTAGAATTAATAAGAAGAGTGCATCATATATTCAATATAGAAATGCGGTGGATATAGTGTATGAAAAATACGAAGAGTTTAAACAACAACAAAAACCGCAAAAATTGCGAGGAAGGCGACAGCAACCTGCAAAGAAAATATCTTTTTCACCTAAAAAACAACTACCACCACCTAATCGAGATGGTGATGTTATTGATTATTTACAAAAAGCCGATTTAGACGAAATGAATGAAGCAACTGGTTATAGCGGAAGCGGATTGCAAGATTCCAGTGAGAATCCAAGGATTTCATGTCCTGGTAGTGTTCTCAGTGATATATCACGATTAGAAGTTCTTGTAGGAGGTTTCCGAGCTGGAAACAACTCACCGGAAATAATTAATGAAGCATCTGATATCTGTAGACGATTATTTCAAGGCGGTATCATAGATATCAGCACATATCGAGATTTCATTGGCGAGTTAGTAGAGGATTATCACAGTGATTAATCACCGAGACTGAATAAAAACGCTAGCGTTTCCAATTGAAAAATGGTTTCTGATTTCAAATAATGATCATACACTACAATCATGATAAACCAACCCCCGTCTATGTAGTTAATTCACGGTTTCCAGTTTATAGAGCATACTACGGAGATGGTTTAGGCAATACCATTGCAGGGTTATTTGCGAGAATGGCTCCAAAAGTGATGCCGTTGGCTAAACAACTAGGAATGAAAGCAATTGATGTTATTCGTGATAAGGGTATTGGTGCTGTTGGAGATCTTGCTGGAAAAGCGTTTTCAACTGCGAAGAATAAAATAACATCATTAGTGAAATCACGAAGTGATTTACGAAAAAAGAAACCGTTACCGTCTACAGCGGAAATGCCTGCAAGTGTTAGTAGAATTATAAATAACGCAGTAGACGAAAAATTAGCGTCGATGGTGACTCCCTTGATAAATCAAGGGGACCAAAATAACATGATAGCAAACATGATAGCAGGAAGTGGCTTTAAAAAAACACGACGATGAAATGAAAAATCACGATTTAGCCTCTGATAAATAGAATAAAATGTTCAAAAGGTCACCTGATCCAGCATTTGATATGGATGCCCCAGTTGGCAAGAATGATTTTGTACGCGATTTTCAATTTTATTCTTATCACGCAGTACAACCAGATCTCCGATCGCGAATTGAACTTCAAGTTCATGATACCAGTAAATACTTTTTGCCTTGTGAAGCGTTTATTGAAGTAGAAGGAGAACTTGTAACAAATGATGCTGCACATAATGATCCACCATATGACATTAACTCAAATGTCCGAGTTGGTTTTGTTAATAACGGCATCATGGCGTTATTTGAAAGCGCTAGATATCTCATTGATGGAAAAGAAATTGAATCCATTGACCGTGAAGTTGATATGGCCACAACAATCATAGGGTTAGCGAGATATTCTGATGATTATTCAAGATCAGCGGGTCCATCTATGATGTGTGCAAAGGATACCTCTGATAACGCTGATCACCTTCAATTCATTAAAGTGTTAACAGCACAGGGTACTGCAGAAGGCAATCAACAAGAAGCAGCTAATCCAGAACGTCGAATTAGACCCGGAGCTGCGTTTGATATTCTCGGAGGCGTTAATGGTAATCTCAATTTAGGATTTGCAACACGCGTAGCAACGTTGCATGGGCAGCGTCGACGATTTTCATGTGCGATTCCACTGCATCATATATTTGGATTCTGTAGAAACGTCCGAAAAGTTATTTATGGAGCGAAGCATACAGTAGCACTTGTACGAAAGGGTACTGATGATGATGCAATCTGGCGTAATGCTGGGGTTGCTGCCGGTAAAGTCATTTTAACAAAACTATCATTGTGGATGCCAGTATTAACTCCATCAATCACAGAAGAACAGCGACTACTATCATTTATGGACCAAGGAGGAAAGTCGTTATTGAGTTGGTTATCAGTGACTACGGATACTAAACAAGACAATGTTGATGGTACATTCACATGGCACCTGGTATCAAAACAAGGGGTTTCAGCTCCACGTCATATATTTATTGCGTTACAGAATGCTGCGCGAGTTGGTAATCAAGAACGAAGTCATATGATATTTGATCAGTTAGGTGTTAATGAAGTCTCGCTGAGAATAAACGGACAGCAGGAACCATCCGAGGATATACAACTTGATTACGGTCAGAATCATATTGCACGTGTCTATCATAACCTGTTGTCATTTATGGCACGTGATCAAAATGTGGATACTGGTTTGCAAATATCGCAATTGGATTTTAAAAGCCTCTATCCGATTTATTACTTTTCACTTGAACATCTTGATTTAACAAGACAATCTGTCGTTGATATACACTTTAGAGCCCGTGTAACCCGTACGACTGGTCCACCAGTGGGTGGGGTACCTCCTATCCTTATCCCGAATTATAGAGCGGTTGCTGTCATTCTCAGTGATAAATCAATGCTACTCGAAGGTGTTGGTGGAAGAATGAGAGTGGTAGATGCACCAGTGGAAAACATGTAAACGATTTAGAATCAATTTATTATGTATAACATGTCATATAGTGTTATTAGTGTTGCGTTAACTCCCGGTCAATTAAAAAAATTGCAATCGGAATCAGCTAAAAAATGTGGAACCACAATCACGTTGAAACCCAACCAAATGACTGGTGGTGCAAATAAACTATCGCTGACAACTCGTCAGGTGAAACATTTCAATGATGCACTTGCAGCCAAAAAAGGTGTTCAGATTACTCTCTCTGCGGCTGCTATCAAAAATATGATTAAAACAGGCGGTATATTTCCGTTGTTAGCTGCGATTCCAGCATTGATTGCAGCAGCAGCCCCAGCGGTGGCTAAAGCGGCTGCGTTAGGAGCCGTTGGTACTGCAGCAGGAATGGCACTAAAGAAAGCAACTGGGAAAGGATATAAAAAAAAGGGACGATCCGTTCACGGATTGGGTCTAAGACTACCAGGAACCCCGTATTCGTGGTACAGCGGAAAGGGTCTAAGACTACCAGGAACCCCGTATTCGTGGTACAGCGGAAAGGGTCTAAGACTACCAGGAACGATTTATTAATTGAGGAATCGATGGTTCCCATGTCCAATTTTGATTTAATGGATGCGGCTAAAAAACTAGCGATTAAAAATTTCAGAGGTGTTTTTATGAAAGATCAATTACCACATCAACCAAACAAAACTGAAACAGGTATTATTAATCTCGATAACAGCACCGGACCTGGAACTCACTGGGTTGCATACGCTATTGATCCACGTGGGATTGTTTATTTCGATTCATATGGATTAGCCCCACCAAAAGAGTTTATGCGGTATATAAAAACCCTTCCAATGAAGACTTGGTATTCTACGCTACCAACACAAACGATGATTGACCCACCAATATGCGGCAGCGAAGTATTAAATGTCCTTGACGCTATTTCTAACTCCTTGAGTAACCCAAGCGGAAAACCACCACATGTTGTCGTGAATGAATACACTAGTAATCGCTGGCAACGACGAAGTCGTCAAAAACGATTTTAGAGAGAGAAAGAGTTTTACAATAACATGATTGATATTTGGGGGAGATCTTTGAAACCCAAACCCGATGGCACTGCACCACCTGATTCTGTCAAGGATATAAAAAAAATAATTGAAGATGAAATAGCTGAGATGTTAAATTTAACAAGTGTTGACCCGAACGAAATAGATGTATTTCAGGACAAACAGGGTAAATTGAAATCCAGTGATGTGTCGTTGGATGATATTTTAGTTAAACAACGAAACGCAATCGAAAATACTATCGCGCTATTTTCCGATCAGGGTAAATTGAAAACCAGTAATATTTCTCTGGATGATATTTTAGTTAAACAACAAAACGCAATCGAGGATACTATCGCGTTATTTTCCGATCAGGGTAAACTCAAACCGGGTGTACTCGTTTCGACGATTACAGATCGATTAGAACTTCTCAGCGATGTGGTAAACAATTCTGTGATTGTACTAACAACACTTGAATCTAAAATTGAAGAAAACGGAAATTTTTTTTCAGTTTTTCGTAGAAACATCATGGATAAATTTATTGGAACCACGTTGGATAAAATTGAAATAAAACTCCCTGATATTAAAAAATCCATCGATGAGACGAAAAACTTCATCGAAGCCGTCAAAGGTGATTTTTCGAGGATGATAACAATCATTGAAAAAACAAAAATTCCTCATGAGAAAACCAACAACGTGGTATACACAATCCAACACGGATCATTTGCGTGGACACCTACAAACAACAAATTAGATATCACTGCAACCGTTAAGGGTATTTATCGATTAACACTAGTAACACCATTAACTCAATTTAATATATCATTGTCGAGTTCATCCGGGGTCAACAATACGATTTCAACGATCATCGACAAGGATACAACTGAAAAGTTCACTATAACAGCTACTGATAAAAATTTGATTGGGATTTCAGTAACCTGGTATGTTGAATTCGTAGCGGATTTAAGTAAATAACTAAATTGAAAGGATTTCACAATTAAAAACGCTAGTGTTTTTAAAATAACAATGATTTCATAAACTCAATGTCGCTATGATCAGGTCAGAGAATTTCAGAATAGACTCAAAACCCTCGCCGAGGAGTATCAGATAAAAATAAAAAAATACCGACGAAGAATCACCGCAATTGATGTTATTATATACTCGGTGTCAAGCGTTCTCACTGGCGCCGGAATAATACTTGCATCGGTTACAATGATTGCCCCGGTCGTAGTTCCAATTTGCATTTCTGCGGTGGCTACAATCGGGGGTATATCAACCGGGATAGCAAAAAAGATATCATCATGCAGCCAGAGTAAACTGCAGAATTACTTACTTCAATTTCATATTGCATCAACCGCATACTCGCAATTATCATTGATGATATCGTCGTCACTCGATAATACAATTATATCAGATAGTGAATTCTCAGCGATGGTCAGTATTTTTGATTCCGCGATATCAAAATTAGAGCGACAACATGAGTATAATAACAATGACAACACCGATGGAATCAGAAAACACGAACCCAAAAACCAAAATGATCTCAATAATATCAACATTACCAGATTGTGAATTCTCAGTGATGGTCAGTATTTATGATTCCTCGGTGTCAAAATTAGAAATACAACATGAGTATAATAACAATGACGACACCGATGGAATTACTTCAACAAATAGTGGAGAACACGAGCCCAGTACAAACAAGCATGATATCAATAACATCAACGAATCCAGAATTCAGTGTGAATTTCCCCTCTCCGGTCCCAGTGAAGGAGATAGCGCTAGCAAAACTACGAGTTTACCACAGTTGGCCTAATATCAGATCAAAATCATTTGGTGGTCAACAACCGAATAATTCTTTAGTGTTTGCGAATAAGAATAAACCCGACGGAACCCCAGACTGGAATGTTGTTTCGATACCAACAGGGTCATACCAAATAGAACAAATCAATAATGAATTCGCGCGTAGAATAAAATCGATTACTGGAACAGAATCGAAAATCGCTATAACAGTTCATGAACCAACACTATCATCCGCAATTGAGATAAGCACAGAAGGATACGTAGTAGATATCTATCAAAGCTCAATAAGAACCGTACTAGGATGGCCTGAATTATCGCCCCAGAGTAAAACCGTTGATGTACCAGAACCTAAAAAATCTGATTATATCACCGACAGAATAAACCCCGATAATCCAGTTAAGTGTTATAAAGAATATCAATCCAATGCAGATTTTTTTGATTTCGCATATTACTCAACTGGAAGAGAGGAGGATATCATAGAGAGAGATCTTTTTGTTAACGAACCTAAAGTCGTTGAAAATTTTACAGCAATGAATAATGATTTTTCACTGTTGTTAATACCCCTTAAATCCGGCTCTCTCACCCGAGATGAATTTATCAGTGTTGTAGAAATATGCAATAAAATCATCAATGACATGGAAACATTTAATTCACAAATTATTCTAGAGATATTAGGTGACGATAATCCTAAAACGAGAACAAGATTTGCAACAGACTATAAAATCCGCGAAGAAGATATTCGTGAGTTTAAACTACCAGGATATAATATCTCAGGACTAAAAAAACTTCTCAATGATGCCATCGATGTTGGTTTTAAAATAATTCATGATGCATGGAAAAAAACAGCATCACCGGAAATAAAAATCCTCAAACATAATAATGACCCAGACGGTGGCGGTAGGCATATCGCTCCGTTCAACGTGAACATTTCATCGGTGATTGCGCTCAATTTAGTGTGTGATGTTATGGAAGGAAGCTATCAAATTAATCTCGAACGATCAAATCAAGCTCAGCAAGGATATATTCTTTATTCATTTGCACCAACAGCTCCTCCAGGATTTTTAATAATTGAGTCTCCGGTGAATCCAGTCTATATGCGGTGTCATAATAATTCGTTAACGAGAATTAATTTCAAACTCACAGACCAGTCCAATAATCTGATTGATTTACAAGATGAGGTATTAGCGATTAGTCTGTTTGTGAAATCATAAATGATTTTCGTCCTAATGACTGGATCAAATCATTTATTATTTTTGTTAACCAGAACTGAAATCACTAAGCAGCAGAGAGGGTGGATGACAACAAGTTGCGACCAAAATTAATTAAAAAATCGTTTTCATTTTTTTAGTTAAAATGATTTCGTAGGGAGATTTCAATCAATTTTTTGTCTGAAAACGTTGTAGGGTTCGCTTTTTTTTGGTTAAAATAAGATTATAAGACGGCTCGTTTTAGGATTTCAATCAAATTTGGCTAAAAACGTTGTAGGATTTACCCTCTCTGCTCCTGAGAGCTTCAAGAACCTTCTGTTGGGAACTCATCCTTCTCTAGGTTAAAACACCATTGAATATTTAACCATCTAATGTAAAATTTGTAAGCAAATGTGCAAATGAGAAAGATCTTTACGTGTGTTTACTATTACAGTTTCTTAATGTTTAATGCATCACTCAAACTTCATTGCCTTTCTTGTCGTTTTCACACAGACAGTAGGAGTAAATTGCATTTCAATTAACTAAATTATACGAATGTTTTAGGGTTCCCAAATGGTCGGCAGCTGAAAGAAATTGTCGTTAGTAATGTAGATAACAAAACAGACTGAATCATCGTCATGTGATAATCGGTGTGGCTGTTGCTAGTCATTTAGATGTATAATGAATCACAACATGCTGTTTGAAGACAAGAAACCTCAGGACAACTGTGATAACGACAAAACTGGTTTAGTGATAGCATTCCAATTTAACCAAATCCATGAAAAGACAACTAACAATCTTCATAGGTCCTGAAATAATAACTTTCTAATACGACACATAAATATGTGCATTATTGTTTCTCCGAAAAATTGTCTTTACGTGCATCAGTAGACATCAAGAAGCTCATGTCATTAATATGGGTATACGAGAATACTAGGTGTCGTTCTAGAGTAATAGGACTATGTTGTTCTCATCCCAGATGCATTATTGTACGGTAGTTTACTTTGGCAAGAGCATGTTGTGATCCATAGTTCAAACTATGGTACCTTTGACCTATAATTTCTACAAGTCTATCGGTGAAAAGAAGATTGTTTCTTTACCTGTTGTACAGTTCGCGCCTTGCCATCCATTTGTGCAAATGCAAATGTATGAACCATTTGTGTTGATACAGTTACCACCGTTTAAACATGTAAGGTTGGAGGTACATTCATCGACATCTGAAATTCAATACAAAATGATGAATAAGTCGTAACCATTGAGTAACACAGAATCAGTTCCACTAATTGTCTCAGTCCAGTTCATCATATTCTGCTTTATTTAAGACTTGTTTGACCACTCCGATTTGATGCCAATGACATTATACTGAATGAGTATTGCGAAACTAAATGTGTGAAAAGTGAGCTTCAACACCTTTCTGTTTTGAGCTCATCCTTCTCTATGTTAACATCCCACTGAATATTTAAGCATCTAATTTAAAATTTGTAAGCCAATCTTCAAATGAGAACGATCTTCACGTGTGTGTACTTTTACATTTCCTTAATGTTCAATACATCACTCAAACGTCATTGCGTTTTTAGTCATTTTCACACGGCCAGCAGTAGTAAATTGCATTTCAATAAACTAAATTATACGAATGTTTCAGGGTTTCCAAATGGTCGGCAGCATGAAGAAATTGCCGTTAGTATTGTTGATATCAAAACAGACTGAATAATCATCATGTGATAAACGGTATTGCTATTGCTAGCCATTTAGATGTATAATGAATCACAACATGCTGATTGAACACATGAAACCTAACAACAACTGTGATAATGACAGCAGTGGTTTAGTGATAGCATTTACATTTCACCAAATCCTTGAAAAGACAACTTACAATTTTCATAGGTCCTGAGAGAATTACTTTCTTATAACGACACATTAATATGTGCATTACTGTTTGTCAATAAATTAACTTTCCGTGCCTCAATAAGGAGCAATTAGGCTCCTGTCATTAATATGAGTGTAGAAAACGTTCGGGCATCTTTTATAGTAATATGTCTACGTTTATTTCTTACCAGATGCATTATTGTAGGGTAGTTTACTTCGGCAAGATATTTAGGTGAGAAGGAAAGAATTAAATATCATAATTTAAATTTCAAAAGAATTTGTTCTCATTTTGTGCCATAGGCACCATTGCCAATATTATGGAGTGATAGAAAGTGTCGCATGTAACGGTCGGAGATTGTTTGATACAGTTACACATTTCCTACTTTTATTCGAACGTGTACCATTGTTCCAAAGAGGATTCATGCGACCTACAATTGTTTCAAATCAATGATTATGGCTATAGGCAGTAATTATATGTATAATGAATTAGAATATGATGATTGAACATATCACATTAAACGACATAAGAGTTGTCATAAGAGCTTTACTGATTTATTGACAAAGTCGACTTTTGTTAAATCCCAGATAATGGAATCTATGCATCTGCATAGTCTCCGAAGGAAAACGTTCTAGAAATAACAAGTCCATGTATGCATTATCATGTTTCGGTGATACAACTTAACTTGTATCAATCGAACAGCAATGATGTTAATCGCAGTAATTGTTCTAGGAGGATTTCGCATACATTTAATTCACATCAATATGATGAGACGCATATAAGTCTTATCATTTCCAGGGTGTGATCGCTGTCGGCACGTTATGTTCATTTGATATGCCAATTCGGCAATTCAATATTATAATTCTAGGAAGTTGGTATTGTATTTTCATTTTGTCACAAAATGTCTGTTGAATCGCTGAGATAAATATTGGATAGAAATGGTCACAAATACCAATCCTACGCAGGGACTAATCAAACGCAATGGCATCTGCGAATTTGCATATTTTGATAACGATTCTCCTTTCCCACGTCTAACGAAGATTGTCCACAGTTCAAACTATGGTACCTTTCACATACAATTTCTACAAGTCTATCGACCAAAGGAAACATGTTTCTTTACCTGTTGTACAGTTCACGCCTTTCCATCCACTTGTGCAATTGCAACTGTATGAGCCATTTGTGTTGGTACAGGTCCCACCGTTTGGACATGTAAGGTTGGAGGTACATTCATCGACATCTGAAATTCAATACAAAATGATGAATAAGTCGTAACAATTGAGTAACACAGAATCAGTTACACTAATCGTCTCAGTCGAGTTTATGATATTCTGTCTTACTTAACACTTGCTCGCCCAATCCGATTTGATGCCAATGACATTATACTAAATGAGTATTGAGACACTAAATGTGTGAAAAGAGAGCTTCAAGAACCTTCTGTTGGGAACTCGTCCTTCTCTAGGTTAAAACACCATTGAATATTTAACCATCTAATGTAAAATTTGTAAGCAAATGTGCAAATGAGAAAGATCTTTACGTGTGTTTACTATTACAGTTTCTTAATGTTTAATGCATCACTCAAACTTCATTGCCTTTCTTGTCGTTTTCACACGGACAGTAGTAGTAAATTGCATTTCAATTAACTAAATTATACGAATGTTTTAGGGTTCCCAAATGGTCGGCAGCTGAAAGAAATTGTCGTTAGCAATGTAGATAACAAAACAGACTGAATCATCGTCATGTGATAATCGGTGTGGCTGTTGCTAGCCATTTAGATGTATAATGAATCACAACATGCTGTTTGAAGACAAGAAACCTCAGGACAACTGTGATAACTACAAAACTGGTTTAGTGATAGCATTCCAATTTAACCAAATCCATGAAAAGACAACTAACAATCTTCATAGGTCCTGAAATAATAACTTTCTAATACGACACGTAAATATGTGCATTATTGTTTCTCCGAAAAATAGTCTTTACGTGCATCAGTAAACATCAAGAAGCTCATGTCATTAATATGGGTATACGAGAATACTAGGTGTCGTTCTAGAGTAATAGGACTATGTTCTTCTCATCCCAGATGCATTATTGTACGGTAGTTTACTTTGGCAAGAGCATGTTGTGATCCATAGTTCAAACTATGGTACCTTTGACCTATAATTTCTACAAGTCTATCGGTGAAAAGAAGATTGTTTCTTTACCTGTTGTACAGTTCGCGCCTTGCCATCCATTTGTGCAAATGCAAATGTATGAACCATTTGTGTTGATACAGTTACCACCGTTTAAACATGTAAGGTTGGAGGTACATTCATCGACATCTGAAATTCAATACAAAATGATCAATAAGTCGTAACCATTGAGTAACACAGAATCAGTTCCACTAATTGTCTCAGTCCAGTTCATCATATTCTGCTTTATTTAAAACTTGTTTGACCACTCCGATTTGATGCCAATGACATTATACTGAATGAGTATTGCGAAACTAAATGTGTGAAAAGTGAGCTTCAACACCTTTCTGTTTTGAGCTCATCCTTCTCTATGTTAACATACCACTGAATATTTAAGCATCTAATTTAAAATTTGTAAGCCAATCTTCAAATGAGAACGATCTTCACGTGTGTGTACTTTTAAATTTCCTTAATGTTCAATACATCACTCAAACGTCATTGCGTTTTTAGTCATTTTCACACGGCCAGCAGTAGTAAATTGCATTTCAATAAACTAAATTATACGAATGTTTCAGGGTTTCCAAATGGTCGGCAGCATGAAGAAATTGCCGTTAGTATTGTTGATATCAAAACAGACTGAATAATCATCATGTGATAAACGGTATTGCTATTGCTAGCCATTTAGATGTATAATGAATCACAACATGCTGATTGAACACATGAAACCTAACAACAACTGTGATAATGACAGCAGTGGTTTAGTGATAGCATTTACATTTCACCAAATCCTTGAAAAGACAACTTACAATCTTCATAGGTTCTGAGAGAATTACTTTCTTATAATGACACATTAATATGTGCATTACTGTTTGTCAATAAATTATCTTTCCGTGCATCAATAAGGAACAATTAGGCTCCTGTCATTAATATGAGTGTAGAAAACGTTCGGGCATCTTTTTATAGTAATATGTCTACGTTTATTTCTTACCAGATGCATTATTCTAGGGTAGTTTACTTCGGCAAGATATTTAGGTGAGAAGGAAAGAATTAAATATCATAATTTAAATTTCAAAAGAATTTGTTCTCATTTTGTGCCATAGGCACCATTGCCAATATTATGGAGTGATAGAAAGTGTCGCATGTAACGGTCGGAGATTGTTTGATACAGTTACACATTTCCTACTTTTATTCGAACGTGTACCATTGTTCCAAAGAGGATTCATGCCACCTACAATTGTTTCAAATCAATGATTATGGCTATAGGCAGTAATTATATGTATAATGAATTAGAATATGATGATTGAACATATCACATTAAACGACATAAGAGTTGTCATAAGAGTTTTACTGATTTATTGACAAAGTCCACTTTTGTTAAATCCCAGATAATGGAATCTATGCATCTGCATAGTCTCCGAAGGAAAACGTTCTAGAAATAACAAGTCCATGTATGCATTATCATGTTTCGGTGATACAACTTAACTTGTATCAATCGAACAGCAATGATGTTAATCGCAGTAATTGTTCTAGGAGGATTTCGCATACATTTAATTCACATCAATATGATGAGACGCATATAAGTCTTATCATTTCCAGGGTGTGATCGCTGTCGGCACGTTATGTTCATTTGATATGCCAATTCGGCAATTCAATATTATAATTCTAGGAAGTTAGTATTGTATTTTCATTTTGTCACAAAATGTCTGTTGAATCGCTGAGATAAATATTGGATAGAAATGGTCACAAATACCAATCCTACGCAGGGACTAATCAAACGCAATGG
Source organism: Unio delphinus (assembly GCA_029339505.1). Classification (NCBI taxonomy): domain Eukaryota; kingdom Metazoa; phylum Mollusca; class Bivalvia; order Unionida; family Unionidae; genus Unio; species Unio delphinus. The sequence goes on along the minus strand of JAQISU010000036.1, from coordinate 14,215,269 downwards.
CATCTGCGAATTTGCATATTTTGATAACGATTCTCCTTTCCCATGTCTAACGAAGATTGTCCACAGTTCAAACTATGGTACCTTTCACATACAATTTCTACAAGTCTATCGACCAAAGGAAACATGTTTCTTTACCTGTTGTACAGTTCACGCCTTTCCATCCACTTGTGCAATTGCAACTGTATGAGCCATATGTGTTGGTACAGGTCCCACCGTTTGGACATGTAAGGTTGGAGGTACATTCATCGACATCTGAAATTCAATACAAAATGATGAATAAGTCGTAACAATTGAGTAACACAGAATCAGTTACACTAATCGTCTCAGTCGAGTTTATGATATTCTGCCTTACTTAACACTTGCTCGCCCAATCCGATTTGATGCCAATGACATTATACTAAATGAGTATTGAGAAACTAAATGTGTGAAAAGAGAGCTTCAAGAACCTTCTGTTGGGAACTCATCCTTCTCTAGGTTAAAACATCATTGAATATTTAACCATCTAATGTAAAATTTGTAAGCAAATGTGAAAATGAGAAAGATCTTTACGTGTGTTTACTATTACAGTTTCTTAATGTTTAATGCATCACTCAAACTTCATTGCCTTTCTTGTCGTTTTCACAGGGACAGTAGTAGTAAATTGCATTTCAATTAACTAAATTATACGAATGTTTTAGGGTTCACAAATGGTCGGCAGCTGAAAGAAACTGTCGTTAGCAATGTAGATAACAAAACAGACTGAATCATCGTCATGTGATAATCGGTGTGGCTGTTGCTAGCCATTTAGATGTATAATGAATCACAACATGCTGTTTGAAGACAAGAAACCTCAGGACAACTGGGATAACTACAAAACTGGTTTAGTGATAGCATTCCAATTTAACCAAATCCATGAAAAGACAACTAACAATCTTCATAGGTCCTGAAATAATAACTTTCTAATACGACACGTAAATATGTGCATTATTGTTTCTCCGAAAAATTGTCTTTACGTGCATCAGTAGACATCAAGAAGCTCATGTCATTAATATGGGTACACGAGAATACTAGGTGTCGTTCTAGAGTAATAGGACTATGTTGTTCTCATCCCAGATGCATTATTGTACGGTAGTTTACTTTGGCAAGAGCATGTTGTGATCCATAGCTCAAACTATGGTACCTTTGACCTATAATTTCTACAAGTCTATCGGTGAAAAGAAGATTGTTTCTTTACCTGTTGTACAGTTCGCGCCTTGCCATCCATTTGTGCAAATGCAAATGTATGAACCATTTGTGTTTATACAGTTACCACCGTTTAAACATGTAAGGTTGGAGGTACATTCATCGACATCTGAAATTCAATACAAAACGATCAATAAGTCGTAACCATTGAGTAACACAGAATCAGTTCCACTAATTGTCTCAGTCCAGTTCATCATATTCTGCTTTACTTAAGACTTGTTTGACCACTCCGATTTGATGCCAATGACATTATACTGAATGAGTATTGCGAAACTAAATGTGTGAAAAGTGAGCTTCAACACCTTTCTGTTTTGAGCTCATCCTTCTCTATGTTAACATACCACTGAATATTTAAGCATCTAATTTAAAATTTGTAAACCAATCTTCAAATGAGAACGATCTTCACGTGTGTGTACTTTTACATTTCCTTAATGTTCAATACATCACTCAAACGTCATTGCGTTTTTAGTCATTTTCACACGGCCAGCAGTAGTAAATTGCATTTCAATAAACTAAACTATACGAATGTTTCAGGGTTTCCAAATGGTCGGCAGCATGAAGAAATTGCCGTTAGTATTGTTGATATCAAAACAGACTGAATAATCATCATGTGATAAACGGTATTGCTATTGCTAGCCATTTAGATGTATAATGAATCACAACATGCTGATTGAACACATGAAACCTAACAACAACTGTGATAATGACAGCAGTGGTTTAGTGATAGCATTTACATTTCACCAAATCCTTGAAAAGACAACTTACAATCTTCATAGGTTCTGAGAGAATTACTTTCTTATAATGACACATTAATATGTGCATTACTGTTTGTCAATAAATTATCTTTCCGTGCATCAATAAGGAACAATTAGGCTCCTGTCATTAATATGAGTGTAGAAAACGTTCGGGCATCTTTTTATAGTAATATGTCTACGTTTATTTCTTACCAGATGCATTATTCTAGGGTAGTTTACTTCGGCAAGATATTTAGGTGAGAAGGAAAGAATTAAATATCATAATTTAAATTTCAAAAGAATTTGTTCTCATTTTGTGCCATAGGCACCATTGCCAATATTATGGAGTGATAGAAAGTGTCGCATGTAACGGTCGGAGATTGTTTGATACAGTTACACATTTCCTACTTTTATTCGAACGTGTACCATTGTTCCAAAGAGGATTCATGCCACCTACAATTGTTTCAAATCAATGATTATGGCTATAGGCAGTAATTATATGTATAATGAATTAGAATATGATGATTGAACATATCACATTAAACGACATAAGAGTTGTCATAAGAGTTTTACTGATTTATTGACAAAGTCCACTTTTGTTAAATCCCAGATAATGGAATCTATGCATCTGCATAGTCTCCGAAGGAAAACGTTCTAGAAATAACAAGTCCATGTATGCATTATCATGTTTCGGTGATACAACTTAACTTGTATCAATCGAACAGCAATGATGTTAATCGCAGTAATTGTTCTAGGAGGATTTCGCATACATTTAATTCACATCAATATGATGAGACGCATATAAGTCTTATCATTTCCAGGGTGTGATCGCTGTCGGCACGTTATGTTCATTTGATATGCCAATTCGGCAATTCAATATTATAATTCTAGGAAGTTAGTATTGTATTTTCATTTTGTCACAAAATGTCTGTTGAATCGCTGAGATAAATATTGGATAGAAATGGTCACAAATACCAATCCTACGCAGGGACTAATCAAACGCAATGGCATCTGCGAATTTGCATATTTTGATAACGATTCTCCTTTCCCATGTCTAACGAAGATTGTCCACAGTTCAAACTATGGTACCTTTCACATACAATTTCTACAAGTCTATCGACCAAAGGAAACATGTTTCTTTACCTGTTGTACAGTTCACGCCTTTCCATCCACTTGTGCAATTGCAACTGTATGAGCCATATGTGTTGGTACAGGTCCCACCGTTTGGACATGTAAGGTTGGAGGTACATTCATCGACATCTGAAATTCAATACAAAATGATGAATAAGTCGTAACAATTGAGTAACACAGAATCAGTTACACTAATCGTCTCAGTCGAGTTTATGATATTCTGTCTTACTTAACACTTGCTCGCCCAATCCGATTTGATGCCAATGACATTATACTAAATGAGTATTGAGAAACTAAATGTGTGAAAAGAGAGCTTCAAGAACCTTCTGTTGGGAACTCATCCTTCTCTAGGTTAAAACATCATTGAATATTTAACCATCTAATGTAAAATTTGTAAGCAAATGTGAAAATGAGAAAGATCTTTACGTGTGTTTACTATTACAGTTTCTTAATGTTTAATGCATCACTCAAACTTCATTGCCTTTCTTGTCGTTTTCACAGGGACAGTAGTAGTAAATTGCATTTCAATTAACTAAATTATACGAATGTTTTAGGGTTCACAAATGGTCGGCAGCTGAAAGAAACTGTCGTTAGCAATGTAGATAACAAAACAGACTGAATCATCGTCATGTGATAATCGGTGTGGCTGTTGCTAGCCATTTAGATGTATAATGAATCACAACATGCTGTTTGAAGACAAGAAACCTCAGGACAACTGGGATAACTACAAAACTGGTTTAGTGATAGCATTCCAATTTAACCAAATCCATGAAAAGACAACTAACAATCTTCATAGGTCCTGAAATAATAACTTTCTAATACGACACGTAAATATGTGCATTATTGTTTCTCCGAAAAATTGTCTTTACGTGCATCAGTAGACATCAAGAAGCTCATGTCATTAATATGGGTACACGAGAATACTAGGTGTCGTTCTAGAGTAATAGGACTATGTTGTTCTCATCCCAGATGCATTATTGTACGGTAGTTTACTTTGGCAAGAGCATGTTGTGATCCATAGCTCAAACTATGGTACCTTTGACCTATAATTTCTACAAGTCTATCGGTGAAAAGAAGATTGTTTCTTTACCTGTTGTACAGTTCGCGCCTTGCCATCCATTTGTGCAAATGCAAATGTATGAACCATTTGTGTTTATACAGTTACCACCGTTTAAACATGTAAGGTTGGAGGTACATTCATCGACATCTGAAATTCAATACAAAACGATCAATAAGTCGTAACCATTGAGTAACACAGAATCAGTTCCACTAATTGTCTCAGTCCAGTTCATCATATTCTGCTTTACTTAAGACTTGTTTGACCACTCCGATTTGATGCCAATGACATTATACTGAATGAGTATTGCGAAACTAAATGTGTGAAAAGTGAGCTTCAACACCTTTCTGTTTTGAGCTCATCCTTCTCTATGTTAACATACCACTGAATATTTAAGCATCTAATTTAAAATTTGTAAACCAATCTTCAAATGAGAACGATCTTCACGTGTGTGTACTTTTACATTTCCTTAATGTTCAATACATCACTCAAACGTCATTGCGTTTTTAGTCATTTTCACACGGCCAGCAGTAGTAAATTGCATTTCAATAAACTAAACTATACGAATGTTTCAGGGTTTCCAAATGGTCGGCAGCATGAAGAAATTGCCGTTAGTATTGTTGATATCAAAACAGACTGAATAATCATCATGTGATAAACGGTATTGCTATTGCTAGCCATTTAGATGTATAATGAATCACAACATGCTGATTGAACACATGAAACCTAACAACAACTGTGATAATGACAGCAGTGGTTTAGTGATAGCATTTACATTTCACCAAATCCTTGAAAAGACAACTTACAATCTTCATAGGTCCTGAGAGAATTACTTTCTTATAAGGACACATTAATATGTGCATTACTGTTTGTCAATAAATTATCTTTCCGTGCATCAATAAGGAGCAATTAGGCTCCTGTCATTAATATGAGTGTAGAAAACGTTCGGGCATCTTTTATAGTAATATGTCTACGTTTATTTCTTACCAGATGCATTATTGTAGGGTAGTTTACTTCGGCAAGATATTTAGGTGAGAAGGAAAGAATTAAATATCATAATTTAAATTTCAAAAGAATTTGTTCTCATTTTGTGCCATAGGCACCATTGCCAATATTATGGAGTGATAGAAAGTGTCGCATGTAACGGTCGGAGATTGTTTGATACAGTTACACATTTCCTACTTTTATTCGAACGTGTACCATTGTTCCAAAGAGGATTCATGCGACCTACAATTGTTTCAAATCAATGATTATGGCTATAGGCAGTAATTATATGTATAATGAATTAGAATATGATGATTGAACATATCACATTAAACGACATAAGAGTTGTCATAAGAGCTTTACTGATTTATTGACAAAGTCGACTTTTGTTAAATCCCAGATAATGGAATCTATGCATCTGCATAGTCTCCGAAGGAAAACGTTCTAGAAATAACAAGTCCATGTATGCATTATCATGTTTCGGTGATACAACTTAACTTGTATCAATCGAACAGCAATGATGTTAATCGCAGTAATTGTTCTAGGAGGATTTCGCATACATTTAATTCACATCAATATGATGAGACGCATATAAGTCTTATCATTTCCAGGGTGTGATCGCTGTCGGCACGTTATGTTCATTTGATATGCCAATTCGGCAATTCAATATTATAATTCTAGGAAGTTGGTATTGTATTTTCATTTTGTCACAAAATGTCTGTTGAATCGCTGAGATAAATATTGGATAGAAATGGTCACAAATACCAATCCTACGCAGGGACTAATCAAACGCAATGGCATCTGCGAATTTGCATATTTTGATAACGATTCTCCTTTCCCACGTCTAACGAAGATTGTCCACAGTTCAAACTATGGTACCTTTCACATACAATTTCTACAAGTCTATCGACCAAAGGAAACATGTTTCTTTACCTGTTGTACAGTTCACGCCTTTCCATCCACTTGTGCAATTGCAACTGTATGAGCCATTTGTGTTGGTACAGGTCCCACCGTTTGGACATGTAAGGTTGGAGGTACATTCATCGACATCTGAAATTCAATACAAAATGATGAATAAGTCGTAACAATTGAGTAACACAGAATCAGTTACACTAATCGTCTCAGTCGAGTTTATGATATTCTGTCTTACTTAACACTTGCTCGCCCAATCCGATTTGATGCCAATGACATTATACTAAATGAGTATTGAGACACTAAATGTGTGAAAAGAGAGCTTCAAGAACCTTCTGTTGGGAACTCGTCCTTCTCTAGGTTAAAACACCATTGAATATTTAACCATCTAATGTAAAATTTGTAAGCAAATGTGCAAATGAGAAAGATCTTTACGTGTGTTTACTATTACAGTTTCTTAATGTTTAATGCATCACTCAAACTTCATTGCCTTTCTTGTCGTTTTCACACGGACAGTAGTAGTAAATTGCATTTCAATTAACTAAATTATACGAATGTTTTAGGGTTCCCAAATGGTCGGCAGCTGAAAGAAATTGTCGTTAGCAATGTAGATAACAAAACAGACTGAATCATCGTCATGTGATAATCGGTGTGGCTGTTGCTAGCCATTTAGATGTATAATGAATCACAACATGCTGTTTGAAGACAAGAAACCTCAGGACAACTGTGATAACTACAAAACTGGTTTAGTGATAGCATTCCAATTTAACCAAATCCATGAAAAGACAACTAACAATCTTCATAGGTCCTGAAATAATAACTTTCTAATACGACACGTAAATATGTGCATTATTGTTTCTCCGAAAAATAGTCTTTACGTGCATCAGTAAACATCAAGAAGCTCATGTCATTAATATGGGTATACGAGAATACTAGGTGTCGTTCTAGAGTAATAGGACTATGTTCTTCTCATCCCAGATGCATTATTGTACGGTAGTTTACTTTGGCAAGAGCATGTTGTGATCCATAGTTCAAACTATGGTACCTTTGACCTATAATTTCTACAAGTCTATCGGTGAAAAGAAGATTGTTTCTTTACCTGTTGTACAGTTCGCGCCTTGCCATCCATTTGTGCAAATGCAAATGTATGAACCATTTGTGTTGATACAGTTACCACCGTTTAAACATGTAAGGTTGGAGGTACATTCATCGACATCTGAAATTCAATACAAAATGATCAATAAGTCGTAACCATTGAGTAACACAGAATCAGTTCCACTAATTGTCTCAGTCCAGTTCATCATATTCTGCTTTATTTAAAACTTGTTTGACCACTCCGATTTGATGCCAATGACATTATACTGAATGAGTATTGCGAAACTAAATGTGTGAAAAGTGAGCTTCAACACCTTTCTGTTTTGAGCTCATCCTTCTCTATGTTAACATACCACTGAATATTTAAGCACCTAATTTAAAATTTGTAAGCCAATCTTCAAATGAGAACGATCTTCACGTGTGTGTACTTTTACATTTCCTTAATGTTCAATACATCACTCAAACGTCATTGCGTTTTTAGTCATTTTCACACGGCCAGCAGTAGTAAATTGCATTTCAATAAACTAAATTATACGAATGTTTCAGGGTTTCCAAATGGTCGGCAGCATGAAGAAATTGCCGTTAGTATTGTTGATATCAAAACAGACTGAATAATCATCATGTGATAAACGGTATTGCTATTGCTAGCCATTTAGATGTATAATGAATCACAACATGCTGATTGAACACATGAAACCTAACAACAACTGTGATAATGACAGCAGTGGTTTAGTGATAGCATTTACATTTCACCAAATCCTTGAAAAGACAACTTACAATCTTCATAGGTTCTGAGAGAATTACTTTCTTATAATGACACATTAATATGTGCATTACTGTTTGTCAATAAATTATCTTTCCGTGCATCAATAAGGAACAATTAGGCTCCTGTCATTAATATGAGTGTAGAAAACGTTCGGGCATCTTTTTATAGTAATATGTCTACGTTTATTTCTTACCAGATGCATTATTCTAGGGTAGTTTACTTCGGCAAGATATTTAGGTGAGAAGGAAAGAATTAAATATCATAATTTAAATTTCAAAAGAATTTGTTCTCATTTTGTGCCATAGGCACCATTGCCAATATTATGGAGTGATAGAAAGTGTCGCATGTAACGGTCGGAGATTGTTTGATACAGTTACACATTTCCTACTTTTATTCGAACGTGTACCATTGTTCCAAAGAGGATTCATGCCACCTACAATTGTTTCAAATCAATGATTATGGCTATAGGCAGTAATTATATGTATAATGAATTAGAATATGATGATTGAACATATCACATTAAACGACATAAGAGTTGTCATAAGAGTTTTACTGATTTATTGACAAAGTCCACTTTTGTTAAATCCCAGATAATGGAATCTATGCATCTGCATAGTCTCCGAAGGAAAACGTTCTAGAAATAACAAGTCCATGTATGCATTATCATGTTTCGGTGATACAACTTAACTTGTATCAATCGAACAGCAATGATGTTAATCGCAGTAATTGTTCTAGGAGGATTTCGCATACATTTAATTCACATCAATATGATGAGACGCATATAAGTCTTATCATTTCCAGGGTGTGATCGCTGTCGGCACGTTATGTTCATTTGATATGCCAATTCGGCAATTCAATATTATAATTCTAGGAAGTTAGTATTGTATTTTCATTTTGTCACAAAATGTCTGTTGAATCGCTGAGATAAATATTGGATAGAAATGGTCACAAATACCAATCCTACGCAGGGACTAATCAAACGCAATGGCATCTGCGAATTTGCATATTTTGATAACGATTCTCCTTTCCCATGTCTAACGAAGATTGTCCACAGTTCAAACTATGGTACCTTTCACATACAATTTCTACAAGTCTATCGACCAAAGGAAACATGTTTCTTTACCTGTTGTACAGTTCACGCCTTTCCATCCACTTGTGCAATTGCAACTGTATGAGCCATATGTGTTGGTACAGGTCCCACCGTTTGGACATGTAAGGTTGGAGGTACATTCATCGACATCTGAAATTCAATACAAAATGATGAATAAGTCGTAACAATTGAGTAACACAGAATCAGTTACACTAATCGTCTCAGTCGAGTTTATGATATTCTGTCTTACTTAACACTTGCTCGCCCAATCCGATTTGATGCCAATGACATTATACTAAATGAGTATTGAGAAACTAAATGTGTGAAAAGAGAGCTTCAAGAACCTTCTGTTGGGAACTCATCCTTCTCTAGGTTAAAACATCATTGAATATTTAACCATCTAATGTAAAATTTGTAAGCAAATGTGAAAATGAGAAAGATCTTTACGTGTGTTTACTATTACAGTTTCTTAATGTTTAATGCATCACTCAAACTTCATTGCCTTTCTTGTCGTTTTCACAGGGACAGTAGTAGTAAATTGCATTTCAATTAACTAAATTATACGAATGTTTTAGGGTTCACAAATGGTCGGCAGCTGAAAGAAACTGTCGTTAGCAATGTAGATAACAAAACAGACTGAATCATCGTCATGTGATAATCGGTGTGGCTGTTGCTAGCCATTTAGATGTATAATGAATCACAACATGCTGTTTGAAGACAAGAAACCTCAGGACAACTGGGATAACTACAAAACTGGTTTAGTGATAGCATTCCAATTTAACCAAATCCATGAAAAGACAACTAACAATCTTCATAGGTCCTGAAATAATAACTTTCTAATACGACACGTAAATATGTGCATTATTGTTTCTCCGAAAAATTGTCTTTACGTGCATCAGTAGACATCAAGAAGCTCATGTCATTAATATGGGTACACGAGAATACTAGGTGTCGTTCTAGAGTAATAGGACTATGTTGTTCTCATCCCAGATGCATTATTGTACGGTAGTTTACTTTGGCAAGAGCATGTTGTGATCCATAGCTCAAACTATGGTACCTTTGACCTATAATTTCTACAAGTCTATCGGTGAAAAGAAGATTGTTTCTTTACCTGTTGTACAGTTCGCGCCTTGCCATCCATTTGTGCAAATGCAAATGTATGAACCATTTGTGTTTATACAGTTACCACCGTTTAAACATGTAAGGTTGGAGGTACATTCATCGACATCTGAAATTCAATACAAAACGATCAATAAGTCGTAACCATTGAGTAACACAGAATCAGTTCCACTAATTGTCTCAGTCCAGTTCATCATATTCTGCTTTACTTAAGACTTGTTTGACCACTCCGATTTGATGCCAATGACATTATACTGAATGAGTATTGCGAAACTAAATGTGTGAAAAGTGAGCTTCAACACCTTTCTGTTTTGAGCTCATCCTTCTCTATGTTAACATACCACTGAATATTTAAGCATCTAATTTAAAATTTGTAAACCAATCTTCAAATGAGAACGATCTTCACGTGTGTGTACTTTTACATTTCCTTAATGTTCAATACATCACTCAAACGTCATTGCGTTTTTAGTCATTTTCACACGGCCAGCAGTAGTAAATTGCATTTCAATAAACTAAACTATACGAATGTTTCAGGGTTTCCAAATGGTCGGCAGCATGAAGAAATTGCCGTTAGTATTGTTGATATCAAAACAGACTGAATAATCATCATGTGATAAACGGTATTGCTATTGCTAGCCATTTAGATGTATAATGAATCACAACATGCTGATTGAACACATGAAACCTAACAACAACTGTGATAATGACAGCAGTGGTTTAGTGATAGCATTTACATTTCACCAAATCCTTGAAAAGACAACTTACAATCTTCATAGGTTCTGAGAGAATTACTTTCTTATAAGGACACATTAATATGTGCATTACTGTTTGTCAATAAATTATCTTTCCGTGCATCAATAAGGAACAATTAGGCTCCTGTCATTAATATGAGTGTAGAAAACGTTCGGGCATCTTTTTATAGTAATATGTCTACGTTTATTTCTTACCAGATGCATTATTCTAGGGTAGTTTACTTCGGCAAGATATTTAGGTGAGAAGGAAAGAATTAAATATCATAATTTAAATTTCAAAAGAATTTGTTCTCATTTTGTGCCATAGGCACCATTGCCAATATTATGGAGTGATAGAAAGTGTCGCATGTAACGGTCGGAGATTGTTTGATACAGTTACACATTTCCTACTTTTATTCGAACGTGTACCATTGTTCCAAAGAGGATTCATGCCACCTACAATTGTTTCAAATCAATGATTATGGCTATAGGCAGTAATTATATGTATAATGAATTAGAATATGATGATTGAACATATCACATTAAACGACATAAGAGTTGTCATAAGAGTTTTACTGATTTATTGACAAAGTCCACTTTTGTTAAATCCCAGATAATGGAATCTATGCATCTGCATAGTCTCCGAAGGAAAACGTTCTAGAAATAACAAGTCCATGTATGCATTATCATGTTTCGGTGATACAACTTAACTTGTATCAATCGAACAGCAATGATGTTAATCGCAGTAATTGTTCTAGGAGGATTTCGCATACATTTAATTCACATCAATATGATGAGACGCATATAAGTCTTATCATTTCCAGGGTGTGATCGCTGTCGGCACGTTATGTTCATTTGATATGCCAATTCGGCAATTCAATATTATAATTCTAGGAAGTTAGTATTGTATTTTCATTTTGTCACAAAATGTCTGTTGAATCGCTGAGATAAATATTGGATAGAAATGGTCACAAATACCAATCCTACGCAGGGACTAATCAAACGCAATGGCATCTGCGAATTTGCATATTTTGATAACGATTCTCCTTTCCCATGTCTAACGAAGATTGTCCACAGTTCAAACTATGGTACCTTTCACATACAATTTCTACAAGTCTATCGACCAAAGGAAACATGTTTCTTTACCTGTTGTACAGTTCACGCCTTTCCATCCACTTGTGCAATTGCAACTGTATGAGCCATATGTGTTGGTACAGGTCCCACCGTTTGGACATGTAAGGTTGGAGGTACATTCATCGACATCTGAAATTCAATACAAAATGATGAATAAGTCGTAACAATTGAGTAACACAGAATCAGTTACACTAATCGTCTCAGTCGAGTTTATGATATTCTGTCTTACTTAACACTTGCTCGCCCAATCCGATTTGATGCCAATGACATTATACTAAATGAGTATTGAGAAACTAAATGTGTGAAAAGAGAGCTTCAAGAACCTTCTGTTGGGAACTCATCCTTCTCTAGGTTAAAACACCATTGAATATTTAACCATCTAATGTAAAATTTGTAAGCAAATGTGCAAATGAGAAAGATCTTTACGTGTGTTTACTATTACAGTTTCTTAATGTTTAATGCATCACTCAAACTTCATTGCCTTTCTTGTCGTTTTCATACGGACAGTAGTAGTAAATTGCATTTCAATTAACTAAATTATACGAATGTTTTAGGGTTCCCAAATGGTCGGCAGCTGAAAGAAATTGTCGTTAGCAATGTAGATAACAAAACAGACTGAATCATCGTCATGTGATAATCGGTGTGGCTGTTGCTAGCCATTTAGATGTATAATGAATCACAACATGCTGTTTGAAGACAAGAAACCTCAGGACAACTGTGATAACTACAAAACTGGTTTAGTGATAGCATTCCAATTTAACCAAATCCATGAAAAGACAACTAACAATCTTCATAGGTCCTGAAATAATAACTTTCTAATACGACACGTAAATATGTGCATTATTGTACCTCCGAAAAATTGTCTTTACGTGCATCAGTAGACATCAAGAAGCTCATGTCATTAATATGGGTACACGAGAATACTAGGTGTCGTTCTAGAGTAATAGGACTATGTTGTTCTCATCCCAGATGCATTATTGTACGGTGGTTTACTTTGGCAAGAGCATGTTGTGATCCATAGTTCAAACTATGGTACCTTTGACCTATAATTTCTACAAGTCTATCGGTGAAAAGAAGATTGTTTTTTTACCTGTTGTACAGTTCGCGCCTTGCCATCCATTTGTGCAAATGCAAATGTATGAACCATTTGTGTTGATACAGTTACCACCGTTTAAACATGTAAGGTTGGAGGTACATTCATCGACATCTGAAATTCAATACAAAATGATCAATAAGTCGTAACCATTGAGTAACACAGAATCAGTTCCACTAATTGTCTCAGTCCAGTTCATCATATTCTGCTTTATTTAAGACTTGTTTGACCACTCCGATTTGATGCCAATGACATACTGAATGAGTATTGCGAAACTAAATGTGTGAAAAGTGAGCTTCAACACCTTTCTGTTTTGAGCTCATCCTTCTCTATGTTAACATACCACTGAATATTTAAGCATCTAATTTAAAATTTGTAAACCAATCTTCAAATGAGAACGATCTTCACGTGTGTGTACTTTTACATTTCCTTAATGTTCAATACATCACTCAAACGTCATTGCGTTTTTAGTCATTTTCACACGGCCAGCAGTAGTAAATTGCATTTCAATAAACTAAATTATACGAATGTTTCAGGGTTTCCAAATGGTCGGGAGCATGAAGAAATTGCCGTTAGTATTGTTGATATCAAAACAGACTGAATAATCATCATGTGATAAACGGTATTGCTATTGCTAGCCATTTAGATGTATAATGAATCACAACATGCTGACTGAACACATGAAACCTAACAACAACTGTGATAATGACAGCAGTGGTTTAGTGATAGCATTTACATTTAACCAAATCCTTGAAAAGACAACTTACAATCTTCATAGGTCCTGAGAGAATTACTTTCTTATAACGACACATTAATATGTGCATTACTGTTTGTCAATAAATTATCTTTCCGTGCATCAATAAGGAGCAATTAGGCTCCTGTCATTAATATGAGTGTAGAAAACGTTCGGGCATCTTTTTATAGTAATATGTCTACGTTTATTTCTTACCAGATGCATTATTCTAGGGTAGTTTACTTCGGCAAGATATTTAGGTGAGAAGGAAAGAATTAAATATCATAATTTAAATTTCAAAAGAATTTGTTCTCATTTTGTGCCATAGGCACCATTGCCAATATTATGGAGTGATAGAAAGTGTCGCATGTAACGGTCGGAGATTGTTTGATACAGTTACACATTTCCTACTTTTATTCGAACGTGTACCATTGTTCCAAAGAGGATTCATGCCACCTACAATTGTTTCAAATCAATGATTATGGCTATAGGCAGTAATTATATGTATAATGAATTAGAATATGATGATTGAACATATCACATTAAACGACATAAGAGTTGTCATAAGAGTTTTACTGATTTATTGACAAAGTCCACTTTTGTTAAATCCCAGATAATGGAATCTATGCATCTGCATAGTCTCCGAAGGAAAACGTTCTAGAAATAACAAGTCCATGTATGCATTATCATGTTTCGGTGATACAACTTAACTTGTATCAATCGAACAGCAATGATGTTAATCGCAGTAATTGTTCTAGGAGGATTTCGCATACATTTAATTCACATCAATATGATGAGACGCATATAAGTCTTATCATTTCCAGGGTGTGATCGCTGTCGGCACGTTATGTTCATTTGATATGCCAATTCGGCAATTCAATATTATAATTCTAGGAAGTTAGTATTGTATTTTCATTTTGTCACAAAATGTCTGTTGAATCGCTGAGATAAATATTGGATAGAAATGGTCACAAATACCAATCCTACGCAGGGACTAATCAAACGCAATGGCATCTGCGAATTTGCATATTTTGATAACGATTCTCCTTTCCCATGTCTAACGAAGATTGTCCACAGTTCAAACTATGGTACCTTTCACATACAATTTCTACAAGTCTATCGACCAAAGGAAACATGTTTCTTTACCTGTTGTACAGTTCACGCCTTTCCATCCACTTGTGCAATTGCAACTGTATGAGCCATATGTGTTGGTACAGGTCCCACCGTTTGGACATGTAAGGTTGGAGGTACATTCATCGACATCTGAAATTCAATACAAAATGATGAATAAGTCGTAACAATTGAGTAACACAGAATCAGTTACACTAATCGTCTCAGTCGAGTTTATGATATTCTGTCTTACTTAACACTTGCTCGCCCAATCCGATTTGATGCCAATGACATTATACTAAATGAGTATTGAGAAACTAAATGTGTGAAAAGAGAGCTTCAAGAACCTTCTGTTGGGAACTCATCCTTCTCTAGGTTAAAACACCATTGAATATTTAACCATCTAATGTAAAATTTGTAAGCAAATGTGCAAATGAGAAAGATCTTTACGTGTGTTTACTATTACAGTTTCTTAATGTTTAATGCATCACTCAAACTTCATTGCCTTTCTTGTCGTTTTCATACGGACAGTAGTAGTAAATTGCATTTCAATTAACTAAATTATACGAATGTTTTAGGGTTCCCAAATGGTCGGCAGCTGAAAGAAATTGTCGTTAGCAATGTAGATAACAAAACAGACTGAATCATCGTCATGTGATAATCGGTGTGGCTGTTGCTAGCCATTTAGATGTATAATGAATCACAACATGCTGTTTGAAGACAAGAAACCTCAGGACAACTGTGATAACTACAAAACTGGTTTAGTGATAGCATTCCAATTTAACCAAATCCATGAAAAGACAACTAACAATCTTCATAGGTCCTGAAATAATAACTTTCTAATACGACACGTAAATATGTGCATTATTGTACCTCCGAAAAATTGTCTTTACGTGCATCAGTAGACATCAAGAAGCTCATGTCATTAATATGGGTACACGAGAATACTAGGTGTCGTTCTAGAGTAATAGGACTATGTTGTTCTCATCCCAGATGCATTATTGTACGGTGGTTTACTTTGGCAAGAGCATGTTGTGATCCATAGTTCAAACTATGGTACCTTTGACCTATAATTTCTACAAGTCTATCGGTGAAAAGAAGATTGTTTTTTTACCTGTTGTACAGTTCGCGCCTTGCCATCCATTTGTGCAAATGCAAATGTATGAACCATTTGTGTTGATACAGTTACCACCGTTTAAACATGTAAGGTTGGAGGTACATTCATCGACATCTGAAATTCAATACAAAATGATCAATAAGTCGTAACCATTGAGTAACACAGAATCAGTTCCACTAATTGTCTCAGTCCAGTTCATCATATTCTGCTTTATTTAAGACTTGTTTGACCACTCCGATTTGATGCCAATGACATACTGAATGAGTATTGCGAAACTAAATGTGTGAAAAGTGAGCTTCAACACCTTTCTGTTTTGAGCTCATCCTTCTCTATGTTAACATACCACTGAATATTTAAGCATCTAATTTAAAATTTGTAAACCAATCTTCAAATGAGAACGATCTTCACGTGTGTGTACTTTTACATTTCCTTAATGTTCAATACATCACTCAAACGTCATTGCGTTTTTAGTCATTTTCACACGGCCAGCAGTAGTAAATTGCATTTCAATAAACTAAATTATACGAATGTTTCAGGGTTTCCAAATGGTCGGGAGCATGAAGAAATTGCCGTTAGTATTGTTGATATCAAAACAGACTGAATAATCATCATGTGATAAACGGTATTGCTATTGCTAGCCATTTAGATGTATAATGAATCACAACATGCTGACTGAACACATGAAACCTAACAACAACTGTGATAATGACAGCAGTGGTTTAGTGATAGCATTTACATTTAACCAAATCCTTGAAAAGACAACTTACAATCTTCATAGGTCCTGAGAGAATTACTTTCTTATAACGACACATTAATATGTGCATTACTGTTTGTCAATAAATTATCTTTCCGTGCATCAATAAGGAGCAATTAGGCTCCTGTCATTAATATGAGTGTAGAAAACGTTCGGGCATCTTTTTATAGTAATATGTCTACGTTTATTTCTTACCAGATGCATTATTCTAGGGTAGTTTACTTCGGCAAGATATTTAGGTGAGAAGGAAAGAATTAAATATCATAATTTAAATTTCAAAAGAATTTGTTCTCATTTTGTGCCATAGGCACCATTGCCAATATTATGGAGTGATAGAAAGTGTCGCATGTAACGGTCGGAGATTGTTTGATACAGTTACACATTTCCTACTTTTATTCGAACGTGTACCATTGTTCCAAAGAGGATTCATGCCACCTACAATTGTTTCAAATCAATGATTATGGCTATAGGCAGTAATTATATGTATAATGAATTAGAATATGATGATTGAACATATCACATTAAACGACATAAGAGTTGTCATAAGAGTTTTACTGATTTATTGACAAAGTCCACTTTTGTTAAATCCCAGATAATGGAATCTATGCATCTGCATAGTCTCCGAAGGAAAACGTTCTAGAAATAACAAGTCCATGTATGCATTATCATGTTTCGGTGATACAACTTAACTTGTATCAATCGAACAGCAATGATGTTAATCGCAGTAATTGTTCTAGGAGGATTTCGCATACATTTAATTCACATCAATATGATGAGACGCATATAAGTCTTATCATTTCCAGGGTGTGATCGCTGTCGGCACGTTATGTTCATTTGATATGCCAATTCGGCAATTCAATATTATAATTCTAGGAAGTTAGTATTGTATTTTCATTTTGTCACAAAATGTCTGTTGAATCGCTGAGATAAATATTGGATAGAAATGGTCACAAATACCAATCCTACGCAGGGACTAATCAAACGCAATGGCATCTGCGAATTTGCATATTTTGATAACGATTCTCCTTTCCCATGTCTAACGAAGATTGTCCACAGTTCAAACTATGGTACCTTTCACATACAATTTCTACAAGTCTATCGACCAAAGGAAACATGTTTCTTTACCTGTTGTACAGTTCACGCCTTTCCATCCACTTGTGCAATTGCAACTGTATGAGCCATATGTGTTGGTACAGGTCCCACCGTTTGGACATGTAAGGTTGGAGGTACATTCATCGACATCTGAAATTCAATACAAAATGATGAATAAGTCGTAACAATTGAGTAACACAGAATCAGTTACACTAATCGTCTCAGTCGAGTTTATGATATTCTGTCTTACTTAACACTTGCTCGCCCAATCCGATTTGATGCCAATGACATTATACTAAATGAGTATTGAGAAACTAAATGTGTGAAAAGAGAGCTTCAAGAACCTTCTGTTGGGAACTCATCCTTCTCTAGGTTAAAACACCATTGAATATTTAACCATCTAATGTAAAATTTGTAAGCAAATGTGAAAATGAGAAAGATCTTTACGTGTGTTTACTATTACAGTTTCTTAATGTTTAATGCATCACTCAAACTTCATTGCCTTTCTTGTCGTTTTCACAGGGACAGTAGTAGTAAATTGCATTTCAATTAACTAAATTATACGAATGTTTTAGGGTTCACAAATGGTCGGCAGCTGAAAGAAACTGTCGTTAGCAATGTAGATAACAAAACAGACTGAATCATCGTCATGTGATAATCGGTGTGGCTGTTGCTAGCCATTTAGATGTATAATGAATCACAACATGCTGTTTGAAGACAAGAAACCTCAGGACAACTGGGATAACTACAAAACTGGTTTAGTGATAGCATTCCAATTTAACCAAATCCATGAAAAGACAACTAACAATCTTCATAGGTCCTGAAATAATAACTTTCTAATACGACACGTAAATATGTGCATTATTGTTTCTCCGAAAAATTGTCTTTACGTGCATCAGTAGACATCAAGAAGCTCATGTCATTAATATGGGTACACGAGAATACTAGGTGTCGTTCTAGAGTAATAGGACTATGTTGTTCTCATCCCAGATGCATTATTGTACGGTAGTTTACTTTGGCAAGAGCATGTTGTGATCCATAGCTCAAACTATGGTACCTTTGACCTATAATTTCTACAAGTCTATCGGTGAAAAGAAGATTGTTTCTTTACCTGTTGTACAGTTCGCGCCTTGCCATCCATTTGTGCAAATGCAAATGTATGAACCATTTGTGTTTATACAGTTACCACCGTTTAAACATGTAAGGTTGGAGGTACATTCATCGA
This sequence comes from Unio delphinus, assembly GCA_029339505.1. NCBI lineage: Eukaryota > Metazoa > Mollusca > Bivalvia > Unionida > Unionidae > Unio > Unio delphinus. The sequence goes on along the minus strand of JAQISU010000036.1, from coordinate 14,196,171 downwards.
CATCTGAAATTCAATACAAAACGATCAATAAGTCGTAACCATTGAGTAACACAGAATCAGTTCCACTAATTGTCTCAGTCCAGTTCATCATATTCTGCTTTACTTAAGACTTGTTTGACCACTCCGATTTGATGCCAATGACATTATACTGAATGAGTATTGCGAAACTAAATGTGTGAAAAGTGAGCTTCAACACCTTTCTGTTTTGAGCTCATCCTTCTCTATGTTAACATACCACTGAATATTTAAGCATCTAATTTAAAATTTGTAAACCAATCTTCAAATGAGAACGATCTTCACGTGTGTGTACTTTTACATTTCCTTAATGTTCAATACATCACTCAAACGTCATTGCGTTTTTAGTCATTTTCACACGGCCAGCAGTAGTAAATTGCATTTCAATAAACTAAACTATACGAATGTTTCAGGGTTTCCAAATGGTCGGCAGCATGAAGAAATTGCCGTTAGTATTGTTGATATCAAAACAGACTGAATAATCATCATGTGATAAACGGTATTGCTATTGCTAGCCATTTAGATGTATAATGAATCACAACATGCTGATTGAACACATGAAACCTAACAACAACTGTGATAATGACAGCAGTGGTTTAGTGATAGCATTTACATTTCACCAAATCCTTGAAAAGACAACTTACAATCTTCATAGGTCCTGAGAGAATTACTTTCTTATAAGGACACATTAATATGTGCATTACTGTTTGTCAATAAATTATCTTTCCGTGCATCAATAAGGAGCAATTAGGCTCCTGTCATTAATATGAGTGTAGAAAACGTTCGGGCATCTTTTATATTAATATGTCTACGTTTATTTCTTACCAGATGCATTATTGTAGGGTAGTTTACTTCGGCAAGATATTTAGGTGAGAAGGAAAGAATTAAATATCATAATTTAAATTTCAAAAGAATTTGTTCTCATTTTGTGCCATAGGCACCATTGACAATATTATGGAGTGATAGAAAGTGTCGCATGTAACGGTCGGAGATTGTTTGATACAGTTACACATTTCCTACTTTTATTCGAACGTGTACCATTGTTCCAAAGAGGATTCATGCGACCTACAATTGTTTCAAATCAATGATTATGGCTATAGGCAGTAATTATATGTATAATGAATTAGAATATGATGATTGAACATATCACATTAAACGACATAAGAGTTGTCATAAGAGCTTTACTGATTTATTGACAAAGTCGACTTTTGTTAAATCCCAGATAATGGAATCTATGCATCTGCATAGTCTCCGAAGGAAAACGTTCTAGAAATAACAAGTCCATGTATGCATTATCATGTTTCGGTGATACAACTTAACTTTTATCAATCGAACAGCAATGATGTTAATCGCAGTAATTTTTCTAGGAGGATTTCGCATACATTTAATTCACATCAATATGATGAGACGCATATAAGTCTTATCATTTCCAGGGTGTGATCGCTGTCGGCACGTTATGTTCATTTGATATGCCAATTCGGCAATTCAATATTATAATTCTAGGAAGTTAGTATTGTATTTTCATTTTGTCAAAAAATGTCTGTTGAATCGCTGAGATAAGTATTGGATAGAAATGGTCACAAATACCAATCCTACGCAGGGACTAATCAAACGCAATGGCATCTGCGAATTTGCATATTTTGATAACGATTCTCCTTTCCCATGTCTAACGAAGATTGTCCACAGTTCAAACTATGGTACCTTTCACATACAATTTCTACAAGTCTATCGACCAAAGGAAACATGTTTCTTTACCTGTTGTACAGTTCACGCCTTTCCATCCACTTGTGCAATTGCAACTGTATGAGCCATATGTGTTGGTACAGGTCCCACCGTTTGGACATGTAAGGTTGGAGGTACATTCATCGACATCTGAAATTCAATACAAAATGATGAATAAGTCGTAACAATTGAGTAACACAGAATCAGTTACACTAATCGTCTCAGTCGAGTTTATGATATTCTGTCTTACTTAACACTTGCTCGCCCAATCCGATTTGATGCCAATGACATTATACTAAATGAGTATTGAGAAACTAAATGTGTGAAAAGAGAGCTTCAAGAACCTTCTGTTGGGAACTCATCCTTCTCTAGGTTAAAACACCATTGAATATTTAACCATCTAATGTAAAATTTGTAAGCAAATGTGCAAATGAGAAAGATCTTTACGTGTGTTTACTATTACAGTTTCTTAATGTTTAATGCATCACTCAAACTTCATTGCCTTTCTTGTCCTTTTTATACGGACAGTAGTAGTAAATTGCATTTCAATTAACTAAATTATACGAATGTTTTAGGGTTCCCAAATGGTCGGCAGCTGAAAGAAATTGTCGTTAGCAATGTAGATAACAAAACAGACTGAATCATCGTCATGTGATAATCGGTGTGGCTGTTGCTAGCCATTTAGATGTATAATGAATCACAACATGCTGTTTGAAGACAAGAAACCTCAGGACAACTGTGATAACTACAAAACTGGTTTAGTGATAGCATTCCAATTTAACCAAATCCATGAAAAGACAACTAACAATCTTCATAGGTCCTGAAATAATAACTTTCTAATACGACACGTAAATATGTGCATTATTGTTTCTCCGAAAAATTGTCTTTACGTGCATCAGTAGACATCAAGAAGCTCATGTCATTAATATGGGTACACGAGAATACTAGGTGTCGTTCTAGAGTAATAGGACTATGTTGTTCTCATCCCAGATGCATTATTGTACGGTGGTTTACTTTGGCAAGAGCATGTTGTGATCCATAGTTCAAACTATGGTACCTTTGACCTATAATTTCTACAAGTCTATCGGTGAAAAGAAGATTGTTTCTTTACCTGTTGTACAGTTCGCGCCTTGCCATCCATTTGTGCAAATGCAAATGTATGAACCATTTGTGTTGATACAGTTACCACCGTTTAAACATGTAAGGTTGGAGGTACATTCATCGACATCTGAAATTCAATACAAAATGATCAATAAGTCGTAACCATTGAGTAACACAGAATCAGTTCCACTAATTGTCTCAGTCCAGTTCATCATATTCTACTTTATTTAAGACTTGTTTGACCACTCCGATTTGATGCCAATGACATACTGAATGAGTATTGCGAAACTAAATGTGTGAAAAGTGAGCTTCAACACCTTTCTGTTTTGAGCTCATCCTTCTCTATGATAACATACCACTTAATATTTAAGCATCTAATTTAAAATTTGTAAACCAATCTTCAAATGAGAACGATCTTCACGTGTGTGTACTTTTACATTTCCTTAATGTTCAATACATCACTCAAACGTCATTGCGTTTTTAGTCATTTTCACACGGCCAGCAGTAGTAAATTGCATTTCAATAAACTAAATTATACGAATGTTTCAGGGTTTCCAAATGGTCGGCAGCATGAAGAAATTGCCGTTAGTATTGTTGATATCAAAACAGACTGAATAATCATCATGTGATAAACGGTATTGCTATTGCTAGCCATTTAGATGTATAATGAATCACAACATGCTGACTGAACACATGAAACCTAACAACAACTGTGATAATGACAGCAGTGGTTTAGTGATAGCATTTACATTTAACCAAATCCTTGAAAAGACAACTTACAATCTTCATAGGTCCTGAGAGAATTACTTTCTTATAACGACACATTAATATGTGCATTACTGTTTGTCAATAAATTATCCTTCCGTGCATCAATAAGGAGCAATTAGGCTCATGTCATTAATATGAGTGTAGAAAACGTTCGGGCATCTTTTTATAGTAATATGTCTACGTTTATTTCTTACCAGATGCATTATTGTAGGGTAGTTTACTTCGGCAAGATATTTAGGTGAGAAGGAAAGAATTAAATATCATAATTTAAATTTAAAAAGAATGTGTTCTCATTTTGTGCCATAGGCACCATTGCCAATGATATGGAGTGATAGAAAGTGTCGCAGTAACGGTCGGAGATGTTTGATACAGTTACACATTTCCTACTTTTATTCGAACGTGTACCATTGTTCCAAAGAGGATTCATGCGACCTACAATTGTTTCAAATCAATGATTATGGCTATAGGCAGTAATTATATGTATAATGAATTAGAATATGATGATTGAACATATCACATTAAACGACATAAGAGTTGTCATAAGAGCTTTACTGATTTATTGACAAAGTCGACTTTTGTTAAATCCCAGATAATGGAATCTATGCATCTGCATAGTCTCCGAAGGAAAACGTTCTAGAAATAACAAGTCCATGTATGCATTATCATGTTTCGGTGATACAACTTAACTTGTATCAATCGAACAGCAATGATGTTAATCGCAGTAATTGTTCTAGGAGGATTTCGCATACATTTAATTCACATCAATATGATGAAACGCATATAAGTCTTATCATTTCCAGGGTGTGATCGCTGTCGGCACGTTATGTTCATTTGATATGCCAATTCGACAATTCAATATTATAATTCTAGGAAGTTAGTATTGTATTTTCATTTTGTCACAAAATGTCTGTTGAATCGCTGAGATAAATATTGGATAGAAATGGTCACAAATACCAATCCTACTCAGGGACTAATCAAACGCAATGGCATCTGCGAATTTGCATATTTTGATAACGATTCTCCTTTCCCATGTCTAACGAAGATTGTCCACAGTTCAAACTATGGTACCTTTCACATACAATTTCTACAAGTCTATCGACCAAAGGAAACATGTTTCTTTACCTGTTGTACAGTTCACGCCTTTCCATCCACTTGTGCAATTGCAACTGTATGAGCCATATGTGTTGGTACAGGTCCCACCGTTTGGACATGTAAGGTTGGAGGTACATTCATCGACATCTGAAATTCAATACAAAATGATGAATAAGTCGTAACAATTGAGTAACACAGAATCAGTTACACTAATCGTCTCAGTCGAGTTTATGATATTCTGTCTTACTTAACACTTGCTCGCCCAATCCGATTTGATGCCAATGACATTATACTAAATGAGTATTGAGAAACTAAATGTGTGAAAAGAGAGCTTCAAAAACCTTCTGTTGGGAACTCATCCTTCTCTAGGTTAAAACACCATTGAATGTTTAACCATCTAATGTAAAATTTGTAAGCAAATGTGCAAATGAGAAAGATCTTTACGTGTGTTTACTATTACAGTTTCTTAATGTTTAATGCATCACTCAAACTTCATTGCCTTTCTTGTCGTTTTCACAGGGACAGTAGTAGTAAATTGCATTTCAATTAACTAAATTATACGAATGTTTTAGGGTTCCCAAATGGTCGGCAGCTGAAAGAAATTGTCGTTAGCAATGTAGATAACAAAACAGACTGAATCATCGTCATGTGATAATCAGTGTGGCTGTTGCTAGCCATTTAGATGTATAATGAATCACAACATGCTGTTTGAAGACAAGAAACCTCAGGACAACTGGGATAACTACAAAACTGGTTTAGTGATAGCATTCCAATTTAACCAAATCCATGAAAAGACAACTAACAATCTTCATAGGTCCTGAAATAATAACTTTCTAATACGACACGTAAATATGTGCATTATTGTTTCTCCGAAAAATTGTCTTTACGTGCATCAGTAGACATCAAGAAGCTCATGTCATTAATATGGGTATACGAGAATACTAGGTGTCGTTCTAGAGTAATAGGACTATGTTGTTGTCATCCCAGATGCATTATTGTACGGTAGTTTACTTTGGCAAGAGCATGTTGTGATCCATAGTTCAAACTATGGTACCTTTGACCTATAATTTCTACAAGTCTATCGGTGAAAATAAGATTGTTTCTTTACCTGTTGTACAGTTCGCGCCTTGCCATCCATTTGTGCAAATGCAAATGTATGAACCATTTGTGTTGATACAGTTACCACCGTTTAAACATGTAAGGTTGGAGGTACATTCATCGACATCTGAAATTCAATACAAAATGATCAATAAGTCGTAACCATTGAGTAACACAGAATCAGTTCCACTAATTGTCTCAGTCCAGTTCATCATATTCTGCTTTATTTAAGACTTGTTTGACCACTCCGATTTGATGCCAATGACATACTGAATGAGTATTGCGAAACTAAATGTGTGAAAAGTGAGCTTCAACACCTTTCTGTTTTAAGCTCATCCTTCTCTATGTTAACATACCACTGAATATTTAAGCATCTAATTTAAAATTTGTAAGCCAATCTTCAAATGAGAACGATCTTCACGTGTGTGTACTTTTACATTTCCTTAATGTTCAATACATCACTCAAACGTCATTGCGTTTTTAGTCATTTTCACACGGCCAGCAGTAGTAAATTGCATTTCAATAAACTAAATTATACGAATGTTTCAGGGTTTCCAAGTGGTCGGCAGCATGAAGAAATTGCCGTTAGTATTGTTGATATCAAAACAGACTGAATAATCATCATGTGATAAACGGTATTGCTATTGCTAGCCATTTAGATGTATAATGAATCACAACATGCTGACTGAACACATGAAACCTAACAACAACTGTGATAATGACAGCAGTGGTTTAGTGATAGCATTTACATTTAACCAAATCCTTGAAAAGACAACTTACAATCTTCATAGGTCCTGAGAGAATTGCTTTCTTATAACGACACATTAATATGTGCATTACTGTTTGTCAATAAATTATCTTTCCGTGCATCAATAAGGAGCAATTAGGCTCCTGTCATTAATATGAGTGTAGAAAACGTTCGGGCATCTTTTATATTAATATGTCTACGTTTATTTCTTACCAGATGCATTATTGTAGGGTAGTTTACTTCGGCAAGATATTTAGGTGAGAAGGAAAGAATTAAATATCATAATTTAAATTTCAAAAGAATTTGTTCTCATTTTGTGCCATAGGCACCATTGACAATATTATGGAGTGATAGAAAGTGTCGCATGTAACGGTCGGAGATTGTTTGATACAGTTACACATTTCCTACTTTTATTCGAACGTGTACCATTGTTCCAAAGAGGATTCATGCGACCTACAATTGTTTCAAATCAATGATTATGGCTATAGGCAGTAATTATATGTATAATGAATTAGAATATGATGATTGAACATATCACATTAAACGACATAAGAGTTGTCATAAGAGCTTTACTGATTTATTGACAAAGTCGACTTTTGTTAAATCCCAGATAATGGAATCTATGCATCTGCATAGTCTCCGAAGGAAAACGTTCTAGAAATAACAAGTCCATGTATGCATTATCATGTTTCGGTGATACAACTTAGCTTTTATCAATCGAACAGCAATGATGTTAATCGCAGTAATTTTTCTAGGAGGATTTCGCATACATTTAATTCACATCAATATGATGAGACGCATATAAGTCTTATCATTTCCAGGGTGTGATCGCTGTCGGCACGTTATGTTCATTTGATATGACAATTCGGCAATTCAATATTATAATTCTAGGAAGTTAGTATTGTATTTTCATTTTGTCAAAAAATGTCTGTTGAATCGCTGAGATAAATATTGGATAGAAATGGTCACAAATACCAATCCTACGCAGGGACTAATCAAACGCAATGGCATCTGCGAATTTGCATATTTTGATAACGATTCTCCTTTCCCATGTCTAACGAAGATTGTCCACAGTTCAAACTATGGTACCTTTCACATACAATTTCTACAAGTCTATCGACCAAAGGAAACATGTTTCTTTACCTGTTGTACAGTTCACGCCTTTCCATCCACTTGTGCAATTGCAACTGTATGAGCCATATGTGTTGGTACAGGTCCCACCGTTTGGACATGTAAGGTTGGAGGTACATTCATCGACATCTGAAATTCAATACAAAATGATGAATAAGTCGTAACAATTGAGTAACACAGAATCAGTTACACTAATCGTCTCAGTCGAGTTTATGATATTCTGTCTTACTTAACACTTGCTCGCCCAATCCGATTTGATGCCAATGACATTATACTAAATGAGTATTGAGAAACTAAATGTGTGAAAAGAGAGCTTCAAGAACCTTCTGTTGGGCACTCATCCTTCTCTAGGTTAAAACACCATTGAATATTTAACCATCTAATGTAAAATTTGTAAGCAAATGTGCAAAGGAGAAAGATCTTTACGTGTGTTTACTATTACAGTTTCTTAATGTTTAATGCATCACTCAAACTTCATTGCCTTTCTTGTCCTTTTTATACGGACAGTAGTAGTAAATTGCATTTCAATTAACTAAATTATACGAATGTTTTAGGGTTCCCAAATGGTCGGCAGCTGAAAGAAATTGTCGTTAGCAATGTAGATAACAAAACAGACTGAATCATCGTCATGTGATAATCGGTGTGGCTGTTGCTAGCCATTTAGATGTATAATGAATCACAACATGCTGTTTGAAGACAAGAAACCTCAGGACAACTGTGATAACTACAAAACTGGTTTAGTGATAGCATTCCAATTTAACCAAATCCATGAAAAGACAACTAACAATCTTCATAGGTCCTGAAATAATAACTTTCTAATACGACACGTAAATATGTGCATTATTGTTTCTCCAAAAAATAGTCTTTACGTGCATCAGTAGACATCAAGAAGCTCATGTCATTAATATGGGTATACGAGAATACTAGGTGTCGTTCTAGAGTAATAGGACTATGTTCTTCTCATCCCAGATGCATTATTGTACGGTAGTTTACTTTGGCAAGAGCATGTTGTGATCCATAGTTCAAACTATGGTACCTTTGACCTATAATTTCTACAAGTCTATCGGTGAAAAGAAGATTGTTTCTTTACCTGTTGTACAGTTCGCGCCTTGCCATCCATTTGTGCAAATGCAAATGTATGAACCATTTGTGTTGATACAGTTACCACCGTTTAAACATGTAAGGTTGGAGGTACATTCATCGACATCTGAAATTCAATACAAAATGATCAATAAGTCGTAACCATTGAGTAACACAGAATCAGTTCCACTAATTGTCTCAGTCCAGTTCATCATATTCTGCTTTATTTAAGACTTGTTTGACCACTCTGATTTGATGCCAATGACATACTGAATGAGTATTGCGAAACTAAATGTGTGAAAAGTGAGCTTCAACACCTTTCTGTTTTGAGCTCGACCTTCTCTATGTTAACATACCACTGAATATTTAAGCATCTAATTTAAAATTTGTAAGCCGATCTTGAAATGAGAACGATCTTCACGTGTGTGTACTTTTACATTTCCTTAATGTTCAATACATCACTCAAACGTCATTGCGTTTTTAGTCATTTTCACACGGCCAGCAGTAGTAAATTGCATTTCAATAAACTAAATTATACGAATGTTTCAGGGTTTCCAAATGGTCGGCAGCATGAAGAAATTGCCGTTAGTATTGTTGATATCAAAACAGACTGAATAATCACCATGTGATAAACGATATTGCTATTGCTAGCCATTTAGATGTATAATGAATCACAACATGCTGACTGAACACATGAAACCTAACAACAACTGTGATAATGACAGCAGTGGTTTAGTGATAGCATTTACATTTAACCAAATCCTTGAAAAGACAACTTACAATCTTCATAGGTCCTGAGAGAATTACTTTCTTATAACGACACATTAATATGTGCATTACTGTTTGTCAATAAATTATCTTTCCGTGCATCAATAAGGAGCAATTAGGCTCCTGTCATTAATATGAGTGTAGAAAACGTTCGGGCATCTTTTTATAGTAATATGTCTACGTTTATTTCTTACCAGATGCATTATTGTAGGGTAGTTTACTTCGGCAAGATATTTAGGTGAGAAGGAAAGAATTAAATATCATAATTTAAATTTCAAAAGAATTTGTTCTCATTTTGTGCCATAGGCACCATTGCCAATATTATGGAGTGATAGAAAGTGTCGCATGTAACGGTCGGAGATTGTTTGATACAGTTACACATTTCCTACTTTTATTCGAACGTGTACCATTGTTCCAAAGAAGATTCATGCGACCTACAATTGTTTCAAATCAATGATTATGGCTATAGGCAGTAATTATATTTATAATGAATTAGAATATGATGATTGAACATATCACATTAAACGACATAAGAGTTGTCATAAGAGCTTTACTGATTTATTGACAAAGTCCACTTTTGTTAAATCCCAGATAATGGAATCTATGCATCTGCATAGTCTCCGAAGGAAAACGTTCTAGAAATAACAAGTCCATGTATGCATTATCATGTTTCGGTGATACAACTTAACTTGTATCAATCGAACAGCAATGATGTTAATCGCAGTAATTGTTCTAGGAGGATTTCGCATACATTTATTTCACATCAATATGATGAGACGCATATAAGTCTTATCATTTCCAGGGTGTGATCGCTGTCGGCACGTTATGTTCATTTGATATGCCAATTCGGCAATTCAATATTATAATTCTAGGAAGTTAGTATTGTATTTTCATTTTGTCACAAAATGTCTGTTGAATCGCTGAGATAAATATTGGATAGAAATGGTCACAAATACCAATCCTACGCAGGGACTAATCGAACGCAATGGCATCTGCGAATTTGCATATTTTGATAACGATTCTCCTTTCCAATGTCTAACGAAGATTGTCCACAGTTCAAACTATGGTACCTTTCACATACAATTTCTACAAGTCTATCGACCAAAGGAAACATGTTTCTTTACCTGTTGTACAGTTCACGCCTTTCCATCCACTTGTGCAATTGCAACTGTATGAGCCATATGTGTTGGTACAGGTCCCACCGTTTGGACATGTAAGGTTGGAGGTACATTCATCGACATCTGAAATTCAATACAAAATGATGAATAAGTCGTAACAATTGAGTAACACAGAATCAGTTACACTAATCGTCTCAGTCGAGTTTATGATATTCTGTCTTACTTAACACTTGCTCGCCCAATCCGATTTGATGCCAATGACATTATACTAAATGAGTATTGAGAAACTAAATGTGTGAAAAGAGAGCTTCAAAAACCTTCTGTTGGGAACTCATCCTTCTCTAGGTTAAAACACCATTTAATATTTAACCATCTAATGTAAAATTTGTAAGCAAATGTGCAAAGGAGAAAGATCTTTACGTGTGTTTACTATTACAGTTTCTTAATGTTTAATGCATCACTCAAACTTCATTGCCTTTCTTGTCGTTTTCACACGGACAGTAGTAGTAAATTGCATTTCAATTAACTAAATTATACGAATGTTTTAGGGTTCCCAAATGGTCGGCAGCTGAAAGAAATTGTCGTTAGCAATGTAGATAACAAAACAGACTGAATCATCGTCATGTGATAATCGGTGTGGCTGTTGCTAGCCATTTAGATGTATAATGAATCACAACATGCTGTTTGAAGACAAGAAACCTCAGGACAACTGTGATAACTACAAAACTGGTTTAGTGATAGCATTCCAATTTAACCAAATCCATGAAAAGACAACTAACAATCTTCATAGGTCCTGAAATAATAACTTTCTAATACGACACGTAAATATGTGCATTATTGTTTCTCCAAAAAATAGTCTTTACGTGCATCAGTAGACATCAAGAAGCTCATGTCATTAATATGGGTATACGAGAATACTAGGTGTCGTTCTAGAGTAATAGGACTATGTTCTTCTCATCCCAGATGCATTATTGTACGGTAGTTTACTTTGGCAAGAGCATGTTGTGATCCATAGTTCAAACTATGGTACCTTTGACCTATAATTTCTACAAGTCTATCGGTGAAAAGAAGATTGTTTCTTTACCTGTTGTACAGTTCGCGCCTTGCCATCCATTTGTGCAAATGCAAATGTATGAACCATTTGTGTTGATACAGTTACCACCGTTTAAACATGTAAGGTTGGAGGTACATTCATCGACATCTGAAATTCAATACAAAATGATCAATAAGTCGTAACCATTGAGTAACACAGAATCAGTTCCACTAATTGTCTCAGTCCAGTTCATCATATTCTGCTTTATTTAAGACTTGTTTGACCACTCTGATTTGATGCCAATGACATACTGAATGAGTATTGCGAAACTAAATGTGTGAAAAGTGAGCTTCAACACCTTTCTGTTTTGAGCTCGACCTTCTCTATGTTAACATACCACTGAATATTTAAGCATCTAATTTAAAATTTGTAAGCCGATCTTGAAATGAGAACGATCTTCACGTGTGTGTACTTTTACATTTCCTTAATGTTCAATACATCACTCAAACGTCATTGCGTTTTTAGTCATTTTCACACGGCCAGCAGTAGTAAATTGCATTTCAATAAACTAAATTATACGAATGTTTCAGGGTTTCCAAATGGTCGGCAGCATGAAGAAATTGCCGTTAGTATTGTTGATATCAAAACAGACTGAATAATCACCATGTGATAAACGATATTGCTATTGCTAGCCATTTAGATGTATAATGAATCACAACATGCTGACTGAACACATGAAACCTAACAACAACTGTGATAATGACAGCAGTGGTTTAGTGATAGCATTTACATTTAACCAAATCCTTGAAAAGACAACTTACAATCTTCATAGGTCCTGAGAGAATTACTTTCTTATAACGACACATTAATATGTGCATTACTGTTTGTCAATAAATTATCTTTCCGTGCATCAATAAGGAGCAATTAGGCTCCTGTCATTAATATGAGTGTAGAAAACGTTCGGGCATCTTTTTATAGTAATATGTCTACGTTTATTTCTTACCAGATGCATTATTGTAGGGTAGTTTACTTCGGCAAGATATTTAGGTGAGAAGGAAAGAATTAAATATCATAATTTAAATTTCAAAAGAATTTGTTCTCATTTTGTGCCATAGGCACCATTGCCAATATTATGGAGTGATAGAAAGTGTCGCATGTAACGGTCGGAGATTGTTTGATACAGTTACACATTTCCTACTTTTATTCGAACGTGTACCATTGTTCCAAAGAAGATTCATGCGACCTACAATTGTTTCAAATCAATGATTATGGCTATAGGCAGTAATTATATTTATAATGAATTAGAATATGATGATTGAACATATCACATTAAACGACATAAGAGTTGTCATAAGAGCTTTACTGATTTATTGACAAAGTCCACTTTTGTTAAATCCCAGATAATGGAATCTATGCATCTGCATAGTCTCCGAAGGAAAACGTTCTAGAAATAACAAGTCCATGTATGCATTATCATGTTTCGGTGATACAACTTAACTTGTATCAATCGAACAGCAATGATGTTAATCGCAGTAATTGTTCTAGGAGGATTTCGCATACATTTATTTCACATCAATATGATGAGACGCATATAAGTCTTATCATTTCCAGGGTGTGATCGCTGTCGGCACGTTATGTTCATTTGATATGCCAATTCGGCAATTCAATATTATAATTCTAGGAAGTTAGTATTGTATTTTCATTTTGTCACAAAATGTCTGTTGAATCGCTGAGATAAATATTGGATAGAAATGGTCACAAATACCAATCCTACGCAGGGACTAATCGAACGCAATGGCATCTGCGAATTTGCATATTTTGATAACGATTCTCCTTTCCAATGTCTAACGAAGATTGTCCACAGTTCAAACTATGGTACCTTTCACATACAATTTCTACAAGTCTATCGACCAAAGGAAACATGTTTCTTTACCTGTTGTACAGTTCACGCCTTTCCATCCACTTGTGCAATTGCAACTGTATGAGCCATATGTGTTGGTACAGGTCCCACCGTTTGGACATGTAAGGTTGGAGGTACATTCATCGACATCTGAAATTCAATACAAAATGATGAATAAGTCGTAACAATTGAGTAACACAGAATCAGTTACACTAATCGTCTCAGTCGAGTTTATGATATTCTGTCTTACTTAACACTTGCTCGCCCAATCCGATTTGATGCCAATGACATTATACTAAATGAGTATTGAGAAACTAAATGTGTGAAAAGAGAGCTTCAAAAACCTTCTGTTGGGAACTCATCCTTCTCTAGGTTAAAACACCATTTAATATTTAACCATCTAATGTAAAATTTGTAAGCAAATGTGCAAAGGAGAAAGATCTTTACGTGTGTTTACTATTACAGTTTCTTAATGTTTAATGCATCACTCAAACTTCATTGCCTTTCTTGTCGTTTTCACACGGACAGTAGTAGTAAATTGCATTTCAATTAACTAAATTATACGAATGTTTTAGGGTTCCCAAATGGTCGGCAGCTGAAAGAAATTGTCGTTAGCAATGTAGATAACAAAACAGACTGAATCATCGTCATGTGATAATCGGTGTGGCTGTTGCTAGCCATTTAGATGTATAATGAATCACAACATGCTGTTTGAAGACAAGAAACCTCAGGACAACTGTGATAACTACAAAACTGGTTTAGTGATAGCATTCCAATTTAACCAAATCCATGAAAAGACAACTAACAATCTTCATAGGTCCTGAAATAATAACTTTCTAATACGACACGTAAATATGTGCATTATTGTTTCTCCGAAAAATAGTCTTTACGTGCATCAGTAGACATCAAGAAGCTCATGTCATTAATATGGGTATACGAGAATACTAGGTGTCGTTCTAGAGTAATAGGACTATGTTCTTCTCATCCCAGATGCATTATTGTACGGTAGTTTACTTTGGCAAGAGCATGTTGTGATCCATAGTTCAAACTATGGTACCTTTGACCTATAATTTCTACAAGTCTATCGGTGAAAAGAAGATTGTTTCTTTACCTGTTGTACAGTTCGCGCCTTGCCATCCATTTGTGCAAATGCAAATGTATGAACCATTTGTGTTGATACAGTTACCACCGTTTAAACATGTAAGGTTGGAGGTACATTCATCGACATCTGAAATTCAATACAAAATGATCAATAAGTCGTAACCATTGAGTAACACAGAATCAGTTCCACTAATTGTCTCAGTCCAGTTCATCATATTCTGCTTTATTTAAGACTTGTTTGACCACTCTGATTTGATGCCAATGACATACTGAATGAGTATTGCGAAACTAAATGTGTGAAAAGTGAGCTTCAACACCTTTCTGTTTTGAGCTCATCCTTCTCTATGTTAACATACCACTGAATATTTAAGCATCTAATTTAAAATTTGTAAGCCGATCTTCAAATGAGAACGATCTTCACGTGTGTGTACTTTTACATTTCCTTAATGTTCAATACATCACTCAAACGTCATTGCGTTTTTAGTCATTTTCACACGGCCAGCAGTAGTAAATTGCATTTCAATAAACTAAATTATACGAATGTTTCAGGGTTTCCAAATGGTCGGCAGCATGAAGAAATTGCCGTTAGTATTGTTGATATCAAAACAGACTGAATAATCACCATGTGATAAACGATATTGCTATTGCTAGCCATTTAGATGTATAATGAATCACAACATGCTGATTGAACACATGAAACCTAACAACAACTGTGATAATGACAGCAGTGGTTTAGTGATAGCATTTACATTTAACCAAATCCTTGAAAAGACAACTTACAATCTTCATAGGTCCTGAGAGAATTACTTTCTTATAACGACACATTAATATGTGCATTACTGTTTGTCAATAAATTATTTTTCCGTGCATCAATAAGGAGCAATTAGGCTCCTGTCATTAATATGAGTGTAGAAAACGTTCGGGCATCTTTTTATAGTAATATGTCTACGTTTATTTCTTACCAGATGCATTATTGTAGGGTAGTTTACTTCGGCAAGATATTTAGGTGAGAAGGAAAGAATTAAATATCATAATTTAAATTTCAAAAGAATTTGTTCTCTTTTTGTGCCATAGGCACCATTGCCAATATTATGGAGTGATAGAAAGTGTCGCATGTAACGGTCGGAGATTGTTTGATACAGTTACACATTTCCTACTTTTATTCGAACGTGTACCATTGTTCCAAAGAAGATTCATGCGACCTACAATTGTTTCAAATCAATGATTATGGCTATAGGCAGTAATTATATGTATAATGAATTAGAATATGATGATTGAACATATCACATTAAACGACATAAGAGTTGTCATAAGAGCTTTACTGATTTATTGACAAAGTCCACTTTTGTTAAATCCCAGATAATGGAATCTATGCATCTGCATAGTCTCCGAAGGAAAACGTTCTAGAAATAACAAGTCCATGTATGCATTATCATGTTTCGGTGATACAACTTAACTTGTATCAATCGAACAGCAATGATGTTAATCGCAATAATTGTTCTAGGATGATTTCGCATACATTTAATTCACATCAATATGATGAGACGCATATAAGTCTTATCATTTCCAGGGTGTGATCGCTGTCGGCACGTTATGTTCATTTGATATGCCAATTCGGCAATTCAATATTATAATTCTAGGAAGTTAGTATTGTATTTTCATTTTGTCACAAAATGTCTGTTGAATCGCTGAGATAAATATTGGATAGAAATGGTCACAAATACCAATCCTACGCAGGGACTAATCAAACGCAATGGCATCTGCGAATTTGCATATTTTGATAACGATTCTCATTTCCCATGTCTAACGAAGATTGTCCACAGTTCAAACTATGGTACCTTTCACATACAATTTCTACAAGTCTATCGACCAAAGGAAACATGTTTCTTTACCTGTTGTACAGTTCACGCCTTTCCATCCACTTGTGCAATTGCAACTGTATGAGCCATATGTGTTGGTACAGGTCCCACCGTTTGGACATGTAAGGTTGGAGGTACATTCATCGACATCTGAAATTCAATACAAAATGATGAATAAGTCGTAACAATTGAGTAACACAGAATCAGTTACACTAATCGTCTCAGTCGAGTTTATGATATTCTGTCTTACTTAACACTTGCTCGCCCAATCCGATTTGATGCCAATGACATTATACTAAATGAGTATTGAGAAACTAAATGTGTGAAAAGAGAGCTTCAAGAACCTTCTGTTGGGAACTCATCCTTCTCTAGGTTAAAACACCATTGAATATTTAACCATCTAATGTAAAATTTGTAAGCAAATGTGCAAAGGAGAAAGATCTTTACGTGTGTTTACTATTACAGTTTCTTAATGTTTAATGCATCACTCAAACTTCATTGCCTTTCTTGTCGTTTTCACACGGACAGTAGTAGTAAATTGCATTTCAATTAACTAAATTATACGAATGTTTTAGGGTTCCCAAATGGTCGGCAGCTGAAAGAAATTGTCGTTAGCAATGTAGATAACAAAACAGACTGAATCATCGTCATGTGATAATCGGTGTGGCTGTTGCTAGCCATTTAGATGTATAATGAATCACAACATGCTGTTTGAAGACAAGAAACCTCAGGACAACTGTGATAACTACAAAACTGGTTTAGTGATAGCATTCCAATTTAACCAAATCCATGAAAAGACAACTAACAATCTTCATAGGTCCTGAAATAATAACTTTCTAATACGACACGTAAATATGTGCATTATTGTTTCTCCGAAAAATAGTCTTTACGTGCATCAGTAGACATCAAGAAGCTGATGTCATTAATATGGGTATACGAGAATACTAGGTTTCGTTCTAGAGTAATAGGACTATGTTCTTCTCATCCCAGATGCATTATTGTACGGTAGTTTACTTTGGCAAGAGCATGTTGTGATCCATAGTTCAAACTATGGTACCTTTGACCTATAATTTCTACAAGTCTATCGGTGAAAAAAAGATTGTTTCTTTACCTGTTGTACAGTTCGCGCCTTGCCATCCATTTGTGCAAATGCAAATGTATGAACCATTTGTGTTGATACAGTTACCACCGTTTAAACATGTAAGGTTGGAGGTACATTCATCGACATCTGAAATTCAATACAAAATGATCAATAAGTCGTAACCATTGAGTAACACAGAATCAGTTCCACTAATTGTCTCAGTCCAGTTCATCATATTCTGCTTTATTTAAGACTTGTTTGACCACTCTGATTTGATGCCAATGACATACTGAATGAGTATTGCGAAACTAAATGTGTGAAAAGTGAGCTTCAACACCTTTCTGTTTTGAGCTCATCCTTCTCTATGTTAACATACCACTGAATATTTAAGCATCTAATTTAAAATTTGTAAGCCGATCTTCAAATGAGAACGATCTTCACGTGTGTGTACTTTTACATTTCCTTAATGTTCAATACATCACTCAAACGTCATTGCGTTTTTAGTCATTTTCACACGGCCAGCAGTAGTAAATTGCATTTCAATAAACTAAATTATACGAATGTTTCAGGGTTTCCAAATGGTCGGCAGCATGAAGAAATTGCCGTTAGTATTGTTGATATCAAAACAGACTGAATAATCACCATGTGATAAACGATATTGCTATTGCTAGCCATTTAGATGTATAATGAATCACAACATGCTGACTGAACACATGAAACCTAACAACAACTGTGATAATGACAGCAGTGGTTTAGTGATAGCATTTACATTTAACCAAATCCTTGAAAAGACAACTTACAATCTTCATAGGTCCTAAGAGAATTACTTTCTTATAACGACACATTAATATGTGCATTACTGTTTGTCAATAAATTATCTTTCCGTGCATCAATAAGGAGCAATTAGGCTCCTGTCATTAATATGAGTGTAGAAAACGTTCGGGCATCTTTTTATAGTAATATGTCTACGTTTATTTCTTACCAGATGCATTATTGTAGGGTAGTTTACTTCGGCAAGATATTTAGGTGAGAAGGAAAGAATTAAATATCATAATTTAAATTTCAAAAGAATTTGTTCTCTTTTTGTGCCATAGGCACCATTGCCAATATTATGGAGTGATAGAAAGTGTCGCATGTAACGGTCGGAGATTGTTTGATACAGTTACACATTTCCTACTTTTATTCGAACGTGTACCATTGTTCCAAAGAAGATTCATGCGACCTACAATTGTTTCAAATCAATGATTATGGCTATAGGCAGTAATTATATGTATAATGAATTAGAATATGATGATTGAACATATCACATTAAACGACATAAGAGTTGTCATAAGAGCTTTACTGATTTATTGACAAAGTCCACTTTTGTTAAATCCCAGATAATGGAATCTATGCATCTGCATAGTCTCCGAAGGAAAACGTTCTAGAAATAACAAGTCCATGTATGCATTATCATGTTTCGGTGATACAACTTAACTTGTATCAATCGAACAGCAATGATGTTAATCGCAGTAATTGTTCTAGGAGGATTTCGCATACATTTAATTCACATCAATATGATGAGACGCATATAAGTCTTATCATTTCCAGGGTGTGATCGCTGTCGGCACGTTATGTTCATTTGATATGCCAATTCGGCAATTCAATATTATAATCCTAGGAAGTTAGTATTGTATTTTAATTTTGTCACAAAATGTCTGTTGAATCGCTGAGATAAATATTGGATAGAAATGGTCACAAATACCAATCCTACGCAGGGACTAATCAAACGCAATGGCATCTGCGAATTTGCATATTTTGATAACGATTCTCATTTCCCATGTCTAACGAAGATTGTCCACAGTTCAAACTATGGTACCTTTCACATACAATTTCTACAAGTCTATCGACCAAAGGAAACATGTTTCTTTACCTGTTGTACAGTTCACGCCTTTCCATCCACTTGTGCAATTGCAACTGTATGAGCCATATGTGTTGGTACAGGTCCCACCGTTTGGACATGTAAGGTTGGAGGTACATTCATCGACATCTGAAATTCAATACAAAATGATGAATAAGTCGTAACAATTGAGTAACACAGAATCAGTTACACTAATCATCTTAGTCGAGTTTATGATATTCTGTCTTACTTAACACTTGCTCGCCCAATCCGATTTGATGCCAATGACATTATACTAAATGAGTATTGAGAAACTAAATGTGTGAAAAGAGAGCTTCAAGAACCTTCTGTTGGGAACTCATCCTTCTCTAGGTTAAAACACCATTGAATATTTAACCATCTAATGTAAAATTTGTAAGCAAATGTGCAAAGGAGAAAGATCTTTACGTGTGTTTACTATTACAGTTTCTTAATGTTTAATGCATCACTCAAACTTCATTGCCTTTCTTGTCGTTTTCACACGGACAGTAGTAGTAAATTGCATTTCAATTAACTAAATTATACGAATGTTTTAGGGTTCCCAAATGGTCGGCAGCTGAAAGAAATTGTCGTTAGCAATGTAGATAACAAAACAGACTGAATCATCGTCATGTGATAATCGGTGTGGCTGTTGCTAGCCATTTAGATGTATAATGAATCACAACATGCTGTTTGAAGACAAGAAACCTCAGGACAACTGTGATAACTACAAAACTGGTTTAGTGATAGCATTCCAATTTAACCAAATCCATGAAAAGACAACTAACAATCTTCATAGGTCCTGAAATAATAACTTTCTAATACGACACGTAAATATGTGCATTATTGTTTCTCCGAAAAATAGTCTTTACGTGCATCAGTAGACATCAAGAAGCTCATGTCATTAATATGGGTATACGAGAATACTAGGTGTCGTTCTAGAGTAATAGGACTATGTTCTTCTCATCCCAGATGCATTATTGTACGGTAGTTTACTTTGGCAAGAGCATGTTGTGATCCATAGTTCAAACTATGGTACCTTTGACCTATAATTTCTACAAGTCTATCGGTGAAAAGAAGATTGATTCTTTACCTGTTGTACAGTTCGCGCCTTGCCATCCATTTGTGCAAATGCAAATGTATGAACCATTTGTGTTGATACAGTTACCACCGTTTAAACATGTAAGGTTGGAGGTACATTCATCGACATCTGAAATTCAATACAAAATGATCAATAAGTCGTAACCATTGAGTAACACAGAATCAGTTCCACTAATTGTCTCAGTCCAGTTCATCATATTCTGCTTTATTTAAGACTTGTTTGACCACTCTGATTTGATGCCAATGACATACTGAATGAGTATTGCGAAACTAAATGTGTGAAAAGTGAGCTTCAACACCTTTCTGTTTTGAGCTCATCCTTCTCTATGTTAACATACCACTGAATATTTAAGCATCTAATTTAAAATTTGTAAGCCGATCTTCAAATGAGAACGATCTTCACGTGTGTGTACTTTTACATTTCCTTAATGTTCAATACATCACTCAAACGTCATTGCGTTTTTAGTCATTTTCACACGGCCAGCAGTAGTAAATTGCATTTCAATAAACTAAATTATACGAATGTTTCAGGGGTCCCAAATGGTCGGCAGCATGAAGAAATTGCCGTTAGTATTGTTGATATCAAAACAGACTGAATAATCATCATGTGATAAACGGTATTGCTATTGCTAGCCATTTAGATGTATAATGAATCACAACATGCTGATTGAACACATGAAACCTAACAACAACTGTGATAATGACAGCAGTGGTTTAGTGATAGCATTTACATTTAACCAAATCCTTGAAAAGACAACTTACAATCTTCATAGGTCATGAGAGAATTACTTTCTTATAACGACACATTAATATGTGCATTACTGTTTGTCAATAAATTATCTTTCCGTGCATCAATAAGGAGCAATTAGGCTCCTGTCATTAATATGAGTGTAGAAAACGTTCGGGCATCTTTTTATAGTAATATGTCTACGTTTATTTCTTACCAGATGCATTATTGTAGGGTAGTTTACTTCGGCAAGATATTTAGGTGAGAAGGAAAGAATTAAATATCATAATTTAAATTTCAAAAGAATTTGTTCTCATTTTGTGCCAAAGGCACCATTGCCAATATTATGGAGTGATAGAAAGTGTCGCATGTAACGGTCGGAGATTGTTTGATACAGTTACACATTTCCTACTTTTATTCGAACGTGTACCATTGTTCCAAAGAAGATTCATGCGACCTACAATTGTTTCAAATCAATGATTATGGCTATAGGCAGTAATTATATGTATAATGAATTAGAATATGATGATTGAACATATCACATTAAACGACATAAGAGTTGTCATAAGAGCTTTTCTGATTTTTTTGACAAAGTCCACTTTTGTTAAATCCCAGATAATGGAATCTATGCATCTGCATAGTCTCCGAAGGAAAACGTTCCAGAAATAACAAGTCCATTTATGCATTATCATGTTTCGGTGATACAACTTAACTTGTATCAATCGAACAGCAATGATGTTAATCGCAGTAATTGTTCTAGGAGGATTTCGCATACATTTAATTCACATCAATATGATGAGACGCATATAAGTCTTATCATTTCCAGGGTGTGATCGCTGTCGGCACGTTATGTTCATTTGATATGCCAATTCGGCAATTCAATATTATAATTCTAGGAAGTTAGTATTGTATTTTCATTTTGTCACAAAATGTCTGTTGAATCGCTGAGATAAATATTGGATAGAAATGGTCACAAATACCAATCCTACGCAGGGACTAATCAAACGCAATGGCATCTGCGAATTTGCATATTTTGATAACGATTCTCCTTTCCCATGTCTAACGAAGATTGTCCACAGTTCAAACTATGGTACCTTTCACATACAATTTCTACAAGTCTATCGACCAAAGGAAACATGTTTCTTTACCTGTTGTACAGTTCACGCCTTTCCATCCACTTGTGCAATTGCAACTGTATGAGCCATATGTGTTGGTACAGGTCCCACCGTTTGGACATGTAAGGTTGGAGGTACATTCATCGACATCTGAAATTCAATACAAAATGATGAATAAGTCGTAACAATTGAATAACACAGAATCAGTTACACTAATCGTCTCAGTCGAGTTTATGATATTCTGTCTTACTTAACACTTGCTCGCCCAATCCGATTTGATGCCAATGACATTATACTAAATGAGTATTGAGAAACTAAATGTGTGAAAAGAAAGCTTCAAGAACCTTCTGTTGGGAACTCATCCTTCTCTAGGTTAAAACACCATTGAATATTTAAACATCTAATGTAAAATTTGTAAGCAAATGTGCAAATGAGAAAGATCTTTACGTGTGTTTACTATTACAGTTTCTTAATGTTTAATGCATCACTCAAACTTCATTGCCTTTCTTGTCGTTTTCACACGGACAGTAGTAGTAAATTGCATTTCAATTAACTAAATTATACGAATGTTTTAGGGTTCCCAAAAGGTCGGCAGCTGAAAGAAATTGTCGTTAGTAATGTAGATAACAAAACAGACTGAATCATCGTCATGTGATAATCGGTGTGGCTGTTGCTAGCCATTTAGATGTATAATGAATCACAACATGCTGTTTGAAGACAAGAAACCTCAGGACAACTGTGATAACTACAAAACTGGTTTAGTGATAGCATTCCAATTTAACCAAATCCATGAAAAGACAACTAACAATCTTCATAGGTCCTGAAATAATAACTTTCTAATACGACACGTAAATATGTGCATTATTGTTTCTCCGAAAAATTGTCTTTACGTGCATCAGTAGACATCAAGAAGCTCATGTCATTAATATGGGTATACGAGAATACTAGGTGTCGTTCTAGAGTAATAGGACTATGTTGTTCTCATCCCAGATGCATTATTGTACGGTAGTTTACTTTGGCAAGAGCGTGTTGTGATCCATAGTTCAAACTATGGTACCTTTGACCTATAATTTCTACAAGTCTATCGGTGAAAAGAAGATTGTTTCTTTACCTGTTGTACAGTTCGCGCCTTGCCATCCATTTGTGCAAATGCAAATGTATGAGCCATTTGTGTTGATACAGTTACCACCGTTTAAACATGTAAAGTTGGAGGTACATTCATCGACATCTGAAATTCAATACAAAATGATCAATAAGTCGTAACCATTGAGTAACACAGAATCAGTTCCACTAATTGTCTCAGTCCAGTTCATCATATTCTGCTTTATTTAAGACTTGTTTGACCACTCCGATTTGATGCCAATGACATTATACTGAATGAGTAGTGCGAAACTAAATGTGTGAAAAGTGAGCTTCAACACCTTTATGTTTTGAGCTCATCCTTCTCTATGTTAACATACCACTGAATATTTAAGCATCTAATTAAAAATTTGTAAGCCAATCTTCAAATAAGAACGATCTTCACGTGTATGTACTTTTACATTTCCTTAATGTTCAATGCATCAATCAAACGTCATTGCGTTTTTAGTCATTTTCACACGGCCAGCAGTAGTAAATTACATTTCAATAACCTAAATTATACGAATGTTTCAGGGTTTCCAAATGGTCGTCAGCATGAAGAAATTGCCGTTAGTATTGTTGATATCAAAACAGACTGAATAATCATCATGTGATAAACGGTATTGCTATTGCTAGCCATTTAGATGTATAATGAATCACAACATGCTGATTGAACACATGAAACCTAACAACAACTGTGATAATGACAGCAGTGGTTTAGTGATAGCATTTACATTTAACCAAATCCTTGAAAAGACAACTTACAATCTTCATAGGTCCTGAGAGAATTACTTTCTTATAACGACACATTAATATTTGCATTACTGTTTGTCAATAAATTATCTTTCCGTGCATCAATAAGGAGCATTTAGGCTCCTGTCATTAATATGAGTGTAGAAAACGTTCGGGCATCTTTTTATAGTAATATGTCTACGTTTATTTCTTACCAGATGCATTATTGTAGGGTAGTTTACTTCGGCAAGATATTTAGGTGAGAAGGAAAGAATTAAATATCATAATTTAAATTTCAAAAGAATTTGTTCTCATTTTGTGCCATAGGCACCATTGACAATATTATGGAGTGAAAGAAAGTGTCGCATGTAACGGTCGGAGATTGTTTGATACAGTTACACATTTCCTACTTTTATTCGAACGTGTACCATTGTTCCAAAGAGGATTCATGCGACCTACAATTGTTTCAAATCAATGTTTATGGCTATAGGCAACAATTATATGTATAATGAATTAGAATATGATGATTGAACATATCACATTAAACGACATAAGAGTTGTCATAAGAGCTTTACTGATTTATTGACAAAGTCCACTTTTGTTAAATCCCAGATAATGGAATCTATGCATCTGCATAGTCTCCGAAGGAAAACGTTCCAGAAATAACAAGTCCATGTATGCATTATCATGTTTCGGTGATACAACTTAACTTGTATCAATCGAACAGCAATGATGTTATTCGCAGTAATTGTTCTAGGAGGATTTCGCATACATTTAATTCACATCAATATGATGAGACGCATATAAGTCTTATCATTTCCAGGGTGTGATCGCTGTCGGCACGTTATGTTCATTTGATATGCCAATTCGGCAATTCAATATTATAATTCTAGGAAGTTAGTATTGTATTTTCATTTTGTCACAAAATGTCTGTTGAATCGCTGAGATAAATATTGGATAGAAATGGTCACAAATACCACTCCTACGCAGGGACTAATCAAACGCAATGGCATCTGCGAATTTGCATATTTTGATAACGATTCTCCTTTCCCATGTCTAACGAAGATTGTCCACAGTTCAAACTATGGTACCTTTCACATACAATTTCTACAAGTCTATCGACCAAAGGAAACATGTTTCTTTACCTGTTGTACAGTTCACGCCTTTCCATCCACTTGTGCAATTGCAACTGTATGAGCCATATGTGTTGGTACAGGTCCCACCGTTTGGACATGTAAGGTTGGAGGTACATTCATCGACATCTGAAATTCAATACAAAATGATGAATAAGTCGTAACAATTGAGTAACACAGAATCAGTTACACTAATCGTCTCAGTCGAGTTTATGATATTCTGTCTTACTTAACACTTGCTCGCCCAATCCGATTAGATGCCAATGACATTATACTAAATGAGTATTGAGAAACTAAATGTGTGAAAAGAGAGCTTCAAGAACCTTCTGTTGGGAACTCGTCCTTCTCTAGGTTAAAACACCATTGAATATTTAACCATCTAATGTAAAATTTGCAAGCAAATGTGCAAATGAGAAAGATCTTTACGTGTGTTTACTATTACAGTTTCTTAATGTTTAATGCATCACTCAAACTTCATTGCCTTTCTTGTCGTTTTCACACGGACAGTAGTAGTAAATTGCATTTCAATTAACTAAATTATACGAATATTTTTGGGTTCCCAAATGGTCGGCAGCTGAAAGAAATTGTCGTTAGTAATGTAGATAACAAAACAGACTGAATCATCGTCATGTGATAATCGGTGCGGCTGTTGCTAGCCATTTAGATGTATAATGAATCACAACATGCTGTTTGAAGACAAGAAACCTCAGGACAACTGTCATAACTACAAAACTGGTTTAGTGATAGCATTCCAATTTATCCAAATCCATGAAAAGACAACTAACAATCTTCATAGGTACTGAAATGATAACTTTCTAATACGACACGTAAATATGTGCATTATTGTTTCTCCGAAAAATTGTCTTTACGTGCATCAGTAGACATCAAGAAGCTCATGTCATTAATATGGGTATACGAGAATACTAGGTGTCGTTCTAGAGTAATAGGACTATGTTCTTCTCATCCCAGATGCATTATTGTACGGTAGTTTACTTTGGCAAGAGCATGTTGTGATCCATAGTTCAAACTATGGTACCTTTGACCTATAATTTCTACAAGTCTATCGGTGAAAAGAAGATTGTTTCTTTACCTGTTGTACAGTTCGCGCCTTGCCATCCATTTGTGCAAATGCAAATGTATGAACCATTTGTGTTGATACAGTTACCACCGTTTAAACATGTAAGGTTGGAGGTACATTCATCGACATCTGAAATTCAATACAAAATGATCAATAAGTCGTAACCATTGAGTAACACAGAATCAGTTCCACTAATTGTCTCAGTCCAGTTCATCATATTCTGCTTTATTTAAGACTTGTTTGACCACTCCGATTTGATGCCAATGACATTATACTGAATGAGTATTGCGAAACTAAATGTGTGAAAAGTGAGCTTCAACACCTTTCTGTTTTGAGCTCATCCTTCTCTATGTTAACATACCACTGAATATTTAAGCATGTAATTTAAAATTTGTAAGCCAATCTTCAAATGAGAACGATCTTCACGTGTGTGTACTTTTACATTTCCTTAATGTTCAATACATCACTCAAACGTCATTGCGTTTTTAGTCATTTTCACACGGCCAGCAGTAGTAAATTGCATTTCAATAACCTAAATTATACGAATGTTTCAGGGTTTCCAAATGGTCGGCAGCATGAAGAAATTGCCGTTAGTATTGTTGATATCAAAACAGACTGAATAATCATCATGTGATAAACGGTATTGCTATTGCTAGCCATTTAGATGTATAATGAATCACAACATGCTGATTGAACACATGAAACCTAACAACAACTGTGATAATGACAGCAGTGGTTTAGTGATAGCATTTACATTTAACCAAATCCTTGAAAAGACAACTTACAATCTTCATAGGTCCTGAGAGAATTACTTTCTTATAACGACACATTAATATGTGCATTACTGTTTGTCAATAAATTATCTTTCCGTGCATCAATAAGGAGCAATTAGGCTCCTGTCATTAATATGAATATAGAAAACGTTCGAGCATCTTTTTATAGTAATATGTCTACGTTTATTTCTTACCAGATGCATTATTGTAGGGTAGTTTACTTCGGCAAGATATTTAGGTGAAAAGGAAAGAATTAAATATCATAATTTAAATTTCAAAAGAATTTGTTCTCATTTTGTGCCATAGGCACCATTGACAATATTATGGAGTGATAGAAAGTGTCGCATGTAACGGTCAGAGATTGTTTGATACAGTTACACATTTCCTACTTTTATTCGAACGTGTACCATTGTTCCAAAGAGGATTCATGCGACCTACAATTGTTTCAAATCAATGATTATGGCTATAGGCAGTAATTATATGTATAATGAATTAGAATATGATGATTGAACATATCACATTAAACGACATAAGAGTTGTCATAAGAGCTTTACTGATTTATTGACAAAGTCCACTTTTGTTAAATCCCAGATAATGGAATCTATGCATCTGCATAGTCTCCGAAGGAAAACGTTCTAGAAATAACAAGTCCATGTATGCATTATCATGTTTCGGTGATACAACTTAACTTGTATCAATCGAACAGCAATGATGTTATTCGCAGTAATTGTTCTAGGAGGATTTCGCATACATTTAATTCACATCAATATGATGAGACGCATATAAGTCTTATCATTTCCAGGGTGTGATCGCTGTCGGCACGTTATGTTCATTTGATATGCCAATTCGGCAATTCAATATTATAATTCTAGGAAGTTAGTATTGTATTTTCATTTTGTCACAAAATGTCTGTTGAATCGCTGAGATAAATATTGGATAGAAATG
Organism: Unio delphinus; assembly: GCA_029339505.1. Taxonomy (NCBI): domain Eukaryota; kingdom Metazoa; phylum Mollusca; class Bivalvia; order Unionida; family Unionidae; genus Unio; species Unio delphinus. Next base: position 14,167,936 of record JAQISU010000036.1, on the reverse strand, counting down.
GTCACAAATACCAATCGTACGCAGGGACTAATCAAACGCAATGGCATCTGCGAATTTGCATATTTTGATAACGATTCTCATTTCCCATGTCTAACGAAGATTGTCCACAGTTCAAACTATGGTACCTTTCACATACAATTTCTACAAGTCTATCGACCAAAGGAAACATGTTTCTTTACCTGTTGTACAGTTCACGCCTTTCCATCCACTTGTGCAATTGCAACTGTATGAGCCATATGTGTTGGTACAGGTCCCACCGTTTGGACATGTAAGGTTGGAGGTACATTCATCGACATCTGAAATTCAATACAAAATGATGAATAAGTCGTAACAATTGAGTAACACAGAATCAGTTACACTAATCGTCTCAGTCGAGTTTATGATATTCTGTCTTACTTAACACTTGCTCGCCCAATCCGAGTTGATGCCAATGACATTATACTAAATGAGTATTGAGAAACTAAATGTGTGAAAAGAGAGCTTCAAGAACCTTCTGTTGGGAACTCGTCCTTCTCTAGGTTAAAACACCATTGAATATTTAACCATCTGATGTAAAATTTGTAAGCAAATGTGCAAATCAGAAAGATCTTTACGTGTGTTTACTATTACAGTTTCTTAATGTTTAGCAGCAGAGAGGGTGAATCAGACAACTTTTTTTTGTTTTTATTTTTGATTATACCCCCTCCAAAATAACACTAGATCCTTCTCGCGAAAAAATAAGTCTCTGACCCTTGTCTGAAAACATTCGTGAATCATAAATGTCACAATGATGTTGTCACTCACCCTCTCTGCTGCTAGAACTTTCAGTTCTGGGTTAACCGAATATTTTATCTAGTCCGATACGATATCGTGTTCCAGACTTGTCTGGGGCGAAAATCACTACGATTTCACAAATAGACTAATTTGTAAAACCTCCTCTTGTAAATCAATCAGATTATTGGACTGGTCAGTGAGTTTGAAATTAATTCTGGTTAATGACTTATTATGACATCGCATATAGACTGGATTCACCGGGGACTCAATTATTAAAAACCCTGGAGGGGCTGTTGCTGCAAATGAATACAAAATATATCCCTGCTGAGCTTGATTTGATCGTTCTAAATTTATTTGATAGCTTCCTTCGATCACATCACATACTAAATTGAGCGCAATCACCGTTGAAATATTCACATTGAACGGAGCAATATGCCTGCCACCACCATCTGGGTCATTATTGTGTGTCAGGATTTTTATTTCCGGTGATGCTGTTTTTTTCCACGTATCATGGATTTTTTTGAAACCTTCATCGATGGCATCACTGAGAGATTTTTGTAGTTCTAAGAGATTATATCCTGGTAGATTGAATTCGGAAATATTTTCTACGCTTATATGATATTTTGTCGTAAATTCTATTTTCGTGTTAGGGTGTCTGGCAAGGGCTACCTCTCGTATAATTAGTGAATGAAATATATAAATGTCACTGAGGATTCTGTTACATGTTTCTATGACGCTGATAAATTCATCTCGGGTGAGAGAGCCGGATTTAAGGGATATTAACAATAACGAAATATCGTTATTGAATGCTGTGAAGTTTTCAGTGATTTTATCCTGTCGAGTTATGTAGTATTTCTCCCCTCCCTTATCTATCTTTTCAGTGAAAAAATTCAATTTGTCATAATCTCTATAACTCTTTACTGGATTATCAGATTTTGTTCTGTCGGTGATATAATCAGTTTTTTGTGGTTCTGGTAATTTAACGGTTTTTCCACCGGGTGGTAATTCAGGCCATCCTAGTACGGTTCTAATAGAAGTCTGATAGATATCTACGACGTATCCTTCTGTGCTTATTTCAATGGCAGATGATAGTGTCGGCACATGAACTGTTATAGCTATTTTTGACTCTACTCCAGTAATCGATTTTATTCTACGCGCAAATTCATCATTGATTTGTTCAATTTGATATGATCCGGTTGGTATGGAAACAACATTCCAGTCTGGGGTACCGTCGGGTTTATTCTTATTTGCAAATACCAGTGAATTATTGGGTTGTTGACCACCAAATGATTTTGACCTAATATTTGGCCAACTGTGGTATACTTGTAATTTTGCTAGCGCTATCTCCTTCACTGGGACCGGAGAGGGGAAATTCACACTGAATTCTGGATTCGTTGAGGTTATTGAGATCATGCTGGTTTGTACTGGGTTTGTGTTCTCCACTATTTGTTGAAGTAATTCCATCTGTGTTGTCATTGTTATTATACTCATGTTTTTGTACTTCTAATTTTGACATCGCAGAATCATATATATCTACCATCGCTGAAAACTCACTCTCTGATATAATTGTATCATCGAGCGATGACGATATCAATGAGGATAATTGCGAGTATGCAGTGGACACAACATGAAAATGAATTATGTAGTCTTGTAGTTTCCGTTGGCTGCATGAGGATATTTTTTTGTGATTATTGAAATAATTCCAGCGATTGTTGTTGCCGCAGAAATGCAAATTGGAACAGCTATCGGGGCCATCATTGTCACTGAAGGCAGTATAATACCAGCTCCGGTGATTACACCACTCACAGCGTACACAGTAACATCAATTGCGGTAATTCTCCTGCGATATTTTTTAATTTTCATTGCATACTCCTCAGACAAGGTTTTGAGTCTAGTTTGATACTCTCTGACCTGATCATAGCGATATTGCGATGATGAAATCATTATTTATTTTAAATGTTCATCATTGAATTGCAGAATTATTTATCGCCAGGTACTTCTGCTACATATTCTATCACCCACGGCATCGTTAATCTAACTGATCTACCTCTGACCACATTTATTTTAAAAAGTACTTCAACTGGATTAGATTTAAACATTACCGTGTTAACACCTGTTCCTAAAATTTTATCGGTTAAATCGACACATGTTATATTAAAATGTTCGTTAGCTATGATTGTAAATCGATAAATTCCCTCAATGTAATTCAAACCACCAAATATGTAACTGAGCGATGGTCCGTCTTTAACCCAATCGAAAATTCCACTGGCTATCGTGTTCACAACATTTTTAACTTCATCGTTGTGATTCGGGATTTTTACTTTGCGGGCATCTCGAAGTTCAACAAACGATTGTTCGATAGTTTTTAATGTGTATATCATTTCAGGGAGGGTAATTAGTTTTAAATTTTCATCGCTGAAAAATCTTAAATTAAGCAGGTACAATTCATTATTGCGGTCATTGACGACTTTTTGATCATCTATAAACGTTTTAATTTCAGCGATAGATGGTGTAACTACAATTGGGGATCCAAAGAACTTTTGAACGACATTTCTACGGAAACTATTGTAGTTTCTCAAATGATCTTCAAATTCTTTATCGTGGTTTGTAAATCGATCTGTAATTGTAGACATAAGTACACCCGGTTTGAGTTTACCCTGATCGGAAAATAACGCGATAGTATTCTCGATTGCGTTTCGTTGTTTAACTAAAATATCATCCAATGACACATCACTGCTTTTCAATTTACCCTGTTTGTCTTGAAATACAACTATTTCGTTCGGGTCAACATTTACTAAATTTAACGTCTCAGCGATTTCATCTTTGATTAGTTTTTTTACATCACCGGTTGCAGTGTCATCGGGTTTGGGTTTCAGAGGTCTTCCCCAAATATCAATCATGATATTTTATATATCTCTCTCTAAAAAGCGATTACTAGTGTATTCATTAACAACAATATGAGGTGGTTTTCTAGATGCTGAAATAGCGTCAAGGACATTTAATACTTCACTGCCGCATATTGGTGGGTCATTGATTTGTTGTGTTGGTAGCGTAGAATACCAAGTCTTCATTGGAAGGGTTTTTATGTAACGCATAAACTCTTTTGGTGGGGCTAATCCATATGAATCAAAATAGACAATCCCACGTGGATCAATAGCGTATGCAACCCAGTGAGTTCCAGGTCCGGTGCTGTTATCGAGATTAATAATACCTGTTTCAGTTTTGTTTGGTTGATGTGGTAATTGATCTTTCATAAAAACACCTCTGAAATTTTTAATCACTAGTTTTTTAGCAGCATCCATTAAATCAAAATTGGACATTGGAACCATAGACTCCTCAATTAATAAACCGTTCCTGGTAGTCTCAGGCCTGATCCGTGAACGGATCTCCCGCTGTACCATGAATACGGGGTTCCTGGTAGTCTTAGACCTTTTCCGCTGTACCATGAATACGGGGTTCCTGGTAGTCTTAGACCCTTTCCGTGAACGGATCGTCTCTTTTTTTTATATCCTTGTCCAGCTGCCTTCTTAAGTGCCATTCCTGCTGCAGTACCAACGGCTCCTAACGCTGCTGCTTTAGCCACCGCTGGGGCTGCTGCTGCAATCAATGCTGGTATTGCAGCTAACAATGGAAATATACCGCATGTTTTCATCATATTTTTGATAGCAGCCGCAGAAAGAGTAATCTGGACACCTTTTTTGGCTGCAAGTGCATCATTGAAATGTTTCACCTGACGAGTTGTCAGCGATAATTTATTTGCACCACCAGTCATTTGATTAGGTTTCAACGTGATTGTGGTTCCACATTTTTTAGCCGATTCTGATTGCAATTTTTTGATTTGACCAGGAGTTAACGTAACACTAATAACACTATATGACATTATATATAATTGATTGATTCTAATTCAATGAAAAATCGAGAAAAATCGTTCAAAGATTTTCTACTGGGGCATCTACCACTCTCATTCTTCCACCAACACCTTCGAGTAGCATTGATTTATCACTGAGAATGACAGCAACCGCTCTATAATTCGGGATAAGGATAGGAGGTACCCCACCAACTGGTGGACCAGTCGGACGGGTTACACGGGCTCTAAAGTGTATATCAACGACAGATTGTCTCATCAAATCAAGATGTTCCAATGAAAAGTAATAAATCGGATAGAGGCTTTTAAAATCCAATTGTGATATTTGCAAACCGGTATCCACATTTTGATCACGTGCCATAAATGACAACAGGTTATGATAGACACGTGCAATATGATTCTGACCGTAATCAAGTTGTATATCCTCGGATGGTTCCTGCTGTCCGTTTATTCTCAGCGAGACTTCATTAACACCTAACTGATCAAATATCATATGACTTCGTTCTTGATTACCAACTCGCGCATTATTCTGTAACGCAATAAATATATGACGTGGAGCTGAAACCCCTTGTTTTGATGCCAGGTGCCATGTGAATGTACCATCAACACTGTCTTGTTTAATATCCGTGGTCACTGATAACCAACTTAACAACGACTTTCCTCCTTGGTCCATAAATGATAGTAGTCGCTGTTCGTCTGTGATTGATGGAGTTAACACTGGCATCCATAATGATAGTTTTGTTAGAATGACTTTACCGGGAGCAGCCCCAGCATTACGCCAGATTGCATCATCATCAGTACCCTTTCTCACGAGTGCTATTGTGTGTTTGGCTCCATAAATAACTTTTCGGACGTTTCTACAGAATCCAAATATATGATGCAGTGGAATCGCACATGAAAATCGTCGACGCTGCCCATGCAACGTTGCTACACGTGTTGCAAATCCTAAATTGAGATTACCATTAACGCCTCCGAGAATATCAAACGCAACTCCGGGTCTAGCTCGACGTTCTGGATTAGCTGCTTCCCCCTGATTGACTTCTGCAGTACCCTGTGCTGTTAACACTTTAATGAATTGAAGGTGATCAGCGGTATCAGAGGTATCCTTTGCAAACATCATAGATGGACCCGCTGATCTTGTATAATCATCAGAATATCTCGCTAACCCTATGATTGTTGTGGCCACATCAACTTCACGGTCAATGGATTCAATTTCTTTTCCATCAATGAGATCTCTAGCGCTTTCAAATAACGCCATGATACCGTTATTAACAAAACCAACTCGGACATTTGCGTTATTGTCATATGGTGGATCATTATGTGCAGCATCATTTGTTACAAGTTCTCCTTCTACTTCAATAAACGCTTCACAAGGCAAAAAGTATTTACTGGTATCATGAACTTGAAGTTCAATTCGTGATCGGAGATCTGGTTGTACTGCGTGATAAGAATAAAATTGAAAATCGCGTACAGAATCATCTTTACGCACTGGGGCATCCATATCAAATGCTGGATCATGTGACTTTTTGAACATTTTATTCTATTTATCAGAGTCTAAATCGTGAAATCCTACGGATTTTCATCGTAAACGATTTTTCCATTTTCATCGTCGTAGTTGTCTAAAGCCACTTCCCGCTATCATATTTGCAATATTGCTTTGGTCCCCTTGATTTACCATCGACGCTAGTTTTTCATCTACTGCGTTATTTATAATTTTACTAACACTTGCAGGCATTTCTTCTGTAGACGGTAACGGTTTCTTTTTTCGACTCACTAATGATGTTTTTTTATCCTTCGCAGTTGAAAACGCTTTCCCGGCAAGATCTCCAACAGTACTAATACCCTTATCACGAATAACATCAATGGCTTTCATTGATAACTGTTTAGCTAACGGCATCACTTTTGGGGCCATTCTTGAAAAGAATCCTAAAATGGTTTTGCCGAGGCCATCTCCATAGTATGCCTTATAAACTGGAAACCGTGAATTAACTACATAGACGAGGGTTGGTTTATCATGATTGTAATGGATGATCATTATTATAAAAACAATAGTGTTTTCAATTGTTATTTAATCACTATGATACCCATTTGCTAACTCGTCAATGAAATCTCGATAGGTTTTGATATCCATGATACCGCCGGCAAATAACCGTCTACAGATATCAGCTGCTTCATTAATTATTTCTGGAGAGTTATTTCCAGCTCGGAACCCTCCTACAAGAACATCTAATCGTGATATATCATTGATAACACTATCAGGACAAGTGTTTCCAATCCTTGGATTTCCTAATCCACTTCCGCTGTAGCCAGCTGCTTCATCTAGTTTTTCTAAACCCGTTTCTTGTAAATAATCATCATCATCATCATCAGGTGGTAGTTGTTGTTTTTTTTGTCTCCGTGTTGGTGTTTGACGTCGTTCTTCTAAATCATCATCATCATCAGGTGGTAGATGTTGTTTTTTTTGTCTTCTTGTTTGTCTACGTGTTGGTGTTTGACGTTTTAGTTCTTGCCGTTCTTCTATTTCTCGTTGTCGCTCTTCTATTTGCTCTCTTTTATAATTACTAATTCCCTTTTTAAATTCCTTATATCCTATCTCATCCTTATTCAAACGACCAATCCCTTTATTTAGTTTATACAAATAATCGAACCAATCATTACTTGATATTCTATCATTTTTATACTCGTCCTTTAAAAAATCTTTTTTTGAATTATAACTTTGAGCAGCAAAATTACCAAAGGCTTGATAATCCTTTGATTTCAATAAACTAGTTTTTTTTATTAATATTTTAGCATGATCAGTAAATTTATTCAACAGAGAAACAGTCGTTTTTTTCGGATCAGTTTTTTCAGTTTGTTCAGTTTTTGCTGCTAGTTTTTCAAGTTCACCAATAACAGATTTTCCCGTCTCGGGACCATCTCCCAGTAAAGCACGCTCTACCCCCTTCGTTGCTGTGGTTACTGGTTTAAACAATTCTTCAGACCCCAGAGCAAAATCAGTTTGTAAACTCTGTCGTTGTTGCAGTTTATTCCTGACAGAGTCACGAATTGGTATAAATTTCTTAATTGCATCCAGTCGTTCACGAGCCAATCGGGTCGTTAATGCTTCATTGACCATTATTTGAAATCAAAAACCATTTTTCAATTGTAAAACAATTTTTCCCATCGATTATTCCATCCTTAACGGTCCAATTTTTTATTGCTGTGAAATATTTTTATTTTTTATCCATTGATTTTGCCTGTTTTGGTGCCATTTTGGTGGTTTTCAGTTGAAAATCTCAAAGAGATTTTACAGTCAAGTAGTCGATTTTACATGGGATTTTCCATAAGGAAAAGCTGTTAAAACTCATTTTTGATGATTTTTAGCCATTTTTCATCAATTTTTGCCTGTTTTCAGTGATGTTTGGTCATTTTTCATCGATTTTCATCAAAAAACCTCGTAGGGTCAAGTAGTCGATTTTGCATTGGATTTTCCATAGAGAAAAGCTGTTAGGATTCTATTTTATTTTCGCAGTGTGAAATATTTTCACTGATTCAATCAAAAAATGACAAAATCTTTTGAGGGTCGGTCAATCAAAATAGTTCATTTTCTTGAATTAACGCTCGTAAGTTTCTAATTTTAGAATTAACTTCCTTTTTCAATTCATATTCGTTACCCAATTCTTTTCGTATTCCTTCCACGATAGTATATAACGGAACAAACACATCTACTTCACTGGAAAATGCAAGAGAGTCTCGAATAGAATTTTGAATTTTTTTGATGAGTGCATATTTCTTTGGTAACATATACTTGTTAGTGCTAACTCCGTATTCTATATCCTGAAAATCCGACTTGATTTGATCAGGATTTAACCCATCTGACAATTTAATATTCTGATTTTTCAATTTTCCAATTTCAACTATGATGCTATTCATAATTTCAGAATTCATATATGATAATACATATTTCTAATTCATTTTTCAAAAATAAAAGAGCCGTTAATATTTTAAAAATTCAGTCTGTATATATAAATATATTTTTTAAAAATTCAGTCTGTATATATAAATATATTTTTTAAAAATTCAGTCTGTATATATAAATATATTTTTTAAAATTAATTCTGTATATATAAATATATTTTTTAAAATTAATTCTGTATATATAAATATATTTTTTAAAAATTCAGTCTGTATATATAAATATATTTTTTAAAAATTCAGTCTGTATATATAAATATATTTTTTAAAATTAATTCTGTATATATAAATATATTTTTTAAAAATTCAGTCTGTATATATAAATATATTTTTTAAAAATTCAGTCTGTATATATAAATATATTTTTTAAAATTAATTCTGTATATATAAATATATTTTTTAAAATTAATTCTGTATATATAAATATATTTTTTAAAATTAATTCTGTATATATAAATATATTTTTTAAAATTAATTCTGTATATATAAATATATTTTTTAAAATTAATTCTGTATATATAAATATATTTTTTAAAAATTCAGTCTATATTTTTTAAAATTAATTCTGTATATATAAATATATTTTTTAAAAATTCAGTCTGTATATATAAATATATTTTTTAAAATTAATTCTGTATATATAAATATATTTTTTAAAAATTCAGTCTGTATATATAAATATATTTTTTAAAAATTCAGTCTGTATATATAAATATATTTTTTAAAATTAATTCTGTATATATAAATATAAATGCAGACAAAAATAAATATCAACCATGATGAGCGATTATCAGTCATTTGGCCCCCTTGATATAGGCCGTTTTGGTTCTATTTGCATTCATTGGGTCCCTTATTAGGCCTTTGTGTCTTTCATAGGGTCCTTTGTTAGAGCATTTTTCTGTTTCTGTTTTATATCAGAATGTTTTTGCTCTTTGAGATATGACCCTATGACCGTTTCTATTAGCCTATAATTCATTCTGGGTTTACCCAATGTGCATCCACGAACCTTTTTTTGGCCGGTAATTCATTTTGAACACCATACGGGGCTACCCAAATGTGACGGAGAGCTAATTACATCCATGGATGTTATTTATTTTAGGGCATTTATGTGTTTACATTCAACATGCAACCCATGAAATCAAATTCATGGTTGCGTAAGTTGTCAAAAACCGACAACCCACCGCTACCGTAAATTTGATAGCATGGGTTTGCATGTTATGTGAATGTAAAAAACACAGAGGGGGTGCCTCCCTCCCCTCAATTAAATAGAAAAAAAAAAACATCCACCCGTTTCACCATCAGACAATTGTCTGCTATGGGGCGCGAACATGTGAAGAATAATTGTCTGGGTTTACAAGCCAAACACGATACCGTTAGACCACTGTTCACGTCTATAAAGAATAACGTTTTTTAACGTATATATGTTGTAACTATTCATATGGTATATAAAGGGAATTAATACAGCAATCCGCAAGGTATGCTATTTTATTTTCTTGAATTACTTATTAATGGTGTTTCACAGTATTTAAATGAGACAGAATATTTGCATCAAACACTAGCACAAAGAATATAATTGTTTGAAAACATTTCTTTTCTTACAAAACAATGCCCAGCGCTGAATCACAATACCCATTAAACAAGTTAACACAATCTAAGGGAGAAAGTATACACGTGTGTTATCCTGTAAGGCCTGCATCTCCGGATCACATCCTATGTTTATGAAATACGCATTAATCGCACGTGAGACAGAATATTTGACTTCAACACTAAAAAAAAAAGAAATATTTTCTTTTCATATAAAACAATACCCAGTTGCTAAATCACAATGATAACTCCCTTGGTTATATCATTTAAGAGTTGTCTCCCTTGGTGTTATAGACATACGAAAATCGAATTTTCTGATAATACCATTACGGAATGCTTCATAATTAACAAGCACGGGGGGGGGGGTGAGGTCTGAATTCTTGGTTCATTTGTATAATAACACTATTTTTCTAATTCATTGTTTGGTTTAATTATAAGTCTCTGTATATAATCTTGAGCAGTCTTTATTATTTTGTCATCGTTGGGGTCAATGACCGTATTTTTTATTCTTTTATCATAATAGCGTTTTAGTTCCCTGTATCGTTTGCCGCCACACATAACGCATAATTGCGACTTCCCCCTGACCCCAACCCCACATCGAATACAGGGTAACGGACCAAGGCTTCCACGACGAAAGCTTTGCATATGATACCAACAGAATTCATTTCTGCATGATTTGTTACACGGGGTCACTGATCCAATCATAAGCCATTTGCAATGATTCATTATACTTAAATCTTTCATTTAGATACTTGTTTTAATTATAGTATGGAGGAGTTCGAGAGATTATCGAAAATTAAGCCCTGGAAAAGTGTTCAATTCAATCTTGATAGAGTTTCTGATACACCAAAGAATAAAATTCTTGATAGAACCTTGATTAGTAAAATCAGAGACTGTTTTAATGAATTCAAGCGTGATGGGGCAGCTCATTGTTGGTCAACATTTCGAATTGATGGTGTTGTTGACGCTACCATGAATGATGAAAAAGCAGCAGTGATAATCTCACGTCTTGGGGAAGAAAGAAATTTTTTTCGAATAAAATTCCTTATCCGTGATAATGGAAAATGGATCATTAGGGACAAATACGAGCCTATTCTTAAGGACAAAAAAACTGTCACTGTGACTCAGGATTCAAAACCAGGAATTTTGACTGGAATTGACAAACCCTACTACGAAAGATCTTATCCTGTCACAGCAGTTGTTTACGGGATCTATCCGCTCAATGAAAAACCTGATATTTCAAAACTAGCACCCATGAAATATTCGACAGGGCTCAATTGTGTAGCAGCACGAATAATGGAACACTTCACAAATGCGTCCCGGGGAAATAAACTAACTGATCTAAGACGAAAAAAAATAACCGAGTGGGAACTGACAGTGAAACAGCATGGGGCAACAATTCAAGATATAGCCAAATTAGAAACATCATTGAGATTTCCAATATCGGTAAGGACAATCACCGGAGAAGTATTATACGAATCGAAATATAAATCACAGGGAGCTCCCATTGAAATTATTGACAATAACGCACACGCGTGGTCATCTGCAGTAACAATATTCCCACGGGATAGAACCGTAAAATATCTATCCCAAACTCTGTTTGGAACCGAAGAGTTTTTTTCAGAGCAGAAATTATTTGATGCTATTTACCATTTGAGTAAAAACGATTCTGTGCCAGTGTGGCTATTTCATAGTACTTCAGACGAAGAATGTAGATTTGATCAGTTTGTAAGGCCCAACGGAGAATTATACCGTACTGAAGAACTGCAGAAACAAATGAAACAACTAGCTAGTGAGTTTTCTCCCCAGAGTTCTCTGGGGGAAGACAACGATCAATTATTAGCAAACTGTTTTACAGTACCATCAGTTGCAGCACATTTTGCTAGAAAGAAAAACGCGTGGAAACCAACCCGAAGTGAGTTCTTATCAGATGTCAAATTGTCCTGTCTTGAATACAGCCATGGAGGATTATGGAACACAAAATACACCGCTGATACCTTTATTTCAGTTGATATGATTGCATGTTATCCAGGAAGTTTTCTTGGGTATGGAGAGTGTGAGAAATATTTCAAACGATTTGGACACCCTACACACGAAATGACCCGTGTTGCTATTAATGGACCACTGCCACATTTCGATTTAACCGGATTCGCTTGTGTAGCATCATTTGAAATGGCTGAAGGACTTCATCCGTGTAGTTATCTTTGGATTGGTAAACACATGTCTGAAAAACACTGGATGCCAATAGTGTTATTACGGTATATGCTTGATTGTAAGATGTTAAAATCATTAATTGTCAGTGAAGCAATTATATCCTATCGAGCACAGAAATCAGTCTGGTTACCACAACCTGATCTAGAAAAAATAATTAGCGAAGAGCGAAAACTGTTTCCTGATTTTAATGAACAACAAATCATGGATTGGTCCAGACAGTTATTTGAAATCAGAAACAATGAAGCAAAAGATCTTGGACGAAGAATAATCGGTAAATTTACCCAAGGTGGCAAAGATGATAATACGAGATATTCTTCACGATTGATTATAGACAATGCTGAATACGATTTTGTAATCAAAGATTTAACGAATAGGGGCTTATATGTCAATCGTAAGGACGCATTTATGTCCGATGGAACCAAATTGGGTACAATTGTTACTTACACTGATGGATACCATCCGCAGTACACATATTTGAGAGCTTCTATGCTTGGTTATGCTTCTATCAATCTGTTTTCAATGATCAATAGATTTCCTACCACCGCAGTTAGAGTTGCTACTGACTCATTTTACATAAATAGCAAAATGGCTGATTTTAAGGCTACTGGCAACGAGAATTGGGGGTCATGGAGAATTAAGAAGGAAATGCTTCATGATTATATTCCATCAGCAGATGTTACCATTGAAAATAATTACTTAGAAAGCAATCAGTGTTCAGAATTTTCTAGTGCACCACCGATTTCTGATCCAATCTGTAGATATAAAACAGTTTATTTAAACGGCTGTGGCGGGTCAGGAAAAACAACCCGGGCAATTGAGTTATATCGTGGGAAATCAAACATGATTGTGCTAACACCAACTCATAGACTTGCAAGAGAAATGATACAGAGATGGGTAAATGCCTGCACTTATCATAGTTTCTTTAGATGGAAGGGAGATAAATGGACTCCTGAGCGCATGGGAGAGAAATTTATTCCTGAATTCATCATGTGGGATGAAATAGACACAGTGTCCGAAGATGTCTTAAAAATATTTCTTGAGTGGTTGTTATTGAAGAATACAAAAGTCGTCATGTGCGGTGATCACGGCCAACCACCACCATTTGTCGGTGCATCTCCCCATGAATGGCTAAAGGGTTTTGTAGACTATTATGAAGAAATTGATACTGATCATAGATCACTTGATAATGAATTAAAAGAGTTTAAGAAATTAATTAGATTACAACCGGATAGAATCCAGTGTGAAATAGCCCGTGAAATAATTTCGGAAACTCCCATGAATGAGTTTTGGGAAGCGTGGAGACCAAATGATTTAATCATTGCAAGTAGAAAAATAGTCAGGGACACACTTCAGATGAAGTTATTTGAATTGCATAAACAAAAATTTGCAACACTTCCAGTACCGTTATGTTATAGGCCATCGGATACACGAAAACAGAACATCGAAGTTGATATTCCAGGCCTGACAGAGTCAAGGCGTGAAAAGCATATTCTCGTATTAAATGATATTGTGCTGGTTGATATCAATGTCGTTGAAGATGCATTGCGTGCTAATAAATCCCCATGGACGCTAGGTTATGCAGCAACAATACACTCTTCACAGGGATTGACTATATCGGATACAATTGTTTGGATAGTAGATAATCGCATAGAATGGTCGAATTTAGTCTATCTCGCAGTGTCTAGAGTACGAAAAATAAATCAACTTCGAAGAATTGTCTTCGATGATGAAATCATTGGTGGCGATGATGAAATCATTGGCGATGATAATGATATTATTGATAAAAAACTCTCCGGTTACAAACAACAAGACAAAAAAAACCAACGAGAATTTGATATTGATGCTGAATTAATAATTACTCTGAAGCAACAACAGAATAATCACTGCGCGAGTTGCAATTGTATAATGCGTTGGCAGTATTCGGATAAGGATCCTCGCCAATTCACCGTTGACAGAAAAAATAACAATCTCGGTCATGTCAGAAATAATGTGATGTTGACTTGTCTTGAGTGCAATAGACGCAAAGGTGCTAGTTAAGCCCATGCGGTGGTAATTGAGTATCCTCAGGTATCACTTGTAATTGTTGTCTAGTAAAACCCCGTTGAGGGGCAGTTGAATCCAGTTTATAGATTGGAGGTCTACCCGTAGATCGTGTTATACTAGATATCTTGTGTGCAGTAACACTCCAAATAGGATCAGTAGCCCTTTTTGTGCCACCCTCAAGCTCTCCTGGTTTGTATAAGTACCTCACAATGACATTACTACCAATAATTGGTTGGGAAACGCTAAAATCTTTTTGAATTTCCATTTCAGGTATTGACTTCTTTTTAATCGCATTGATAGGTTTCATGTTGATGGTTCTAGTAATCTCGTTATTCAGTGCAGTAATCACAGCTGGTAACCTTTTAACCCATTCACGGGATCTTTTTTCTTGGATGAATTCTTTTGCGGATTGATATCCAAATAACCGCTCAGCAAGGGTTTTATTAAACCGTTCTATAATGGCCTGATCACGATGTAGCGCAGTATGTCCTCGTCTGATAGTGACTTTATGATTTTTTATTATTGATAACACTGCACCCTGAAATTCCTTGCCCGGATCAACTTGTAACAGATTTGGCCAGTGCAGAGGGCTCCTTCGATAAATCTTTTCAAATGCAGAAGCCACTTCAGTGGCTGATTTTGTTTTTAACGGTTCTGCTTCTTTGTATCGACTTGCAATATCAACTACAGTTAATGCGTATTTGTAACCACGATCATGTGGCAGAAATAATAGATCAGCCTGATGAACTTCATTAGGAACTGTCACATCAAAATGCGAGAATTTAATTTGTTTAGACGGTGGTAGATAAATTTGCCATAGTGCCTGTTTGGATAACCAATGAGCCGCAGTGGTTTTTTTCACTTTTGCAGCGCTAGCGAGTTTATGGATTGCTGATTTACCCCTCCAGTATCCTCTTGGGGAATAATAAATAGATTCCATGTTGTTATTAATTACCAGCACCTAACATCAATTTACTTTTCATAGCCGATTTTATCAAAAAGGAAACCAATTTTTCTTTGAAAGATTTATCAGAAATAGCATTTAACGCATGAATTAATTTCACATCTGCTAGATGCCTGTGCTGCAGATTACTGCTTTTATAAGATACATCATGAAGGTGACAGGCCTTATCAATAGCGTTTATTGGTTCCTCACCGGGTCGGGGCTGATTTTGATCATTGAGTCTGATATCAAGTCTTGTTCCCGGTCCACAGTAGCTATATCCTGGAAGGTGCTTTTCTCCAGGGTATTTTGCCCATGGGGTTCCAGGGAGTTTAGTTAGCTTGGCTGCGATATCACCTCCTCGTTTTTTTTTAAAGGTTCCTTGAGTTCCTTGGGTTTAGAAACAAATCTAAATTTCTTTGTACTACATTGTACGCATTTACCAGAAAGCGCTGATCGGTTATTTTTAGTTGTAATCGTCGTCAAGTCATCTGTGCCAGTACGTTTTTTACACTTCACACAATATAGATCCATAATTTATGTATAGAGATATGAATATAATTGATTTTTCAGCGACTAAAACAAGAGAACCAGTGAAGCATCATGCAGCGCTACCAAACTCTATCCGCGCAATTATAATCGGACCATCTGGATCCGGTAAAACGCAATTGTTGCTCAATTTAATAATGAGATGGATGAAGTGGGATAAGTTGTATTTAATTCCCCCTAGCGTAGATGATCAACGATGCTATGAAGTGATAAAAGATTTTAATGAAAACTCTTCAGAGATTGCCGGCGAGGATGTTATTGAATTTATAACCGATATTGACGAGGCGCCATCCGTGAATGACCTCGATGGAAGTATCAACAATTTAGTTGTATACGACGATGTCATGTTAGATAATCAAAACAATCCTGCTAGAATA
Organism: Unio delphinus; assembly: GCA_029339505.1. Lineage (NCBI taxonomy): Eukaryota > Metazoa > Mollusca > Bivalvia > Unionida > Unionidae > Unio > Unio delphinus. The sequence continues at coordinate 14,151,654 of JAQISU010000036.1, read as the reverse complement.
TTTTCCAGAGGCAGGCATAAAAACACTGATGTGATTTATGTCACTCAACGCTACACTCAGATTCCAAAAGTGATTAGAGATAACTGTAATATGCTTGCTGTATTCAACGGCGTTGATACACATACGCTACGAAATATTTGGCAGACATGGTGCTCCGATATGGACTTCAATCAATTTAGAAATTTCTTTAGTCATGCTCAGTCTGCCCCACACGGATTTGTAACAATAAATTTACATGACCCTCGAACACGATATCGTATCGGACTAGATAAAATATTCGGTTAACCCAGAACTGAAAGTTCTAGCAGCAGAGAGGGTGAGTGACAACATCATTGTGACATTTATGATTCACGAATGTTTTCAGACAAGGGTCAGAGACTTATTTTTTCGCGAGAAGGATCTAGTGTTATTTTGGAGGGGGTATAATCAAAAATAAAAACAAAAAAAAGTTGTCTGATTCACCCTCTCTGCTGCTTGTTTAATGCATCACTCAAACTTCATTGCCTTTCTTGTCGTTTTCACACGGACAGTACTAGTAAATTGCATTTCAATTAACTAAATTAAACGAATGTTTTAGGGTTCCCAAATGGTCGGCAGCTGAAAGAAATTGTCGTTAGTAATGTAGATAACAAAACAGACTGAATCATCGTCATGTGATAATCGGTGTGGCTGTTGCTAGCCATTTAGATGTATAATGAATCACAACATGCTCTTTGAAGACAAGAAACCTCAGGACAACTGTGATAACGACAAAACTGGTTTAGTGATAGCATTCCAAATTTTACCAAATCCATGAAAAGACAACTAACAATCTTCATAGGTCCTGAAATAATAACTTTCTAATACGACACGTAAATATGTGCATTATTGTTTCTCCGAAAAATTGTCTTTACGTGCATCAGTAGACATCAAGAAGCTCATGTCATTAATATGGGTATACGAGAATACTAGGTGTCGTTCTAGAGTAATAGGACTATGTTGTTCTCATCCCAGACGCATTATTGTACGGTAGTTTACTTTGGCAAGAGCATGTTGTGATCCATAGTTCAAACTATGGTACCTTTGACCTATAATTTCTACAAGTCTATCGGTGAAAAGAAGATTGTTTCTTTACCTGTTGTACAGTTCGCGCCTTGCCATCCATTTGTGCAAATGCAAATGTATGAACCATTTGTGTTGATACAGTTACCACCGTTTAAACATGTAAGGTTGGAGGTACATTCATCGACATCTGAAATTCAATACAAAATGATCAATAAGTCGTAACCATTGAGTAACACAGAATCAGTTCCACTAATTGTCTCAGTCCAGTTCATCATATTCTGCTTTATTTAAGACTTGTTTGACCACTCCGATTTGATGCCAATGACATTATACTGAATGAGTATTGCGAAACTAAATGTGTGAAAAGTGAGCTTCAACACCTTTCTGTTTTGAGCTCATCCTTCTCTATGTTAACATACCACTGAATATTTAAGCATCTAATTTAAAATTTGTAAGCCAATCTTCAAATGAGAACGATCTTCACGTGTGTGTACTTTTACATTTCCTTAATGTTCAATACATCACTCAAACGTCATTGCGTTTTTAGTCATTTTCACACGGCCAGCAGTAGTAAATTGCATTTCATTAAACTAAATTGTACGAATGTTTCAGGGTTTCCAAATGGTCGGCAGCATGAAGAAATTGCCGTTAGTATTGTTGATATCAAAACAGACTGAATAATCATCATGTGATAAACGGTATTGCTATTGCTAGCCATTTAGATGTATAATGAATCACAACATGCTGATTGAACACATGAAACCTAACAACAACTGTGATAATGACAGTAGTGGTTTAGTGATAGCATTTACATTTAACCAAATCCTTGAAAAGACAACTTACAATCTTCATAGGTCCTGAGAGAATTACTTTCTTATAACGACACATTAATATGTGCATTACTGTTTGTCAATAAATTATCTTTCCGTGCATCAATAAGGAGCAATTAGGCTCCTGTCATTAATATGAGTGTAGAAAACGTTCGGGCATCTTTTTATAGTAATATGTCTACGTTTATTTCTTACCAGATGCATTATTGTAGGGTAGTTTACTTCGGCAAGATATTTAGGTGAGAAGGAAAGAATTAAATATCATAATTTAAATTTCGAAAGAATTTGTTCTCATTTTGTGCCATAGGCACCATTGACAATATTATGGAGTGATAGAAAGTGTCGCATGTAACGGTCGGAGATTGTTTGATACAGTTACACATTTCCTACTTTTATTCGAACGTGTACCATCGATCCAAAGAGGATTCATGCGACCTACAATTGTTTCAAATCAATGATTATGGCTATAGGCAGCAATTATATGTATAATGAATTAGAATATGATGATTGAACATATTATATTAAACGACATAAGAGTTGTCATAAGAGCTTTACTGATTTATTGACAAAGTCCACTTTTGTTAAATCCCAGATAATGGAATCTATGCATCTGCATAGTCTCCGAAGGAAAACGTTCTAGAAATAGCAAGTCCATGTATGCATTATCATGTTTCGGTGATACAACTTAACTTGTATCAATCGAACAGCAATGATGTTAATCGCAGTAATTGTTCTAGGAGGATTTCGCATACATTTAATTCACATCAATATGATGACACGCATATAAGTCTTATCATTTCCAGGGTGTGATCGCTGTCGGCACGTTATGTTCATTTGATATGCCAATTCGGCAATTCAATATTATAATTCTAGGAAGTTAGTATTGTATTTTCATTCTGTCACAAAACGTCTGTTGAATCGCTGAGATAAATATTGGATAGAAATGGTCACAAATACCAATCCTACGCAGGGACTAATCAAACGCAATGGCATCTGCGAATTTGCATATTTTGATAACGATTCTCCTTTCCCATGTCTAACGAAGATTGTCCACAGTTCAAACTATGGTACCTTTCACATACAATTTCTACAAGTCTATCGACCAAAGGAAACATGTTTTTTTACCTGTTGTACAGTTCACGCCTTTCCATCCACTTGTGCAATTGCAACTGTATGAGCCATATGTGTTGGTACAGGTCCCACCGTTTGGACATGTAAGGTTGGAGGTACATTCATCGACATCTGAAATTCAATACAAAATGATGAAAAAGTCGTAACAATTGAGTAACACAGAATCAGTTACACTAATCGTCTCAGTCGAGTTTATGATATTCTGTCTTACTTAACACTTGCTCGCCCAATCCGATTTGATGCCAATGACATTATACTAAATGAGTATTGAGAAACTAAATGCGTGAAAAGAGAGCTTCAAGAACCTTCTGTTGGGAACTCGTCCTTCTCTAGGTTAAAACACCATTGAATATTTAACCATCTAATGTAAAATTTGTAAGCAAATGTGCAAATGAGAATGTTCTTTACGTGTGTTTACTATTACAGTTTCTTAATGTTTAATGCATCACTCAAACTTCATTGCCTTTCTTGTCGTTTTCACACGGACAGTAGTAGTAAATTGCATTTCAATTAACTAAATTATACGAATGTTTTAGGGTTCCCAAATGGTCGGCAGCTGAAAGAAATTGTCGTTAGTAATGTAGATAACAAAACAGACTGAATCATTGTCATGTGATAATCGGTGTGGCTGTTGCTAGCCATTTAGATGTATAATGAATCACAACATGCTGTTTGAAGACAAGAAACCTCAGGACAACTGGGATAACTACAAAACTGGTTTAGTGATAGCATTCCAATTTAACCAAATCCATGAAAAGACAACTAACAATCTTCATAGGTCCTGAAATAATAACTTTCTAATACGACACGTAAATATGTGCATTATTGTTTCTCCGAAAAATTGTTTTTACGTGCATCAGTAGACATCAAGAAGCTCATGTCATTAATATGGGTATACGAGAATACTAGATGTCGTTCTAGAGTAATAGGACTATGTTCTTCTCATCCCAGATGCATTATTGTACGGTAGTTTACTTTGGCAAGAGCATGTTGTGATCCATAGTTCAAACTATGGTACCTTTGACCTATAATTTCTACAAGTCTATCGGTGAAAAGAAGATTGTTTCTTTACCTGTTGTACAGTTCGCGCCTTGCCATCCATTTGTGCAAATGCAAATGTATGAACCATTTGTGTTGATACAGTTACCACCGTTTAAACATGTAAGGTTGGAGGTACATTCATCGACATCTGAAATTCAATACAAAATGATCAATAAGTCGTAACCATTGAGTAACACAGAATCAGTTCCACTAATTGTCTCAGTCCAGTTCATCATATTCTGCTTTATTTAAGACTTGTTTGACCACTCCGATTTGATGCCAATGACATTATACTGAATGAGTATTGCGAAACTAAATGTGTGAAAAGTGAGCTTCAACACCTTTCTGTTTTGAGCTCATCCTTCTCTATGTTAACATACCACTGAATATTTAAGCATCTAATTTAAAATTTGTAAGCAAATGTTCAAATGAGAACGATTTTCACGTGTGTGTACTATTACATTTCCTTAATGTTCCAAAATAATTTCTTTACATTTTGTCGCATAGCATCATTAACACTATTTTGGTTCGATATGTAATGTCGTAAATAACGGTCGGATATGTTTGATACATTATACGTTTCCTATCATAGTTCGAGATTGTACCATCGATCAAAAGAGGAGTCATGCGAGAAACAATATTTTCAAATCAATGTTTCTGGTTTTTCGCAACAGTTATATGTGTAATATAAAACAGTATATGTTGATTCAAAATATCACATTTAAGGCAATTAGATGTATAATAAGTCACAACAAGCTTCTTGAACACAGAAAATCTAAGTACAACAGTGATATCGACAATACGATTCTAGTGATATCATCAATATTTAACCAAATTTTCGAAAAGACATTTTACAATCTTCATAGGTCCTGCAAGAATAATCTTCTGCACGACTCGTTAATATCTGCAGTATTGTTTCTCCGTAAACTATCATCCCGTGCATCAGTAAGGAGCAATGAAGCTCATGTCATTAATACGGGAAAGGAAACTTTCTGGTATTGTTTTATAGTAATATGACTACGTTAATCTCTTACCAGATGCATTCTTGTACGGTATTTAACTCTGACAAGATATTTAGATGCCATGACAATGAAAGAATTAAATATCATAAATTAAGTTACTGAAGCTTTTGTTTCCTTTCTGTCGCAAAAGCACCATTGACGACATTATGGTTTGATATAATTTGTCGCATATAATGGCAGATGATTTTTTTTTATAGTTACACATTTTCTTGGTTTCTTCGAAATAGTACTGTCGTACGACAGTGGATTCATACGACCGACAATTGTTTCAAATCAACGTTTATGGCTATTGGCAGTAGTTATATGTATAATGAACTAGAATATATTGATTGAACATTTCACTTTTAACGACAGAGAAATTATGATAAGAGCTTTACTGATTTATTGACAACATCCACTATGTCCAGTGCCAGAAAATGGAATCAGTAAATCGGCATTGTCTCCGAAAGAAGAAGTTCTCACAGAAACAAGACCATGTGTACATTATCATTTTTCGGTGATTTATTTTAACATCCATATTTGAACAGCAATGCTGTTTATATCAGTATTATTTTCTAGGAAGATTTTGCATATATTTAATCTACATGAATACGCGGAAACGGTTGGAAATCCTATCTCTTCTAGTGTATGATTCTTTTGGCACGTTATTTTTAAAGTGGCAAGACAGTGAAGCAACTGAATATTATATTTTTGGACGTTAAGATGTTATTTTCATTTTGACGCTAAAGCTCTTTTGTTAAGATGGCATACCTATTTGCTAGAAATGGTTACAAATAAAAATCATATGCAAGAACTAATCAAACGCAAGGGCTAAGGCAAATTTGCATATTTTAAAAACGATTCAACTGCAGCATGTTTCACAAAGATCTGCCATAATTGGAAATATTTTTTTTTACTTACAATTTCTACAAGTGTCCCGTCGAAAATAAGATTGTTTCTTTACCTGTTGTACAGTTTGCGCCTGTCCATCCCTTTGTGCAAATGCAACTGTTTTGGCCATTTGTGTTGGTACATGTACCACCGTTTTGACATGTAAGGTTGGAAGAACAAACATCGACATCTGAAATTCAAAACAAAATGTTGCATAAGTCATAACAATTGAGCAACACATAATTAGTTACACTAAACGTCTCAGTCTAGTGTATGATATTCTACCTAATTTAAAGCTTGTTCGACTATTACGATATGAAACCAATGACATTACACTAAAGTAGTATTGAAAAACTAAAGTTTTGAAAATTGAGCTTCAAGACCCTTATGTTCGGAGCTCATCATTTTATATGTTAAAATACCATTGAATAATTACCTATCTACTCTGACATTTGTAAGTAACTGTTCAAACGGAAACGATCTATGATTGTGCGCACTATTACATTTCCTTAGGGATGAATATATCACTCAAACGTCATTCCCTTTCTAGACGTTTTCAGACGGGCACCAGCAGTAATCGCATGCCAATAACCTGATTTTTCAAATGTTTCAGGGTTTCCGAATGGTCAGTAGCAAAATTGTTTTTAGTGTCATTGATATCAAAAGCAAACTGAATCATCTTCAGCTGATAATCGTTATGGCTATCGATAGCCAATTAGATGTAAAATGAATCGCAACATGCTTCTTAAACACCTGAAACCTAAATACAACTGTGATATCAATAATACTGTTCTAGTGATAGCGTTTACATTTTACTAAATCTTTAAAAAGACCACTGGTAATCTTTAAAAGTCCTGAAAGAATAATTTTCCATACGACATGTTAATATTATGGTTTATCCGTAAATTATATTTCCCTGCATCAAAAAAGAGCGATGACGCTCATGTCATTAATATAGACAAGGAAACTTCCTGGTGTCGTTTAATAGTAATATGAATACGTTAATCTCTTAGCAAATGCATTATTATTGCCGTAGTTTACTTTGGCAAGATATTTAGGTGAGATGACAATGAATGAATTACATTTGACAATTTGTCTCGAAAGAATTTTGTCGCAAAAGGACTATTGACCACATTATGGTTTGATATAAATTGTCGCATATAACTGTAGACCATTGTTTGTTAGAGTTACACATTTCCTCTCTTTTAGCGAAATGAATGTTTCGTTCGATGCACAATTCATGCGAACTAAAATTGCTTAAAATCAATTTGTATGGTTATTGGTAGCAATTATGTGCACACTGATTCAGAACATGTCGATTGGAACATTTCACTTTCAACGACAGAGGAATTGTGATACGACTTTTACTGATTTATTGACAACGTCCACTTTTGTCCAATCCGAGAACGAAAATGGAATCTATCCATCTGAATTTTCTCCGAATGAATACGTTCTCAATATAATACATCTATATGTGCATTATTATGTTTCGGTGATTCATCTTAACTTGTATCAATCGAGCATCAATGATGTTTATATCAGTAATTTCTCTAGGAAGAGTTCGCATGTATTTAATCCAAATTAATATGCGGAAACGGTTAGAAGTCTTATCCTTTCCAGGTTATGATTTTTGTGGCACATGTTTTTTTATGTGGCATGACAATGAAGCAATTGACTATTATATTTCTAGGAAGTTACGATGTTATTTTTATTTATTGCAAAAGCTCTGTTGCACCGCTGTCATAAATAGTTCATAGAAATTCCTCTCAAATACCAATCCTTTTCAGGGACTAATATTATGCAAGGGCTGCGGCAAATTTGCATATTTTGATAAAGATTTTCGTTTTCCATTTTTATGCAGATCGTCCATAGTTCGAAATATGGTTCTTTTGACTTACAATTTCTACAAGTCTATCGGCGAAAATAACTTTGTTTCTTTACCTGTTGTACAGTTTGAACCTGTCCATCCCCTTGTGCAAATGCATCTGTATGAGCCATCTATGTTATTACAGTTACCACCGTTTTGACATGTAAGGTTCGAGGTACATTCATCGACATCTGAAATCCAATACCAAATGTTGAATAAGACGTTACAATTGAGTAACACATACCCAATTTCACAAATAGTCTCAGTTTAGTTTATGATATTCTGCCTTAATTAAAACTTTTTCCACCATTCTGATTTGAAGCCTATGCCATTATACTCAAGGAGTATTGATAAATTAAATGTATGAAATTTGCTCTTCACAACTCGTCTGTTCGCAATTCATCGTTATGTATCTTAAAATACCATTGAATATTTACCAAGCTACTGTAACATTTGTAAACAATTGTTCAAACGAGAACGTTCTATAGGTATGTGCACTATTACATTTCGATAATGTTCAATACATCACTCAAACGTCATTGCGTTTCTAATCGTTTTCACACGTGCAGCAGAAGTAAATCGCATTTAAAAATACAACATTATACGAATGTTTCAGGGTTTTCTAATCGTCATTAACATGACAAAATTGACGTTAGTATCGTTGACAACAAGGCAAACGGAATCAGCGTCATGTGATAATCGTTATGGCTATTGCTAGGCAATTAGATGTATAATAAATCACAACAAGCTTCTTGAACAAATAAAACCTAACTACAACAGTGATATCGACAATACGGTTCTAGTGATATCATTTATATTTAACCAAATTCTCGAAAAGACATCTTACAATCTTCATAGGCCCTGAAAGAATAATCTTCTACACGACTCGTTAATATCTGCAGTATTGTTTCTCCGTAAATTATCATTCCGTGTATCAGTAAGGAGCAATGAAGCTCATGTTATTAATACGGGAAAGGAAACTTCCTGGTATTGTTTTATAGTAATATGACTACGTTAATCTCTTACCAGATGCATTCTTGTAGGGTAGTTAACTCTGACAAGATATTTAGATGCAATGCCAATGAAAGAATTAAATATCATAAATTAATTTACTGAAGCTTTTGTTCCCTTTCTGTCGCAAAAGCACCATTGAAGACATTATGGTTTGATATAATTTGTCGCATATAATGGCAGATGATTTGTTTTACAGTTACACATTTTCTTGCTTTTTTCGAAATTTTACTGTCGTACGACAGTGGATTCGTGAGACCGACAATTGTTTCAAATCAACGTTTATGGCTATTGGCAGTAATTATATGTATAATGAACTAGAATATATTGATTGAACATATCACATTTAACGACATAGAAATTATGATAAGAGCTTTACTGATTTATTGACAACATCCACTATGTCCAGTGCCAGAAAATGGAATCAGTAAATCGGCATTGTCTCCGAAAGAAGAAGTTCTCACAGAAACAAGACCGTTAAAAAACGATTCAACTGCAGCATGTTTCACAAAGATCTGCCCTAATTCGAAATATGTTTTTTTTTACCTACAATTTCTACAAGTGTCCCGGCGAAAGTAAGATTGTTTCTTTACCTGTTGTACAGTTTGCGCCTGTCCATCCCCAAGTGCAGATGCAACTGTTTGAGCCATTTGTGTTGGTACAGGTACCACCATTTAGACATGTAACGTTGGAGGAACATACATCGGCATCTGAAATTCAATAAAAAGTCTTGAATAAGTCGTAACAATTGAGTAACACATAATCGGTTTCTGATATTCTGCCTTATTTAACACTAGATCTTCCATTCCGATTTGAAGCAATAAAGAGTATACTGGTTGATTGATTGATTGATTTTTTAAAGGCACACCAGCACTTGTTGGCTTGTTAGGTCCATATAATAATTTGTATGTATATATGTTTAAAAGTGCTGAATAGCTTATTATCGACCAGCGATATAACAAACCCGAATAGTTCAAAATAAAAGGGAGAAACGTTGTTAAAAGTAAAATATGAAGCTTCCCAATCAACGGGAGACATAAATGGTGTATGTTGATGTTTACATTACCTAATGATGCTCAAGGTGATATCATTCAAGTTATAGTTTAAAATAAAGATTTACTTCCTTTAAGAAATCTAAAATACAAGTTGTATAGTATCAAAAACTTCCTTCGTGTCATGTACATTAGAGCACTTATTACGCGCGGGTTGCACGTCGGAACACTGGGTCATAAAATGCTTAACCGTCAATGGTTCAGTGCAAGAAACACACTCTTGTGGATCTTCACCTTTTAGTATGTGTGAATGGGTTATGTATGAATGACCAATTCTGATCCTTGCAAGGACTACCTCTTCCCTACGAATGGTTCGGTAATAAAGGAGTCCATTCTCCCAGGGTTGGTTTGATGGCGTTAAGTTTGTTATTCACTGCATCATCCCATGTTGCCTACCACCTCTGACGTAGGTACATTTTGATACAAGGTTAAAAATCAGTAAACGCTACTTTAAGATCAGATGGTTCCTCAAATAGAGTCATTTTTGCAGCGCGATCTGCTTCTTCATTATCTTTAATACCAATATGGCTAGGTAGCGAATATTATACTGTATTTTGCCAGATACTAAGCTCGGTATTGTTGACGAGGAGATTGGTTAATGATGGGTTTTCTAGTTCTCTATTCAACATTGACTGAACCACTGATAGTGTGTCACAGAAGATAATACTATTTAAAATGCGTTTATTCTCAATAAATTTCAAAGCATGGCCTTTTGCTCTAATTCTCGCTGAACAAATGAAGGCATCGTTTGGCAAACGAACTTTTGTTTTGTGTTTGCCACTAACGAGGCTGCAGCAGCCACTTTCTCATCCTTTGATCTATCAGTATAAATTGTAGTGTTCTTTCTAAATTCGCTGAGGAGTTCATGATAAGAGTTCTGGAAGATGGAGGGTTTTGTTTCAGATTTTCTCCATCGTGTAACGTAAAACTCACTTTGGGTTGCTTAATGAGTCAAGATGATATTTCCAAGAGAAACGTTTATTGAACTTTAGAGAGATTAATTTTTATACTGTCAAGGTTTGATGATAGTCAGATGCCAAATGAAGAAATGGCTTTTGGCTTATTTTCATATGAAGGTTTGTATTTTGGTGAAAATACAGCCGAAAAAGCAGTGTTCAGAGAGTTTAATTTTAATTTGAGAGCGATGTGATGTAGGTGGTTCATTAGCTTCCTTGAAAAGGCTTTCACATGGAGATGTCGTAAATGCTCCCAGAGAGAGTCTTATTCCCTGATCATGAATCGGGTCAAGCATTTTCAAATATGACTTCCTAGCTAAATCATGAACAACGCATCCATTGTCTAGTTTGGAGTGAATAAATGTTCTATACAAACTGAAGATGACTTTTTGCATCAGCACCCCAGTCAGATTTCAAGCATTTTAACTTTAAAATTCTTGATGTGTGGAATAAACGTCAGTTTTATGATTCTTGCAATAACAACCTCCTCCCTACGGATGGTTCATGTAGGAAGTAGTCTATTATCCCAGCGTTGGTTTGATGGCGTGAAGTTTGTTAATCACTGCATCATTTCATGATGCCTGCTACTTCTGGCGTAGGTACCTCTTGACACGAGGTTTAAAATCAGTTAACGGTAATTTAAATCAGATGGTTCTTGGCATATTGAAATATTAGCAGTGCGATCTGCTTCTTCATTACCTTTAATACCAATATGGCTAGGTAACCAACAGTATACTTTATTCTATGAGTTACTAAGCTCCGTATTATTGACGAGGGGATTGACTAATAATGTGTTCTCCAGTTTGATTTTAGAATTTGAAAATTTGAAACCGTTATTACTGGCCCAATTTTGGTTCTTGTTGATATTTTGTTGCCATTGCATGTGCTTTAATCGATAACAAATTGCAAAATCGTCTACATATAATGAGCAATCCATACCGGGAGCTAAGCACTTGGTGATGCTCTTGATTTTGACATTAATTAGGGTCACATATAAAATACTGCCCTGGGGCACACCCATTTCTTGCTGGTGCATATCTGAGAGGGTAGAGCCCACTCGTACTTTAAACGTAACGTTTCTTTTGAGTTATTAATCTTCGAATGGCTTTTTAAAATTTAGATGTGGAGGCGTTTTTTGAGAAACTAGCTGCAGAAATATTTGCTATGCTGCTTTGCGAACTAGAATTGTTATTGTTTGTTTTCAGGTGTCGAAAAGAACTGTTTTGTATCTTTCCATTTATTTATAGACTAGTGTCTCAAACTTGTTTCATTGAGGAACGAGAGTTTAAAGAAGAAATATATTTATGTGACGATACACATTTACATGTTTTGATTGTGTGTCGAGTTTTAGCCCGTGTAGTAGGATATTTGTTTAAATCTTCGGGCGTTGGACGATTGTTAAATTGTTTTAATGATAATCGACATTGTCTAATGGCTTGCTTGCATTCCTTGGTTACCCAAGGTTTTGGGTTTTTTTAACTGTTCAGTGAGGACGTGGGAATAGATTCTTCTGCAATTGCATTTAGAATTGAAGTAAAATGCTGTATATGATTAACAGCGTTGAATACTGTATCATTATTTAGTCTAGTTTTATATAGTGTTTCAAACGTAGCCCAGTCGGCCTTCTTTATATTGCATTGTGGAATTTCGTCATCAATTTTAGAGCTATTTTCAAGGTTGATTGGAAAGTAATCACTGCTGTAAAGGTCATCAGCGACCTTCTATTCATAGTCCAAACGCAGCGAAGGATAGCAAATTGCCAAATCTATGCACGTGTATGTATATGTTCCTGGGTGTAAATATGTCGGTGAGTAAGTGTTATATAGACAGCGATAGTGTCTAGAAAATAAAATCTTTAACTGTATGACCTCTGTTTTTTATGTGCTTTGATCCCCATAAAATGTTATGGGCGTTAAAATCTTTAAACTCTCGGAGTAAAGCGAAGGGAGCGGGGAGTTGTTGAACAAGATTGCCTAATTCGTTTGCTACCTTGTTGCTGTTTGGACGTAAATAAATAGAGCAAACGGTAATCACTCGATGTAGAGTTACGCTTACAGCAATGGCTTGTAAATTTGTATTTAAAGGGATGACTCTGTGAGGAGCTCTATTGTTCACAACAACAGAGACTCCTCCTGAGGTCCTGTAAGCAATTTCAAAGTACCTGTTAAACAGGGAAAAGTTTTTAAATGTAATTGTATCTGTCTATTTCAGGAGTATTTCCTGTAAACATATTACTGATGGATCGTGTTCATTTAAAAGCAGAAGAACATCACTGTAAGTAGCATTAAGTCCTCGACAGTTCCATTGAATGATGGTGTTCTGCATTATAGAGGTATGATGTAGATTTTGGAGGTAGTTTCGACTATTCTAGGAGGAAATTTGTGTTGTTTTTTGTCTGGAGGAACTATGGTATTATATTTGGCTTTAGTATGTTTGGAGCTACCTTAAGTACATGTAGCAGTTTCTTTTACATCCATGTTCTCAAAGTCTCCAAACTTGTTGTAAAGTTTTACGGGGTCATCTGACCACGTTTATCTGCTTATTTGTTTGTGCTTTGTTTTTATTTCTTGGTGATGTTGGTGGTGGGATGCTATGGAATGTAGTTTGGGTTGATGTTGTGTTTTTCTGTGGTTGGTAATGGGGGATATTGACACTTGTTGAATCGGCTTGATCCGTCTGTGTGCGTCCTTCTTGATTTTCCGATTATGTTTGACGATAGTGGAGAAGGATGGGCCAGGATGTGATGTTTTCGCCTGGACAAGTTATCTAGCCTCTGGGTAGGGAATGTTGGATGTACACTTTATCCTCAGAATTTCCTTATACTATTTCCAAGTATCACAATCATTGAAAGTGGCGTGATGTTCCTTGCCATAGTTGACACAATGCGGAGTTGCACTACAATCCGATTCCTGATGAGATTGGTCTCCTCATCGGCCACATATTTTGACTTTGGAACATCGATCTTCTTGATGGCCGTATTTTTGACACGTATAGCATCGAAGGGGCTTGGTATGTATATCTTGTTATTTACTTTCGAAAACCCGACCTTGACTACTTTCGGCACTAGTGGTTTATTGAAGGTGAGTACACATGTGTTGGTATCTTGCATATTGTTATTACGTTTAATACGTATCCTACGTACTGCAGTGACAAATTCGATGATATCTGTGTCGCTGACTCCAGCCAAATCAGGACACCACATCACGCCTTTCGACGTATTCATGGAAGTGTGAGAGAATGAGGTTACTGGAAAGACGAAGAATGTTTTCATTTTTTTTTGACATTTTTCGTTTGACCCTTTCGCTCACATTCAACAAGAAGACAACCCGATTTCAGTTTTTTTGAAACACGTTTTGGTGTCGCAATATATCCCGTAATTTTTTTTCAATAGCAAATGGCCACAATGCAACAAGTGGTTTAGCGTCATCTCTCGGCTGAATAACCATGAAGCGTGGAAACGATTCTACACCACATGGTTCGTTATCAAAGTCAGACATTGGTTCTGTGCGTTTGTTTTGATTTTTGTTGTGTAGAGTTTTCCATGATTGTGTATGAACATTTCTACCACCATGCTCCCCGCTCACCATGGAGCCCAACGAGGGGACACTTTTCAAGTGCCAGGGGTACACAGATGCTTTACTCAGTAAATAAAATGACCTGGGATTAACCCATGAAGTTTCCTTCAAGGGTCGGTAGAATTACCTCCCGACTGACCCGTTACGTTCCTTCCTTCTAGGAAGACTTCTAAAACTTGGGAAAAGGAAGCTAAAAAGTCGAATGTAGGGGCAATGGTGGTATCCAGAGAGATACAAGAAAGATAGAGAAGGTGCACAAGTAAATAAAGGGTTCGTCGTGACTAGCCGATTTGTCGAGAAAAGGCCACTCCCAACAACCCGTCTGAAATAAGTAACTACAAAAGCAATATTGCATCGGACAAGAATCCGCTCACGTACCATGATCCTTTCCTCCACGACACGGTAACTGCCTACTGTTTTATTTTATTTTAACTCCAATATCAAAAATACAATGATTTATTAGTTTTAACATAAACATGATTAGCATATTTAATGTCTGACCTAACTTGATTTAAATGTTATATATTTTAAAATTATCACTTCTGGGTGATATTCTGATTACTTCTCTCGCTCTATTGTATATTATTACACTGACATTATTAATGCCAATAGATATACACTTGACGACACTTTCAACTGTACAGATGAAAGTACCGTTAATCTGTAAATACGTCGAACAGGTGTTGTACTTTGGGCAGTGCTATTCTTACGCGCCCAAATGAATGATCCCCACTGTATCGATTACACGCTTTCGATATTTTGCTTATGCGGAATTTTAACCATACCAAATCTTTCCGCAGGAAAATCTCTTATAATATCATCGTGTATTATCTTAATCGTGTCATTACTTGTCTTGATATCAGAAAGTTTCATTACAACTGTCAACCCAGTACTAAAGAAATTATCTGCCATTTCATCAATTTTTCTAACATTTCAACGAAGACTTGCAAACGAGCTTACACGATGTCATATTCGTCCGGCAACGTTGAGTATTTATAGTCTATTGTGATGCTGTTAACCTCTACATAATGTTTTCTTGCCCCGTCCTTGTCGCATACTGGATCTTCAATTATAGTTATTTAAATTCCATTCATGTTGAGTTCGCCTGTAATTGTATCGTTCGATGTATGTACTAATGTAATAGCGCGCGAATATTAACCGACATCGTTGCTATATGAAAACCAGGTTTATTATTTTCCGTTTTTATCAAACGCGGCTCTATTGTTTTTGGTTACTCCATTAATTCTGATGATAATATTATGCAATCAAAGATTACTCGTTGTTTTTTTTCCTTGCTATTTTTTAAATACAATCATTACGTTTCGTTTGGATCTACATTTGCGAGATTAAGTATTTTTTATATTTCATCGTTACTGATTGTTGTACCCACTCTTATGATATTTCGTCAGTATGTTTTGTTTCGGGCAATATCTCTCCTAAATATCTACCATTATAATCTAGGATCTATAGAAAACGAAGCGATTACTCATCTACAACGTATGGAGTAGTGTGGTTGATTTTGATTTAGCATTGCGTACTGCAATTGCTTCACAGCGACAAATTGGCGGATTGGTTATTGTTTGTGTTGGTAATGTTGAATACCAGATTCGAGTCTTTGTTAAGCAGGCATTCTTGATAAACTCTTTTTGCAGGGCTAACCCGAAGGAATCGAAACAAACGATTCCACGTGGGTCAATTGCGTATGAGTTCCTTCACCGGTACTCTTGTCGAGGGTAGGGATACTGGTTTCTATTTCATTGTGATGGTTAGGTAATGTCTCTCATCAAAACACCTCTAAAAAAATGTATTGTTAATGTTTAAGCAGCATTGTGTACATCGAAATTTGACATCGGTATTATTAAACCGTCCCTGGAAGTACATTACCTTTACCGTACTATGAGTGTGGACTTCCCGGTAGTCTTAGACCTTTTCATTTTTTGATATCCCCACCCCGTTACTTTTTTTAGTGCCATTACCGACACTGTTCTGACAGCACCAAGTGCATCAGCGTTTGCAACAGCAGGGACAGGATACCAAACATTCTTGTATTGTCGCAAGGAGTAGAATTATACCACCTGATTTGGTTATATTTGATTTAGTACCTGCACAATGAGTTAGTCGTATGCCGTTTTTTTTTCTTCTCTTTTTAAGCATCATCAAACCCTCTACGCTGGCAATGATAATTTATTTTCATCACCTGTAATCTCAGTTTTTAGTGTCATTGTAGTTCCACATTTTGTTCACTGACACGGATTGTAACTCGTTAATCTTACTTGGAGTCAGAGTAACATTTACTTGATGATATGTCATTTTTATTACGAGTAATCTAATTGTGTTATATTACATTATCAGGACATTATGTGTTCTAAACATTACATATTTTCTACTGGCACATAAACGACTCTCATTCGTTCATTCAAGTAGCATCTGTTGTTTGCTGGGTAGCGATTGCTCTGTAACTTCCAGCTAGTACCTCACCTACGCGGGATTGGAAGTGTATATCAACGACAGTTTGTCGTGTTAAATCAAGATGCTCCAGCAAACAGTACTATTCTGAATATAATTTTATAAAATCTCATGGTGACATTTGTAAACAAGTATCTATATATTCTGCTCATGTCCCTATAAATGTCATCAAGCGGTGATAAGCTTGTGCAATGTGGTTTTGGTATAAACTAACAATATATCCTCAGTTTGTTCTCGGTAACTCCAAGTTTGTCAAATATCATATTCCTACGTACTTGAGAGTTTAATCGGTTCATATTTTGTAAAGACACAATAGCAAGTTGTGGCACAGAAAACCTTTGTATTCATGCTATATCGCAAGTAAATATATCTTCAATATTACTTTGAATATAATATGTGGTCAATGTTATCCATGATAATATTGATTTACCACTTTGATCCCTATAAGCGAGTACGTGTTCTTCATTAATAATCGTTGTACTTATTACAGGACTCCACAGAAAGAGGTTTGTTGTATTTACTTTACTATCAGCAACAACAACACCTCGCTAGATAGCATCATTATCATCACTGTTTCTCACGAGTACACCTGTATGTTTATCCCTACAGATAACCTTTCTAACATTTCTGCAAAATCCAAATATGTAAGACAGTGGAATTGCACATGATACACGTTATGCAAATCCTAAGTTGTAATTAATATTTATTTTAATATCATATTCAGAAGCTGGTCTATCTTTTTATTCACGATCATCTCGTTGTGGGTCAATGAAATATACTGAACATGATTAGCATTGTCGTTAATATCTTTAGTAAACATTATTGATGGACCTATGTTTCTTGTATACTTATCTGAATATCGTGCTGACCATATTATTGTTTGGCAACATCGACATCCGTCTGAAGCGATTCAATAATTTTTCAATCAAATATATATGTAGCGCTATCAAAAAATGCCATAATTTTGCTTTTGACAAACCCAACTCGCACATTATCTGCATATGGCGTATCAGCTGCAACATTTGTTTCAATTCTACCTTCTACTTCAATAAATGCTTCAGGAGGTAAGAAAATTCGATACGTTCACGTTGATCTCTCTCTCTCTCTCTCTCTCTCTCTCTCTCTCTCTCTCTCTCTCTCTCTTCTCTCTCTCTCTCTCTCTCTCTCTCTCTCTCTCTCTCTCTCTCTCTCTCAAGAAATATACCAGCGGCGATCCGTTAAAAGAAACCAAGACCTGTTGATACTCAACTATATGCCATGAGATTTAAGTTTGACTTGAAGTAAATTGTATTCAGGACTTTACATTATTAGGACTTGTGTCTATAGTTCGATTATTGTTTTGGAATAATTTGTAATATGGTAAATTCTTATTTTTTTCTTCTACTTTTTTCACTTTGCAATTTAGAATAATAAATGATTTGTTAAATTGTACAAACCTTGTTGCTTTTCACTCTTCTCTGTGACTTATCTTAAGAGTATACATTCTTAACATCATAATGAGTTATATGAACATTAAACATATTTAAATGCTTGATTTACCTCTTGCTGGTTACTCGTTGTGCTTACTTTATTTTTCCAGCTTGTTTAAGTATGCCAGCCGGTATGTGAAACCCAGCGTAATAAATGTCCAGGTAGTTAACCATGCTGTTTGTAAAGCTCACTTTCTTCATTTAAACAATCTTTTTTGTTTACATCATAAATGTACCTGATATATATTTAATCAATATGAATGGAAATACAAATTCTAAAACTAAGTGAAGCAACTTATCAACTTACAAATGAAACTGTGATTATTCTCTTAAGGTTAAGAACTATACAAGTGAGGGTTACACATAGTTCATTCATCTCACCAATGCCAAGTTGCCTATAGTCGATCTTGAATGTCCTACCCAGTCATATGATCTTGACACCAAGCCGCCAAGTTCTAACACTAACATCTTAATGCTGACTGCCTAGCGTGGCAGCTGTTAGTACCGTTTTTTATAAGTCTCTGGTATGACTCGGCCGGTGATCGAACCCACTACCGCCCACACCAGAGACGGACGCACTAACCACTAAGCCACCGGATAAGTAAATCAATCTTAGATGCGATGAAAAGAAAAGTATGCGTATTTGTTAGTTATATAAATTAAGTTGGTCATACCACTCGCAAAAATCTTTTTTTGAACGAAAACCCAGCAGGACTGGATTACTCGGACTGAAACGTTTATACTTCTCGTTGTATATCAATGCTACAGCGTACATACTTACCTACCTATATACATATCTATCTATCTATCTATCTATCTATCTATCTATCTATCTAACTATCCATCTATCTATCTATCTATCTATCTATCTATCTATATATCTATCTCTCTCTCTCTCTCTCTCTCTCTCTATATATATATATATATATATATATCCATCTATCTATCTATATCTATTTATCTATCTATCTATCTATCTAGTTATCTATGAGTGTGTGTTGTAAAATGAGTAATGATTCAATATTTTAACAGTTTCATCATTTTCAAGATGTGGAAATTATTAAACGAGTCTCATATATCCAGTATTAAATCATTACGCATTTGAGATTCTGGTTTTCAAATAGATTATATTTAGATTGAAATATAGGCAAGCGAGAAACTAAAACGTCTTGCCATTTTATTATACCATTCATGTGCGTGCAAATTATTTTTAATTTGGAAAAATATTTACTAAACAAATTGTTAAGGTATGAAAATTAATGATGCCATTCATAAAAAATTTTTTTTATGACGGACAGATTAATAGTGTTTTTCAAACACTGACCCCTCTTAAAACTCCGATGAGTTGTTACTTAGTTCATATATATAGATTTACTTAGTTCATATATATAGATTTACTTAGTTCATATATATAGATTTACTTAGTTCATATATATAGATTTACTTAGTTTATATATATAGATTTATATTTAGCTCTTTAGAACGGTTCCACCGAAAAGTTTGCAAATTTCAGCAATCTCAACAAATTCTGTATTGGATCCGGCACAAGAAGTAGCATTCCGGTTGTCAGCTATTGTCCATATCGAAAATAGTACTAACTGCATAATCTCTTCTCAACGTAAAATTGTTGCTGAAAATTGGGGCGATTTGACGTTGCTGATTTGTATTCATTATGCTTTAGCATTTAACTGACTGTCCTTATGTCTAGATATTTGCATTAGTTTACAAGGAAAACTAAAGTGATCATCTGGATTGAATGCTTGTGAGCATTATGATTACGGGCAGTATATTACCATTTATTGACATCATCTTGATATGAAGTTATTTATTTCTTTTCTTTGACATTTAAACCATGTTTGTACTAATGTTGGGTCTGAGATTCACAGTGTTACCTGTTGTGTAGGTGGGTGGATCTATTTTGTTTTAGGGATCATACGTTTTTTATTTATGTAAACAGAGAGAGAGAGAGAGAGAGAGAGAGAGAGAGAGTATGTATGTACGTGTTAGTGCGTGTGATTTGGATTGCTAACATAACATTAACAATTTTTCCGTCATATCTCTCTCTCTCTCTCTCTCTCTCTCTCTCTCTCTCTCTCTCTCTCTCTCTCTCTCTCTCTATATATATATATATATATATATATATATATATATATATATATAAACATGTGAACTAATACATGATTAAGCAAAGACGATGGTTGCAATTGACGTCGTTATCGTTATATCATAGTTTATATAAATGTGTAGGTGTATACGACTTGGAGACATGTAGCATGATCTCCCAAGCAGTCACATTATCCTGACACCAGGCCGACCAGTCATAACACCAACCTCACAATGCTAAGCGCTTAGCGAGTCAGCTGTTAATACCATTTATATAAGTCTTTGGTATTAATGGGGTGTGGTGCGAATTCACTACCTCCCGCATCCAAGGAGGACACTTTTACTTTAATTCACCGGAGAGGTAATGCTGTTAGAAAAGAGTAAAATAAACGAAACTGGCAGAGAGTGAGATAGAATGGGAAATATAGTTACTTGAAAATGCCACAAGCATCAGACAGATGAATGTAAATGTTCCTCCCCATGATGTCTGCTTCATCTTATTCATCTGTCACTGAAACGATATGTAAAGATATTACTGACTTTTCTAAGTTGTAAATAGACGATATATAATACATATACGAAAGCAAAATATACGAGGTAAAGTGGAAATCACGAATCACGTGCGTAATGAAAACGTTGAGTTTGAATAAATCGCCACAGGCACATTGAGTTTTCCAATTCACTTGCGTTTTGAAATGCCTCTATTGCTTTATTGAAACGAACATATGCTTGAAATGAAACACACACACACACACACGCACACACACACATATACATATATATATATATATATATATATATATATATATATATATATAGAGAGAGAGAGAGAGAGAGAGAGAGAGAGAGAGAGAGACAATCCATTATGTTTTAATTCAACGCTCAGAATATGCACAATTCAGATTTGTAAAACATTATAAGCAAGCCTCATAGGTAATGCCGTGATTACAAATTAATAATAGTTCGCAATATCACACCCTACTATTTATTTGAAGAAGGACGTTAAAATATAGCTGATGCAATTAATTTTGTCATTTAATTAAAATCTAGACATGTTCAGCAACATCGCAGTAAGGAACCACATATTTCGGCATACACAAATTTGGACAGTATAAAGCTAAAACCAGATCAGTGACTACTACGTTATTGTCCCATGATCCGTAGTGTAATGTGTTATGCGAACTGGAACACAGTAAAATATTTGATCTGGTATACATTGTATGAAGAAAGAGCAATTTCGTACTCTTAATTCACCTATCTGCCTGCTCAGCTAGGAATCGGTTGATGTGTCTGAATCTGAGATATGGATGTTTAATGATGCTTCAAACAATTTGCAGTCACATCGCCACGATATTTGCATTATGGCAGTTTATAGTAATGTCTCGCACTGGGGCATCGTGCCGCAGACATGTAGTAAGATGTCCCACCCAGTACATTACCCTGACACCGAGCCGACCAGTCAGAACACTACCCTCATAATGATGAGCGCCTCGAGCGGAAGTTGTAAGGACCATTTTTGTAAGTCTTTGGTATGACCCAGCCAGGCTCCGAACTTATTACCTCCCACATCCTTAAAGGACGGTCTAATATTTAAGCCACCGGAGTGGTCGAATCGATGAATAGATATGGACACCATCCTAGGTTCTTTTTATCAAATTTACGAACGTGACGCTTACCTAAACAACACAGATCACGTACGTTTTTCATGTTGTCTTTCTAATATCACGATGCTCGTTTCGGCACTGCAAGAATCGAGCCTTGAAAGATTCAATGTCCTATTTTGTAACAATTACTACAATATTTTGCCAAGACATTATATTCTAATTATACCATATTAAAAACACACAGATAAAAACAAGTGCACTTCACCTTATGCAGTGATCATCTCATTAAAATATTATACAGTAAAATCGAATACAATTAAATTCCCTCAGAAACAAAAACATTATTCACTTTGTATATATTGTTCCAATATATGTTAAATATCCTCGCCACCTTTTGATCGTCCCAAACTATTTAAAAGCCCCTCTTCACCCACCTGATTGTTGCAAACAGTTAATACTTATTGCGACTCTATGGCTTGAAACCAAATAATACAAGTGATTGCATTTGTGGGTGTGAAAGTGTATTTTAAATATAGTTTTAAAAAAATGTATCATATCGCTACGATGTCTGCAGTTTATAGTGATATCTAGCACTGTGGTAATATGCCACTGACAAATAGCATCATACCCAACCCAGTCATATCATCCAGACAACAGTCCGACCAGTTTTAACACTAACATCTTCATCCTTGAGGGCAAAGGGAGAAAGAAGCGAAAATCAACACGTTTTGTAAACTACAACAGATAACCCATTTTTATAGAGCACAATGTAACATTTGTTTTGTTTTTTTAAAGTTTTTTTTATTGCAAATTAAATTTTAAAAAAATTCCAAAACGTTAAATCCCCATTCCTGATTAATTTCAGCGATGTTCGAAATAGGATCCGGCACTGAAGGCGTTGATGTGCATGTAGTATTGAATGCATTAATGTCCCAATAGTCTGAAGAGTTTTTGTATTGCATCCAGTTCATCACTATACCCCAAGTAATTCTTATATTTTTCACAAATAATGTCTCCGTCCAAGAATATTATTTAAGAGTACTTTGTGTTTCTAGTGAAAAAATAATTTAAATAAATAATTTCACCCAGATCAGTACGTAAGCAAATCAATACAAATTACTTCTGTTTATAACGTTGTCTCAGGAATAAGTCATTTCTCAAGTAAACAAGATTATGTTTAAAATAAAACAACCAAAGATATAATAGAACGAGCAGGATGAGGGTCCAGTTCATTTCTAAAACAATTCGAGGCTCTCAGCAACATAAAATATGTTACTAAAATTATATTGAAGAATCTGGTAACCATCAGTTATAGAAGGTTGCTCTATGGGAACTGCCACTGTCCAATACCCATACCCAAATAAACATGTTTACCTCTATTCATAATATTTAACCGCACTAATATCAAATATTAAGTATGCATTGTTTACAAAAACAAAAGTTAAAGCCCTTCGTCTCTCTCTTGATTGCTGCAAACATTGAAACGTTGTCGTTTCCACGTTGGTTGTTACAACTTTTTCCCTCGTCCCCATCTTAATTCCTACAAACATTTAAAAGTCCTTCGTACCCCTCTGTATTCATACAACCATTTAGAAGTCCCACGTTCTCCTTCTATTGAATTTTACAAACTATTTTTGAAAACAGATCGTCCAATATTGAGTATTACAAATATTAATAAGCCACGTGTTCCCTCTTCAAAACATTTAAAAATAAACCTGTCCACTTCTTGATTGTTTCAAAACGTTTCAAAATAAACTTATATCTCTTCTTGATTGTTAAAAACGTTTTAATTCTATACACTTTAAAAAGTATGTTGTCCCTGTATTGTTTGTTGCGATAGAGAATGACCCACTGAAAAAATTTAATTTATTTTGTAAGGGAAACAACTCTTCAATTCTTGCGACTCTCTTCATCAAGAACTTCGAGATAAGTTTAGTTAGAACCCTTTCTGCAGCAAATATGCACTCGATACATGTGTATACTGTCCGAAAAGAAAGATTCAGAGATACACCGAAAATTAGTTCCACAGAAGGGTACGAAAAGTATGGATATCGCAGGTATATCAATGGGTATCATTAACACTAGCAAACAAAATGGAACGATAATAATAATAATAATAATAATAATAATAATAATAATAATAATAATAATAATAATAATGGTTATTTAATTTGAAAATATTGTTCATCTCATAAAAACACCAGTTAGCAAGAAAATGTTTCTCCATTCTTAAAAATGCTGGATAGAACAAACATACTGATGATAGATAGATAGATAGATGGATGGATGGATGGACGGACGGACGGACGGACGGACGGATGGATGGATAGATAGATAGATAGATAGATAGATAGATATTGACAGACAGACAGACAGACAGATAGATAGATAGATAGATAGATAGATAGATAGATAGATAGATAGATAGATAGATAGATAGATAGATAGTTAGATAGATAGATAGATAGATACTCAACAGTTATAGCATAGTTTTAAAATTGCATCAATTGAACTTCAAATCCGTTAACTGGGGCATTTTATACTGGTTTCAATAATCAAACGCTGGATATATCGACTTCCTTTTTTGAAGAGATATTTTAATCACTAACATAGAAACTACAGTCTGCTTGTGTACCTCATCAGACGTAGCATAAACTCCTAAACGAAGATATGAATCGCCACTAACGAACAAAGGACCTACTACTATCTGACAAATTAGTGCCGTGAGCTTCTAGAAAACGATGACATTGTTCGGATACTTATTCACGAAGTTTATGGACAAACCAACCACAAGGCTGTTCACCAAAAGCAGCCTTACGCTTTCATGAAATGGCACTCCCTGTCTTATAAAACTTATGACTTTCTCTGAATTGTAAACAAAAGTACAATATGAGATGAGGTAATACGGGTAGATAGACAAATAAGGTCATTTCATTTTCAAAAAAGTCTGTCTTTTTTTTAAGGAGAACAAAAAGATCATTTTAGGAACGCCATTTATTTTCCTCATTCATTTTGACCCATTATACCCTAAGATACATGTAGGCATTTACTTTATTATCGGAAACTATCTTTAAAAATTACTCTTGCTCATAATTGCACACTTTCCATTTCTCTTCTCCCTCTATCCATTTATGTCTCTGTCTGCCGGTCTGTCTCTTTTTCTCCATCCATTTATCGTTGTCATAGAAGCAAACGGCGGTCACAATACTGTTTGAAACAATACTACCACCTGCATTAGTACAATTAAAAGACCTGGCAATTTCAAAACTTACACCTGCATTAGTACAATTAAAAGACCTGACAATCTCAATACTACCACCTACATTAGTACAATTAAAAGACCTGGCAATCTCAATACTACCACCTGCATTAGTACAATTAAAAGACCTGGCAATCTCGATACTACCACCTACATTAGTACAATTAAAAGACCTGGCAATTTCAATACTTACACCTGCATTAGTACAATTAAAAGACCTGGCAATTTCAATACTTACACCTGCATTAGTACAATTAAAAGACCTGGCAATTTCAATACTTACACCTGCATTAGTACAATTAAAAGACCTGGCAATCTCAATACTACCACCTACATTAGTACAATTAAAAGACCTGGCAATTTCAATACTTACACCTGCATTAGTACAATTAAAAGACCTGGCAATCTCAATACTACCACCTACATTAGTACAATTAAAAGACCTGGCAATCTCAATACTACCACCTACATTAGTACAATTAAAAGACCTGGCAATCTCAATACTACCACCTACATTAGTACAATTAAAAGACCTGGCCATCTCAATACTACCACCTGCATTAGTACAATTAAAAGACCTGGCAATTTCAATACTTACACCTGCATTAGTACAATTAAAAGACCTGGCAATTTCAATACTTACACCTGCATTAGTACAATTAAAAGACCTGGCAATTTCAATACTTACACCTACATTAGTACAATTAAAAGACCTGGCCATCTCAATACTACCACCTGCATTAGTACAATTAAAAGACCTGGCAATCTCAATACTACCACCTACATTAGTACAATTAAAAGACCTGGCAATCTCAATACTACCACCTACATTAGTACAATTAAAAGACCTGGCAATCTCAATACTACCACCTACATTAGTACAATTAAAAGACCTGGCAATTTCAATGCTTACACCTACATTAGTACAATTAAAAGACCTGGCAATCTCAATACTACCACCTACATTAGTACAATTAAAAGACCTGGCAATTTCAATGCTTACACCTACATTAGTACAATTAAAAGACCTGGCAATCTCAATACTACCAACTACATTAGTACAATTAAAAGACCTGGCAATTTCAATACTACCACCTACATTAGTACAATTAAAATACCTGGCAATTTCAATACTACCACCTACATTAGTACAATTAAAATACCTGGCAATTTCAATACTACCAGCTGCATTAGTACAATTAAAATACCTGGCAATTTCAATACTTACACCTGCATTAGTACAATTAAAAGACCTGGCAATCTCAATACTACCACCTACATTAGTACAATTAAAAGACCTGGCAATTTCAATACTACCACCTACATTAGTACAATTAAAATACCTGGCAATTTCAATACTACCACCTACATTAGTACAATTAAAATACCTGGCAATTTCAATACTACCAGCTGCATTAGTACAATTAAAATACCTGGCAATTTCAATACTTACACCTGCATTAGTACAATTAAAAGACCTGGCAATCTCAATACTACCACCTACATTAGTACAATTAAAAGACCTGGCAATCTCAATACTACCACCTACATTAGTACAATTAAAAGACCTGGCAATCTCAATACTACCACCTACATTAGTACAATTAAAAGACCTGGCAATTTCAATACTTACACCTGCATTAGTACAATTAAAATACCTGGCAATCTCAATACTACCACCTACATTAGTACAATTAAAAGACCTGGCAATTTCAATACTTACACCTGCATTAGTACAATTAAAAGACCTGGCAATTTCAATACTTACACCTGCATTAGTACAATTAAAAGACCTGGCCATCTCAATACTACCACCTGCATTAGTACAATTAAAAGACCTGGCAATTTCAATACTTACACCTGCATTAGTACAATTAAAAGACCTGGCAATTTCAATACTTACACCTACATTAGTACAATTAAAAGACCTGGCAATCTCAATACTACCACCTACATTAGTACAATTAAAAGACCTGGCAATTTCAATACTTACACCTGCATTAGTACAATTAAAAGACCTGGCAATCTCAATACTACCACCTACATTAGTACAATTAAAAGACCTGGCCATCTCAATACTACCACCTGCATTAGTACAATTAAAAGACCTGGCAATTTCAATACTACCACCTACATTAGTACAATTAAAAGACCTGGCCATCTCAATACTACCACCTGCATTAGTACAATTAAAAGACCTGGCAATCTCAATACTACCACCTACATTAGTACAATTAAAAGACCTGGCAATTTCAATACTTACACCTGCATTAGTACAATTAAAATACCTGGCAATCTCAATACTACCACCTACATTAGTACAATTAAAAGACCTGGCAATTTCAATACTACCACCTACATTAGTACCATTAAAAGACCTGGCAATCTCAATACTACCACCTACATTAGTACAATTAAAAGACCTGGCAATCTCAATACTACCACCTACATTAGTACAATTAAAAGACCTGGCCATCTCAATACTACCACCTGCATTAGTACAATTAAAAGACCTGGCAATCTCAATACTACCACCTACATTAGTACAATTAAAAGACCTGGCAATTTCAATACTACCACCTACATTAGTACAATTAAAAGACCTGGCAATTTCAATACTACCACCTACATTAGTACAATTAAAAGACCTGACAATCTCAATACTACCACCTACATTAGTACAATTAAAAGACCTGGCAATTTCAATACTACCACCTACATTAGTACAATTAAAAGACCTGACAATCTCAATACTACCACCTACATTAGTACAATTAAAAGACCTGGCAATTTCAATACTACCACCTACATTAGTACAATTAAAAGACCTGACAATCTCAATACTACCACCTACATTAGTACAATTAAAAGACCTGGCAATTTCAATACTACCACCTACATTAGTACAATTAAAAGACCTGACAATCTCAATACTACCACCTACATTAGTACAATTAAAAGACCTGGCAATTTCAATACTACCAGCTGCATTAGTACAATTAAAAGACCTGACAATCTCAATACTACCACCTGCATTAGTACAATTAAAAGACCTGGCAATTTCAATACTACCACCTACATTAGTACAATTAAAAGACCTGGCAATCTCAATACTACCACCTACATTAGTACAATTAAAAGACCTGGCAATTTCAATACTTACACCTACATTAGTACAATTCAAAGACCTGGCAATTTCAATACTTAAACCTACATTAGTACAATTAAAAGACCTGGCAATTTCAATACTACCACCTACATTAGTACAATTAAAAGACCTGGCCATCTCAATACTACCACCTACATTAGTACAATTAAAATACCTGGCCATCTCAATACTACCACCTACATTAGTAAATTAAAACACCTGGCAATTTCAATACTACCACCTACATTAGTACAATTCAAAGACCTGGCAATTTCAATACTTACACCGTGCTTTGACCAAATGAATAACAAAACGACGCAGCCAAGAAGCAGCAGAGAGGGTAAGCCCACCTAAAATACAGGTGTCTATTTACTAGACAAAGGTTTCTTACAAAAACGATAAAAATACGTTAAAACACGCAAGTCGATGCTTCTAACTAATTGAGAGTTTCTCTAAATAAGTCAGTTAATTGTATGACTGTTTTTCGTCGTTAATGTCTTTATTCTGTTTTATCCGTGAGGTGTTTACCACATAGACATATTTTTGTTGTCACGTCCTCACTTCTGCTAAAAATTTTAATCATGGATACATCAATAATGGTTTGTAAAGCATTAACCACTATGAGAACGACTAGACGCAATTCAGAAATTTCTACCAGTCCGTGATTCGGTCAGGCAAAAATTGCAAGAATGCCAGAAATCTAAGGTGGATTTTGCAGAAGGTTCTCAACAGTTATTCAAACCTGTAACTGAAACAACTAAACTTTTCTTAATCAACTTGATAAAATAGCTGACAAAACTGAAGAAATATCGAGACTATAATAAGATTATCCTGGTCGAATGCCTTAACTAGCAAAACCTATTACTACAGAGAACAAACTGA
This sequence comes from Unio delphinus, assembly GCA_029339505.1. Lineage (NCBI taxonomy): Eukaryota > Metazoa > Mollusca > Bivalvia > Unionida > Unionidae > Unio > Unio delphinus. The sequence goes on along the minus strand of JAQISU010000036.1, from coordinate 14,122,324 downwards.
CGGAGAAATAATCGAAGAATTACGTAACAAATTTACTGAAGATGCGTTAATGACAATCGATAAAACTGATCCAAGTGATTTACCAGCTCTTGGTGTTACACATTATGAAAAAAATAAAAGATTATCTTTATATCCACATATGTAAAATATATTTCTAGTCTGCATCACTGGGCTGATGTATTTTTATAAAATTAAGTCTAAAACAAGTCGATTAGACACAACTTGTGATGCGGTATGAAAGGAGTATGATCAATATGAAAAACAAAAACTGTGAAATAATGAATTGAAACCACAAGAGAGAGAAATTCTTCCTTTGTTCAAAAATTAATTTATAAACGTAGATCTGGATCCGGTAAAAAACTTAAAGATTTCAATGATGGTCAATTAGCTAAAGATACTGCAGATGATTCAAATTATTCGTGTGATATGTTACCAGAACATTACAGTTTGTTTGTGACTGGTTATCGTTAGACGATCTTTAGAATTCGTCATAATAATGGTATTATTAGTAGGAATGATCGAGAATTTTTTAAAAGTTTTCAGCAAAACATAGATCAACTAAAAACAAAAGAAGAATTGTATGACGTGCCTTGTGCTACTGGTAGTGATTTTTCTACCGGATGTGGTCTTATTACCTGCTCTAATAATATTCTTTCCGACATTAGAAGTTTTCATAGGAGAAGCGCGGGCTGGAAATAACTCACCAGAAATAATTAATGAAGCCACGTATATTTGTCGACGATTCTTTCAGGTCGGTATCATGGAAATCGGCGTATACCGGGAATTTATCGACGAACTCGTTGATGGTTATCATAGTGACTAATTGTCAGCGTCACTAACATGGTATGCATAATTTGTAATTAATTTAAGCTCATAATATAATAAACATGCAAATGGATAGATATAATCAAGTGCGTGAATTACAAATTAAACCAAAACATCTGATTGACATGTACATGGTGAAAATGAAAACAATATCGCAGGATCGTAGTCGTAGTTGATTTAATTGTCTATTCGGTTTCAGCTGTTATTGTTGGAACAGGTTTAGTGATATCGAGTATAACACCAATAATGATTGCCCCAGCAGTTGTAACAATTTGTGTTTCAGCGGCAAGAACACTCGCTGGTGTTCTTAATATAAATGCACAAAAAGTGTATAAATGAAGCCTGAATAAACTTCACGAGTATATAATTAAGTTACATAAATCAGCTGCTGCATATTCCCAATTATGCGGAATATTATCAGATGTCTCAGCGATGATTCAGATTTACGACGAGGCAACGACGTCTGATTTAGAAAAACATAATAATAATAATGTCGCAAGAAGTACTGTAAAAGATCTTTACGAATACATCCCCACCAAATACAACAATGATCTCAATACCTTCCATGAACCCTGAATTCAGCGTAAACCTTCCAACTGTTTTCCTGTAAAAGAAATTGCCCGTGCTCAATTACGAGTATACAATTGTTGGCCAAATATCCGGTCAAAGTCATTCGACGGTCAACAGTCAAATAATTCACTGGCATTTGCAATTACAAATAAACCATATGTAACCCAAGATTGGATCGTTATTGCAATACCAAAAGGGTCGTATGATATAAAACATATCAATGATGAATTTCAGCATAGAATTAATTCCATTATAGGAAAATAATACAAAACAGCTATAACAGTTTACAAGCCGATATTATCAGCCGAGATAAATTAACAGGACTAATGCCGTGGATATTTATCACTCATCGGTTACAACAGTTTTAGAATGACCTGACAGTAGTAATAGGAGGCACTATGGGGACAATGGAAAATCCAGTCAAAAACAGCTTGGGGCACTATGGGGACAAGATTTATAGGGACAATGGGAAATCCAGTCAAAAACAGCTTGGGGCACTATGGGGACAAAACAGCTTGGGGCACTATAGGGACAAGGGAAATTTAACATGGTGGGCCTGTATAGGGACAAGAAAAAAATGGAACATGGTGGGATTGTATAGGGACAAGGGATTATTGAACATGGTGGGATTGTATAGGGACAAGGGAAATTGAACATGGTGGGCCTGTATAGGGACAAGAGAAATGGAACATGGGGAATATTATTTGTGTATGGGACTGTCTAGTGACAAGGGGAAAATGGTGGCAAAGAAAGCTAATATATTTTCGAGATATATGAGTGGCCCTGAAAACAAGCCACACAATCTCCTATCAAAACAGAAGGGAAGGAAAATAAAATGGTACAATCTCCTATCCACACAGAAAGAAAGGAAAACAAAACAAGGATAATAAAGAACATCATACATTCGATGTGAAATATGTTCATTTTCATTCATTCATCAATTTAGTAAAATGGTAGTGTGATATTTATTGTCGACTGACTTCTTAACATATCTCAAATTTAAGGGATGTCCTGTGTTTCTCAGCACACACTACAAACAATGTTGCCAAGTTGTAACAAATCTAAGTCGAAGGAGAAAATGAAGCAGCAGCAAAATATGCTTTGTTCTATCGACAGTCTAAGATGTGTGTTTTGATTTGAAATTCAAAGTTAACCATAGGCAGGGTCATAGAGTGCAATGTCACTCGCGTCAATCATTGTTACATTGTTAAAATTCTTCCGAACGTGTGTTTTGGTTCTGGGTTTTTTATTTCAAACTTAGCCATAAGCAGGGTTATACAGTGCAAGATCACTCGCGTCATTCTTGAAATAATTTTGTATTTGTTTCCTTTCTGAAAAACGGTAGATCTCATGCTTAAAAAATTTTCCATGACACATTGCAGTGCCAAAAATAAAGATGAGGCTCTGATAACTGAATTGTACAAGTTTGTCAACTCAAGATTTTATTTCATCCAACGATTTACTGATTGACTATTTGTAAGGCCATACTAAGTCTAAGGGTGTAGCGTTTGAAAAACAAATTATATAACAAACGAAAATTATGGTGCCTACTGATTAAAATTTTGGAGAGGTATCTTCAAACGGGAACATCTACCATTAGGATTTCAAACAAACGTATTACAACGGAGAGAGAGAGAGAGAGAGAGAGAGAGAGAGAGAGAGAGAGAGAGGGAGACTACGTTATACCTACTTTTGAAAAGAATCAGGACACTTACGCCTGTTTTTGTGGTATATTTTCCCTTAGAAAAATTTAAAGAAACACACATCCCACTTAGAAAATCAATTCCATAGGACAGGTCCACGACTTTAAAATATCACCAGAGTGAACCGATGACAAATACGACTAAAATGTTCTCACAAAATAGTACATCCAAACATGTTTTGGTGTATTTCGCAATAAGACTGACATTTCCACGATGATGCGATTATTTGTGCATAAGTTTTATTGTTTGGAAAGTGACTAGTGGACAGGTACAGAATTACACGCCTTATCTTCTCGCTGTGAGAATAACAACTGAAGCCGATTTGAAGCGAAGGCGGTATAAAATATCGGTTTGCCAATGAAATCACTTACAATGAGTGACGCATTGTTTGGTTCGAAATTCAAGGTAGGTAGTGTAATGGTCAGGCGCAGAAAAAAACACGTCTTATATTGTCACTGTACTAAGAACCAGTGAGGGCATTTTGAAGCTAAGGGGGTAGAATAAAAGTGTAGGCAGTAAATTGCTTCTAACGACTGGCGCATTGTTTTGCCTAGTCTCATGCATTGATTCAATTGCAGCGCAGGCAGACTGAAGTGTGAACTTACAATCCCTTTGTTGCACATTGTACCATTTCTTCATGACACATCAACTACTTAAATGCAATTATTGTTCGAGTTTTAAAACTGACCAAAAAAATACTTTCTCACTTTGACACTTTAACATAAACACATTCGTCTAGGTAGAGAGAAATAATATAGTAGTGAGTGGTAACCTTTGTCAGACTAGTGAATTTGGGGTTTGTATAAAGTAAATAAACTAAAGTACAGTGAACCTCAAGGATGATAACCCAATCTGTCTGTCTATTGATGTGAATATATAAACACAAAGATATACGGCAAGCATGATTAGAATGAAAACAACAACACCTAACTAATAACAAAGAGATGTTTTTCTTCACGTCCGCGTAACTTAGAGTTTCAATCCTCTTGCAAGACAAACTTGGTATCCTTTTGTGAACGTGAAATTAAAATACTGAAGCAACTTATGCACTTTGCTATAGACTATAGTATAGATAATTTCAGCAACAAACTAAACAACATAAATACCGTTACAACAATAGAAAGCCCGAAATCGTCTATTAAAAAGAAATGCGTTTAAAAAAATAATTAAAGATTAACGATGGCTAAGCAATACAACCGAATTAAAGAAAGGCAATGACATTGGTATATAGTCCATTCACTTTGATATTGTATGCGGATGTAATCTGCCATGTATTAACAGCTTGATAAAAAGTATACGCAAAGAGAAACTTCAATTCAAACTGACTTTTTCAGATTTGTTCCTTCTTTTTATTTTTGGGGAACACACCTAAACACTATTCAAGGAAAATACACATATCAAAACATACCATTTACACACACACACACACACACACACACACACACGGGGAAGTAACCAAAAACAAACCACACCATTTACTATCCAAAAACACACCATTTACTATTCACACACGGGGAAGCAGCCAAAAACAAAACATACCATTTACTACACACACGCACACACACACACACACACACACACACATACACACACACACACACGGGGAAGTAACCAAAAACAAACCACACCATTTACTATCCAAAATCACACCATTTACTATCCACACACACACGCGGGGAAGCAGCCAAAACAAACCACACCATTTACTATCCAAAATCACACCATTTACTATCCACACACACGGGGAAGCAGACAAACAAACCACACCGTTTACTATCCACACACACTTGGAAGCAGCCAAAACAAACCATATCATCTGCTATCCAATATCACACCATCTATCATCCACACACGGGAAGCAGCCATAACAAACCATATCATTTACTATCCAATATCACACCATCTACCATCCACACACACAGGGAAGCAGCCAGAACAAAACATACCATTTACTACTACTACTACTACTACTACTACTACTACTACACACACACACACACACACATACACACACACAGGAAGCAGCCAAAAACAAACCACATCATCTACTATCCAATATCACACCATCTATCATCCACACACGGGAATAAGCCAAAATAAAACATACAATTTTCTATCCACACACCGTTAAGCAGGCAAAACAAACCACTTCATCTACTATCCAATATCACACCATCTACCATCCACACACACGGGGAAACAGCCAGAACAAAACATACTATTTACTACAAACACACACACAAACACACACACACACACACACACACACACTAACACGGGAAAGCAGCCAAAAGCAAACCACATCATCTACTATCCAATATCACACCATCTATCATCCACACACGGGAAGCAGTCAAAATAAAAACATACAATTTACTATCCACACAGACGGGGAAGCAGCCAAACAAACCACACGATTTACTATCCAATACCATTCCATTTCCTATCCACACACACGGGGAAGCAGCCAAACAAAACATATCATTTACTATCCAATATCACACCATCTATCTTCCACACAAGGGAAGCAGCCAAAAAAATCAATATAATCTACTATCCAAAATCACACTATCTACCATAGACACACACACGGTCAAGAAGCCAAAACATACAATGTACTATCCACACACGCGGAAGCAGCCGAATCAAAACAGTTTAGTGTTGGAAATGGTTGGGTAGTTTGATGTGAGGGATAGAAAGAAGTCAAAGAGCATATATATTTTACAAATATATAAAACAAACGACAGACGCATTGGTTTCAAAAGACATTGTTTATTCAAATAAGAAACAACTCACAAAACAATTTTTTCAACTAACAAATATTGATTCCAAGAAGCAGTGCACGAACTACAGTTCAATAGGTAATAAAGTTCCCAAGTATCCATTTTTTGTAGCCTTGTTTTTTCCCTTTCCTCACAGATGATGATAAGTCATCAATTCGATCCAGACTTTTTGCTTGAAAAGGTCTGTAAAGTAACTGTTGATTTGCTTCGTCTCCTTACTCTTGGCCAAGAGAGCTTTGATGTGATCAATTTCTCGAGCAAACAATGGAGGAGAGGAATGAGCACACAAGTCTTTATACCACTGAAGTAACACGGCCTCTTCTGAGATGAGACTTCAAGCTTCGATCAGATAATCGTCCAATTTTTCTTTGTGACTCATCATCATACATTTATCGTGTTTAATTTGACTGGGATGATCGATTTGACATCCATAACAATCTTTTTTAATCATGTTCCTCATTTTATCTTCCAGGTGTTGTGCAAAACAGGCGACTAACTGTTGTTCCTGTTCTGGCCATCTGGACTGCATGATCACTACTTCTTTTTGGTCTTAGGGGGTCTGCTTTCTCTGTAACCTCCCATTCCGTTTCCATGGATTCTCCACTATTCAAAGAAGGACATGAGTTTTCCATAGTGTTTAATAGTCTAAAATGACTTCTCTCAAGCTGTTGATTTCTATGGTATTATCGAATTTGGCATACAGAATGACATTAACCGTTTCTTCAAGAAGCCTTGTGTAACAGAATTGTTACCGAGTGGATGGTGGATTAAATGAACATCACAAACACAAGTGTGAAAGATAATGTAAATTTATGAAATAAATTATTAATGAAAAAAATAATGATGTATCAACACAATAACTCATGCGTTCAACCCACAATTACACTCACAACCATTCACAATACATGAATAAATGAAATATTAATACAAAATAAAACACAGATACAAAGGAATCTCTTGGACTATACACAGATCCAAAGAACCTTTACAAAAGTTATACTAACGCAAGTATAAATCACGATAATAAACACAAACATCAAACTATACTATCGCACGTATGGATTGCGACAACTAGCACAAACATATACAGGTATTCAATCAAGTTGCTAGATTTTATTGAGAATCATGCAATGCCTTGAAATACTATTGTGTTCTGAAATAACCATGTAAATACAACAATGTATTCAACTGTACTACAATTGCAACACACACATGTGTCTCGACCATGTATAACCGTACGATTCACCCACAGTTGAATCGCCGCCCAGTTTCCCCGAAGACCTAGGGTTGACCAATACTTTTATCGGCCGTTTGCCCTTCACGGATCCACCACGGTTATACGGACAGACAGCATACAACATCTACTAGAACCAACGTTCCTCAATACCCTAGATGTCGCCCCGGATGTTTATAACTCTAGACAGCTCCGACACTCGGACTTCTAGCTTTCCGGATATTTACACGTCACGACAGATGTAGACGAACAGACAGTTCGACAGACAGACCGTCAGATACTTCAATTCGATTGCACAATAAATCAGCAACAATTTCCGCTACGATAACAGATGTTATCAGAGATGTTCCGCAATAAATCAGCTATAATTCAGAGATGTTCTCAGTGATGTTATCAGCTACAATGAAGAAACCAGACTAATAACAGTTGTCTCAAAAATAATCTAAACCTTAGATCACGCTATTGCATTTAAAGTCTAATGGTGACTAGTAATTCCAAATAGTCCACGTTTAAAATCTGCATTGCAATAAAGGCATCATTACATGAAATGATAAACTGAATAAAATTCACAATAAAACGAAATATAAATTTAACACTCACCCCTTTAGCTGGAGATTGAAAGACGAGCTATCTATCCTGTGATTAGATACTTTTGGTCCCGTAATTATTATGAGAAATATTCTGCCTTATATACTCTCAAATAGGTGAACAGAAATCACGGCAAGATTACCGTGCACTACGTGAAACTAATGTTCCGGATTTCATGTAATTCAAAATCAGGCACATGCAAATCGTTACACGCCGCTTACCTTGGGAAAAAACACTTATTCACCCCAGGCAACGCATGTACGACGAAACAAAAAAATGGTGAGATTAGTTTGTAAATCAAGAAGAAAATAAATTAAATGTTCGCCTAATTCTGTGACACCTTGCAAACTGAAGTTCCACACGCAGTTGCCCCGATTTTATAGGGTGAAAATGTCCCTCGTCTCTGCCTTGGTCTGGAGTGAAATCAACATGTAACCTCCTGCATAGTCGTCGTAGGAAATGCCGTGACTGGTGTTGGTTCCTAACTGTCCTGTGGCTTCGTACAGCGACAAGTACAACCTTAAGTAATTCTTCTGTTCGCCAAAGTCGGGCTCGAAGGGTCGGGTACACAAAGTTTTGCCATCGCGACTGACTTCGATTTTGGATACATTGTAGTGCTTCAACTGGAAAGGATTTTGAGTGTAGGCACCGTTGAAGGCTGCATTGCTGACGATACCAATGAATAAACGTTTGGGTAACTGTTCTTTGAACAGATGATCTGCGATCTTAGATCGGAGTCCAGCGGCAATGGTGAAAGTTTTGACTTGGACGGGTCGTATCGGATACTTGGCTGTCGTTCTGCTCAAAGTGTAACTGATATCATTCCCACTTTAGGTAACACTTCCACGCGACGCACGTATAACCTGGCTTCTTCGATAATGGTTTTGTATTCGTTGGCATGAGCCATCAAATGGAAAGCAGCACTACTACGATTTAGTCTCAAGCGAATATCTACTCCGTTCAGCAAATACTTCTCTTGAAACCACATGTCCAAATGCAAACGATCGAACAGTTCTAAACTACGTCCCTGCAAAATTTTCTTTCGACGGTCGTTAAAACCTACCTGGCGAGGATCGACTATATTCTCGCCATCAGCTGCTACGGGCAAGGTTGTGTCGTTAAACTTATCTGCGGTGTCAGGTTTCCATACCACGCAAGCATCTATATGAGTGTTCTTGGCTTCTTTTCCGTACGTCAAGAGATTTTCGAGGTACGCTCGGTAAGGGTAAGTATCCATGCTACTGCTGATCAGTTTGTTATTCATGTACAAATCCACATCGCTGAACAAGGAATGCATGAAATTGTTGACAGGAGCTACTCTATCATTGGCTCCTGGATTGGTGTTGTCCGTTTTGGTTACTTTCACTTTCAAATACAAGTAACTGTTGTTCAGATCGATGTAATCTTCGGGTTGTCCTTTGATTTCAAACTCGATGGGAGCTGAATCCGTCAAAAGAGGAGACGGGATGAAATTCGACCCATTGGGTTTCTTGCATGGTCATCATCGTGGGTGGCATGGCAAAGAGATCCAGTTCCGACTTGGAACAGGCACAAGATTCTTGGTGCATCATTTTTTTCTTTATGTTTTTTTCTTCACTTTTAATAATCAAAAATGTCTAAGTCTTGAACAGTTCTTTTTTTCTTCGTCTTTCTAACTTTAGAGGTATGGAGACTTTTGGAAGGGTGTCTTCGTCGACGCTTTCTACCTTGTCCTTGCTGTGTCCTCAGGGAAGTAGGAATGTCAGACTCGGTACCGTTCAGAGCATTTATAGGACTTTCTCGTCGACCCAAAGTCTCTTTACCCGTTTGAAGCAAGACATTTTGCCTGCTCTCAGAAACGCTTCTTTAGGGTTTTGTTTTGTCAATGAAAAAATTTTGAAGAAAATCTTTGCCGTGAGTCAATGCGGCATCTTTTAAGACGTGCAATCCTCGTGTCACCATCGGTTTTAAAACAGGGACCACGGAACGAAAGGCTGATTTAAATATATCTCCTAAACCATGTCCTCGTTGTCGAGTGACTCCTTGGTACACAGGATACATCACCTTTTCAGTTGTTCAAGAATCGTTTTTGAAAATGGAGTTTCGCTGTGACTTTCCCTTTGGTAAATGGAATATTTTGACCTAGTTCTCCTTTTATAGTAATGTTGACACTGTTGAAATACGACTTACTGGCGGGTAAATAATGAGGATGCACAAATTCGCGGTGAACGTGATAGGTATTTCCACCTTCCTCGTCAGCGATAGTAGTATCCACCTTGAAAGGAATGACACGCAGTAACGGTACAGAGGTGTGTCCTACCACGTTGTACTCCACCACATCGGAGTACACAAACATCAAGTTGAGTCCTTGGTTCATTTCTACAGGGAATCGAAAATATTTCGCAAAATCCGAGTTACTGCTTATGGCTGGTATTTCTTTTTTCTTGACCAACCTGAAGTCTCCACCCAAAATATCATACAATTCAGGACAAAAGGTAATGGCCATTATTTTATCCTCTGAAAATTTGATCATTAGTCTACGAGCCACTTTATGGTACTCAAAGGTAACACTTTTTTTGGTTTTCTCCTTGGCTTTACCAAGCAAAGTATTGAACCTGGTTACAATCGTATTCACTAAATGTTGACCACTAAAATAATAACCTGCAGGAATCGCTAACAGATAGGTGGACCGTTTAGTTTTGGGGTCCTGTGTTTTCATCGCGTCAGTGATGCGTTCGTCTAAGACTCGTTGCAATTGCACTTCTACTGTAAAAGTGTTTTGATTTTCCACGATGTTTTTGATTTGTGTCGGGTGTATCATTTCCACTAAAGCCACTTCCCAATGAGCATCTTGATCCAAATGAATGGTTTGAGGTAATTTAGCCGTGTAACAGCACAATGTGTTGTTAGGAAACACCTCCATGGAACTGTCACTGGGTAACGTTAAGGAAAATTGGTTAATAGTGTTGTTCATAATTCCAATGTTCTTCTGTCCGAGGAGTCACTAGAGGTTAAAGGAGTGTCTAAAAGAGGATTGCGATTGGAAGGGTGACTGTCAGGAGAATGACTAACATTGCATGCAAGACTCCCAATAGTGTTACTGTTGTTCCCGTTGTAAGAGTATTTCAGGGAAGGATTGGGAAGAAGATAACCGATGCAACTGCTGAGTAAAATAGTCCACAATTGTTTGTCTCCTTGTTGCAAACTCAAATTAGCAATGGCTGCACCGATGACACAATACACCACAAAGATTTGACAGAAAAAGACGATTTGCGTTTTAGGGACACGTTCTCCACACCACACCCACAAGGGTAACTTTGGCAAATCTTGCAGAGAAGAAGTGGGTGAAGGAGTAGTCACTGTGGTCGCTGAAGCTGTATTGAAGGGCATGATGGTCACTTCTTTTTATAGTTGATGACTTGCGAAGCGTCATTCTAAGAATCAAAACAAGGAGGATATCTGTCACAGAATTAGGCGAAAATTTGAACTGATTTTTGTTGTACTTGAATTGCAAACGAAACTCACCATTTTCTTGATTTCGTCGTACACGCATTACCTGGGGTGATTAAGTGGCGTGTAACGATTTGCATGTGCCAATTTGTAATTTACATGAAATCCGAAATACTCGTTTTACGTGGTGCACGGCAAGCTCGATGTGATTTATGTGCACCTATTGAGAGTATATAAGGCGAAGTATTTATCATAATTTTTGACGGGAACCAAAATATCTAATCGAAGGATAGATAACCTCGTCTTGCAAATCTCCAGCCAAAGAGCTGATTCCGTCGTTGATTCCGTCGTTGATTCCGTCGTTGATTCCGTCGTTGATTCCGTCGTTGATTCCGTCGTTGATACCGTAGAAGTACATCACTGATAGCGCATCTAATAACATCGTTGATACCGTCTCTGATACCGTAGCTGCTAACGTAGTTGTTACAATGTATCTGATACCGTAGCTGCTAATAACATCGTTGATACCGTAGCTGTTAACACATCTGATACCATCTTTTGATAAACGTCTTTGATATCGTCTGATTTGTTGTGGGACATCTATTGTTTGTTCTGGAACATCTCTGTACAAATATCTGAATGTGCTTGTGCCGTTAATTTGTGCAAACGGAATTGAAGTATCTGTCTGTGTGTCGAACTGTCTGTTCGTCAACATCTGTATTACATGTAAATATCCGGAAAGCTAGAAGTCCGAGTGTCGGAGCTGTCTTAGAGTTGTAAAACGTCCGGGTCGACATCTAGGGGAGTGAGGAACCGTTGGTTCTGGTAGATGTTGTATGCTGTCTGAACGTATAACTGTGGTGGATCCGTGTAGGGAAACGTCCGATAATAGTATTGGTCAACCCTCGGTTCTCGGGGAAACTGGGAGACGATTCAACTGTTGCTGAATCGTGCGGTTATACAGGGGAGACACATAGGTGTATTGAAATTGTAATATAATTTAATACATTGTTGTATTTGCATGCTTATGTCAGATCGCAATAATATTTCAAGTGATCACATAGATATCAATAAAAGCTAGCAACTTGATTGAATACAAGTATATGATCGTGCTAGTTATCGCAATCCATCGGGCGATAGATAGTTTGTCGTTTGTGTTTATTTTTTTCGTAAATCATACTTGCATTTATTTAACTTTCGTAAAGGATTCTTGGATCTGTGTATAATCCAAGAGATCCCTTTACATTTGTGATTCCTTTTGTATTGTTATTTAATTTGTTCATGTATTGTGAATGGTTGTGAGTTTAATTGTGGGTTGAGTGCATGAATTATTGTGTTGTTACATCTGTATTTTTTTCATTTATAATTTATTACATAAATTTATATTTTCTTTCACAAATTGTGTTTGTATTGTTCATTTAATCCACCCTCCTCTCGGTAACAATTCTGTTACAATATCCTTTCCAACGTACTTTGACTTCTCTGACACGACGTTTTCTTTCTTTACGGGTTCTTCGTTCGAGAATGCATTCAATGTCGTACACGTCGTCTACTTTTTTGGTATCACGTTGTAACTCAGGCAAGTAAAACGTTCCTTTTAATACTTCTCCGTTCATGTCTTCCAATTTATAGACGGTAGGATGACGATCACGCACTCGCGCAGTAACACGAAACAATTCGCTGGTCCAGTTGGGTAAGTAACCTTTGTCGAAAGTGCGTTTGGTTTTGCCAATGCTTACCCAATCTCCATGGGTTAATAGTTCTCCACCTTTCTTGGGGACAGCCATTGTTGTCAGGTGTCACATCTTGTGGGGCACGTCCAATGCTTCTATGGTAAGATTGATTGTAGGCTTGGACTATGTAAAGTAAGACGTCGATGTACTTGAGAGTGTGTTGATCCGTAAAATATTTCCACATGCGTTCTTTCAAGGTACGTTGAAAACGTTCCACGATACTAGCTTTGGTTTCAGGATTTTCGGTGGTGAAAAAATGAATGTCACGTTTCTTTAATTCTCGTTGGAAAGCTTGGTTCAGAAATTCGGTGCCTTTGTCGGTTTGCTATCGAAGAGGGTGACGACCACTTTGTTTCAACACCAGTTGCAAAGCTCGTACTAACTCTCCGCTTCATTTGTATGTCAATGGTACGACCCAGGCAAATTTAGAAAAGACGTCGTCTATGACACAAAACAAATATTTGTAGCCATGATTGTAGCTGGCTAAATGATAAACATCGGCTAAATCGACTTGCCATTGATGATCGATGCCTTCCACTTGAGTGCGACTTCTGTAAAATTTTCGTCGAATGGGTTTGTATAAAGTGTACGTCGCTTGTTCTTGTAACCATCGTTGTACTTCGGGTAAACGGAGCTTTTTCATGCGAGTTTTTGCAGCATGATACAATTTCTGAATACCTCCGTAACCTGCAGGGTGAGCTGGATCGTAGTAAATGCTGGCTAATACCTTCTCCATGGTTTTGTTAATAAGTTACCCACTCTTCGAGGATATTGCTTTGGGTGGGACGAAATGGGGGTTGTTTGGAAACAGTTTTACGTGTCCGATGTGCCACAGGAGTCGACGTCGAGGGTACTGGTGGTGGTAGTGGAGGTAATGGAATAGTTTCTTTGGTTTTCTTTTCTTTTCTCACTTCTGGTTTCCTTTCTTTCTTTTTCACTTCTGTCGACGGAGGAGTGACCATCATCTTTTTAACCCAAGTTTTGAGTTCTTCTCGTTGGGGAGTAGGGGAAGGGGTTAATAAGGAAGCGGCAATCTTACTCGGAATGGGAGTGGCAGTGGGTGTTTGAAAGAGATCATGGGGTTCTTCTTCCTTGGGTAATGGTGGGGTGACGTCTGTTTTGGCCACTGTAGAGGGTGAGAGCGACGGACTATTCATCAGTGCCTTCGAATCGGACAGTGTGGGTAGAGCTATTTGTTACATAGCTTATCGATGAAAGAGTTGTAGTCGTTGAAAAAGTTGACCGTACTTTTGCGATTTTTCGGTTTCGGACAAATCGTGTCGATGCATCAAAGATTGCAATTCGTGTTGTAATTGGGACATCTCAGACAAATCAGGATTGGGCGGTAAATGGGGGGTACGTTGTTCTTGCCAACGATGGTATTCCGTCCATCGTTGTTAAGGGACTAAAGTCAGTTTTCGTCCTTCCATGGGCTTTCAAAGGTTCGGTCTGAGATCGTGGTGCTCCATGGGTCTCTTTTGTCTTCTGGAAGGATCAACTTTGGGATATCCCTCGTGACAAGTCCTTTTACCAAACCTGGCAAGATACCTATGCCGGGTTTCGCTAATCCTGTCAACACAGGAAAAAGAAAGGGTAAAAATCCTCCCCGTTGTACCAACATCTTTTTCTTTTGACGGACGGGTATTTTCTTTTGGACTATTTGACGAAGAACGTGTCGATGTTTGGCTAAGCATTTTTTCTGGTGTGGAGACAAAGGTATCATGCCTTTCAAGACATTCAAACAACATTCGCACACGGTATCGATGACATCTTTGGAGGTCGTTTTAATGATTTGTTTTCGCATGGATGGAGAGGCTTTGGACAGGACGGACAACACGTCTCCGTGTTTGACTAAACGAGGAGGGAGTCCTTTCCTTTTCTTTCCCTTGGGGAGTGAATAAGAATATTTTCTGCGAGGTGATATCTTTGCTTGTTCGTTCCACAATACCACTGACGTCAATGTCTTGGTACACACACCCTTTTATCTGTTTTTTTGGGAACTACCGCTTCGTCAAAAAGGTAACGATGTGTTTCCCAAACTTGCCAAAGTAACCTCCTTTTTGGTGATTCTTCTTTTTCTTTAAAGGACTGCGTCTTTTGAGGGATGACGTCGATGTTTGGTTAAGCGTTTTGTAGGATGACTAGATTGTCTTTTTCTTTTACCTTTTTGGACAGAAGAACGGCGAGGTTGTGGTGTACACGTTTTTGAGGAAACACCATTGGGTGTTCGAAGTGGCACAGAAAATACTGATTCACGTTGTTGTTCTCAAGTCAATTTTATACTGGAATGCGTCGCCACTGATTATCTTTCCGTCGTATCAACTTCATGGCAGGTAACACACGTCGTGAAGGAGTTTGTAACGGACTCAATCGGGACAGTTCTTGTTTGAACAAATCTAGTAAACTCTTTAACATACCAGATCTTTCTTGGACTTTGACTTTGGGGGCAGGTACTTTGTGAGCAGCTGCTACTGCCGCTAATGTGGACGAGGGTGTCACCGGTGGAGGAGACGTTTTCGGAGACACAGATTTCCAATGTTTCATCAAATTAGGAAAAACGTGTGTCAAATTGGATATGGCTGGCATCACCCGCAACGGAGAAGTGGAAGAACCTGAGGCTACTGGAAACGCGGTCGCTGATACTGCAGGTCGTGGTTTACGAAGGTTAGGTTGCGTCCTGGCCGAAGTGCCTCTTTTGCGGGTGACAGCTTTTTTCTGTGGACTTTTCTTTTTCTGTGTTTTGGTCTTAGCACCATTGTTCTTTTTCTTACGGGTTCGTTTGGCTTTTTTCTTGGGGTGAACTTTTGGAGCATTGGGATCCCATTTTAAAAGGGAACTAGCAAAGAGACCTTCTAGAGAACCACTACCTCCAGGTTTCGATATGATTTGCTTTTTGGTTTGAGTGTCGATGCGATGATCGGCCAGTTGCGTCAAGGCTACTTTGCTTCTGTCAAAAAGCGTTTGGTTTGATGTGGAATGTGAATGATACCTTGCAGTATTTGACGCGCTGTCACCGTAAACCATCGTAAGACTTCTTTGAGACTGGCTTCTAAGACGTGAGCACGTATTTGTGGATTTTTTTCGCGACTGATACCGTACAAGGCACGAATCAACTTGATGGAAAGATAAGACCGTAGGGAAGTCATGTTGACAATGTATTTGACAAGGTCAAAGTGACCCAAGGCTTTTATAGATTTTTTTAGGACGTGTACGCGACAGGTCCTCCGTCTTGACACCAGTCGTGAAACAAATCGGTACGAAATCGCAAATAATCAGGGGTAGTGGGTTTTAAATCCACGAGCAAATAGGCGTGTGGCGTTTGAGTGGCATCATCGTACGCATGAGTCAGCCAAGGTGTTCCTAACTGTTTGGCTATGACTTGCACTTGTGATTTATCTCGAGGACTCTTAAACAAGACCACGTAATGAGCATTGTTATTTATGGTACGATGGGCTTTGTTGAAATAAATTTTGTGTAATGTAAATGACACTGGCATTACGATGATGCCCTTTACGCGTAAACCACAGTTTAATTTCTTCTTCCTCTTCTCCTAACATGTCGTCAAAAATGACCCAATGAGTTTGACTAGGGTCAGACACGATCACTTCGTCTTCTCTAGGAATACCTTCTACAAACACAATGGAATCACCTTGACTTTCTTGCAAGAGGCTGTATGCCGATTACCACTCTTTGTAACACCACACGATGCGTTGAGGTGGACGATCGATCAAATGATGTTTATGTTCGATCAAACGTTTGACAACTTCGGTTTTGCCTGAACCGCTTGGTCCAGCAATTAACTTGTTAAAAGGATGACGAAGATACAAGGCCTCCCAACTAGCGTGATCTAAGTGTTCGTCAATGACTTTGAATGTCGAGGAGGAAGGAGTAGTAGAAATAGCAGAGTGAGCCATAGTCGTGTAGTGGTATGACACGATTGACACAAAAAACAGACAAAACAAGAGGTTTTTATACTTTTTTCAAGACACGTTTATTTGAATGCAACACGAAAGACAAAAATACATAAAAGCCAAATGAATAAATACAGGAATAAAATACACAGGGAAACGATCAAAGTGTCATATAAACAAGTCACTGTACAACATTGTTTGGGTAACGAAGGTGTCCTAGAGGTAGTGTGCAACGTTCTTATAGTCTCTACTTGGGGTACAGTCACATAGGTGTCCTCTCGGAAGGGTCTTTGTGGGGGAATGTCCATGACAGTTCTGTCTTGAACAGAGGGATTTTCCTGCGTGATAGATTCTTTTCTTCTTCTTCTTCTTCTTCTGGTACTGTCACTAACACAGGTTTAAAAGTGACTTTTTTCACTCGACGATGAATTTTACGAACACAACGCTTGGGCATAATGGGATGCTTCGTTTGTCCAAGCCTCAAAATCCCAACTTTTCCAGTGACGTACATCTGTCCAATGAGGGTATAAGTCACAAGCTACACACACATCTTCGTACACTGCTTCCGTACGTAAAAGTTGACAAATCTTTTTTTTCTTGGAGAGGTCGAGACGTATCCAGATGAAAGCGTAAGGCTTTGAACAGAATGAGTCTCTCGTGGACATTTAAAGGAGTCACCATACTGTCTTTTTTGGTAGGTAGTGTTCGTAAAGTGTCCACAAAGAACCAACAGGTAAACGAAATCCCAGAAAGCAAGTCACTAAAACACACACTACACGTCGACCCTCATTCATGGGACACAGTTCTTGCAATAAGTGTTCGTAATCTTTCACCGTGTGAATCTTCTCATTGATATCCTTCCACGGAATCTGTTGGATCACCAGTGATAAAGGTTGTTGCATGGTCGTTCTCTTTTATACTTCTTTTTTAGGTCGAAGACCAATAGTGTATATTCTGCACAGAATCAAATCTCCTCCAAAAGCGAAAGTGATTAATATAACGTGTAATTTCGTCCCACTGCCATTCAGGGTAACGGTTAAGAAGGATCAAAACATCTTCAGATATAAACGTACTAAATTGGAAACAGAGCAGAAAAATACCCTTGATCCAGAGAAATCTAACACGTTGGTTAATTTTTGTCACTTTCCTATTGTGAATTTCACGACACAAAAGTTCTACAGTCACCCATTGAGATTTTTCTTTAGCAAGACCCGGCCAAACGTCCTTGTAGATCTTCTCTTGCAATTCGTGTGGTAATCCTTGAATATTATGTTTTAGAGAGGGCTTATATACTGGTCTAGGTTTGTTCAACGACATGGAGCAGTAGTGTCACTTTCAATCACTAGGTCCCACTAAAGGTAGGTATTGACGATTCGGAGACCATCGATCATGTTCCAGGTAAGCGGAATCTTTCTGTTCCCACTCGTAAATGGACACACCACAACTGAAGCACTTGACTTTATCCCCTTCGCCCAAGTAGAAAAATCCAGCTCTGGCTAATTCTTCAGGAGTTGGTCCAGGCAGATATGTTGGCCGTTTTCTTTGAAAGTTTGGAATCAACTATTAAAGTTAAAGTATTCAGGCAAGCGCACAGGGAACGAATATTCGTCTTTCACAATTTCATTTCGATACAGGTACGGTGAAATTACCAGGAGGTTACTTTGGATTGAATGACATCCGTAGGATAGTAGCCGCATGGTCTCACGTGCAGATGGCATTGCTTTTGCATCAAGAGTGATTGAGAAGCTACTGTGACGTTAGGACACGTACGTACTCCAGAGGTACGCTTCTCGACTACGATGTCTCATTCCCTCTGTCACTTTTACTTTATTGCTGAATACGATGTCTACCAAGAACTGTATTTCTTTATTTGATTTTTTTTAAAATATAAAATACTAGATCCATTTTTTAAAATAATCTACTCTTATTTGACAGCAGCGACAACGACATCTACTCTTACCACAGTTGCTACACCTACAAAGGGGATCCTTCCCATGTGTGGATTATAGATGGTGTGATATTGGATAGTAGATGATGTGGTTTGTTTTGCCTGCTTACCGGTGTGTGGATAGAAAATTGTATGTTTTATTTTGGCTTATTCCCGTGTGTGGATGATAGATGGTGTGATATTGGACAGAAGATGATGTGGTTTGTTTTTGGCTGCTTCCTGTGTGTGTGTATGTGTGTGTGTGTGTGTGTGTGTGTGTGTGTGTGTGTGTGTGTGTGTGTGTGTGTAGTAGTAGTAGTAGTAGTAGTAGTAGTAGTAGTAGTAGTAGTAGTAAATGGAATGTTTTGTTCTGGCTGCTTCCCTGTGTGTGTGGATGGTAGATGGTGTTATATTGGATAGTTGATGAAGTGGTTTGTTTTGCCTGCTTACCGGTGTGTGGATAGAAAATTGTATGTTTTATTTTGGATGCTTCCCGTGTGTGGATGATAGATGGTGTGATATTGGATAGTAGATGATATGGTTTGTTTTGGCTGCTTCCCGTGTGTGTGTGGTTAGTAAATGGTGTGATTTTGGATAGTAAATGATATGGTTTGTTATGGCTACTTCCCGTGTGTGGATGATAGATGGTGTGATATTGGATAGTAGATGAAGTGGTTTGTTTTGCCTGCTTACCGGTGTGTGGATAGAAAATTGTATGTTTTATTTTGGATGCTTCCCGTGTGTGGATGATAGATGGTGTGATATTGGATAGTAGATGATATGGTTTGTTTTGGCTGCTTCCCGTGTGTGTGTGGTTAGTAAATGGTGTGATTTTGGATAGTAAATGATATGGCTTGTTATGGCTACTTCCCGTGTGTGGATGATAGATGGTGTGATATTGGATAGCAGATGATATGGTTTGTTTTGGCTGCTTCCAAGTGTGTGTGGATAGTAAACGGTGTGGTTTGTTTGTCTGCTTCCCCGTGTGTGTGGATAGTAAATGGTGTGATTTTGGATAGTAAATGGTGTGGTTTGTTTTTGGCTACTTCCCCGTGTGTGTGTGTGTGTGTGTGTGTGTGTGTGTGTGTGTGTGTGTGTGTGTCTGTGTGTAGTAAATGGTATGTTTTGTTTTTGGCTGCTTCCCCCGTGTGTGGATAGTAAATGGTGTGTTTTTGGATAGTAAATGGTGTGGTTTGTTTTTGGTTACTTCCCCGTGTGTGTGTGTGTGTGTGTGTGTGTGTGTGTGTGTGTGTGCGTGTGTGTGTATGTGTGTGTGTGTGTGTGTGTGTGTGTGTGTGTGTGTGTGTGTGTGTGTAAATGGTATGTTTTGATATGTGTATTTTCCTTGAATAGTGTTTAGGTGTGTTCCCCAAAAATAAAAAGAAGGAACAAATCTGAAAAAGTCAGTCTCTTTGCGTATACTTTTTATCAAGCTGTTAATACATGGCAGATTACATCCGCATACAATATCAAAGTGAAAGGACTATATACCAATGTCATTGCTTTTCTTTAATTCGGTTGTATTGCTTAGCCATCGTTAATCTTTAATTATTTTTTTAAACGCATTTCATTTTAATAGACGATTTCGGGCTTTCTATTGTTGTAACGGTATTTATGTTGTTTAGTTTGTTGCTGAAATTATCTATACTATAGTCTATAGCAAAGCGCCTAAGTTGCTTCAGTATTTTAATTTCACGTTCACAAAAGGATACCAAGTTTGTCTTGCAAGAGGATTGAAACTCTAAGTTACGCGGACGTGAAGAAAAACATCTCTTTGTTATTAGTTAGGTGTTGTTGTTTTCATTCTAATCATGCTTGCCGTATATCTTTGTGTTTTGCAGGTCATATTGTTTTTGATGTAAATATTCACATCAATAGACAGACAGATTGGGTTATCATCCTTGAGGTTCACTGTACTTTAGTTTATTTACTTTATACAAACCCCAAATTCACTAGTTTGACAAAGGTTACTACTCACTACTATATTATTTCTCTCTACCTAGACGAATGTGTTTATGTTAAAGTGTCAAAGTGAGAAAGTATTTTTGGTCAGTTTTAAAACTCGAACAATAATTGCATTTAAGTAGTTGATGTGTCATGAAGAAATGGTACAATGTGCAACAAAGGGATTGTAAGTTCACACTTCAGTCTGCCTGCGCTGCAATTGAATCAATGCATGAGACTAGGCAAAACAATGCGCCAGTCGTTAGAAGCAATTTACTGCCTACGCTTTTTTTCTACGCCCTTAGCTTCAAAATGCCCTCACTCGTTCTTAGTACAGTGACAATATAAGACGTGTTTTTTCTGCGCCTGACCACTACACTACCTACCTTGAATTTCGAACCAAACAATGCGTCACTCATTGTAAGTGATTTCATTGGCAAACCGATATTTTATACCGCCTTCGCTTCAAATCGGCTTCAGTTGTTATTCTCACAGCGAGAAGATAAGGCGTGTATTTCTGTACCTGTCCACTAGTCACTTTCCAAACAATATAGCTTATGCACAAATAATCGCATCATCGTGGAAATGTCAGTCTTATTGCGAAATACACCAAAACATGTTTGGATGTACTATTTTGTGAGAACATTTTAGTCGTATTTGTCATCGGTTCACTCTGGTGATATTTTAAAATCGTGGACCTTTCCTATGGAATTGATTTTCTAAGTTTGATGTGTGTTTCTTTAAATTTTTCTAAGGGAAAATATACCACAAAAACAGGCGTAAGTGTTCTGATTCTTTTCAAAAGTAGGTATAACGTAGTCTCTCTCTCTCTCTCTCTCTCTCTCTCTCTCTCTCTCTCTCTCTCTCTCTCTCTCTCTCTCTCTCTCTCTCTCTCCGTTGTAATACGTTTGTTTGAAATCCTAATGGTATATGTTCCCGTTTGAAGATACCTCTCCAAAATTTTAATCAGTAGGCACCATAATTTTCGTTTGTTATATAATTTGTTTTTCAAACGCTACACCCTTAGACTTAGTATGGCCTTACAAATAGTCAATCAGTAAATCTTTGGATGAAATAAAATCTTGAGTTGACAAACTTGTACAATTCAGTTATCAGAGCCTTATCTTTATTTTTGGCACTGCAATGTGTCACGGAAATTTTTTTTAAGCATGAGATCTACCGTTTTTCAGAAAGGAAACAAATACAAAACTATTTCAAGAATGACGCGAGTGATCTTGCACTGTATAACCCTGCTTATGGCTAAGTTTGAAACAAAAAACCCAGAACCAAAACACATGTTCGGAAGAATTTTAACAATGTAACAATGATTGACGCGAGTGACATTGCACTCTATGACCCTGCCTATGGTTAACTTTGAATTTCAAATCAAAACACACATCTTAGACTGTCGATAGAACAAAGCATATTTTGCTGCTGCTTCATTTTCTCCTTCGACTTAGATTTGTTACAACTTGGCAACATTGTTTGTAGTGTGTGCTGAGAAACACAGGACATCCCTTAAATTTGAGATATGTTAAGAAGTCAGTCGACAATAAATATCACACTACCATTTTACTAAATTGATGAATGAATGAAAATGAACATATTTCACATGTTTTCCTTTCTTTCTGTGTGGATAGGAGATTGTACCATTTTATTTTCCTTCCCTTCTGTTTTGATAGGAGATTGTGTGGCTTGTTTTCAGGGCCACTCATATATCTCGAAAATATATTAGCTTTCTTTGCCACCATTTTCCCCTTGTCACTAGACAGTCCCATACACAAATAATATTCCCCATGTTCCATTTCTCTTGTCCCTATACAGGCCCACCATGTTCAATTTCCCTTGTCCCTATACAATCCCACCATGTTCAATAATCCCTTGTCCCTATACAATCCCACCATGTTCCATTTTTTTCTTGTCCCTATACAGGCCCACCATGTTAAATTTCCCTTGTCCCTATAGTGCCCCAAGCTGTTTTGTCCCCATAGTGCACCAAGCTGTTTTTGACTGGATTTCCCATTGTCCCTATAAATCTTGTCCCCATAGTGCCCCAAGCTGTTTTTGACTGGATTTTCCATTGTCCCCATAGTGCCCCCTATTACTACTCCTGACGTTGACCCCTCCCTACTGAGGCACTATCACTTTCACCTGAACCAAAGTTAATTGATTTTTCATCTTAGGAATATAAATGGATATAGTATCCAGAATATCATTGGAAGAACGCGAAAAAGTATGTAATAGCTAATAATAGAAGATATCTCATACAGTTTTTGTCAAACATGGCTCGGAAAACTCTTGATGATATTCTTTATGAAATAAATTTCAAATCACTTGCTAATGAAACTAAAGTTGAATATACAACTACATTAACGACATTATTTAAAGATCATATTCTGGAGTATCCTAATAACTATCTAAATATGGAAATCATTGAGTTAATACAACAATTAAATCAAGTTAGGTCAGACCTTAAATATGTTAATCATTGTATTGTTAATATAATACATGATAATACTTATGATGGTGGGGTTAGAACGAAAACAAAACAACCGTTGGGCAGATATATTTCGATGCAATTGATGGAATTTATCCGACAAATACAGAAGTATCAAATCAGGCACAGCAGTGATGCATTTTGCATACATTTACCCTCTCAAGTATCCCCTGGAAATTTCATTGTACACGAATGTCATAAACCACTACTGGCAAGAAATCATTTCAAACCTACGGACCTGATCGGTAGAGCAATTTATTTATCTGGGAAAGTCCACAGCTGAATATTTACATAAAATCTTAATGAGAGTCGGAAAAGTCACTGACTTCACAACTTTATATTTTTCTGTTTCTGGTATGTTTTCGTAACTTTTACTACCATTTACCCTATCTTAATGTGCAGATCGGACGATTTTACTATTTATCCAAATTTGTCGGTTTGATACCGACAAAAAACTATTATTTATGTGATTTTCGCGCTGACAAAAACACACATCAAACTGTGAAAGGACCTCTGCTTATTTTCACTTTCTATGCGCTGTTACTACTTCCATTTGTTTTACACGCGGTTACTACTTTCACTTTCTATAATCATTTTTGTTGTCTTTACATGTACTGATAGTTTATTTGTTTTGTATGCGTTTGATAGTTCTAATCCAACTCTTTCTAATGCGTAAATAGAGACACGATTATCAATAATTATACGTTATCTGCTAAAGAAGCAAATACTTTCCTTAATGCATTTTTATTCTGATGGTAGAGTATATCCATCCACGGATTTTAGCTCATGTACGTATTATAAATCAAAGAATTGTTTCATGCTTTAGTGTACAAGATAATTTCATTCCTTTATTTTTCAATTTTGTAAAGCAGAAATAATATTATTAATATTTTCATAATACATTATACAATACATATATCTTTAAATTATAAAAGTAAACAGTAGCATGATGAGTGGCTTTATCTCCATATGCATTATCCGTCACACAAGGTTTATCTTATAATCTGACATTCTTTGAATGCGGTATGGGGTATCTTTCTCTAGGATCCGTCACACAAGGTTTATCTTATAATCTGACATTTTTTGAATGCGGTATGGGGTATCTTTCTCTAGGATCCGTCACACAAGGTTTATCTTATAATCGGACATTCTTTGAATGCTGTATGGGGTATTTTTCTCTAGCATCCGTCACACAAAGCCTTTCTTATGGATCGACATTCTTTAAGTGCTGTATGGGTCATCTTTCTCTAGGATCTGTCATACAAGGTCTTTCTTATGACCCGACATTCTTTCTTTTGATTATTGTATGGGGCATCTTTCTCTAGGGTCCGTCACTCTCCCCCAAAACAAACAACAGAAGAGTTCAAATGGCACCCACCATGTGTTTGGAGAGTGTGGTTTTCTGTTGAATTTCGATGATTTAGACTAGAGACCCAAATGAAAACCTGGCTATATGCTAAACAAGCTAACTAATACTTAGAAAATCAAGAAGAGAGGAGGTTTGTGATTCGTCTATTTTCATTTACTTCACTATTATTGCTGTCAAAATCTAAATGAAGCAATAAACCTGACAGATTCAGAACAAAAAGATATTGTTTCTGTAAAAAAGAACATGTTTACACCAGTAACATAAACATATTTTAGATTTAACCCAACATACCAGAATTAGTTAATTATATTGAATTACGCGATTATTTATATCAGGAGTTATATCCTTTACACATTTATACGCATTCCTTATATAATTATAGCCCATCAATAATACTGTAATTTCTTCAGCAATATTGAAAATTTATTATATAATAAAATTTCTTAGAGAGAGAAGATTTTTGTATAGTTTCTACAATATCTTGAACAAAATGCATGCATATATCAAAATATTTGCCGGTTGCGTATAAAGATTGAAATAGTTTTTTCTTCACAAATCTCTGTGGTGATGGATCTAACCGACCTCTTCGCAAACAGTCTGATATTTGTTCCTTTTTTACATTTTTTGCAGTTTTCTCTCTGTGTAAAAGCTTATAAATTGTTAAGAACATTATCGAGTTTGTCGCAGTTAATGTGATCGATCACATGACCATGCTTGATTTCTCCGAAGTACGTCTCGAAAATGAATTCATGACAAAGAATTCTTTTTTCAGCAGTAAATCTAAGGTATCCAGCATTATCGACAATGCCGACTGGCTTTTTGAACTGACAGTGACTAATCACATCATCCCGAGATGTTTCATAATTCGTTATTATAGGATGCTTTACAAATTGTTGACTCATTTGTGGAATAATATTATTTGTTTAAATAACTTTTTGTTAAATTATTACTTGAGAATCTAGACAAGTAATCTTTAGGGGTTCTTATAGCCTTGTCATTGTCTATATAACTTGTATCATAATATATTTTAAGTTCTCTCTATCATTTACCGTCATAGTGCAAACACAACTGTGTTTTTCCTATGAACAAAACTCAAGCCTTCTGAAGATCAATTCAATCTCGATAGAATATCTCCTAGCTTACCAATAAAACCCCCTGCTTAATCCAAAGAATAAAAACGTAATTAATAAATTCACGATGCCAAGAAGGAATTTAGCAAAGATGGCGCATCTCACCCATGGTCAACATTCAAAATCATAAGTGATGATTTTGTCATTGGCGAAGTAATTGATGCTAAGAAGAACGACACACGAGCGGGGCGAATCGGATAACTTTTTAGAGGCGTCAATTTCTCAAACCAAGGCTTCTTCGAAATCGTAAAAAAGCGTCAATTTGGCAAATTATGACTTCCTTGTAAATATTGTATAGAGGCTCATGGGCAAAAAAAACGCCACAATTGTTTCCCCCCCCCCCTGCTGCTGCTATGGGTTTAACAATTTTTTTCCGATGAAAAACTTTTTAGGATTTTAACCGAATATTTGATCAAGTCCGATACGATATCTTGATCTAGGATCATGCAAATTTATCGTTACAAATCCAGGTGGGATCGACTGAGCGTAACTAAAGAAATTTTTAAAGAGATTATAATCCATATCACCTCCGCACCAAGTCTAGTGAATATTTCGTAGCGTATGTGTATCGATTTCATTGAATACAGCAAGAATATTACAGTTATCTCTGATCACTTTTGGTATTTGAGTGTATCGTTGAGTGACATATATCACGTCAGTGTTTTTATGTCTGCCTCTGGAAAATATCCTAGCAGGATTCTTTTGATTGTCTAACATGACATCATCATATACGACTAAGTCATTAATACTTCCATCAATATCATCAATGCTTGGTGCTTCTTCGATATCAGTTATAAATTCAGGGTATAATTATTGTGGACCCGGGACCAGACTTGATATCAGACTCGATGATCAAAACCAACCTCGACCCGGTGAAAACCCAATAAACGCTATTGATAAGGCGTGTCATGCTCATGATGTTGCTTATAAAAGCATTAATCTGCAACATAGACATATCGCAGATGTGAAATTAATTCATCAGTTGAATTTTATCACTGATAAATCCTTCAAAGAAAAGTTGGTTTCCTTTTTGATAAAATCGGCAATGAAGGGTAAATTAATCTCGGCTGCTGGTAATTGATAACAACATGGAATCTATTTATTATTCTCCAAGAGGATACTTGAGGGTAAAGCAGCAAATTGGTAAACTCGCTAGCGCCGCAAAGGTGAAAAATACCACTGCAGCGGATTGGTTATCTAAACAGGCGATATGGCAAATTTATCTATCATCGTCTAAACAAATTAACTACTCCCATTTTGATGTCAGCGCTCCTAATGAAGTTCATCAAGCTGATATATTATCTCTGCCGCATAATGGTTTTTACAAATAGGCGCTAACCGTAGTTAATGTTGCGAGTCGATACAAACAAGCAGAGCCGTTAAAAACAAAATCATCAACTGAAGTGGCTTCTCCGTTTGAAAGGATTTATCGAAGGGGTCATCTGCATTGGCCAAATCTATTACAAGTTGATCCTGGCAACGAATTTCAGGGTGCGGTTCTATCAACAATGAAGCATCATAATGTTACTATCAGACGAAGACATACTGCACTACACCCATCAGGCAACTGTTGAACGATTTAATCGGACACTTGCTGTGCGGTTATTTGGATATCAATACGCGAAGGAATTCATCCAGGATAAACGATATCGTGAATGGGTTAAGAGATTACCAGGCGTAATAATGAGATTACTCGAACAATTAATATGAAACCTAACAATGCGATTTAAAAAAAGTATATACCCGTAAAACCACAAAATTATTTTTCAAAACTACCAATACTCGGTAATGTCACTGTTAGATATTTATATGAACCAGGAGAGCTCGAAGGTGGTACAAAAAGGGATACTGATCCTATTTGGAGTGTTACTATACATAAAATATCTAACATAACACGATGCACGGGTAGACCAGCAATCTGTAAGTTGGATTCAACTGCTCCTCAGCGAGGATTTACTCGTGAACAACTACAAGTGATACCCGAGGATACTCAATTACCGCCGAGTGGTCTTAACTAGCACCTTTGCGTCTGTTGCACTCAAGACAAGTCAGCATCACATTATCTCTGGTATGACCAATACTGCTATTCTTCCTATCCACGGTAATTTGTCGATAATCCTTATCCGACCAACGTCAACTCATTATACAATTGCAACTCGCGCAGTGATTATTCTGTTGTTGTTTCAGTGTAATTATTAAGTCGGCATCAATATCAAATTCTCTATTATTTTTTTTTATCCTGTTGTTTATAACCAGATAGTTTTTTTATGATTATATCATCGCTCACAATATCACTTATTGTAGTGTCATTATAGTCTAAAAAAACTCTTCGAAGTTGATTTATTCTTCGTACTCTGGACACTGCAAGATAAACTAAATTCGACCACTCGATGTGATTATCTATGATCCAAACAATTGTATCTGATATAGTCAATCCCTGCGAAGAATGTATCGTCGCTGCGTAACCTAGAGTCCATGGGGATTTATCAGCGCGTAATGCATCTTTAACGACTTTGATATCAACCAGCACAATATCATTCAATAGTAGAATTTGCTTCTCTGTCAAGCCGGGAATATCAACTTCGATATTTTGTTTTCTTGTATCCTTGGGTCTATAACACAGCGTCGTTGGATGTGTTGCAACTTTTTCTTTATGTAATTCAAATAACTTCATCTGAAGTGTGTTTCTGACTATCTTTCTACTTGCCACTATTAAATCGTTTGGTCTCCACGCTTCCCATAAATCATTTAATGGGGTTTCCGAAATTATTTCACGTGCTATTTCACACTGGATTCAATCCGGTTGTAATCTAATTAGTTATTTGAACTCGCGTAATTGTTCATCAAGTGCTCTATGATCAGTATTAATTTCTTCATAATAGTCTACAAAATTCTTCAACCAATCATGTGGACACAACCGACAAATAGTGGTGGTTGGCCATGATCGCCACACATTATTACTTTTGTATTCGCTAGCAGTAGCCAATCAAGAAATCTTTGTAATACATCTAACGATACTGTGCATATTTCATCCCATTCGTCGCCTTTCCATCGAAAGAAACTGTGATAAGTACAAGCATTAATTCCTCGTTGTTTCATTTCTCTTGCAAGTCTATGGGTCGGTGTTAGCACAATCATGTTTGATGCGTAAGAATCCGTAAGAGTTTTCCTAAGAAATAATTCAATCGCACGAGTCCTCTTTCCTGACCCAACACAGCCGTTTAGTTAGTGGTTTTATATATACATATTGGATCAGATATCGACGGTGCATTAGATAGTTCTGATATCTGATTATTTTTTCAAG
Organism: Unio delphinus; assembly: GCA_029339505.1. Classification (NCBI taxonomy): domain Eukaryota; kingdom Metazoa; phylum Mollusca; class Bivalvia; order Unionida; family Unionidae; genus Unio; species Unio delphinus. The sequence continues at coordinate 14,093,377 of JAQISU010000036.1, read as the reverse complement.
TATTTTTTCTGAATCGTAACATCTGCTGATTTGGAATAATCACGGAGCATTTCCTTTTCAATTCTCCATGATCCCCAACTCTCGTCAGAATTTGTAAATATAGCCACTGCTTCGCTATATTTCGCTTTTATATAAAATGAATCAGTGGTGACTCTAACCGCAGTGTCAGGAAATCTATTTATCATTGAAAATAAATTAATAGAAGCATAAGCCAGCATATACGAGCTCAAATGTGCATACTGAAGTTTTTGTACATCGTTGTAAGTAACAATTGTACCCAATTTGGTTCCATCGGACAAGAAAGAGTCTTTACAATTGACGTATATACCCTTAGATGTTACATCCGCGATTAAAAATTCGTATTCAATATCATCTATAATCAACCGTGAAGAATATGTTATTGTCATATTTTTTTCCACCCTGAGTGAATTTACCGATTATTCTTCTACCGAGATCCTTTGCGTGTTTATTTCTAACTTCAAAGATCTGTTTCGACCATTTCAAGATATATTCTTCGTCTAGATCAGGAAATTGTTTTCTATAGTTGCTGATTATACTATCTAGACTATCAGGTTGTGGTAACCAGACCTCAGTCTGCGCTCGATATGATATAATTGCTTCACTGACAATCAGCGATATTAACATTTTAGAATCAATCATATACCGTAATTACACTATTGGTATCCAGTGTTTGTCAGAGATGTGTCTAACAAGCCAAATATAACAACACGGATGAAGTCCTGTAGCCAATTCAAATGATACCACACGAGCGAATCTGGTTAAATCAAAATCAGGCAGTGGCCCATTAATAGCAACACGGGTAATTTCATGAGGAGTGGGATGTCCAAATCGTTTAAAATACTCAGTACATTCTCCATACCCGAGAAAACTCCCTGGGTAACACGCAACCATATCAACTGAAATAATATTTTCAGAAGTGTATTTTGTATTCCATAATCCACCGTGGTTATATTCGATACAACTTGACTTGATATCTGATAGAAATTCAACTGTTGTTGGTTTCCACATATTCTTCTTTTTCGCAAAATGAGCTGCAACCGACGAAATTGTAAAACAATTTGTTAATAATTGTTCGTTGTCTTCTATTGAAAAACCACTAGCTAGTTTTTTCATCTCGATGTGGAGGGCTTCAGTACGGTATAATTCTCCGTTTGGTCTTACAAATTGATCGAATTTACCCTCTTCGTCTTCTAAACTGTTAAGTAACCACACTGACACAGGATCGTTTTTACTTGACTGAGAAATAAAATCAAATAAATTTCCCGTGTAATATTTTATTGTTCTATCCCGCGGAAATATTGTTACCGCAGGTGTCCACGCGTGTTCATTATGGTCAATAATTTTGATTGGAGCTCATTTTGATTTATATTTTGATTCGTGTAATACCTCTCCTGTTATTGTCATTATGGCTATTGGAAATCTTAATGATGTTTCTAATTTGGTTATATCTTGAATTGATGCTCCGTTCATCCTAACTGTTAATTCCCATTCATTTATTTTTTTACGTCTTAGATCAGTCAATTTGTTTCCACGCAACGCATTTGTAAAGTGTTCTATTATTCGTTCTGCTACACAATTTATTCCTGATAATAAAATCGGGCGGTGACAGTTTCATTGGTTTAAATTTTTCAATACTCGGTTTATCATTTAACGAATATATTCCTTAAACAACTGCTGTTATAGGATAAGACCTCTCGTAATATGGTTTGTCAATCCCAGTCAGAATTCCTGGTTTGGAATCATGACTCAAGATTGGTTCAAATTTGTCGCGTATAATCCAATTTCCTATTTCTGAACGGATAATGAATTTCACTCTAAAGAAATACTTTTTCTGGTCAAGATGTGAGATTATCACTGCTGCTCTTTCGTCGTTTATGGTAGCATCAACGTCACCATCAATTCGAAATGTCGACCAACAGTGAGATGCTCCATCGCGTTTGAATTCATTAAAACAATTGCGGATTTTACCTATCATGCTTCTATCACTTGTTAGACCCTTTGGTACATCTACGGAGACTCTATCGAGATTGAATTTAATATTTTTGCCAAGGCATAATTTTCGATAATCTCTCTGTCACAGAATTAGGCGAAAATTGAATTTATTTTTTTTTCTTGAATTACAAACTAATCTCACCATTTTTTTGTTTCGTCGTACATGCGTTACCTGGGGTGAATAAGTGGTTTTCTCCAAGATAAGCGGCGTGTAACGATTTGCATGTGCCTGACTTCGAATCACATGAAGTCCGGAACATTAGAATCACGGGGTGCACGGTAATTTTGCCGTGAATTCTGCTCACCTATTTGAGGGTATATAAGGCAGAATATTTCTGATAAATATTACGGGACCAAAAGTATCTTATCACAGGAAAGATAGCTCGTCATTCTATCTCCATTCAAAGGGGTGAGTGTTAAACTTATATTTCGTTTTATTGTGAATTTTTATTCAGTTTATCATTTCATGTAATGATGCCTTTATTACAATGCAGATTTAAACATGGAATATTTGGAATTACTAGTCACTATTAGACTTTAAATGCAATAGCGTAATCTAAGGTTTAGATTATTTTTAGAGACAACTATTATTAGTCTGGTTTCTTTATTGTAGCTGATTTGTAGCTGATATCGTCTCTGATATCGTAGCTGATTTGTTGAGGAACATCTCTGATATTGTAGCGGAACGTCTCTAATATTGTAGCGGAACGTCTCTGAAATTGTTGCTCATTTGTAGCTGATAACGTCTCTGAACGTAGCTGATTTGTAGCTGATAACGTCTCTGATATCGTAGCTGATTTGTTGCGAACATCTCTGATATTGTTGCGGAACGTCTCTGATATTGTAGCGGAGTATCTCTGAAATTGTTGCTGATTGTAGCTGAACGTATCTGAACGTATCTGATTGAAGCTGAACGTCTCTGAACGTATCTGAATTGTAGCTGAATGTGATTAATTGTGCCATTTGATTGTGAGATCAAATTGAGGTATCTGACTGGCTGTCTGTCGGATTGTCTGTCCGTCTACATTTGTTGTGATGTGTTAATATCCGGAAATCTAGAAGTCTGAGTGTCGGAGCTGTCTAGAGGTGTAAACATCCGGGGTGGCATCTAGGTATTTGGGAACGTTGGTTCTAGTAGATGCTGTATGCTGTCTGTACGTATAACTGTGGTGGATCCGTGAAGGGCAAACGGCCGATAAAAGTATTGGTCAACCCTAGGTATTCGGGGAAACTGGGCGGCGATTCAACAGTTGGTGAATCGTACGGTTATACAGGGTCGAGACACATGTGTGTGTTGCAATTGTAGTACAATTGAATACACTGTTATATTTACATAGTTACTTCAAATCACAGTAGTATTTCAATGGATTACATGAATCTCAATAAAAGTTAGCAACTTGATTAAATACATGTATATGTTCGTGCTAGTTGTCGCAATCCATACGTGCGATAGTATAGTTTGATGTTTTGTATTTGCTATCGTAATTTATACTTGCGGTAATATAACTTTTGTAAAGGTTCCTTGGATCTGTGTATAGTCCAAGAGATTCCTTTGTATCTGTGTTTTATTTTGTATAAATATTTAATTTATTCATATATTGTGAATGGTTGTGAGTGTAATTGTGGGTTGAACGCATGAGTTATTGTGTTGATACATCATTATTTTTCATTAATAATTTATTTCATAAATTTATATTTTCTTTCACATATTGTGTTTGTGTTGTTCATTTAATCCACCATCCTCTCGGTAACAATTCTGTTACACTCTCGAACTCCTTCATATTATAATTAAAACAAGTATTTAAATAAAGAATTTATTATATAATTCACCATTGCAAATGGCTTATGATAGGATCAGTAACCGCATTTAACAAAACATGCAGAAGGGAATTATGTGGATATCATTTACAAATCGGATGTTATGGGCCCTTACCTTGCATAAAATGTGGGGTAGGTGTGAGAGGAAAATCGCAATTGTGTCTGAGTTGCGGTGGCAAACGATACTGAGAGTTGAAGCGTTATTATGATAAACGAGTTAAGAATTCCATCAATGACTCTTACTATGTCAATGACAAAATCATAAGAACACCTCAAGACTATATTGAAAGATTTCCAAATAATGTAATAATTAAACCAAACAATCAATTAGACAAATAGTATTATATATAAATGGACCAAACATTTCAACCGCATCCCGTTATCAGCAATTATGAAGCGTTTCGTGATGGTATTGTCAGACACTGCAGGCTGAATAAACCAGTTGGCGCTCACAATGGTATGGGGTATTTGGTGTTTGGCGCTGGAGGGAAAACTTATTATTGTCATCGTTTTGTGTATGAGGCACATAAGGGATTGATCAAAGATGGTTTTGTTATTGATCACATAAATGGTATTAAGACCGATAATTCTTTAGATAATTTCCGAGCTGTTACACAAAGTGAGAATACTGCATCTGGAAAACTGGTACTAATATATCAATTGGGAAGAGACCTGTAAAATCACTTAATACTAAAAATAACGAGGAAATAGTAATTCAATCAGTGACTGAAGCCGGTAGATATTTTAATTTTGGTATACCCTCATACGATAAGTAGCAGAAGGGATATATCTATTTTCTTTTTCGAAGCGTTTTAAAAACAGAATTAAATTTACATATTTCTGAAATCTATTTTGCATTATGTGTATAACACCAAAGGGAGATAACTCGTGCAGGTATGTGTACGACTTATGAAAGAGTTCCCCTCAATGGGTTTTTCTAATTAAATTCTATTGGTTGGTTTTATGTCAGGCAAACTTTATCTCAGTTCGTACCCCCCCCCCTGCTGCTATGGGTTTAACACTAATAATTTAGGATGAAAATCATTTTTACGATAAGATAAGGATTTCACAAACAGGCTAATTTGTAAAACCTCACCTTGTAAATCAATTAAATTATTGGATTGGTCAGTGAGTTTAAAATTAATGCTCGTTAATGAATCATTATGACATCGCATATAGATTGGATTTGTTGGATCCTCAATTATTAGAAACCCTGGAGGAGCTGTTGGTGCAAATGAGTATAAAATATATCCTTGTTGAGCTTGATTTGATCGTTCAAGATTTATTTGATAGCTTCCTTCGATAACATCACATACTAAGTTCAATCACCGATGATATATTGACGTTGAATGGAGCGATATGTCTACCACCGCCGTCTGGGTCATTATTGTACTTGAGGATTGTTGTTTGTTGTTTCCATTTGGCAAGTATCATAGAAAAGTTTTCTTGAATAAGATCATTAGCAGATTTTTTTAGTTCATTTGCGTTATACCCAGGAAACTTGAAATCAGGTAAATCGGCCTCTGTTATATTGTAACCGGTTAGGAATTTTTGTTTATCTCCGCTCTTATCATTAATTATTACTTGAATTATTCGTTTGTTGATATATTCCATATCGGATACAAGCTGATTTAATATCCTAATGTGTTGTATGATCTCATCACGTGGCCTTGTTATATAAGAGATATGCTCTTGGAAGCTCCGTCGTAGTTGTTCTAGTTGTGTTCTATGTAATTGATTTCAAATAATCAATGCTGTTAGTTAACGTAAATGTAATTGTAATGGTTGAATCAGGAGTTTTCTCAAAAAGAAAATGCCATTGCATGGTATTGATATCGATAAATGTAAATCTTTCAGTTAATTTTGTATTTGTTATATCATGTAAATACTATCGATATGATGGGTTGATTTCATGATATAATTGTATATCCGTGACATAATAAGATTTTTTGGTTTGGGTATTTGATAAGATGCCTCAGGTGTTTTTACAGGCCAACCCAGTATTGTTCTTATAGAACTCTGATAGATATCTAAGACATACCCGGGTAAGTTTATCTCAATTGCGGATGATAACGTCGGCTCATGAACCGTTATAGCGATTTTCGATTCACTTCCAGTAATTGATTTTATTCTACGTTGAAATTCGTTATTGATTTATTCAATTTGGTACACTAGTAAATTCATTAAATGCATTTAAATGATCTTCATACATGATATGTGTATTTAACTTGAAGTGTTGCAAACTCTGATATAGAAGTTTTTATCTCTGCATGATTTGGTGAGGTCACTGGAGGATGTCCAAAAAATTATAATAGTGGCTTATCAATATTGGTCATGATGATTTTTTGTAAACTAGTAAATTTATTAAATGTCTTTATATGATCGTCATACTTTTCATTGAGTGATTTCAATGAATTCGCCGAGGATATATAATTGTTATCGAGTGTTAATATTTTATCTGTGATTGTTGTAACATGTGCGCCTGGTTTGAGTTTACCTTGTTTGGAAAACAACGCGATAGCATCTTCTACTGCATTACGGTGTTTAACTAAAATATCATCAAGAGAAACATTACTCGTTTTCAATTTACCCTCACGATCTTGAAATACAACAATTTCATTGGGATCAACATTTGCTAAGTTCAACATCTCAGCTATTTCATCTTCGATTATTATTTGTACATCACCGGTTGCAGATATATCCGTGGTGGGCTTTTTTAACATTGATAAAGATCTCCCCCAAATATCAACCATTGTTACTGTAAAAATCTTTGATTTTCTAATTACTTCGATTGCCAGCGACTACTTGTATATTCATTTACGACTTTATGAGGTGGCTTTCTTGATGTTGAACTAGCGTCAAGGACGTTAAATACATCTATGCCGCATATTGGTGGGTCAATCATTTGTTGTGTTTCATTTTATGAAAAGTATTTAATTGTTGTATATAACTCATAAATTCTTTAGGCGGCTCTAATCCATATGAATCGAAATAAACGATTACACGCGAATCAATCACCTATGCAACCCAGTGGGTTCCGGGTCCCGTGCTTTTATCAAGATTAATGATACCGGTTTCAACTCTGTTTGGTTGTGCCGGCAACTGATCTTTCATAAAGACACCTCTAAAGTTTTCAATCGCTAGTAATTTATCAGCGTCGAGTAAATCAAAATTTGACATCGGGGACAGAACCAAAGGTTCCCGAGTTAGTAAACCGTTCCTTGTCTCAGGCCCTTTCCGCTGTAACATGAATACGGTGTTCCTGGTACTCTTAGACCCTTTCCCTTTTTTCTGGATCCTTGTCCAGTTGCTTTCTTCAGTGCCATTCCTGCCGCGGTGCCAACGGCTCCTAACGCTGCCGCTTTAGCTACCGCTGGGGCCGCTGTCGCAACTAACGCTGGTGAACGCAGCTAACAACGGAAATATACCACCTGATTTTATCATGTTTTTGATCGCAGATGCAGAGAGAGTGATCTGAACACCTTTTTTATCTTTGAAAGCATCATTAAAGTGTTTTATTTGACGAGTTGTCAATGATAATTTATTCTGACCACCAGACATCTGATATTGTTTCAGCGTTATCGTGGTTCCACATTTTTTTAGCCGATTCCGATTGCAATTTTTTAATTTGACCAGGAGTTAACGTAACACTAATATGACTATATGACATTATACAATAACAGATTGATCTAATTGTTACATTACATGTTTTCTACTGGTGCATCAATTACTCTCATTCGTCCACCAACACCTTCGAGTAACATTGATTTATCACTGAGAATGACAGCAACCGCTCTATAACCACCAGCTCTAAAGTGTATATCAACGACAGATTGTCTTGTTAAATCAAGATTATCCAGCTAAAAGTAGTAGATGGGATATAAACTTTTAAAATCCAACTGTGATATTTGCAGACCAATATCTACATTTTAACTGCGTCCCATATATGACAACAGACGATGATGCACGCGTGCAATATGGTTAGTGGTGTAATCAAGTATTATATCCTCGGATGGTTCCTGTTGTCCATTTATTCTCAGCGAGACTTCACTAACACCTATCTTATCAAATATCATATGGCTGCGTTCTTGATCACCAACTAGCGTAGTATTCTGTAACGCAACAAATATATGACGTGGAGCTGAAATACCTTGTTTTGATACCAGGTCCCATGTAAATGTACCATTAATATTAGAATCCATGGTCTCTGTTGTTGTTGATAGCCAACTTAGCAATGATTTTCCTCCTTGATCTATCAATGATAGTAGTCGCTGTTCTGTTGTGACTGATGGAGTTAGTACTGGCATCCACAATGATAGTTTTGTTAAAATAACTTTACCCTCGGCAACACCATTACCACACCAGATTGCATCATTATCATTATCCTTTCGAACGAGTGCTATTGTATGCTTCGCTCCATAGATAACTTCTCGGACATTTCTAGAGAATTCATATATATGATGCAGTGGAATCGCGAATGAAAATTGTCGACGTGGTCTTTTCAACATTGATACACGTGTTGCAAATCCTAGGTTATAATTAAGATTAGTACTTTTATAACATCAAAAATATCATCTGGTCTTGCCTCGTGTTCAGGAGAATCGGGTTGTACATCAGATGCCGTAGCTCTTAGTGTCCGTAATTTAATATACTGAATGTGTTCAGCGTTATCGGTAATATCCTTAGAAAACATCATAAATGGACCCGCCGATCTTGTATAATCATCGGAGTATCTTGCTAACCCTATTATTGTTGTTGCAATATCATCCTTACGTTCAATAGATTCAATTTCTCCTCCATCAATCATATATATTGCACTTTCAAATAGCGCCATAATACCTTTATTAACAAAATCAACTCGTACATTTTGGTCATTTGCGTATGGTGTATTAGCTGCAACATTTGCTACAAGTTCTCCTTCTACTTTAATAAGTGCTTCAGCGGGTAGAAAGTATTTACTGGTATCATGAACTTGAAGTTCAATTCTTGATCGCAGATCAGTTGTACTGCATGATAAGAATAAAATTGATAATCGCGTACAGAAACATCTTCACGCACTGGGTCTTCCATATCAAACGCTGGATCAAGTGTCTGTATGAACATTTTATTATATATTCCTTGATCTAAATCGTGGTTTTCGTCCTGGTTTTAAGCCACTTCCCGCTATCATATTTGCGGTAATATTATATCGGTTGCTGGCTGCAAACGACTGAGTCGTTAACGATGCTAATTTCTGATCCACTGCGCTATTTATTATTTTACTAACACTTGCAGGCATCACTTCCGTAGATGGTAACGCCATTGTTGGTTTTCTTCGCCGTCGAACTAACGACATTAGTTTATCCTTAGCAGCGGAAAATGCTTTCCCGGCAGCACCTCCAACAGCCCTAATACCCTTTTCACGAATAACATCAATGACTTTCATTGATAATTGTTTTGCGATTGGTGCTATTTTTGGAGCCATTCTTGCAAATAACTCTGCAATGGTATTGCCGAGACCGTAGTACTCTCTATAAATAGGTAATCATGAGTTTACTACATAGACGCTGGTTGGTTTATCGTGGTTGTAGTGTATGATCATCTTATTATAAAAACACTAGTATTTTCTAAATGAATATTTATCTTATCGCTAAATCGTACACGATTTCCATTCGGCGATTAATCAATGTAATAACCATGATTGGAAAAATCCGTAGGATGTTTTACTAACTCATCAATGAAATCTCGATATGTTCCAATATCCATGATGCCACCTTGAAATAACCGCATACAGCTATCAGCTGCTTCGTTAATTATTTCCGTTGAGTTATTTCCAGGTCGTTTTCCTCCTATGAGTAATTCTAATCGTGCTATATCGCTGAGAATATTACCAGGACAACGAATAAGACCACTACCTGATACCCCACTTGGACCACTCGCACAAAATCCCTTCCCGCTTAATTTTTTAGTGATACCAATTGCACTTTTTTCAGAATCAGCTTCTGCCATTATTTGTATTTCACCTGGGATTGGGTTTTCTGTATACCCTGGTGGTGGTTGTGTGACACCTTTTATCATAGCCATAAATGGATTAAAATCTGAACTTATTTCTTTAGTTATTTTAGTTTTACCGCGGTTTGCTAAAAATACTTTTTTTGCCCAGATGTCTTTGTCTTTTATAAAATCTCTAGACTCGTCGTATTATAAATGGTAATCTCTTATATTTCTTTAAAATTTATTTTAGTAAAATTAACTAATTCAGAGTCTGTTTTGATTCCTTTCATTATATTGAATGCATCAGTCGTAAATCTATTTTCGGGTGAATAGTCTTTTCTTGCAGTAGAATATTGTTGTTCTTGTTCAATTTCTTCAATTTCTTCAAATGGTTCAGGCGGTGTTCTAACATCAATATCACCAAATCGTTACTAGGACATCAAAAGCCTTATTGATTTGTCTTAGAACAGGCGCTCAGGGCGTGCGGACAGTAGACAGGGTTATTTATAGAACACGGAAATTATATACATATTGATATTGTTTGATTTGGAAACGCTAGCGTTTCTTCGACAGGTTCAAATACTATAACACTGGAAAGTGTGAACATACGACAACAATTGTGGCGCTTGTTTTTATGCCAATGAGCCTCTATAAAATATAGCAACAGCAGGGGGGACAACAATTGTGGCGTTTTCGAAGAAGCCTTGGTTTGAGAAATTGACGCCTCTTAAAAGTTTTCCGATTCGCGCCTGCTGCTGCTCAACAACAAAATAATTATTGCGCGAGCTGTAATTGTATAATGCTCTGACTGTATTCGGATAAAGATCCGCGCCAATTTACCGTGGATAGAAGAGATGATAGTCGTGGTCATACCATAGATACTGTAACATTGACCTGTCTAGAGTGTAATCGAAATTACCGCGCGGCGGTAATTGTGTATCATCGGGTATCACTTATAACTGTTCACGTGTAAATCAATCCATGCTGATAATCAGTTGCATCTAATCTACCCATGGATCTTACTACGTTTAATATTTTGTGCGATGTGACAGTCCAAATAGGATCAGTAGCTCTTTTTCTACCACCTTTAAGTTCACCTGATTCATATAAATATCTTACAGTGCCATTGCCTTGTATTCGTTGTTTTGAAAAATCATTTCGCGGTTTTTTGTACGGGTCTGTTTAAGTAAGTGTTTTGTTCGCGATAACAGGTATCATATTTATTGTTCGAGTAATTTCATTATTTAGCGCAGTTAATGCACCTGGTAATTTCTTGACCCATTCAAGAGATCGTTTATCTTCGATGACTTCCTTCGCGTATTGATATTCAAATAACCAGAAAGTGATCGATTAAATCGTTCAACACTTGCCTAATCGCGGTGTATTACAGTATGTCCTCGTCGTATGGTTACATTATGATGCTTCATTGCTGATAACACTACATCATGAAATTCATTGCCAGGATCAATCTGTAATTTATTTGGCAACTGCAGAGGACCTCATCAAATGCAACAGATACCACTTCGTCAGCAATGGTTCAGCCTCCTTGTATCTACTCCCATCATCAACTACGGTTAGTGCATACTTGTATGTCCGTTTATTAACACTATCATGCGGCAGAAATTGCTTATCAGCCCGATGAACTTGATTGGGGACGTTAACCTTAATGTGCGAAGTTAATTTGTTTAGGCGGTGGTAGATAAATCTGCCATATCGCCTGTCTTGATAACCAATCCGCCTCAGTAATTTTGTTTTACTTTTGTCGCACTGGCGAGTTTATTAATTGCTGATTTACGTCTTCAGTACCCTCTTGGGGAATAATAAATAGATTCCATAATAATATTAATTACCATCACCTAATACGAGTTAACCTTTAATCGCAGATCTTCCTAACCAGTTAGCTAATGATCCTTTGAAAGAATTAATGGTCACGTGTTATTATGGAAATTTTCTAGGCTACGGAGAATTTTCTGGATATTTTAAAAAATTTGGACTTCCCGTCACAATTGACTAGAATATCGATAAATGGACCACTACTCGATATTGATCTATCAAGATTCGCTCGTATTATATAATTCTAGTTTGCTAAGGGACTTCATCCAATCTGTTATATTTGTTTTGATCGGCATTTCGTTGAAAAAATACTGGGCACCAATAGTTTATGACGATATATGATTGTAAAATACTGATATCGCTGATTGTAACTTATATCGTATTACACGCAGACTGAACTTTGGTTACCACGTGATGCAAAGGACCTATGTAGAATAATAATCGGTACATTTACTCAATGTGGACCATATAATCATAAACCATATTAAACAATATTCATTCTAGATGATGCTGAATACGATTTTATGGTCGCAGATGCAACAAAGAGAGATATGTTTGTAAGTCGAGAAATTGCTTACTTGTCTAACGGAACACGGTTCGGAACAATTGTTGGTTATATCGATGATATCTCTACGCAGATCTCATAGCATCGAGCTCGTTTATGTTTCTATAAATTTACTATGATAAATAGGTTCCCGGACATCGCAGTTAGCGTTGCAACCTATTCATTTTATATTGGAAAAGAAATACAGAAGTAGTGACTCAGTTTACAAGTACCGATGTAAAGTTGGATAATTATGCAAAACTGTTTTATGATTATACTAAACCTGCAGATGCTGAAATCAAAGATATTGATCGTAACCATCAGATAACATAATTATCGTCTGCGCTATCTGTGTCGACACATAAGACTGTTTATCTAAATGGACCCCGTGATTGTGGGAAAGCAACTAGTGTTATTGAATTATTATGACATAATTCGGATTTAGTTGTCTTAACTCCTACCCACAGACGTGCAAGAGAAATGAAAGAGTGAGGTGTGTAATCATGTAGTTATCACAGCTTCTTTCATTACAAATATGACACACGATCTCCGAATCGAAAGGGTGAGAAATATATACCAAGTATAATAATTTGGGATGAAATATGCATTGTTGCTAGATATATTAAACTTGTTTCTTGATTGGCTATTGCTTAAGAATACCACGCTGATAATATGTCGCGAGCATGATCAACTACTGCCATTTGTTAGATTGTCTCCGCATGATTGGTTGAAGTATTTTGATGATTATGACAAAGAGATAACTGATGATCATAGCGCAGACTACAACAGAATAAAATTCAACGTGAAATAATGCGTGAAATAATTTCAGAAAGTGTTACAAATGATTTTTGGGATAAATGGAGACCAAACGATTTGATAGTGGGAAGTAGAAATATAGTTTGTGATAAACGTCAACATCAATTACAGTACAGTTTCAAAAAGAAAAGGTTTCGGAATTGCTTGTACCGTTTTCGACCAGCAGATACATGATGACAGAATATTGAAGTTCATATACCAGTACCCTTGACAGAGTCAAGGAGGAAACATAATATCGTATTCAATGATAATGTTCTAACTCCTATCAGCGCTGTTGAGGATTGATTAAAATACTAATCTATATGGATGCTAGAATATGCAATGACAATCAACTCATCTCAGGGGTTAAATGTTTCTGATACAATTGTTTGGATTAATGATGATCTTATCAATTGGTCAAACGTAGTCGATCTCGCAGTATCACGAGTTAGAAGAATATCTCAGCTGTGGCGGGATTTTGTAAATTTTACCGACATCAACAACGAAGGAGTTAACGATGATATCGTAAGAAATAAACTCCCTGGTTATAAACAAAGGGACAAAAGATACTATCGCGACTTTTTGATAGTGATGCTGAAACAATAACAAAAAAATCAGTGTACAACCTGTAACACAGTAATCCTATGGCAGTATTCAGATAAACATCCAAGACAATTTACCTGAGGTAGGAACGATAGTCTCGGTCATACACGTGAAAATACGGTGCTGACCTGTCTTAAATGTAATCGGTGTCGATGTGGTTATCACGGTGGTAATTTTGTATCCTCAGAACTTACTTGCAGTTGTTCACGTGTAAATCCACTCTAAAGAGCAGTTGGATCTAATCTGTATATAGCATGTATACCCGGAGATCTGAACACGATGGAAATTGTAGGTGTATTAACACTCTAAATAGGATCAGTCGCTTTGTTATTACCCCATTCACGTTCACAGGTTCATATTCGTACCTGAAAGTAACATTACCTAATACTGGTTGTTTCGAAAACTAAACTCTGTCTCTCCAGTATCCTCTTGGACTATAATAAATAGATTCTTTAATATTAATTACCAGCCCTTATTACTAGTTTACATTTCATTGCAAATCTTACTAACCACTTTGCCATTGATTCCTTAAAAGATATATTTTTTTATGGAATTTAACGCTAGAATCAGCTTTACATCTGCGATATGTCTATGCTGCAGATTATTACTTTTGTAAGACACATCATGAACTTGACAAGCTCGATCAGTTTCATTTATCGGATATTCATCTGGTCATGGCAGGTCTCTTTTCAGGACCGCATAAATTATATCCAAGAAGATGTTTTTCTCCTGGGTATTTGGGCAATGGAGACCCCGGCCTTTTTGTTCATTTTGCTGCAATATCACCTCCGGGATTTGTAAAAAAAAATTGATTTGTCACCTGACTGTGTCATGGGGATAAAAGGACAATGTACCACATTGTTCACATCTACCAGTAAGTGCTGGTCTATTATGTTTTCATTCTGATGGACATCAATTCAACGGTAAACGTACTCTCCTTGCATTCAGCACAAAATAAATCCATATTATTTATTATATATTAGATATCTATTTGATGTTTCGGCGACAGGAACACAAAAGCTGGTTGAACATCATCCAGCGCTACCAAATTATATCAGAACGATCATAATTGGTCCGCCTGGGAGTTGTAAAACAAAAATGTTTCTTAATTTGATAATGAGATGGTTACAATGGAACAAACTGTATTTAGTTGCACCAGCTGTAAATAATCAGAGATGTCACGATGTACCGACCACTTTAATGCAAATGCAGCGACGATAAATGAATATGATGATGATAGTATTAATTTATCACTGATAGCAATGAAGCGCAATCTATAGATGATATTAATGGGATTATTGCTAATTTAGTAGTGTATGATGATGTGATTTTGGATAAACAGCCCAATCCTGCTCGGATATTTTCCAGAGATAGGCATAAAAATCACTGATGTGATTTATGTAACCCAGTCGTACATCCAAATAAAAAAGTGATCAGGGAAAACTGTACTATTCTTGTTGTATTTAGAGGCATTGATTCCTATACACTTATAAACATTTATCAGACCTGGTGTAGCGGCGATAAGGATTATAGCATTTTTAGAGATTTATTTAGTACTGCTCAGTCCACAAGGGTCTATAACAATACATTTACATAATCCTAGATCAAGATATCGAACCGATCTTGATCAAAATTTGGTTAAAACTACAGCAGCAAAGAGGGTGTGACTATCGAATAAATGTTAGGTTGGTAAACATCTCGCGCATAATGATACACACAAAACACACTAACGACTGATGAAGTAACATAATTTAGTACCCCATTCAAAGAAACTCTCGGTTAGTTAAAGGCTTTGGTTTAATGTTAATAACATTATTTGTTTCGTTTTGGTAAGAAGCCTAAGTTTAGCAAATCGACGCCTCTAGTTTTTGTGGGCTCGCCGTCTCTGCTGCTCATCAACACTAAAACAATACTTCCATCCATATGAGCACAAATGAAACACCCGTCAAGAATAACATGTTTCGCCATATTTCGTTTGAGTGTTTAACATCAAATCAAGCCGACGCAGCCAAAAAAACCGGACCAGTCAATTAATAAAATACATATGAATCCTATCTTACTTAAACCACACTCTCTCAAGCACCAAAATGCGAAAATGCTAACCATATTAAAAGACAGTGGAATCACTCCATTGTTTGTGAATGTCTTTTGTACTGACCAACTTCAACCACTAGACCTGACAGTAAATAAAGAGTACAAAGAAGAATTAAAGTCACACTTCCACGAGTGGTATGCTAAACATGTAATGGACGCCATTGCGGAACATGAACATGTTACTGGTGACGATCAGTGTACCGTATTAGTAGACCTAGCAACCACAGTAATCAAGCCAATTAATTATGTATGGATAATTGCAACTCATGTGACAACGAGTGAAAGATCGGACCAAATTGTCAGAGGTTTTCTGAATACCTATTTGGATTATTTACCTGAGAAGCAGTTGTAAGTCTCATGAGATTTGATTGGCACGATGTTGCTACAGCGGCCATGTCTAACAATGAATGCAGTGTCAGCTGACCTGTCCTAATGCATATGGATAGAACGAAATGTGGTTTCAGAAGAATTTATATATTTACATGACATTTGTACTCGAATGAAGGATCGACTTGAATAAGTGTTAAATTTAATTTTGATTTAATCTTATTTTCTATTATTTTTTTTCATTCATTTTATTACTATTGTTTGAATACCTTATGCTTTTCCCTTTTTTCTCTCTATCGTTATTTACCTTACATATCAATTTAAGGCAGTGAGGAACAAACTACTGCTATCGAAAAAAGTACCGTATCAAACGGGTACATTGAAACAAATTAAATGGTTTAAAATTCTTGCTTCAAAAGGATTAAGAAATAAAATAGAAACCTATAAAAGCTAATATTTAATTACCAAACTACAGTATTGACTTTGATTTATCAAATATAAGTATCTGTGTTAATCACTAAGCATGAAAAACTGTTTAAAAGATGGGTGGGTTGGGGGTCATTATCCTAAGTGGTTCATATCTGGTACAGGATTTAAATTCGTGGTTCGTGGCAACAATGAAAAGCACGCAAATTGATATCCCACGAATATTTGATGATACTACAGTATATGGACTAAACATGCATATTTTATTTACAGTTTTCATACTTACTTTGCTGCAATGTTAGAACTGACAAACTTAACATATTTATTGTAAACATTTAAGGCGAACTTGAAGATTTTATTCAAAGTACATTTTTGAATGATCATACTTATGAAAGAAAAGTTGGATAATGTAATATATTTATGCATACGATCAAGACTACCTTAATAATAATTATAATGTTGCTTTTGGATTTCTGGAAACTGACGATGAATACAAATTCCAAATAGTTATATATACCACACGTTCATAGTTGTTATATTAAATATCGCATATCTCTAACTTAATATGTTTTGCAAAGGTTATTCATGAGTAAACGAATCTTTAGCTCTATTTTACCAGGTGCAAATCCTAATTATAAACTTCAAAAGACGGATGTTATAGATATCTTTTCAACGTGATTGTGGGATCCATTCAATGTGCGCACTCACTTTATGACTACTCAGTTGTAACATTAGAATGATTATAATACTTGTTATTGAGAAGTAAACGAATAATTTATAATCATATTATCACGTACAAAACAACCAGCACGCACGTCAACCGAAATATAAATAGGAAAGCGTGATAATATGAGTACTTGAATGTCAGGACAAATAAAGGTACAATGAATATGGATACATCTTAAAGGTAGGACATAACAAAGAAAACATACAGGAACAAAAATTGGAATCGACAGTGACTTTGAGGAATGTAAAGAAACAAACAGGGGAGATGCACATATCAGATATTACCCTAGACATTCCGTTAGAGGCGGTAGTTGAAATATTTTAACAAAAATTCAACAAAAAAAGATATCGTCATGATTGGCGACCATCCCTCCAAGAACAATATGCAATAGGATATGGATTCTCCATATATGGGCTTCCAGGAACAACGTATTACAACGATTATATGGTAAAAGTTGTCAAACCGACCATAGCATGAGAGAGAGAGAGAGAGAGAGAGAGAGAGAGAGAGACAGACAGACAGACAGACAGAAAGACAGACAGACAGAGTTTATGGTAACTTGTAATATTAGTAAAGCGGAATAATGACTTCTTGTTAGTTTCTCATGTCGCTTACATACAGACAGACAGACAGACAGAGTTTATGGTAACTTGTAATATTAGTAAAGCGGAATAATGACTTCTTGTTAGTTTCTCATGTCGCTTAGCATATATTCCACATTAATTTAAATTGGTTTGTATGTTAATGACTTCGAGTTCATGTGAATGGCTTCGAGTTCATGTGAATGGCTTCGAGTTCATGTGAATGGCGAAGCTTACATTATATTTGTAGTGCTCCACTTTTAATATTATAATCGTCATGTTCAAATTTTAAGTGTGTATTTTATTGATTTAATCATTCTGAAGAAAAAGAAGAAACTAAAACATGAAAACAATGAACATATAAATTTAAACAGGTGATTGTAAATAGCCACAAAATGCATAAACTACATTCTGTAGGTGACACACTAGTTTGATGTGGCGACCTAATTAACTAGGTTAATACACAGCTGTCTGTAGTAAACAATATTATCCATTCCTTTTTTAATTATCAGTTTTGAATCGTACACAGTTATTTCCCATTTTTTCATCATATTTACAAAATTGTCATTGATTTTTCGACTAAAAGCATTATTGATTATATTTTTACGATTTATTACGACTGTATTAAGTTATCTCTTCCAGGACCATTGGCACTTATAGAATGTATACTGAATAACTTATACTTTTGGACTTTTGAAATAGAGACGATATCATTTCCTTGTAACATATGTTCACTCGTTGTGCTCGTTTGTTTGAATCAATTGTAAAACTTTGTTATGTGCACTAGTATGGTGTCAAATTCCTTCATCGTTTAATTGCCGTATAAATAAACAACTCTTTCACGAAATCGTTCACAATGTCTTTGTTAAATCCATCGCTAGTCCGGCTTTATTGTGATACATCAATGTGAATTAGTAAATTAATAATTAACAAGATCTTGAATGTTGGATTTAGTGCAAAATTAGGAATACACAGTATACACTTACAGGGTGGGTTGGAAGCATCAGCGCAGTTGCCTCGATCTTTCATAAGGACACACATATTTAACTTTCTATCAGACTGTCATATCCATTTACAAGAATTGAGAGGTTAACAAAATAAAAAAAACTTCAATTAAAAAGTTTAAAATATTTTAGAGACGGTTGTTCCTACGCCTTGTGTAAATGACGGGCATCCATTTTACGTCGTTTCAGCGGTCGCTGATGCGGACGTACCTTTGCTATTATGTTCATGTTTATTTAACATCGGCGGGTGCAATCGACAGACTTGATCTTATGTCTATCGGATTTTATCAAGATCTGTCTTGACTGTTATTCGTGTTCATTGTAACGATCGTTGTTGATACCTTTCTCCATTGTCAGATGAAGATTACGAATTTAGTTTTAGGACTAAATCCATTCAGTGAAGAAGTTGTTTCTGGACTTTTTCTGATAAGGCTTATTGAAATACTTGGATGTTGAATGGTCAATGTTTTTGTAATATTAATTGAAATACCAAGCCCATTAGTCCCTTTTTTAACATCATCTGAGGAAATAGTTTGTAAATAACTATTTTGCATGCATACATATATCCCACAGAAGATGGAACAGTGACAACGATTTAACCAGTACACCATTGTTAATGAGGATAACTATTTGGATACTGTTATGCAATTAGCCCAATAAAATCTAATCCTTTTCTTCTTGGGTTAAAAATCTTGCTTGGGCAATCATTAATAATAGCTGCAAATTGAAATTGTCTTTGTTTCTAAAAAAAATGTAAAGTTTACTATTTCTTACACTTCGCTCATACACCTGAAAACAAACGGATATATATATATATATATATATATATATATATATACATACATACATACATACATACATACATACATACATACATACATACATACATACATACATATGCGATTGACAAATATACAGACTTGACTGTGTATATATAATCAGAGCATTCATCCACGCTAACAGATACGGACACGAGTGAAAGTGGTAGTCATTAACACTAATTTATCACTATTGTTACCATTCGTACACATGTTTTGACAATGTCCTACCATATGAATTGGTCCCTTTTATGGATGGTAGTAAGAGGATACCTTTGACCGAAAAATATATCTTATGTGATGAATCGATTTAAAAACCACTGCATGAACTTAACTCGCATTCAGTGACATTCGATATTATTATGTAAGTTCGAAAGTAAAAAATTCATGCCTGAGAGGGCACATTGTCCATAATTACCTAGCATAACGACGATATAATTCTTGCATACAAATACCGGTAACGTCCAACTTAACTAAACTTATACGAATATATCCTGCTTTCAATTATGGACAACTCAAACACTAGGCCCCATCCACTACTGTGCGATTTCCCCGTATTCATGTTACACAGATGTAAACATTATTTTTTTTTATGATGTGCCTACCTGGAATTTCTCAATTTAAATCCAGTGCATTTCTAAATATAGTTTCTTATTTGATTTCATTCGACTTTCATGTGAGTAAATGTGTACTTCATGCATTTACTTTCAATATTGTTCGATTGTTTGGTTATTTTTAGTGGGGCGGGACGGGGGGAGGTGCGAGCGATGGGATCATGATATTTAGGCGATCTAGTGTATAGGAGTCACTATGGGTGCCTTTACTTGCAGCATATATTCGATTCTAGATTAAGGCAAATTATAACTCTCTTTTAATGCTTGATTATATTAGTTGTATGACATGGTCGGTAGACATTGTTCCGTCTGTCATGGGACCATCTCTCAAGTGGTTTTGATCAATGGTACATGCTACCTGGTTTATGTTTCAGATTCCTGCATGGAACACATTATAGTTGTCAGCCTGTTAAATTTTCTTGGGGTGAGCTATGATTATGCAGACGGCGAGTATCTGAATTATTAGTTCCTATGGTTCACGAATGAATCGTAAAACATTTATATTATTACAACCTACATGTAAATATAAAAACAATCAATTTAGTTATCATCACACTAAAATGTAACAGAGTAGCAAATAATAATTCCACGATGCACAACCACATACAGTTTCATAGAAGTATAAATACGATGGTTTTATGATTAACTGAATTATATTTACTGAAGTAAAACACTGAAGTACAAATACGCTAATTAGGACAGAAAAGAGAAGATTACCATTTAATCAACTTTATTTTTTAGCGCACCGGGTGATACATAATAAGTAACCTCCCAACACGGAAAACAAACACAATCAGCATCAACGAATTTATGCTTGACTAATACATATTGACACCTGTTTTCACAACACCATATATAAGATAGTCCTCGAACACACCTAATATTATGTGGCTCCATTCCATTGAATAATTGTATATAGCTGTAAAGTGAGTATTCGAAGTATCTTATTTATTTCTGTATTAAATTCTGACATTTATTAAAGATAAACAAACATTGATTAATACAAATTAACCGGTTTACTTTGTTACCGCTACGTATATAGCCAAACGTCTTTCATTTATCTTTGCAAAGAATTATTTAGCATACGTATTTGTCCCCTCATTTAATAATTAACATCAGCCTGGACAGAAAGACATACACTCATTGTCATATATATATATATATATATATATATATATATATATATATATATATATATATATATATATATATATATATATATATATATATATATGTGTGTGTGTGTGTGTGTGTGTGTGTGTGTGTGTGTGTGTGTACGTATGTATATGACATGACAATCAAACTTGTTTCAATGCCTTCATACGCTAGATATGTTTGTGATTCTAAAGATGTTTTCTTCTACATATAAATAAAAACCAAATTGTAATAGGTGTTAAATTAGTCATCACAGAAGCAATGAAACTAGCCGCTGATTATAGAAGACCCATTGTTATTTAGCAGGTACAAAACGTGACCGTATCTGATACGTCTTTGGAATCGTATTTACCTTGTTTGCTAACAAAACACAAGGATGTTTTGAATTATCGTAAATTTACATTTTAAAACAATTTGCATTCATTGTCAAGTATTTGTATTGAAAGCTATTTACCGATTCTTACTTATTATTACACCTCAGTTTTTATCCTTTCAAAGAGGACATAAATCAAGATGTCATGCTTTGGGGAATCCAATGACAGAGCATGGCTTGATTAGTTAATCCTTATAGTTGTGCTACTAAAGGTGGAATATGCTTGACATGCCGCTGGAAATGCTGTATTTAGGATACATATTACAGGTGAGAAAGGACAGATGTTCCGCTGGAAATGCTGTATTTGGGGTTCATAATAGAGGTTAAAGAGGACAGATATGCTGCTGGAAATGCGGTATTTTGATAAATATTCGAGGTGAAGATGGAAATGCTGTATTTAGTGTACATATTACAGGTCAGAAATGACAGATGTGCCCGCTGGAAATGCTATATTGTATTTATAATACATATTACAAGTGCCAAAGGACAGATGTGCCGCTGGAATGTTGTATCTGGGACAAATATTCCAGGTGAGAAAAGGACAGACGTGCTGATGGAAATTGCCGTATCTAGAGTACATCTTCCAGGTGGAAAGTAAATGATGTACCATGGAAATGCCGTATCTGGGATGCATATTCCAGGTGAAAAGGTCAGACGTGACGCTGATAAAGCTGTATCTAGTGTACATATTGTAGGTGAAAAATGACACACGTGCTCATAAAAAATATCCTATTTAGAGTACATATTACAGGTGGAAAATGACTGATGTACCTTGGAAATGCCGCATTTTCGGTAATTTACTGTTTTTTATCATGTGTGTCGCTTTTCTTCTAATTAGGGTACTTATTGCGATTTTAGTAAAGCTTTTAAACATGTTTAAATATTTGTTTCAAAGTAATGTTTTGCAGCTGTAGATTATGCAAAGCGATCTATTACTAGTGTACTGTAATGTTTTTCATTACTAAGCAAACAAAGCTGCTGTTGAAGTCAGTACATGGACTATGAAAACAAATGACAAATATGTATATTTACAACAGTTTCTTCCTTGTTTCATAAAGTGTCGCATGTGTCGATGTTTACCTGGTTTACAAAGGTTATTCGTGGATAAACGCATATTTAGCGACTTTTGTGTCGTCGAGTTGATGGGTTGGGTAGTTCAGAAGAAGAGCTGTGTTAAAGGCCTATGAGGTGACAATACAAGTGTAATCATCAGAATCTTGAAGCCACGCCTATTTAGTCGCCACGACCTCCTCCGTGCTACCTAACGCCGTAAACCTGTTGCTTGATCATATTACAAATAAATTTGCCACGTAAATGTACGTCCTATTATAGAGCGAACTACTTAAGTCTGGATTAAATTACAACATACATGACTTTCATTCCAATTTAAAGTTTGGCATATAATGGATAAGGGGATAACGTAGTGTCAACGATATTCACGATCTCTGTGACCTAATCCACTCACTAGTATTCCTTTTGAGCTAGGATTTACACCGTTAATACCAAACTAAACAAATTCAGTTATCTATGATGTTGATTCATTAAGTGAGGTGAATATATATAGTAGAAGGCGGGATTAAAAACCCATATCTTAGACTATTTAAGGAAACGCTGTGCAAATATGTTTATTACCGTGTATATTCTTAACCAATGCATTTATATTTTTCATAAAAATAAAATGAGACAGTGATACCCTTGTTAATGCTCCTAGTCGTCTTTATATGTACCTCAATTGTAATCCCTCGTGTTTCGTTAGCACTGAGTTGAAATCTCTTCTCTTCTTACATATTTCAAACTATAAAATCACTGGATGCAAACTCTAACAAAGCTGTTCAACGATTCAAGATAAGAACTACAATGTCAATGTGCTGTTGAGATCTATTCGCTAATCTTGTGAATATGCCGCTGCGACTCACTGGTTAAGAATGTCTCATGCGGAATACTTTTAGTATAATAGTATAAAGCTCTTTAATTCACGCACTACTTTTAGATTTTATGATTCAATCAAGCTGTTTAACCCTATGATACAATCACCGTATCAATAACACCGTAAAAGTCATTTTAAAAGGACGTTTAAAACAAGCACCCTCTCAAAAGTGTAATATAGTTAGTTAACATTTATATCTATCTCAAGTAATTTTACAGTTTGCTAAACTTTGTTGATGGTATTAAGTGAACGGTCAATTTTTGACAACCAAGTTCGAGAGGTAAACCCACATTCAGAGGTATAAAAACCAAACAATCGGTGTCATTGATATTGACAGGTTTAACTGATTGGATGCCATCATATTTACTAGACTTATTAAAAAAATCACATGAAAATAATATGTGTTACATTACGTTTTGTCGTCACCGTCTGAAATTATATTAACACTCACAATGAAACAAGGGGCAGTCAGTCTTTTATAACTCTACCGTCCTCCACCTAGTACAAAAGACAACCTGAATGTGTCTATTTTTATCGAGTAGTTTCCGAATATCCCACTGAATTTGAATTCGTTCGGTGACAAATTATTTTTGAAGATTTCAACTTTCAATTTGACTTTTATGGAATCTCATACACATCAAAACTTCCTGATTCCATGTTCAAACTTAAACATGTTAGGCTGGATTCTTCATATACGTTTTGATAATATTCTACAGTCCACCCTTCTATCCCACTAACTGATTACCTCTGCATTATATGCCATCTGGACGTATCGGTCCCTAACCTTCCACCTTTTTTGCTACTAAGAGAAACCTCAGTATGATAAATAGAACAAAACTAATTCATGTCATCCAAGCAAACCTAACAACTTGTTTACCTCCTACATCGGAACAACTCGATAACTACTCGCATTCATTGCTTGAAAATCATACTCTACCCACCAAGTGCAGAGTATCAATTCAAAAGTGTTCACCGTGCTAAAGCAGTGTTCGGGACCAGCTTCGCATTGCTAAACGAGACCGCCGTGAAGCTGTAAGGCTTTGGCTTTCCACCAGACTCACTCACTATTTCATAAACAAATCAAGAAAGCTGATAAGTAGAACGTAACAAACATAGTCAATTTAGCCAAATTATCCCACTACAGTACTAAGATTACGGATAGTTCCAGCTGCACAGAGCTCTTCGAGTTAACTAACAATCTAATGTGAAGAAACAAATTAACACCACTTCCAACTACTTTCTCTCCAGGTGACATTCCGGACCTGTTTGAAACCTTTTTCTGTGGCAACGTAAAATCCATTAGAGATAAGCTTGCCAACACAAGTTAAATTGACTCGTCGTCACCATACAGTAGCGATTCTGAATTTCAGCGACAACCGTTAGCAGTATTTGACCCTGTTTCATGGATTTAGTATGCACACTCATGATGAAAAGTGCATCAAAGTATTGTGAACTTGATACAATTTCAGCATGACTGCTGCTTGAGTGCTTATATTCACTATTGCCTTCATTAACTCATGTTATTAATAAATCTTTGTCATTTGGGAGATTCCAACCATTTTTCAAAACTGCTATAGTATAGACTAAGCTGATAAAATCAACACTCGATCATAACGATTTAAAGAACTAGGTTTATAATCTCCCATTTATATAACACATCTTAGAACACTTTGTTTTAATGCATGCTGTATCTCATCTGAGTTTGATACCGGAACGATTACAGTCCTCACTATCCTTGATTTGTCAGCAGCGTTTGACATAATACATCATGATATGTTACTTGACCGTCTCCAGCTTGTATTTAGCATTCACATTGAGTGATACTGTGAACACTTTCAGCATGTGGTTACAATTTCAGCATGTGGTTACAATTTCAGCATGTGGTTACAATTTCAGCATGTGGTTACAATTTCAGCGACAACCGTTAGCAGTATTTGACCCTGTTTCATGGATTTAGTATGCACACTCATAATGAAAAGCGCATCAAAGTGTTGTGAACTTGATCCAATTTCAGCATGACTGCTGCTTGAGTGCTTATATTCACTATTGCTTTCATTAACTCATGTTATTAATAAATCTTTGTCATTTGGGAGATTCTAAACATTTTTCAAAACTGCTATAGTATAGACTAAGCTGATAAAATCAACACTCGATCATAACGATTTAAAGAACTAGGTTTATAATCTCCCATTTATATAACACATCTTAGAACACTTTGTTTTAATGCAAGCTGTATCTCATCTGAGTTTGATACCGGAACGATTACAGTCCTCACTATCCTTGATTTGTCAGCAGCATTTGACATAATACATCATGATATGTTACTTGACCGTCTCCAGCATGTATTTAGCATTCACATTGAGTGATACTGTAGTTCAAGTTCTACATAGTTAGCATGACACACATTGTATCTGCAAATGGAATACAATCCAGCCCTTTTGCGTTTTGTTGTGGTGTTCCAATGGGGTCTTTCTTGGGCATGTTCTCATCGTTCTATACACTCAGTCGCTCTCAAGTGTCATAGAACTTCCACCAGTGTCTCACCAATTGTACGCTGATGACAGCCAACTATACAATTCTAGCCAGCCATATGAAGCTGATACTCCAAGGAGTATAGAGATGCAATTCTGATTTGAAATCATGGATGAGATGTAACAAGCTGCAAATGAATACTTATAAACTCAGACTCAGGCCATTCTGATCACAACACAAAGACATTCTCATTCACATATATTGCCTCAAACAATAAATAGCTAAAATGTTAATCCGGACAGTACTCTCACAACAGGTCATGCTGCATATCCATTCGCAGATATTTCTCAGTTGATGCCACTAAAACTCTTTTGTGTTCATTAGTACATGTAAAAAAGAACTAGTGTAACTCAATGTTGTCTGGTTAGTCTAAATATCTACTGCAGAAAGTTTAACACGTTCAAAACACAACGTTAGATTATCCTGATGAGAGCACACCTCTTGGCTCCTCTGTACCCATCCACTTGCTATCCTTACGAATCAGAATCAAACACAGCATTTGTTCTCTGTTCTATGTTTCACTGACAGATTCTAGTCCAACATACCCATCCTGCCTCAATCCTGTGTACACCAGCAAGATAATGACGCTCCTCTTCTGATAATCTTATACTATTATTCCCCACTACGAAAACGAAATCATATGGCAACGTTCGTTTGCATACCAGGGCTCAACAACGTTTAACGAATTGTCTATTGAAATTAGACACAAACATTGCGATCTCTTCAAAGTGTGCTCTCAACACTTACCTCTTTCAACTCAAGAACAAACTTAAATAACTAGTAATGATTCCTACCATTACTATTATGTTTTCTTTTGAAAATTGTTGTTTTTTGTAGTAATATAATTATAGATGTTGTAAAGAGCTTATATCTTCTAAAGATTTTGCGCTTTACAAAGTCCACATTATTATTATTATTATTAGTAGTAGTAGTAGTATGTAATATAATGCTCACAATTTAATCACTTGATTTAACCTATACTACCACCTTTCACTAAAACGTGTCCATTGATTTTGTACATTTTTGTTATACACACTATTTATTCTTCTGTGGAATTATGAAAGACCTTCGCGTTCCAGCCTGGATTATTGACTTTAGTCTTTAGTATTATCTAAGCTGCTTTGTAAGCAAGGAATCATAATGCAATTTCATAAGTCTTTGAAGATTTTGTACCGGATAATGACCACAACAAAAATATATCCAATACAGGATTCATAGTTACAACATTTAACCAAAATATATCACAATTAAACAGGATGAACAGTTTTAGTTTATTATTATTATTATGCAATTGCGTTAAGAACGCATCAATACAATATTATCTATCGATGTAATTTACTGCTTGAAAAACAAACAGTTCTGCAAGCAATAAGCTTTAACAATATCTCTCTTTGGATAGTTGAATATATTTTAATTATATTTACCGGATTAAAACATGGAAAGTTTAGTCCCACGAAGGATCCTTCACCTGATCGAAGCAATTTCAACAGACTGATTCCAGTTACAAGACTCAATAATGTCAACATAAAAGTAAAATAAAGATCGAAACTAGTATCCACTGTTTTATTAACTTGGAATGAGACTAATTACTTGGATTACTGCCTATATCCTAATGAGACTAATTTCTAGGATTAGTGCTTATATCCTAATGAGACTAATTTCTAGGATTACTGCCTATATCCTAATGAGACAGAACTAAGATTAATTCCTATATTCTACTACAAATACTCGCAAAGCTTTACTGCAAACTATCTAATGAATCTGATCCCGGATAGTACTGTTTACTGCACAGTATGCAATGTTTTCAAGTAAGTACGTATTTGCCATAAGAGTTCTACGGTATGAAGGGGGTGAAAATAAATAAAGGAAGAAGATCGCTTTAAGCAGCAGTTTGAGACTCCAGAACATTGACGAATTTGATTAAAGTATCTTTGCCGGAGCGGACGAGTCAAAAACGTATGGCAATAATTTTAACAACATCCTCGCTTGGCGCTCAGGAAATGAGGTTAGTGTTAGATCTGGACGGCGTGATGTCAGGATAACATGACTAGGTAGGACACGAAGCTATATGTCTGCGGCACGATACCTCATCTCTAGATATCACTATCGCCTGAGACTGCATATATCGTACCGATATGACTGAATTTCGGTTAAAGTTACGTTCAAAATCAAACACACACAAACATACAGACACACACGCACACACTCATTAAAGTTTCTTAATTAAGGTCGTATTTATTATACCCAGTCTGCTTCTAAGCATGTCTAATGTATGCAAAACTGTAATATTTACTTGATAATTGAAACATATAAAGTCTAGCATACAAATAACGGACCCATTTAGTTCGGATCCATGAATTTTCCGTTCTCTCATCCTGACGACGAGTTAGTTGAAATAAATGTAGAACGTCTGATGGGTCCCGATCTTTGACGTTTTTATTGTACAGTTGTACTGATAATAATAGCCACTCACATGTATTGTAATGAATGTAAGTCTGATATAGATCTTTGCAATTAATTATGTAAAATAAACTAATGTTCCACTCTTTTAATACGTAACTCGATTGAACAGAGAGATAGACATACCAGACAAACATAAATGAACAAATATATGTTCCCCTGCATCATACATATTATATTTTATCTGAGCATTCACCTATTTTAAAGACAAACCGTTGCGATTAATATTCTGGTAACGGGATCCGCACTAAACCAAATTACATAATATCTGTAGTACTTATTATGGCAGTTAAAATATAGTTCTTATTGTTTTTTAGAAAGTATCTATCGTTTTATTACATAATTTATTGTATTATGTTCATAATTTTCACTTGTATATAAACACTAATTAAAGCTCATATTATTAAAATGTATATGTTGCAGTCTGACTTCCACATGAACGTATGGGAAGAAACATACTAGAAAATAATCACACGTCATTTCCGAAAAGGTGAGCAGCAAAGAAATCAAGATAAAAGGGGGTTACATACACATACATATATAATATGATATACAAAAATCAATTCTTTGACTCATCATCTCTGATGTACTTAATGTATATATATATATATATATATATATATATATATATATATATATATATATATATATATATATATATATATATATTACGTTTTTTTTAGTTAGTATGATAAACATATGTGACATAAAACTCTTACACGGGTCCAGAAACATTTTATTACAGGTATATTGTTACCAGTCTAGGCGCTAATAAACGGTAACAAAAGTAGAATTAACAACAAGGTTTATAAAATTTAACAAACAATTTATTTCCTTAGATAAATATCGTAACAATGGAGTAAAATACTAACAGTTTTAAGAATAATGTGCAAATATAATCTAAGATTAATCCACATATTTCATTGGAAATGTCTTAGCAATGACAACTTCAAATGCATCCAAGAATGAGTCTAGTTGGATAATCCAAAATGGAAAAAGTTGACAGATGCTCAGGTATGTTGTGTGCTTATCTATAGTGCCGTGTAAACACGCAATATTTTACACTCTAATGTGAAAAATCGGAATAATATTTTGAGAAACTGTCTGTGTTCAAGAGTTATGTATAAGCACATCATCTATTACCTGATATAATAATTAATAATTTAAACTCCAAATGAACTGATGGAATGTTAACTTGGATTGATAAACTTGGGATCAACAAAAGACTATTACTTAACGTCATTTGCAAACGCCCAACACTAAACAATATTTCATTAACGCAGTATTATTATGTGTTCAGATTTACAGTTTACAAACCAATCCCTATGACATAGGGAAAGGAGTCACCTGATCGTTTATATCACGAACTCGTAACATGAACCTGACAAGAAGCATTTATTCAAACTCCAATAATAAAAGGTTTGCTAATTGTGTTACTAGTCTTACCTTGACCTTAACAACATTTATCATTTTAAGATAAAACATATACCTGTTTGCGTGACTGCCACTGACCTTGAATCAAGGTCTGAATCTAGTTCAACATTTTTTGTTTAGCAAGGTATACTCTGGTGAACTTATTTTCTGGAAAAACAGCCTCTCGGGTGAATAAATTTACATTATCTGCATTCAGTCATTTTAGCAATGTACAGTCTGCATATTGACCTTGACACAGTAATAAAACTACTCTTCTAAAAGTAGTTAATGACTTTATTTCTGATTTGCATAATATAAAGAGTACAGTCCTCACCCTCCACCCTCACCCTCCTCCTCTGCAGCTTTTGAGACAATAGGCGATGATATATTACTTCACCATCTATAACATGTATTTTACATTTATGATACGGCAATAAATTGTTCAAGTCATGCTAATTGTGTTAGCAAACGGAATACACTCCAGCCCAGTTGTTCTACGTTTTGGTCTTCGGCAGTAGTATGTTATTGGACCTGTTCACTTCATTCTTTATACTCAGCCACTCTCAAGTGTCATATATCGTCATCCAGTGCCGAACTAATTGTACGCCAATGACACCCAAAGATACAAATCTAACCACCAAGATGAATTTGATGTTATCATCTACGGTGCCGAGAGGTGCATGTCTAATGTGAAATCATGGATGTCATGCATCAAACTGCATATTAATGAAGACGAAACTGAGGCCACTGTTGACAGAACAGAACGACTTTCTCATTCATATCCTTTACCTCAAACAATACATATCAACAATACCAACATTACCTTCACACATTAATTACGAGACATAGGTGTTACTCTGGACAGTATTCTGACATTGCACCAACAAGTCATGAACATCGACAAGGCTGCAAATCTTGAGCTGAGACGCACCAGCCTTATTCTCAAATATCGTTCAGTCGATGCACTAAAACGCTTGTGTGCATTAGTATTTTCAAGAATGGCCTTTTGTAACTCAATTATATCTGTTTTGTCTCAATATCTACTGTAGAAACTTGATAAAGTTAAAACCGCAGCTGTTCTGATGATCCTGAAAATACCACGATCGGAGCACGTATCCATTCTGTTATGTACCCTTAACTGGTTATCCATTAGATTCAGACGCAAATACAATTTTATTTCCATGTGCTACGTTTCATGGACACACTCCAATTAAACATACTTATCTGGACTGACCCGTGTGTAAACACCATCAAAACACTGTTGCTCCTCCTCTAACAATAGTATACTCATTATTCCCAATACGAAAACAAAGTCCTATTGACAAGGTTATTTGACAGTCCAGGGCCGAGCTACTTGGAACGAATTGCCCATTAAAATTAAACACAGCGACACTGTGATCCAATTCAAAAGTGCTCTTAAAACGCACCTATTTCGACTGAAGGAACACTTTTAAAGACCTAATCATGTTTCGTACCTTCTCTATTGTCAGCATTTGTTATGTTTTCTAATTTCATGTTGTTTTTTGCTTTTGTTATAAATCTTATAATTATATATATTTCTTATGTTTTAGTTCTTTTCAACTGTTGTAAAGCGCTTAGAGCTTCTAGAGATTAGGCGCTATGCTAAGTCCTCATTATTATTATTATTATTATCATTATTATTATTATTATTATTATTAATAGTATTATTATTATCATTTATGTTATTAAAATCATCATTGATATTCTTATCATGATCATTAATATACTCTTTCAAATAAAGTGCTTTTAATGATATATTTGTATGACTGATTCCTATTAAAAGCAGTTAAATAAGTTACGTGTGGATCCGTTTGAAGACGGCATCTAAACACTCATCAAAATATATACAACACGATATACAAATGTTAATACTTTAACTCAATTTGTGTATTGTACCTTTTCTTAAAGGTAGATCTATATTACGTGTATCTTTGCAAAAATAAACAGATGTAACTTGCCACTCATACAAGGGTCGAGAACATTGTATCTCTTATAGACATAGTTACATAAATCGATATTGTTGCATGCAATGTATAGCTTTACTTTTAATGGAAACTGTACTCAGTGTTGTTGTTCGGTGCGGTCAAATATATACAACATGGCAAAGCCATACAGACATTATAGATAGAAAACTAAAATGCTTATGCCTGGTTTCAGTAGTTATCTTAAATGTTCTTCTTACTTTATTATTTGATACAATTCTTCCCGTTCATTATGAAAACTACCTTTATAGTAAGCTTGCATAGGCTACATGGGAGATAATCTAGATATCATGGGAGATAATCTAAATATCATGGGAGATAACAACCTTAGTTTTACAATCACTATGCTCAGAGTGTGGAAAGTGCCAATAAGAGGTAAAACGGGAATATATGAACGTATCTGCACATTGTCAAGAAATAGTTCAATGTCACAAATCGTACTCAACACAAGTTGTAGGGATACAAATTAAAATATCCGTGCGTTTGAATGTAACAAAAAAAAAACATTTTCGAAAAAAGGCGTGTTTTTCGACTTCGGTAATTTGTCCCATCCAAACAACTGAACGCACTGCTCGTATTTCTCCATTATATGTATATATAATCATATTGTACTCACAAAATAGGTACGACTTCCTGTTATGGAAAATAAGGCTTTGCAGAGACCATCAAATAACCCCAAAGTAATTTCACTAGAGTATATTGCGGGATCATTGTATGCTTAAAGATACTTATCAACAGGTTAAATAACGGCTGAACATGGCTTGTTATTTTTATCCTAGTTACTGCGTTAAAAAGTGTCTCTCAAAAAATTAATAATGTTTATCCCTCAAATGTATTGGAACGAGGCAGACCTGGATACTTCAATAGCAGACATTCTCAAATTGTAAACGTTTGTTTAACAACAATTTTACAGTCGGTGTATGTCGATGTGTACATGTATATCAAACTGATTCTAATGCATAAAACAGTATCAAAATGAATATTAAACCTTTGTCGGTTGCCCTTAGTTAAAAATATTGATTTTGATTTAGATACATCTGTACGAATTTTCACCTTTGTGGCCTTGCCCCGACCTTTAGAGGAGAAATATCTGCCGACGCCATGATTTGTAAATATAATATTCCCGTAATTGGTTGGTCATGGGTTGGAGATACATCTTCAGCAAACCGTATAAATAAAGTAAGAAGATACTAACATCAATTAAGTTGTTTTTTTTCATAAAACAATATGAATATAGAATATATAAACTGTTTTTGCACAGGTATAATGAGCAAGATAGATATGTTGTACGCAAGAAATGTACGATTATGTATTAAAAAACACCAAGTCATCAGCAAACAAAACATTAGGTGAAAACTCCATCATTCATGGAAACCACTCGATTTACAGTTTTCAATGGCAACATTTTTTCATTTCGCAAATCGAATTTATCCAAATTTTAAAATTACGAAGAGTAATGGGTTTGATTTATTGAAAAACCTAATTATTCACTCTCTTGGAGAGAGTAAATCGACATTCGAAATCAAGGTTGTTTTATACAAGCTAACATTCAATCTATAGTTCCCATTTCAGATTTATATTAGCTATACTGTTATGTCTATGTATTTGTTTGCTTGATTAATGTGTCTCCTTGAATAAGGGCTATGACTATCTGACTTCCGTCGTCCTTCTAAGAAACAAACGAGCTGTTAAGTTGAAATCGAGCTCCGGACCAAACCTTAATTACAAGCTAGTGGTATATCCGTAGGAAATCATTTGTGAAGCAGGTCATTATATCTTTGTCTATAAGGGATTTCCTAAAAGTATTCATTACTGTTAAATGATTAGAGTCTGGAAACATTTGTAATTGTAGTAGGATACTCTGGAATTGCAAAGTTATGGTTCATTTACTGTTTTGGACGGAAGCACTGCCATAGGATTACTGAGAACACATTCGAAGATGTTCTTGACTGTGTTATCGTGGAACGTTAGGTCATTCAGGATTATTGGAATTCATTATGAAAAAGTTAAAACCAGGACACAAGTCATTTTATATATTTGTAAGTAAATGGAATCCTCTATTTTCGCTGAGCTCGCCCTTTCTGATGCTTATCCACTCTGAAACAATACTTCCATCCATATGAGCACAAATGAAAGACCCGTCAAGAATAATCTGTTTCGCTATTTCGTTTGATCGTTCCACATCCAATGAAGCCGACGCATGCAACAAAATCAGACCAATCAATTATTAAAGTACATATGAAAGACATCGTACTTAAATCACTGTCCATCAACAACCAAAGTGAGAAAATGCTAACTAAATTGAAAGACTCACTCCATTGTTTGTGCCAATCTCTCTTGTACAGACCAACATCAACCACTAGACCTGGCCGTAAATGAAGAAGAATTAAAGTCACACTTCCACGAGTGGCGTGCTAATCAGGTCAATGATAGTTGGATACTTTAATATATATATGCATACGATCGAAACAATATTGATAATACAGATTGTTTTTGTTGGAATTCTGGAAACTGACGCTGTATACAAATTATAAATATTTATCTATACTACATTTTCATAGTTGTTATAATCAAACAATATTGATAATACAGATTGTTTTTGTTGGAATTCTGGAAACTGACGCTGTATACAAATTATAAATATTTATCTATACTACATTTTCATAGTTGTTATAATCAATGTCTCATATCCACAGCTTCATCTGATTTACAATAGTTATTCATGAGTAAAGGAATATTTACCTATATTTTACCAGGTGAAAATCCTAATTAACAATTTCAACAGACGTATGTTATAAGTATTTTTCAACGTCGTTATCTGATCTATTCAGTGAATGTGCCCACTCACTTTATGCCAACGCATTTGTAACATTATAATGATAATAATACTTGTTGTTAAGAAACAAAACTATGCGTTTATAGTCACATTGGTACGTATCAAACAAACAGCACGCAAGTCAACCGGAATCTAAATAAGATATCTGATAATATGAGTAGTTGAATGTCAGGACAAGTAAAGTAAAAATGAATTTGGATGAATCTTAAATGTAAAACGTAACACATGAAAGATACATGAACACAAAATTGGAAAACAAAGTGAGTTATATTAATCAGAGAAACGGGAACAAATGACGTAAAACGGGAACAAATGACGTAAATTCGAAATAAACTAAGAGATCTTGAAATTTTTGTAAGATAAGATGAGATAGCCGAACAGAATAGTCTTAAATGCGAACACAAGGAACACAAGAACTGGATATGTCACACGTACTGACAAATGAAATCCCAGTACCTTCAAAGGTCGTGTTTGCAATGAAAGTCCTAAATGAAGAATACATGACA
Organism: Unio delphinus; assembly: GCA_029339505.1. Classification (NCBI taxonomy): domain Eukaryota; kingdom Metazoa; phylum Mollusca; class Bivalvia; order Unionida; family Unionidae; genus Unio; species Unio delphinus. Next base: position 14,058,002 of record JAQISU010000036.1, on the reverse strand, counting down.
CGATTATATTTAGTTAACCCATTTGGTAATAAGTAATACATCAAAAAATACATTGGAATAAAAACAATCTTTCTTTATGAAGAAATGTACTTAAAAAGAGCAAATAATAATGATGAGAGAACCAACACCGATTTTGAGGAAAGTGCAGAAACAAACAGGGGAGATGCATATATCAGATATTACCCTAGAAATTCCGTTAGAGGCAGTGGATGAAAAATTTGAACAGAAATTCAACAAAACAGTGGTAACACACATTTTGGCGACCATCCCTCAAAGAAGAATATACAATGGGATACGGATACTAGAAGTAGAAAACAATAAGCTAACCTAGATAAAGAGAGCATTCTATATATATCGGTTTCTAGCAAACAAGTGGGTACAAAGGTTGTTCATATAACTGGATTTATATTAGATGTGGAAAGACAGGGCATACACCATCCGAGTGTCCTACAAATCAAGAGACACAATCAGAAATGAGATAAGTTAATTCAGTGAGGCAACGGAAAGAACAACAACAAACGCAAGACCAACAACGAGAAGATGATTATTCGCATACTACACAGACAGGAATGACCCAAATAGAGAGGTAGCCGAAACAACAGGAACGCACGCAAGAACGATTAATGACGAAATACAACATCAGGATCGGAAAAAGGACAAATGGCAGCAAGAAAGACGACTTCTAACACCAAGCAAAGAGGCATATTAGCAAAAACACGAACAAGATAGACTACAACAAGAACAACAGCAGCAGTTACAGCACAATCAACCTACACAAGTACAAAGGCAAGATCAAATAAATAAATTACAAGAAACCCAATAAATCACATGCATAACAGGAAAAGCAGGACAATTGCAAATAAAACAAGCAACACAAACAAAGCAATACAAATTGGGGAGAAACACAGCGAAACACCGGAGTAAATGGAACCACCTAAGAAAGGTTAAGTACGACAAGTATTTGATTCTTTAATAAAAGCAACCACGGAAACAATGGACGCAAAGAGAGAAACGGACAGAAATAAGGGGAGAAATAAAAGAAGAAGGCAGAACAAAGAGGAAGAAATGACGATGGGAGAAAACCATTTCATATATACTTATGATTACATATATTAAACGAAAAAATATTGATATTAAAAATTAAAAGATAAGAGAACAACAATAAATATATTTAACAATCATACAAGTATACTGTATAATAATATATACAAGATAGCAAATAATCATAAATAGTTTTATTTGTATAATACTTGCTGCTGAGAAGTAAACTAATCATTTATACTCACATTGATACGTACCAGACAAAAAAGCAGGCTAGGCAACCGGAATCTACATAAGATAGCGGGATAATATAGTACGTGAATATCAGGAAATATAAAAGAACAATGAATATGGACAAATCTTAAAGGTAAGATATCATAACGAAAAGATACAGTACTACCAAATTTGGGGAAAAAAAGTGAGTTATAGTCAGGAGAGAAATGGGAACGAATGGCAGCCAGTCAAAAGAAAGCCAGAGATCTTGAAACGTTTCTATGATAAGCCGAATCGAGTTGGATGAAGAGAGTTTCCTTACATGCGAAAACAAGGAAATAACGCAAGAACTGAACATGTTACACATAGCAAAAGCGAAATAATGACAAAGATCAGCTGTAAATATATTTTAAAAATGTAATTACATCTTGTTTGTTTGTCTTTTCGCTTAGCATATATTTAACATTAATGTCAAAGGCGTGTAGTTTAATGGCTTAGCGTTCATGTGAATGTCGTAGCTAACCATATGTCTGTAGAGCTCGACTTTTATTTGAATAATCATCTTTCATGTTTAAATCATAAGAGTGTATTTTATTGATTAAATCACTCTGCAGAAAAAGAAACTAAAACAAGAAAACAATCAACTTCTTAAGATAAAACGCAGATCGTAAAATACCACAAAACTCATAGACAGCGGACATATTAAGGGATTGAGGAGTTCATTCACTAAGTCAATACACAGATGCCTGTGGTAAAACTCAACTCCATTCAAAAAGGCAAATATATTTATATGTGATATAAATAATATATGTACAGTATGTACACTCTATCAGTGTTATTCCACTCGTTGTATACATTATAACCCTCGTTTCCTTTCAATGAAACATGTTTGCGTTTCGTGGTAAACGAAGTCATATGGTCAACGTTCTTTTGCATACCAGGGCCCAGCAATGTGGAACGTATTGCCCATTGAAATTAAACATAAAGACACAGTGGTCCCTTTTAAGTGTGCTCTTAAAACACCTTTTTCGACTGCTGGGACAAACTTATATACCTAATAATGTTTTGTATCTTATATGTTTTCAGCATGTTTTTATGTTTTCCAATTTCATTGTTTTTGTCATTTGTTTTTCTGTAGTGTAGTCATATCATTATTGATGGTGTAAAGCGCTTAGAGCTTCGAAAGAATAGGTGCTATACAAAGTCCTCATTATTATTATTATTAGTATTATTATTATTATTATTATTATTATTATTATTATATCATTCATATAGCGTAGATATATAAGTTTGGAATAAAAAAGACTATTCATTCCTCCTAAAATCATTCACTGTTTTATTTAACTGCTTCATCATATTTAAAAAGTATCCATTGATTTGTTGATTAAAAGCATTGTTTGGGATTAATTTGAATACATTCAAAGTCATTCTACATTATATCTTTACGATTTATTACAACTGTTTTTAAGTCATCTCTTTCAAGACCATTGGCACTTCATTACATTCAGTATTAGAATTCATCCTAAATACCGAATAATTGTGACTTTTTGAAACAGAGACGATATCATTTCCTTGTACAATATATTCACTCGGTGTGCATAATTTCGTGGAATCAATTGTAAACACTTTGTGTTTGCACTAGTATGGTGTTCAATTGATACATCGTTTAATTATTCTAAAAGAAGCAACTCATTCACGAAATGGCTCACAATGTCGCTGTTAAATCCAACTCTAGTCCGGCGTTTTTGAGTTACACTCGTTGTGAATTAGTAAATTAATGCTTAACTAGATCTTGAAGGGTGGGATGGAATCATCCACGCAGTTGCCACAATCTTTCCTTTCTTAACCCCTGCTTTGACTATCGTAGTTTAATCACATTAGCCAATAATGGCGCACATATTTTTAGTCTCTATACTACAGTCATATCCATTTACAGGAATTTGGAAGTTGTAACAACAAATAATAAAAGCTTCAATTAACAGTTTTAAATATTTTAGAGAAGGTTGTTCCTACACCTTAGGTAAATAACAGGTAGAGATTTTAAGTCCTTTAAGCGATCGCTCATGCGGACGTACCTTTGTTATGCGGTCTATGCCTATTCAACATCGGTGGTTACAACTAACAGACTTGACTCAATGTACATCGGATGCTATCAAGATCTGTTTGACTGTTAATTTTTACATTCTAAAGATCGTTGTTGATACCTGTCTAGATTGTAAGATTAAGATTCAGAATTTAGTTTTAGGACTAAATCAATTCAGATGATAAGTTGTTTCTGGACATTTACAGAAAATATGTCTTGAAAAACTTGGATGTTGAATGGTCGAGGTTTTTTTGTAATATGAATTGAAATAAGAAGTATATCAGTTCATTGCTTAACATCATCTAAGGATATAGTTTGTAAAACACCGTTAGCATGAATACATATATCCCCCAGCGGATGGCAAAGTGACAGAGATTTAACGAGCAAATCAGCATTAAATATGATAAATATTTTGATTTTGTGATGCAATTACCCACAAGATCAAACCCTCTTTCTCTCGTGGTTGATTTCTTGTTGCGCAAATTTGGGTAATCAATAATGTTAGCTGCACATTAAAAATGCCTTTGTTTCTCACAACAAAAGTTAAGTTTACTACTTCTTACACTTCACTGATAAACTTGAAAACAAACGGAGATAGATAGATAGATACACACAAACAGAGCATTCATTGAAACTAACATATACGGATACGAGTGAACGTGGTAGTCAATAAATACAATCTACCAATATTGTTACCAGTCGTGCACCCGTTTTGACAGTGTCAAATTATTTGTATTGAACCCTTGAATGGATGGTCGTAAGAGGATTATTTTGGACCGAAACATATCTTATGTTATGAGTAGATTTCAAAACCATTGCATGCACTTTACTGCCATTCAGTGATATTCGATATTAAATGTAAATTATGTAAAATAAACAGTGCGTGTTTGGGAACATCGTCCATAATCACCTAGCATCACGCCGACATCATTATTGCATACAATGCTGGTAAAGTGCAACTTAACTAAACGTATACGAAATATAGCCTGCTGTAAATTATGCAGTCTTACAACCCATATAGATTTGTATTCGCAGTTCGGACCTAATTGTGACTGGAATAAATTATAACGTTCTGATTATATTGTTGCTCCTCTACACATATTTCCTCAATATAATCACATATACAGACTATTCATGTTCGATTAAGAAATATCCACGTTTTCCTGTTTATCATGGTTTGGAGTTGTGGTTTTAACGCTCGTATAATTGGCTAGCAATTGTGCGGGAAGAAATAATGACAGATCCATAGCAAACAGAGGTGGGATGCGATTTATCAGTAAAGCTGAGTGCCTTGGACCACTCGGCCACTGGACCCCCTTCCCTACCCCGCGTTTTCCCTGCACTATTTACGTTACGCAGATTTAAACATTATTTTTGTATGATGTGCCAACCTGGAATTTCTGAATTTAAATCCAGTGCGTTTCTGAATATAGTTAATTTTCTTTTTATTTCACTCGACTATCATGTGAGTATATGTGTACATCATGCAATTACCTTTAATTTCATTCAATTGTTGTTGCTTTGTTTTTGGTTTTTTTTTGGGGGGGGGTGGGGCAAGCGCGAGGCCATGTGATTTAGAGGCCTTGTGTATAGGAGTTAGAATATGCGTGCCTTTACTCGCAGCAATTATTCGATTAAAGATTAATGCGAATTATAACTCTCTACCATGTTTGATTATATTAGTTATATAACATGGTCGATCGACATTGTACCGTCCTTCATGGGAGAATCTCTCAAAGCCGTATGGTTTTGACCAATGTTACATGCTACTAGTTTTATTGCATGGAACAAATTATAATACTCGAGCTTGTTAAATTATCTTGGTGTGAACTTCAATGATGCAGACGGCGAGTATCTGAATTATTAGTACGTACAGTTCATTAATGAATCCTGCAACATAATATTTTTACAACTGCATGTATATATACATAAAATCAATTTAGTTATAACGACACAAAACACAAAAATTGAACAGAGTAACAATTAATTATTCCAAGAAGCACAACCAAATCAACCACATACAGTTTCATACAAGTATAAGTACGATAGTTTTATGGCTAACTCAATTATATTTACTGAAGTAAAAATACTGAAGTAAACTTACACATAAGTAGGACAGAAAAGAGACGAAAAAATAAACTGTTCGGAAAGTGCACATGCTTACACATATTTTACGCAGAGTTAGTACTGTTATGGCGAAAGGTAATTTTTCATACAGTGAACCATCCTTGATAAAAGCGATAGTAATGTACTGTCAGAGGCATTGTTTAGTCAAAGCTGTTAGATTCTCATTTAATCAATGTATTTTGTAGTGCACCGGGTGATACATAATAAGTAACCATCCAGCACGACAGCAATCATAATCCGCATCAACCGGTTTAAGCTTGTCTAATATAGTATGACCCTTGTTTGCACAAAATCACAGATAAGATTATCATCGAATACACATACCATTATGTGGCATACATTCCATTGATTGATCATATATAGCCGTAACCAGAGTATTCAAAGTATCTGTTTTCGTTCTGAATTAAATTCTGACATATATTAAACATTAACGAGCATTAAGTACTACACATTAGCCTGTTTACCTTGCTACCACTACGTATATAGTCGAACGTCTTTACTATATCTTTATAACGAATTATTTAGCATACGTATTTGTCTACTCATTTAATAATTAACATCAGCTGGAAAGAAAGACATATACTAACATATATTCATCAGAGAAGAATGGTAAAACAATATATATATATATATATAAATTTATATATATATATATATATATATATATATATATATATATATATATATATATATATATATATATATATATATATATATATATAGATAGATAGATATATATATATATATATATATATATATATATATATATATATATATATATATATAATGACATTTATACTTGTTTCAATGCCTTTATACTCAACAAAAGTTTGTGACGCATCGACCTGTTGTTTTTCAAAATATATTTTCTTCTACATTAAAATAAAACGCAAAGTGCATTAGGCTGTCAACGCATTCATTACAGAAGCAATGCAAATGGCCGCTGATCATAGAAGACCCATTGTTATTTAGCAGGTACAGAACGTGACCATATCTTATACGTCTTAAAAATATTTTTTAGCTAGTTTGCTAACAAAACACAGGGATGTTTTGAATTATCGTAAATTTTCTTTTTAAAACAAACTGGATTCCCTGTCAAGTATTTGTACTGAAAGCTATTTACCAATTCTTACTTATTATACCGCTTCGTGTTTTACCCTTTCAAAGAGGGCCGAAATCAAGCAGTCAAACTATGGGTAATCCAATGACAGAGCATGGCATGTGTATTGTAGTCCTAAATGTGGAATATGCTTGACATGCCGCTGGAAATGCTGTAGCTAGAATACATATTCCAGGTCAAAAAGGACATATGTGCCGCTGGAAAGGCTGTATGTAGCGCAAATAATCTAGGTGATAAGTGACAGACGTGGTGATGGAAATGCTGTGTTTAGGATACATATTACAGGTGAAAAAAGACAGACGTGCTGATGGAAATGCCGTATCTAGAGTATATAATCCAGATGAGAAAAGACAGATGTGCTGCTGGAAATGCTATATTTTGATACATATTCCAGGTAAAAATGACAGATGTGCCGCTGGAAGTGCTGCATTTAGGATAAATAGTCCAGGTGATAAATAAATATTGAAGGTGATAAAGGACAGACGTGTTGATATATATGCCGTATCTAGAGTACATATTCCAGGCAGAAAATAACAGACGCGCTGATTGAAATGCCCTATTTAGAGTACATATTCCAGGTGGAAAAAGACAGACGTTCTGATTAAAATTCCCTATTTAGAGTACATATTCTAGGTGAAAAATGACTCTTGTACCATGGAAATGCCGCATCTTTGGTAATTTACTGGTTTAAATTACGTTTGTTTCTTTGATTCTATTTGAGATGCTTAATACAATTAGCACGTCTTTTAAGAATGTGTAAATAATTGCTTCAATGTAATGTTTTGCAGGTGTTGATCATAGGGTACTGTAATGTTTGTCATTAAAAAACATATCATACTACTGTTACAAATGAGTAAATTGACTATGGAAGCAAATGCCAAATATGTATCTATGCAACAGTTTTTTCCATGTTTCATTACGTGTCGCATGTGTAGATTTGTAACTGGTTTATAAAGGTTATTCGTTAGTCAACGCATATTTAGTGACATTTTAGTCGTCGAGTTGAGGGGGAGTAGTTTAGAGCAACGGCTGGTTTAAAGGTTAAAGGTCAATTAGCTCACAATACAAGCATAATCATCAGATTTTTGAAGCCACACCTAATTTGTCGCCACGACCTCGTCCGTGCTAACTAACGCAGAAAACTTGCATCTTGTTGCTTGATCATATTGCAAACGAATATCTCACGTAAGTTTAATTCCTATTACGGAGCGAAATAATTAAGCATGGATCAAAGTACAGCAGACATAACTTTAATTCCAATTTAAGGTTCTGAATATATTCGATAAGGGCATCCATACACTTTGCGCAGAAGATTTGGATACAGTGTAACGTAGATTCTATGATATATTAGATCTTTGTGATGTCCACTCGCTATAATGCCTTTCGAGCTAGGTCTGACACCGTGAACACAAATATAAAATATTTTAGTTATCTATACTGTTTGATTCATTAACAGCGATGGAGAGGGATAGTAGGAAGAGGGATTAAAAACCAATATATTAGACCATATAAAGAAACGCTGTGCAAGGATTATGACTTCCATGTACTTGATAAACAAATGCGTTCATCTTTATCATAAAAAGAAAATGCGATTGGTACCTTTTATAATGCTCCTACTCGTCTTTATGTATACCACAAACTGAATCCCTCTTGTTAGGTCAGCATTTAGTTGAAATCCCGTTTTTAGTTACATATTTCAAACTATAAAGTCACTGGATGTAAACTCTAGCAGGACTGTTCAACGAATCAAGTTAAGAACTCCCATGTGCATGTGATGTTGAGATCTTTTCGCTAACCGTATGAATATGTCGGTGCGATTTCCTGGTTATGCAGTCTTTATGCGGAAGACGGTTAGTATAATAGTATAAAGCTATTTGTTTCACGCGCTACGTTTAGACCTTGTGATACAGTCACCTTATCAATTACACCGTATATGTCAGTTTAATATGAACGTTTAAAGGATAAAGCAAGGAACGTTTGTAAAGTCTTTATACGGATGACGGTTAGTATAATAGTAAAAGGCTAATTGTTTCACGCGTTACTTTTAGACCTTGTGATACAGTTACCTTATTGTTTCATTGCGTGTCTCATGTGTCGATTTGTAACTGGTTTATAAAGGTTATTCGCTAGTCAACGCATATTAAGCGACATTTTAGTCGTCGAGTTGAAGGGGGAGGGTTAGTTTAGAGCAACGGCTTGTTTAAAGGTCAATTAGCACACAATACAAGCGTAATCATCAGATATTTTACACCATATATGTCAGTTTAATATGGACGTTTAAAGCAAGGAACCTCTCTAGAGTGCTATATAGTCAGACACCATTTATATATATATATATATATATATATATATATATATATATATATATATATATATATATATATATATCAAGACGGTTGCAATTATACAGTTTACTAAACTTGTGTTGATGGTATGAGGTGCATGGTCATTGTTTGACAACCAAGTTTGAGAGGTGAACCCATATTCAGAGGCGCAAAACCAGTATATCCTTTTATTCTGGGTGTTTCCTATTGACAGGTTGTACTGATGTGGTTGATTTATTGATTGATTGATTTTAAACGGCGTACCAGAACTTTTAGGCGATTTAGCATCATACAATATGTTGTATGTATACATGTTTAAAAATGCTAAAAATGTTTAATATCAATTGGCAATATCGAAAACCAAATAGTTCAAAGTAAAATGTTAATATCTTGGAAACAGTAAATTATAAAGCTTTCCTATCAATGGGAGATGTAAATAGTTTATGTTGATGAGTACAGATGAAAAGATGTTGAAATAAGGGGCGGTATTTACATCAGATAACATTGCTCTAGGTGATGGCATACAAGTTTTAGTTTAAAATAAAGATTTATTTACTTCATGAAATAGAAACACAAAGTGATATGTATAGTATCAAAAAGTTCCTTGATGTCATGTACATTATAATACTTATCACGCGTAGGTTGCAGGTAGGAACACTGGGTCATAAAATGTTTACAAGTGAATGGTTCATTGCAAGTAACGTACTATGGTATATCTTTACCTTTTAGTATGTAGGAGCGGGTTATATAGTAATGACCAATTCTGATTCTTGCCATGACTACCTCCTCCCTACGGATAGTTATGTAGAAAGGAGGCCATTCTCCCAGGGTTGGTTTGATGGCGTGAAGTTTGTTAGGTACTTTTAATACGTGGTTTAAAATCAGTAAACGGTAATTTAAAATCAGATGGTTCTTGGCATAGTACAATCTTAACAGTGCGATGTTCTTCTTCATTACATCTAATACCAGTATGGCTAGGTAACCACCAGTATACTTTATTGTGTGAGGTACAAAGCTCCGTCTTCTTGACGAAGGGATTAAATACTAATGGGTTAGCCAGTTTGATCTTAATTTGAGAGCGTAATCTGCAGAACGCCTTTCTCTGTGATGTGATAAAGGTGATTAATTCGTTTTCGCGATAAGACTTTCATATGGAGATGTCTTCAATGATCCCAGAGCGAGTCTAATTCACTGATGATGAATTGGGTCAAGCATTTTCAAATATGACTTCCCAGCTGAACCATAAACAACGCATCCATGGTCAAGTTTGGAGCGGATAAATGTTGTATACAAATTGAGGATGACTTTTTTGTATCAGCACCCCAATCAGTGCGCGCAACTACTTTATGTAGATCTAAAGATTTCAACCATTTAACTTATAAATTCATCATGTGTGGACAAAGTCAGTTTTCTGTCAAAGATAATACCTCAAAACTTTGTTTCCTCAACAACTGGAATAAGAGTTCCGTCCAGCGTGACTTTAGGGTTATCATGATGTATTCACAACTGACAGAAATGGATGCATACTGTTTTCCATTTTGAAAATTTGAAACCGTTAGTTCTAGCCCACTCTCGGATCTTGTTGATATTTTGTTGCAGTCTTTTAAGTGTATGCGTGTATTTTATCGATACTAATCATCAACGTATAATGGGCAATCCACACCGAGAGCTAAACACTTGATTTTGATATTTAATTGCGTCACAGATAAACTACTGCCCTGGAGCACACCCATCTATTGCTCGTGCATATCTCAAAGGGTAGAGTCCACTCGTACTGAGGATTCTCTGTCTGAGATCTAGCAGGGCATGTAGTTTCGCGTACTTCCATGTTGTATCATAGGCCTTTTCTAAATCAAAGAAGATTGCAACTAAATGTTCCTTTTTGATAAATGCATCGCGGATTAATGTTTCCAGTCTAACCAGCTGATGATTGGTACTAAGACCAGAACGGAAGCAGCTTTGGAAAGGAGATATTATATTGTTGTTTTAAAAGTACTATACAAGCCGAGAATTAATAATTCGTTCCATTGCTTTGCCCACAGAGCTTGTACGTGCAATGAGTCGAATGTTGTTGGGATCGCCGATATCTTTATCTGGTTTGGGAATTGTTGCTTCTTTCCAACTCGTACATACATTACCAGCAATCCATAAATCATTAAAGATTTTCAGAAGATAAGTTAGTACTGATTCTGGGAGATTGTTTCAAGAACTGGTAATTTACTTCATCAAGCCGTTCTTCTTAACTGATGTGGATGTCATCAAACCTTAGTAGACCCACTACATACATCGCACAAGATAACACGATGTGTTACATTGCTTATCCTCGTCATTGTCTTGAGTATATTATATATTATATTAACACCCTCATTAGAACAAAGGTCAGTCAATCTGTTATGCCTCTACCGTCCTCCTTCTAGTAGAAAAAACAACTTGACTGAGTCTATCTTTGCGGAGCAGTTTCCTAATCTTTCGGAGAATGAAACTTCGATAGGTGGCAAACAGACTATTCTTGGAGATTTCAATTTTCACTTTGACTGTCCTGGAAACAAATACGCATCAAATGTCTTAGATTCAATTCATGTTTACAAACTTAAATATTCAGTTAACCAGGCTACCCATACACATAGTCACATGTTAGACAGGATCTTTCATATACTTCTTGATATTATTCTACTGTCCACCCTTGTATCCCACGAACTTGCATCTGATCACCTCTGCATTATATGCCATTTGGACGTATCAACCCCTAACCTAACGTATGATAAATAGACCCAACCTAATTCATGACATCCAAGCGCACCTAACAACTTGATTACATCCTAGCTTGAAAAATATACCACAGCCACCAAGTGCAAAGTAATAATTCAAAAGTGTTCTCCGTGGTATAGAAGTGTTAGTGACCAGCTTCGCATTACTAAAAGAGATAGTAATACAGTTAAGAGGCCCGGACATTCAAACATTCACACTATTCATAAACAAATCGATGAAGCTGATACAAAGAACATCAAAAACGTAGTCTATTTAGCTAAATTATACGACTACAATACTAAGATTGTGGAATTTCCCAGCTGCAAAGAGCTATTCGAGATAACTAACAAACTAATGTCTAGAAACAAATGTACAATACTTCCAGCTACCTTGTTGTATACACTTTTGTAACTCAATTAGGTTTGGTTAGTCTCAATATCTACTGCAGAAACTAAAAAAAAGGTTCAAAACACAGCTGCATTGATCATTTACAGTACCGTGATCAGAACACACCTCTTCGCTACTCTTTACTCTACAGTGGCTATCAATTCTAACCAGAATCAAACACAATCGGAAATCGGAATTATATTTTGGAAAACGGTCTTTATCCAGGTTTTATGTATGGGTACATCAACTAGTTTTAGATATACTAATTAATTCTTTAAAATCCAACAGAAGAGAAGGAAAGTTAAAACCCGTAGCTACAACAAACTAAAATGACATAACCTAATTTGTAAAAGCCCTAAACTAAGAATTATTTCTCTAATACAAAAGAATATATAGTGTTGAAATACACATTTTACGAGACAGTCTCCAAATTGCGAAAACATGAAAGTCACGTGATTGTTCATATCACGTACTCCTAACATGACCCTGAAAAGATGTAATTGTTCTCCTCTTCACCTTAACAATAATCAAACACTAACCTTGAATTAAGGGTTGGATTTAGGTAAACATATTTTGTTTAGCAAAGAATATTCTGATCAACCGATTTCCAAGAGGAACAGCAAATCTAGTGAAAACAGTCTACATTGCAATACCATGTAATGAGAAAAGAGAAAAACATGTTATAAACAATATTACATTAAAATAAATATACATATATCAAATTCAATTTACCTATCAATATTGTATTGATATTGTTGAATGTAATGCTTTCATATTTTACTTTTCATGTACTCAGTATTGGTGGCAGAGAGTCAAGGACATAACAAACGACAAAGCTATAAAGTCCACACATATATATAATAAACAACGTGTGTCTATTAACAGTGGATAAACCAAAATTATTAATATTCTCCATAGTAATATTCTCTTATAAACTTTGATACAGGTAATCGCCTTATTATGAAAACATCCTTAACACTACTATTAAATATACTCAGAAATGTCTAGAAGTGTTGGGAGATAACGATCGTTATTCACAGGAAGTGAGCCGAACACAATCAAGAATCACTTTGGTTGCAGCATATTTTGAATTTCATAGCTCGTGGCTTTAAAAGTCATATTTTCAATGCGAAAGTGTAAGAAAAAGAATACATAAAGTAAGTGTGTTATGAATAATTATTTTTAAAAATTAATGCTTACATATTTTTCTCTACTACTACAATTACAATTATCAAATAAGGTCAGATGACCTATATTTCCTTTTCAACTACCGGTAAATACAGATCTGAGATAAGCTTCTTGTTCAAATGGTGTTAATTGTGCAAAACAAACTCTGATATACATTCAACTCAAGTGACAACTTGTGCCACATATGTCTTGAAACAAATCAATTATATTTTCATTTGTTAAAAACCTGTGGCAAGCAGTGTTTAACACGTCTTTACAGTTGAAGGATAACAGGGAAATAGTGCACACTCAAACTGGAACAAAGGTCAGTCAATGTAGTGTCTGACTCTACCGCCCTCCATCTAGTATCAAAGAAAAACAAGCTGACTAAATGTCTCTTTTTGGAGCAGTTATCATTCCGACTGGAATGAAAATTCACTTTGAATGTCCTAGAAATACATGCACATCGAAACTCCTAGTTTTTATTCATGTTTTCAATCTCAGACAGTCATTCAATCAAACCAACAATAAATATGTTTCCATTTTATACAGGTTTAATCCTGGGCCCAAAGATGATATTCTACGTTACACCCTTGTAGTCCGCGAACTTGCATCAGATCACCTCCTCGTTATATGCCAACTTGACGTATTAGTCTCTAAGCCTACACATATATATGCTACTAAGAGAAACCTCCGTATGATAAATATAAACAAACTAGTACATCACGTCCTAGGAAACTTACAAACATGCATGAAAGACGTGCCCCAACCACAAATCACAGAGAATCAATTAAAAAGAGTTATCATTGTTATTGCCGTGTTAAGGTCCAGCTTCGTATTGCTAAAAGAGACCAAGGTAATGATAAGAGGTTTTGGCTTTCATAGAGACGAATTAGTCAGAAGCAAACCTATGACGTTGCTGAAAGGAACGTCACAGACATAGTTCATACCGCAAAATCAGCCCACTACTGTACTAATATCATGTAATGTTTCAGCTGAAAAGCGGTCTTCGAGAGTATTACAAATGTACACAATTTGCAACGAACTTCTTTCCAGTCGACATTTCGGACCCGTGTGTAAATATCATCAGTATGCACACTTAAATATAAGCCAGACGTAACCATTCAGTTGCGATACATCATTTCAGAAGCAAACGTTAGTTGTATTTGACCCTGTCTATATTAATATAGCTCGAAAATTCGTTCTCAGTTCACAATGATGATGTGAACTGGATTCAATTTAATTATCACTGCTGATTCAGTGCTTAGATCCAGTATTCCAGTGACTAACTGATAGTATTAGTACATCTCTCGCATCCGGATAATTCACATCATTTTTCAAAATTTCCATTCTGAGGAAACTGCTGAAGAAACCAACGATTTAACGATTTAAAGAAATGCCGCCCAGTTTCTAATCGCCCATTCATTTACAAAAAAGTTCTGAAAATGTTGTTCTAACCAAACTTGGTTCTCTTCTAAATTCAGTCATTAAAGCAATGTACAGTCTGCATACCAGGGCCGATCAATGTAGAACGAATTGGCTTCGACACAAAGACAGTTATCCTTATCATGAGTGTTTTTGAATCTCACTTATTTCGACTAAAAGAACAAACTTAAAGACTACATTATGTTTGGAACATATATATTGTCTGCATTTTGTATGTTTTCGAATTTCATGTTGTTTGTTGTTTATTTAATAAATCGTTTATATATATATATATATATATATATATATATATATATATATATATATATACATTGTTAATGTTATTGTTTCAAATTAAATGCCTTTTATGATCTTGTGTATGGCTGATTTCTTGTAATAGCCATTAAAAATGTTACCTATCGATCCGCTTGAAGTCGGCACATAACCATTCCTATACAAACACGATATACACATGTCAATACTTTAACTCAGTTTATATATTGTATGTTTTATTAAAAGGGGATCTATATTACGTGTATCTTTACCAAACAAAACAGATGTAACTTGCCATTCTAAAAAGGTTCGAAAACATTGTTTTGTTTGTAGATAGAGTTGCATAAATCGATATTCTTCAATGTAATGTATAGCTTTACCTTTCATGGATATGCACTCAGTGATAGTGATCGGGGCAGTGAAGGATATACAACATGGTAAAGGTATACAATCACCCATGTGTACACACGAGCATGATACTTACGCTAATCGTCTGACAATCGAATAAACCTTCCCCACAATCGAATACCGTTTGTCAATTGCCCATTAAAATTAGACAGAGACACATTGACATATTTTAAGAGTGCACTTAAAACTCAGCTTTGTCGACTGCAGGAACAAACTTAAAGACCTAATAATGGTTTTTACTTTATATGTTTTCAGCATATTTTATGTTTTCCAATTTCATGTTTTTTCTTTATTGTTTTTCTGTAATGTGGTCATATCATTATAGATGTTGTAAGACGCTTAGAACTTCTAAAGATTAGGTGCTATACAAAGTCCTCATTATTATTGTTAGTAGTAGTAGTAGTAGTAGTAGTAGTAGTAGTATAATTATTATTATTATTTTTTCTATTATTATTATTATTATTATTATTATTATTATTATTATTATTATTATTATTATTATACATGGAATAATAAAAGGCGTATGCATGGTTTTAGCCGAAAACATTTAAACATTTTATCGCTTATAGATAGAGTTGAGTAAATCGATATTGTTGAAAATAATTTAAAGCTTTACTATTCATGGAAATTCTACTTAGTGGTGATGTTCAGGGCGTTCACGGATATACAACATAACACAGCTATACAGTAATTAGAGATATAATAATAAAATGATTTTGTTTTTAGTAGATAAATTAAAATGGCATTATTACTTTAATCGGTATTTTCATACTGTTATATTATTCGATACATATTATCCGGTTCATCATGAAAACAACCTTTATACTACATTTAGGTAAGCTACAACATATCTACATTTCTTTGGAGATAGCAATCTTTGTTTTATAATCACTTTGCTCAGAGTATGGAAAGTGATAATCAGAGGTAATACGGGAATATATAAAAGTATCTGCTATGAGGAAAGAGTGTATTAATTTGCAACGTTAACATCGAAAACGAATTCCAGTTTATTACTTCTTGTCCATCTCATGGATAATACGGAGAGAAAAAGTTACCCACCTTTGCAAAAAAAAAATTAGAATTGTTTCATTCTATATACACAAAGATTCTAGCTGATTTGTGATGATTAATTTAGGAATGTTCCTACAAAAGCCTTAAAGACTATATAAACCGTTTATATCGTTGATTCCTGCTATAAAAGAATTACAGCAATATTAGAAATCTTACTCCACGCAAGTTTTAGGGATACCACTCAATCCGTTTGTATTATTTTTATGTGACATGTACTTGTTTTTCATCTATATCCGAAAACAGGCACTAATTGTTAATTTCATGTATATAGTTTCTTATAAATACGATGCTCGTTGTTACACTATAAAATAGTGCGTACTATGCACCTCATGATGTATGGTTATATATGATGGGAATGTGGGCTTTATGAAAAATGTTTTTGTTTTTGTTTTTATTGGTTTAACGCCATTTTTTAACACAATATAGGCTATACATCGCGACCAGTATTAATGGTGGTGGAAGAACCTTGAAAACCACGGAAATAACCACCGACCCACGAAAAGCTACTGGCAAGCTTTCTCACATACCCACATTGGTCGAATCCGAGACTCGAACACACACAGAAAGATGTGAGACGACAGTGATCCGTAACGGAGAGCTCTTTAGACCACTCGGCCACACGGGGCCCCTTATATATGAAAACTAAACAATATTGTAACAAACTCAAAACACTCCCTATACCACCTTAGACTGATATCCGGAGGTATCTTTATATTACATAACAGACATATGGGTATATATATATGGGTATGTATATATGGGTATGTATATATGGGTATGTATGTATGGGTATGTATATATAGGTATATATATATATGGGTATGTATATATGGGTATATATGGTCCTGAGCTATTTTAAAGGAGCTATATAAGCAGAGATACACATCTAGAATATTTCAATTCAAACGCAGATACAGTGTCTCTAGCCTCTAAACCTATTATGCTCTATCAAGTTTGACAACAACTGCCTGTTAACAAACAATAGAATTCTTTAACGTAACAAATACATAGCTTAGAGAAAAGGCTACGTGCATTTCGACTTCAGTAATTCGACACATCCAAACAACTGCAAGCAGTGTTCGTATATCTCCATATTTCTTCATGTTATTGAAAATAATGCCGTGCAGTGACCAGTAAATATCCCTAAAGTAATTTCATTAGGTTATATTACGGTATCATTGAAAAAATCAGTATGTGTTGTTATTTTATTTTATTTTTTTTTTGACAAATATAGTCTTTCATTTTAACTCATCTCAGACACGCGTCGTGAATAATTTTCAGTAATGTAAATAATGTTTAACTATCGAATCCTCGTGAAATATCGTTGGTCGTATATTGCTTTTGAATAATACTGAGATTTATGGGAAAGGATTTAATTCAAAAAGCATATTGTGCGGCTAGCTGTGAGACGTAAGACAAACGAAAAAAAAACCAGTTATTTAAGTTCTAAACTTGCTTGTCAGCCATTGAATAGTTATTGTAGCTTTAATCAAAGTTCTAAGATAAAACAAAAATGCACCAAATGGATTTCAAATCATTATATCCTAGCAAATCAAATGACATAAAATGTACTGCTCTAAAACTAATGCTACTCTTTAAATAAGTCCAGATAACATCATGTCACACATGTTTTAATTGAGCTTTTGTTTATAATATGGCTTAATTGTGTATCTGTCGTACTCTGCAGACCACCCCCCAGATCATGCTTTAAGGTAGTCAACTAAACGTGAACTAACGGTAGAACCTGGCGGGTCGTTTTTATTATATTTACTGCGTTAAACAATTTTCTCTGAAATGATTAATACTGTTTATCAATCAAATGTATTATTACATATTTCAACAGCAGGCATTCTCAATTTGAAAACGTTTGTTTAACAACCATTTTACGGTCGATATGTGACGATGTGTTCGTAGATATACAAATGATTCGAATGCATTAAACATTCTAAACATGAATACTAAAATATTTATCGGATACCTACATGTACAAATACTGATTTTGCAGTATATACATTTTTAAAGAAAAATAACCCTGGTGGACGTGCCTTTTAGAGTTTTGAATAACTTCCTGATACTTTAAGTTCGTCTCCCTTTAGTGTTTATAACTATGAAAAACTATATATCACAGTCCTTGTTACTGGGTATCAAGTGTTTTTTCGTATATGCTTATGCTTGGAACGTAAAGAAAATGCGTATTGTGTCCCCTCATCAATCCAAGATAGTTATAGTTTCAAATTTACCTGTTTTCAATGAGAAAACCGTCGAATTCCTGTTTTTTTTGTCGTTCACATAAAGTCAGAAATAAGCAACACATACTGACAAACAAGCCGCGTCCGCTTTATTAATGAGCTACTGGTGAAATTCATGGTATTCCATGATATTTTTATTATCTACGGCACAACGAGGACACCGGCTGTGACCTTTGCCTCAACTCAGACAGTTTAGGGAAGAAGACTTAAAGGTACTTGAAGGCTGCCTACTCCTTATCAAAATACAGAAAAATTGTTTATTAAGGTCCAATTTAATGTTCTTTGGTATCATCAACACCTGTTGTGGTCCAGCGGTCGCTCCCACATGACGTTATACCACTCCACAGAGAACTCGATCCTCAGTGGCCAGTCATGATGTGCTTGTGGGCCATGGGTTTCCTGCTATGAAAAAGGTAAAGCATGGTAAAACTTACATGAAGACCCATCAGGAATGCCATCATTTTCAAGTTTCATATGGTCTCTAGATCGTATTCATCATACTTCAGGTCGTCCAGCGAAGGTTTTATGCTGTTGTAATCCTCTTTGAGGTGTACCGACTGAGCCGGGGAGAAGTGTCATGTACTTGTTCCATACTGGATCAGCACGGCTTGCATGCTCACGGATGAGCTATCAACAAAGAGATGCCATTCATTTCGGTTACAGGCACTTCTGATTGCTTGGAACAGACTGGTCACATTTCAAGTAGATGCATAGTCAATCTTGACAGGTGTAGCAGCAGGAAGGTTTAATTGACGCTTGACGTCTTTTTGTTTAGGGTAATATGGGGTTAGCTCCTAATAGCCAGCTCAGACGTTGTCATCTGGATCTACAACGTTTTCGTAGCTCTTTCACTTGGTGCTCCCTTCTAAAAACGGCTGCTCTCTCTTCCTTCGTATAATAAATTGAACCACACTAATGCATGACGTCCTAGCAACACTACTAACGTGTTTACCTCATACAGCAAACCAATGCGATAACTGGCTGATTGCATTGCATGAGAGAATACCCCAGCCCCCAAGCCAGAGTATCAATACACAAATGTTCTCCGTGGTATAGCAGTGTTAGGGACTAGCTTTGCATTGCTAAAAGAGACCGCCGTAAACCTGAGAGGCATCATGTTTCATCCAGACTAACAAATCACAAGCGAAACTATGAAGTGTCTAAAAGGAACAGCACAAACATAGTCCATGCAGCGAAAACGTTTTAGAAGACGTCTTAAAGACTATTAACACGCTACTGTCAAAGATCAAATGTACACCACTTTCATCTAACTCATTTCCGGTCTACATAACGATTTAAAGAACTACCGCCCAGTTTATAATCTCACATTCATATAAACGATCTAAACAAAATATGTTCTAACCCAACTTGTATCTCATTTGAATTCAAACGGTCTTTTCAGGAATGTACAGTCTGCATATCGCCCTTGCCACAGTACTGAAACTGCTCTTCCGAAAGTATTTAATGGCCTTCTCTCTGCTATGGATGTCGGACAGATTACAGTCCTCACCCTCCTTGATTTGTCTGCGGCATTTGACACAATAGACCATGATATATTACTTCACCGTCTCCAGCGTGTATTTGGCATTCAGAATATAACCTTATATTGGTTCAGTTCCTACTTAGTGAACAGGACACAAATTGTGTATGCAAATGGCATACATTCCAGCGCAGTTGATCTATGTTGTGGTGTTCCACACCGGTCTGTTGTTGGACCTGTCCTCTTCATTCTCTATACTCAAACGCTCTCGATTGTCATAGATCATCACCCAGTGCCTCACCAATTGTACGCTGATGACACCCAAATATACATATCTAGCCACCCAACTGAAGTTGATGCTACCATCCATGGAGTAAAGAGGTGCATTTATGATGTGAAATCATGGATGACATAGTAACAAGTTGCAGATGAATGATGATAAAACAGGCTCTTCTGATCACAACACAAATACTTTCTCATTCACATCCTTTACATTAAACAATAAATATCAGCAACACCAGCATTAAATTGTCACAGTCAGTACGAAATCTAGGTGTTACTCTAGACAGTACTCTCGCATTGCACCAACATGTCATACACATATGCACGGCTGCGTATCTTAAACTGAGACGCATCAGTTCCATTTGCAAATATCTTTCGGTTGATGCCACTAGAATAATTGTGTGTTCATTAGTACTTTCAAGACTGGAATATTGTAACTATATTATGTCTGCTTCGTCACAATATCTACTTCAGAAACTTCAAAAAGTTCATAACACAGCTGCTCGGATCATCACCACTGCTCTGTACCCTACACTGGCTATCGATTCGATACAGAATCAAACACAGAATTTGTTATATGTGCTAAGTGTCAATGACATACTCCAGACCAACCAACCTATCCAGCCTAACCCATGTGTATACACCAGTAAGATACTTACGCTCCTCTTCTGACAATCGTATACTCATTAACCCCACTATGAAAACGAAGTCAAATGGACAACGTTCTTTTGCATACCAGGGCCCGGCGATGTGGAACGTATTGCCCATTGACATTAGACACAAAGTCACAGTGGTCCCTTTCAAGTGTGCTCTAAAAACTCACATTTTGCGACTGTAGGAACAAACTTAGAGACCTAATAATGTTTTGTATCTTATATGTTTTCAGCATGTTGTAATATTTTCCTATTTCGTGGTTTTTGTTATTTGTATTTCACTAGTGTAGTCATATCATTATATATGTTGTAAAGCGCTTAAAGATTATAAAGATTAGAAGCTATATAAAGTCCTCATTATTATTATTATTATTATCATTATTATTATTATTATTATTATTATTATTATTATGTTACATAATTTTAGCGGCAACTGTTAGCATCATTTGAACCTGTCTATATAAATTTCGTACGAACATTAGTGATGAAGAGTCCACACAGATAATTTAAACCTTATTAAATTCCGTTATCATTGCTGATTCAGTGCTTAGGTCCAGTATTCCAGTCACTAACTGATATTATTGATATATCTCTAGCATCTGAGGAAATCCCATCATATTTTCAAACCTTCCATTGTGAAGAAACTGCTGAAGAAAAAAACACTCGACCATAACGATTTAATGAACTACCGCCCAGTTAATAATGTCCCATTCATATAAATATTCGTATTAAAAGGTGTTCCAAGAACACTTGTATCTCTTCTGAACTCAGTCATTTAAGCAATGTCGCGCTGGACACAGTACTGAAACTGTTCTTCTAAAAGTAGTTAATGGCATTATTTCTGATTTGGATAACATAGAGATCACAGTCTTCACCCTCCCTGATTTGTCTGCAGCATTTGACATAATAATCGATGATATATTACTTCACAGTCTATAGCATGTATTTGGCATTCATGATACTGATTTACATTGTTCAAGTCATACTGATTGTGCCAGCAAACGGTGTACACTCCGGCCCAGTTTATATATGGTGTTGTGTACCACAGTAGTATATTTTAGGACCTGTTCTCTTCTTTTTCTTACACTGAGCCACTCTTATGTATCATAGATCATCATCCAGCGCTTCACTAGGTGCATTTTTTAAGTGAAATCGTGAATGATTTGTATCACGCTGCAGATTAATGATGACAAAACTGAGGCCACCCTTATCAGACCAAACATTCTTTTTCTTTCATATAATTTACCTCAAACAATGCATATCAGCAACACCAATTTTAAATTGACACATTAAGTATGACACCTAGGTGTACTCTGGAAAGTACTCTCACATTGCACCACCAAGTCATGAACATATGCAAAGCTGTAAATCTTGAGATGATTTTTTCAAATATCGTTCAGTTGAAACGCATGTGTGATCATTAGTACTTTCAAGAATAGTTGCTGAATTATGTCGTATCAATCTCAATATAGACTGTATAAACGTCAACAATTCAAAACGCAGCTGCGCTGATCATCCGTAGAATAACACGTTCAGAGCGCACATTATCGCTGCATCGGTCAATCCAGAGTACAATACACAATTTATTCTCTGTGCAACGTTTCACGACACACTCCAGTCCAAAATACATATTTGTCCTGACCCATGTGTGAAAAGACCAGCAATATAATTACAAGATAACAATCGTATACCCAGTATTCACAATATGAAACAAAAAAGTACCTGGGACAACGTTTGTTTGCATACCAGGTCCGAGCAGCATGAAACGAATTGCCTATTGAAATTAGGCACAAAGACACAGTGATCCCTTTCAGGAGTGCACTTAAAACGCACCTATTTCGACTGAAAGAACAAACTTAATGACTTAATTAAGATTCGTATCTTACATATTGTCAGCATTTGTCTGTTTTCTAATGTCATGTTGTTTGTTATGTTTGTTATAAGTCATATCATTATATATGTGTTTCCTGTTATAGTTGTGTTCAACTGTTGTAAAGCGCTTAGAGCTTCTAGAGAATAGGCGTAATTCAAAGTCCATATTATATTATTATTATTATTATTATTATTATTATTATTATTGCTATTAATATTATCATTATTATAGTCTTTCAAATGTAATGCCTTTATTGTTCTAATTTTATGGCTAATTTCTAGCAATATCCATTAAATACGTTGTGTATCGATATGCTTGAAGACCTAACCATTAGATAAATATTTGAAACACGATATACAAATGTAAATACCTTACCTCAGTTTATCTGCTCTATCATTCTTTAAAGGGAGATCTATATTACGTGTATCTTTACAAACATAAACAGATGTAACTTGCCACTCATACAATGGCCGAAAACATTTAAACATTTTATCGCTTATATATAGAGTTGAGTAAATCGATATTGTTGAAAATAATTTAAAGCTTTACTATTCATGGAAATTCTACTTAGTGGTGATGTTCAAGGCGTTCACGGATATACAACATAACACAGCTATACAGTAATTAGAGATATAATGATAAAATGATTTTGTTTTTAGTAGATAAATTAAAATGGCATTATTACTTTAATCGGTATTTTCATACTGTTATATTATTCGATACATATTATCCGGTTCATCATGAAAACAACCTTTATACTACATTTAGGTAAGCTACAACATATCTACATTTCTTTGGAGATAGCGATCTTTGTTTTATAATCACTTTGCTCAGAGTATGGAAAGTGATAATCAGAGGTAATACGGGAATATATAAAAATATCTGCTGTGAGGAAATAGTGTATCAATTTGCAACGTTAACATAAAACAACAAACTCCAGTTTATTACTACTTGTCCAACATATGGATAATACGGAGAAAACAGTTACCCACCATTCTAAACTAAAACGTTAGACTTGTTACTGTTGAATAATTTAGCAATGTTTAAGGCCTTAAAGATTAGATAAACCGTTTATATCGTTGACTCCTGCTTGATAAGAATTAGGTCAATGTCACAAATCTTACTCCACACAAGTTTTAAGGATACCATTAAATTCGTTTCTTTGATTAATATGCAGCATATACTTGTATCTCATCCTACAAAATAAACTAATTGTTCCTTTCATGCATGACGTTTCATATAAATACGATGTTCTTTGTTACACACCATAACATCTTATGTGCCGCATGATGTGTCTGTCAAGACAATGTCGGCTATATGACACATACACGCTATTGTAACAAAATTAAAACACTCAGCTTACCGCCGTAGACATACATAATATATACACTGATCTTTACGTTACATAAAGGATGTATGGGTATGTATGGTCTTGCGCTGTTGTAATGGAGCTATATAAGCAGAGATAGGAAACAAACATATTTCAATTCAAACGCAATCACCGGACAAATAAAGTGGCTCTAACCGCTAAACCTGTTACGTTAAATCTATGTTGAAAACAACATGCTGTTAACAAAAGATGCAATTATATAAGGTAACAAATTACAGTTTGGAGAAGGAGCTTTGAGTATGTCGACTTCAGTAATTGATCCATCAAAAACGATTGCACGCACAGCTTGTGCCAATCAGAAAATATTTCAATTCAAACGCAATCACCGGGCAAATAAACCGGCTCTAGCCGCTAAACGTATTATGTTAAATCAATGTTGAAAAAAACATGCGGTTAACAAAAGATGCAATTATTTAAGGTAACAAAGTACAGTTTGGAGAAAAAGCTTTGTGTATTTTGACTTCAGTAATTTGATCCATCAAAAACGACTGCACGTGCTTGCTTGTATTTCTACATTATACATCCATTTTAATGATATGCAGAGAACAGCACATATCCCCACACTAATTTCGCTAGAGTATCTTGCGGTATCGCTGCTTAAAATCAGTATGTGTTTATAGGGTCGTTTTTTGTGGTAAATACAATCTTTCATTTTAACTCATCTCAGGCAAACGTCGTGAATAATTTCCAGTAATGAAAATAATGTTTTACCGACAAATACTCTTGAAATATCCTTGGGTTTCTATTGTTTTGAATAACTCTGAGATTTTAGGGAAACATCTTTAATACTTAATGCATAGTATGTGGCGAGCTATGAGACGTAAGACAAACGAGAATAACTCAGTTCTAGAAAATCTAAACTTGCATAACAGCCATTTAATAGTCTCGGTAGCTTTTACCAAAGTTCTAAAATAAAAAACAAAAACTCACCGAATGAATTTCAAATAATTATATCCTAGCAAATGAAATGCAATAAAATGTACTGCTCTAAAACGAATGCTACTCTTCAAATAAAAATAGATGACATCAAATGCCATGTGCTTAGTTGAAGTTTTGTTTCTAATCTGGATTCATTATGTATCTGTCGTAATTTTCACCCCACCCCTAACCTCACGCTTTAAGGTAATGAACTACAGCAGGTCAACTAACGCTTGAACGCAGCTGGTAGTTTTAATCACTTTTACTGCGTTAAAAATTGTCTCTCAAATCATTAATAATGTTTATCTCTCACCTGTATTGAAACACGCCAGACCTGAATATTTATGCAGCGCTTATTCTCAGTCTAAAAACGTTTGTTTAACAATGATTTTACAGTTGATGAATGACAATGTATACGTATATAAAAAAATAATGTGAATGCATGGATCATTATGAACATGAATATCCACCATGTGTATCGGCTTCCTACATGTAAAAATATTGATATTGCAGTATATATATATATATATATATATATATATATATATATATATATATGTCAGATTTTCGACCCTTGTTGCCCTTCAGAGGAAAATCTTCTGACAACGACATCATTTGTAAATATATTATTCGCGTCATAGGATGGTCATTGATTCAAAATACATCTTCAGCAAACTGTATATATAAAATAAGCATATATGTAACATAAATAAGTATTTATTCCCATAGAAACATGATAAATATAAAATATATAAACTGTTTTTGTCAGGTATATTGAGAAAGATAGAGATGTTGTAAGCAAGAACTGTACCAAGAAGGTTAAAAAACAAATCATTATCAAACAAACAATTCGGTTAGAACTCCATTTTCATGGAATCCACACGATTTACAGTTTTCAGTGGCAATATATTTTCGTTTCGTAAATGGAGATTATCCAAAGTGAATGGTTTTGATTTATTGAAAAACCTAATTATTCATTCCTTTGCACAGAATAAAACGAAATTCGAAGTCAGGTTTGCTTGTATGCTGCGAATATTTAAAATATTGTTCACAGTTCAGATTTAAATTATGTAGAATGTTAAATTATTTGCATTGTATGCTTAATTTGTCTGACTGATAAAGGGTTATGACTACCTGAATTTTGTCATCATTCTAAGCAGTAAACGAGGTGTTAAGATGAAACTGAGCTCATGTCCTGACATTGCTTACAGGCCGGCTGGATTTCCGTAGGAAATCATTCATGTAGCAGGTCAACATATATTTGTATAAATGGGGATTTCATACAATTATTCATTAATGCTTATTGATGAGACTCTGGAATCATTTGTAAATGAAGTCAGATATAGTTCTAGACAAAGTATGTACTTAAATTAATCCTTGGAATTATAATGTAAATATTCCTTGACAATTTTGGAGAGAAACACTACCATAAAAAAATTGAGAACTCATTCCTATTCTGGATTACGTTATCGTGGTACATTAGGTAATTCACGATTATTGTAATTCATTCGCAACATTATACGTTTTGGACTTGTAATCAGATTAGTTGTGATATAATTCATAGAAAGTGTCTCTTAAATTTTACTAAACGTAATGGTTTCGCAATTTTATGTTGCATAGTTTAGGACCAAGAATCGTAAGAAAAAAGTGCCTAAAATACGATTTATGTTCCAACCGGCATTATGATTTTTGTGACAACTGTCAGAATGATTTATAGTACAGATAACGTTATGATTTATGTGACAACTATCAGCATGATTTATATTACAGTTGACATTATGAATTGTTACAGCTAACATATTGATTTATGTTACAGCTGAGTCAGAGTCGTCAAACATATCATTGAACGATGTGGTTATACAACTAAAGAATTAAACTATTATTTTCACAGTGAAGGAACTAAAAAGCGAAAGTGTGAAAACCTTATTGCAACTGTGGCTACTGTAATACGAAGGCAAACAGTAACTAACGAGAAAGCATATACATGTATACATAACTAACGCGGAGGACCATTACACCTTTTAAAAGGCAATAAAAGGAAGTTATCTGGCAAGACATGGATACGATAAGCTATCAAAATATAGTTTTCATAGATGCAGAATCCTTTGCTGTCAGACTGTATATGGCATACAGTTCGGCATAACAACTGTGTTGATGGGAACCGAATATGATACAAATTTAGTTGAGCACAGCATCAATTCATTATATTTTCAAGGAGGAAAAGCTCATGGAATGCTCAATGTCTGTATTTAGAGTTTACATGAGGTTACTATATCCTTAAACGAGTGTCTCACTGAATATTTCGACACACAACTTTCGCAAAATTTGTAACTCACCACTTACCATTTTACTAATCTGTCATCCATTAATATCAATGACACATGTAACATTCGCATGAATTCATAACGATGACACCAATTTCATTGGCATAATCTGCAAGCAAAGAAACCTGTAACGAATGTTAGTATTGTTAGTACCGCGTTTTAATATGAGTTTTAATATAAGCGGGACATTTTCTGATGCCGTCTGTTGGGTTTTGCGTGTGCTATTGTGTGATACAATAAGTACAGTATTACATGTGATATTGTGCAGTCCGTACAGTACTGCCTGACTCATTTTGAAATAGTATTACAGTCCTGAATGTAATATTGTCAGCCAGCAAGTACAGTCTTGCATATATTGTTGTGGTGTAATCCATACAGTCTTGCATGGGATAATATGATACAGTCTGTAACGTCATGCGGGCGATATTGTTATACAGTCAGTACATGTGTGAACTTTGTAGTGTCCTTGAATTCATAGACCAGTGAAACCAGATTGGCTAAAATAGATTTAATGATGGTCTCATGGCTCTAGTGTTTAAAATGACTGAATTGTGATGTTATTTTATAACTTTTATGCTTTAGTCAGATAGTAATTTAAATATCCTATCGTTAAAGTATTGATGTCCACCCATCAAGTTGGCTGCCTACACCACTACACATGCAGACAGGTATACTGCCCTTAAATTGATTTTCTTCTTTGAAGTAGTAAAAAATAAAACAATGATCTAAATTAAAGATACATTTAAGTAAGTATTAATCTCTGTCCCCCACCATTTCAATATATAGGTTCAAAAGTATGCGAAGATCTGAACATTTAAATAACAATCATCATAGCTGCTATGTATCTATAAAATACAATAAGAAACAGAAAACTTAACAAAACTAAAAACCAACAATACAACCTACAATTAAGAATACATTTGATAAGCATACCCTTTATTAGGCAGAACGACCTTATATTTTTATCAATATAAGAATGAAAAAGACAATTGTGTAATGTTCCCTCGGTTTTGCATGTTGCACATTTCGTGTCGAAAAAAAAACATTTCCTGAGCATGCTCCTTGTTTTAAATCAAATACGGGTTATATCTACCTTACTTTGATAAAATATAGATTAAATCTTCAATTATGATGTGCAGAGAACATCTGCTGATCAGATGTCAATGTAGCACATACTAATGTACAATACGGCCCAGGTAGATGTACACATCTTTACAAACAAAATCGATTTTAATACGGTTCCATTGATAAGGACGAACACTAAGAGTGTTTCATATTTATCATATCGGTCATTATATCCCGTCATCTATTATTTCAGTATTACCCATCAGCAAAACTATATGAATGACGGTGACGTGTCATCGTTAAGGTGTATATGCGACTGTTGTGTTATCCTAGACAATTTGAATAAACGCTGTGCAATGATTGTGATTTCCGTGTAAATGCTGAAATGTGCGATGATTTTTTGCATTAAAAATGATGTTGGTACCTTATATAATGCTTCTACTCGTCTTTATGTGTACTTCAAGAGGAATCCTCCATCTTTGGTCATCACTGAGTTGAAATACCGTTCCTAGTTGTATTTTTAAAATGTTGAAATCACCGGATGCAAACTTGTTTCCGACAATACTGTTCAACGAATCAAGGTAATAACTACCTTGTGCGTGTCATAAGAGATAACAGATATTCGCTAACATTCTAAATATGTGCAGGTGCAACTTCCGGGTAATGATTTTTTTTTCATACGGATGACTTTCGGTATTGTGACATCAAATGTACCGTTTCCCGCAATAGTTTTAGATCTTCTTTTAACGTGTTCGATTCCGATGTTTATTTGGAATTCTACAATTTCAAGTTGCTTTTAAGAGTTTAATGTATTAGTATTTTCCAGAACTCATTATTATTATTATTATTACCAGTTTGTTTTTGTTTTTTTGTAGCTTACGAGGTGGTTACGAGGTGATTACGGGTGGTAACGAGGTTGCGTGGTTACGAGGTGATGTAATGAGCTATCTAGATGTCTATATGTATGTACGTATGTCTGTACATATGGTGGAACCACGACTGTAGACGTAGCTAAGACAAGGGTGCTGTATGCTGTCGGTCTGTGGATAGGTATGACTGACTGTACATATAGTGGATCCATGAAGGGGTGAGCGGCCGATACAAGTTTGGGTCAACCCGAGGAACGTGGTGAAACTGTGCGGTTTATCGGTGGATGAATCGTGCGACTGTACAAGGGTCAAGAAGCATATGTTTATTCCAATTGTTGTTAAAATTGGTATATTTATATTTACATGAGATTATTTTGAATCTTAGTTGAATTCCAGGAGATTTGTGAATCTTACTGACAATGCAGAACATTTGAAACGTATTTGAAAATTGAGATTGTTTAAATCCCAAGCCTAGTCTATACGTGAAACTATATAAATACCTTAGTATGTACTATTGTTTGAAACAGAGATTTCTTGAAGCTGTATATCAGAGAAAGATATTGGTTTATTTTCAATGTGTCAATGTTAGTATAGAGTGGTTGAATCAATTGTATGTTAAGAGTGTGTGAGAATCATTGTAATTTTACATCGTACATTTTTCTTTACTAATTAAGTTAATACATTTTCATCTTTCACACATTGTGTTGAGTTGTTGAGTTAATCCAATACACACTCGGTTACAATTCTGCGACAGTCGTATATAAATATCCTCTATCAAGGGTGCATGGTTTTATGTATTTCTTTAACAACTGTTACCTTAGGTTACATGATTTTATATATATATATATATATATATATATATATATATATATATATATATATATATATATATATATATATATATATATATATTTAATATATATATATAGATATATATATATAGATATAGATATATAGATATATATATATATAGATAGATATAGATAGATAGACATATATATAGATATATAGATATATAGATATATATCTAGATACATAGATATATGTAGATATATATATATATATATATATATATATATATATATATATATATATATATATATATAGATACATGTATAGATATATATATATATAGATATATATATAGATATATATATATAGATATATATATATAGATATATATATAGAGAGAGAGATATATAGGTGTATATATATAAATATATATATATAGATATATATAGATATATATATAGTTATATATATATATATATATATAGATATATATATAGATATATATATATATATATATATATATATATATATATATATATATATATAGATGTAGGTATACATATATGTAGGTATACATATCTATATATATATATATATATATATATATATATATAGATATATATATAGATATATATATAGATATAGATATAGATATAGATATATATATATATATATATATAGGTATATATATATAGGTATATATATATATAGGTGTATATATATATAGGTATATATATATAGGTATATATATATATATAGGTATATATATAGGTATATATATAGGTCTATATATATATAGGTATATAGGTCGATATATACATAGGAATATAGGTATGGATATATATATATATATATATATATATATATATATATATATATATATATATATATATATATAGAGGTTTATATATATATATATATATATATATATATATAGAGGTATATATATATGGTTATATATAGGTATATACATTGTGTCTTGTTGGGATAGCCGTGCTATATCAAATTTCCCAGTTGTGTAATTTTCTATATTTTTTTTTAAAAACAGACCCTTAAACGGTCTTTGTTTCTTATATATTTAAATTTGAAACATTTTAATCCTTTTGAATTCGGTACAAAACATGGTGTAATTAAGTTTATTTTTAAATGCTTGTTACCAACCTTATTCTTTTAGTGCTTGTACTATTATGTTACATGTTTTGTAATCTTCCTTATTTATCCAATAGGACTTCTTTGATCGAAACTAGATCTGTACATTTTTTTTTTATTTGTAGGTCACCAGTCTCGATCTTTGTTTCTCCGTCCTTTATTTATTTATTTTATTTATTCTACTCCGTTCCGAAAATCATTTGTTTTCCCATGTAAAGATGGGCTTTTCTGTGTAGTTCGTATGAACTATACAGCGTATACATCATATTGGGTCACCAGTGACTTATATGAGAGCATGCACGTGCAGTAGGTGGCTGTCTTAGTATACTATCTAATGTATTTAAAACTGTGTTGTTCTGTTGATTTCTCAAGGTGAGTATTTCTCAACTCTTCCACGAGCCTTCCCACTTCGCGTAGCGCCATGTGGTATCGCCTCGTGATCTCCTTGCTGACACTTATCTTCTTGAGGGCCCTGTTTCCCTTCTATCTAACATTTTTTTCTATAACAATTACCTGTCCGCATGCTCTCATATTCCTAACTATGTAATCTGCTATTTCACCCCGTAGTTTAGTGTTATAAATCCCATCAAAATATAAAATTTGATTGTTATTGTATTGCTGTGTATTTTTAATTTTTCCAATGATTTCAATTCTTTGTTTTATTTTTATCACAATTAGTCATAGTATGAATTTTTGTAAAAGGTAAGATTTTTACACAATGGACATTTTGGCGATACTCTGACCATATGCCGTCGCACTGCGAAGTCTCCTGTCAACCACGCATCATGCATGTATTTGAACAGGATACTTTTCATTTTAAGTGATTTAAGTCTGAACCAGTTTCCCCAGGCCCTATCCCAATCTACGGTTATGTGTTTCTGTTCTATATTATTGTTTTCCTTATTTACTGTGTAGTCTGTTATCCATTTGTATGCTGATTTTTTGTCAATTTCCCATAATTCTTTTGCGTCCTTATATTTCAGTAACAATTCTTTTATGGATTTTAATTTCCTTGGCATCTCTATTAACTTAACTAGATTATTGTTTCTGTATATGTATGTTCTCTGCTTCATGGAGAACCCGTAGAAATTTATATAGAGACCTTGCCAAGCTATTTTTGGATCTGCTTTAAGTTCCTTAAACCTGTTTAAAATGTTGGTGAATTTAATCAGGGTTGGATGGGGGAGGCCTAGGTCTTCTCTTCCCTGTATAGTGTTTCTTTGTTTATGTAGTGCATTTTAAAAGCCCATAAATATTTGATAATTCCGTTATCTATGTTTTTAAGCGTTGCATTTGATATGTCTAACGATTTTAATTTATAATTAAGGTGCACATTCATATAGATTTTTGCTACTTGTGCCAGTTCTAGTGGCATGAGTGCCCAGATATTTATGTTATCTTGTATTTTCTACCTGATTTCTTTAAGATTATGTTCGTTCTCACTTTCCCCAAAATTTACTCCTAATGTTTTAACTCTGTTTTTAATTAAGGGAAGAGGAAGCCCATGTCGCTTACCTCTCCAGTCTCCTAACAAAAATATTTATGTTTTGTCGGGGTTTATTTTAGAACCCGACACCTTACCAAATTGGTTAAATTCCTTTAACAATTCATCATAGGAATTTTTATCTTGTACAAAGTTAGTGCAATCATCAGCATGTTGTAGCATTTTTACCTCCTCTTTAATATTTGGAACCCTGATTCCTTTAATCTTTTGGTTTTTCCTAATTTTAATACTAAGTAATTCTATTGCTATTACGTATAATAGCATAGATAGTTGGCATCCCTGCCTCACTGATCTTTTAATTTCAATTTTTTTCCATTTTTGTTCCATTTACCTGTACGCATGAGTTAATATTTTTGTACAGGGTTTAAGTCTAATTTAGACAATTGTTTCCAAAACCAAATTTCTCTAGTGTCATATATAGATAATTTTGTTCTAACCCGTCAAAAGCTTTTTCCTGGTCTATTAGTACCATAGCACTATTCAGACCTTTAATATTTATGTACTCTATTATGGTTTTGATGTTTAATATGTTATTCTGTATTTCCCGCCCTTTCGGGCCACTAGTTTGATTTATATTGATAATTTTGTCAAGACACTTTCTAACTCTTTCTGCTAATATATTACTTATAATCTTATAATCAATGTTAAGGAGGGAGATGGGCTTCCAATTCTTTAAATCTTCCCTGTCTCCTTTCCTTTTATATATTAGTGTTATGAACCTTCCTTCATTGTGTTAGACATGTCTGATTTCCTTTGTGCAATGTTATTATATAACCATTCTAGTATGGGCGACAGTTCAGAATTTCTGATGAAATTCTGCGAAGAGTCCATCTCTTCCTGGTGCTTAATTCCTAGATAATTTCCCTATAGTCTCTATAATCTCGTCTTGCGAATTAAAATCCTCACATTTGTTCCTATGTTCTGAGGTTTTTACCTCGCATTTCTTTTCTCGTATGTACGTTTCTATATTTTCGTCCACTATGTTCTGTGAAGTATATAGGTCTTTGTAGTAGCTCTGTATGTAGTTAAGTATTCTAGTTTTGTCTGTCGTTGATTCCCTAACGATTTTAAGTCACTCAAGAGTTTTTTCCCCACCCCTTCTTAATTCCTCCCTTTTGTATAAGCCTTCCGCATTTTTATATAATTGTGAAAATTTCCCCGCTTTAATTAACTTTCCCTTTTTTAATTCTTTTGTTAGAATTTTAAGTTTTTCTTCTAATGCTTTTTTGTGCCCTGTATTGTTAATGTTTTTATATAGTTTTCTAAAGCTTCTATCTCTAATTTAATTTTTGTAACCCTCATTTTTGAATGATATATGGCTGCTTTCTTGAAGACCCCTTTTAATTTCTCCCATTCCGAAATAATATCTAACTTCCCTTGGTTTTTAAAATTTTCTATTTCCCATTTGATTTCCCCCTCAAATTCTTTATTTTCCAAAATTGTATTGTTTATCTTCCATTGACCCCTCCCCCATCTTTTCCTTTTATTCTTTTCTATTTCTACAAAGATTAATTTATGATCAGAAATTTTGTACTCTTATTACCCCTGCCTTGATATATTTATTAGTCCCTAATTGTGATAAAAAAAATGTATCGATCCTACTTCCCTTATCCCCTTTGTACTTAAATGTATATTCGACTCGTAATAAATTTAACCGTCTGTATATACCAATCATGTTTTGAGATTTCATAATGTAGTCCATCTGTTTATTAAAAAGTTTGTCTATTTTCGATAGTCCTCCTGTAATGTTTATATCTTCCCCCACTCAATTGAAATCTCCCCCTATAATTAAATTACTTGACGAATATATTTCCAGATATTTACCAAATTCTTCTATAAATTCTCTCCTCTTGTGCATCTTAGCTGGTATATAGACATTGATGAAATGATCCCTATCAATAATTATATGTATTAGTCTCCCCCTAAAAAAATTCCCCTCTTCTACCCTTTCCCATTTAACTTCCCGCTTATTTTTGATCATGGATGCTATACCTCCCCCTCTTGTGTCCGTTCCTGTTGAGTTATTCGTTATAATAATACAGTCCATTTCACGTTCTAGCTGTTCTTTCATATAGTTATTTAAAGAATTATGCGTCTCTTGTATGTACAATAAGTCAAATTCTCCTATTTTTGTCAATTTATTTAATTTTTCCTTATCTAAACCATTTATATGTATAGACAATAAACGGAAGTTTTGTTCCTCCATTTTTGTGTCATAACCAGGTTGCCGCTGAGTTACTAGTGGTTATTATTTATATGTGACTAACTGTATATATTTAAATCATACTTTTTCCCCCTTTTGAGGGGATCCTGGGCCATCCTTCCCTGATTTTACAGAGCTATCTAACACTTCAAAGTCACTGGTGACCTGTGAAGTGAAAAGGGTATCCTTAAATATGCTCTCTTTAGCTGAGTCCTCAAGGGCAGGGTCGCTTGTTATGTCTATTGCTAAACTTTTCTCTACATTTCCGCCATTATTTTCTGGGGTTTCCATTTCCAAACTTGATTCTTCTTTTCCACTACTGTCTTCCGAAGTTTCTTGTGCCATTTTCTTGGGTCTTTCTTCTACTGATTTGGAGAGCTGTCCCTTCTTTTCTTCTTTCTCCTTTCCCAGTCCTTTCCCCTCTAAAGATGATGATCGATTGGACACCTTCCTTTTCTTCGTTATGTGTTTTTCCTAAAGGATAGGCGTTGAGGTTCTTAGGGGTTGTGGACATTGTGACATGTCCAGGGATCCCCTATTTTCTTCACTTGATAGAATCTCAAAGAGGTTTACTGTGGTAAAGGCATATATTTTCCTGACTGGCGTTTTATATCCCGTTTTGTTCGGTGTAAGGATATCCACCCATTTTTCGTGTTGCTCTGGTGTTCTATTTTCCAGATCCTCTCCCACTACCTGGCTTGGTTTTGAAAACCCCGCTATTACATTTGCGTACGTCTGTTTCCCTGTTGCGCTTGTGGTTCTTGTGGCTCACTTTGTTTACAATCCCCAGGACCGTGTCCACACTGCCCATATTTTAGACATTGTGTTACTGCTTCGCAGTTTTTGAACCACGAAATAAAAAAGGGGGTATCTTTTCTGCATCTTCTTGGGATACTCTTATTATCTTCGCTCCCGTATTGACATTGCTCCATCCCCAGAAGTTGGCAGGTATCATTCCTTGGCTTTTCACCTTAAATCTCTCATATAATTTGTTCTCTATCTCCTCTGTTTCAATTTGGTATGGGAGGCCATTAAAATGGACTTCAACTGGCCCTAGTCCAATTTCGCGTTTGAAGGGTGGTGCCACATGGACGTGGGCCGTTTGTCCTTTTACCTTGAAAGTTTGGCATGTCAATAAGGGTATGTTCTGATCCGTCGGGTACACCATGAACTCTTTATTACCTGCATTCTGCAAAACCGCAATTTTACCCATGTCTACCCCTACCCCATGGCTTGGAGTGCTGCCAGGATTTCTATTTGTCGAGAGGCTACATCATCACCTCCGAAATCCAGTAACTGACATCCCTTTTTGTGGTAGGCCAGGAGTACATTGTTTGAAACCTCTACATCGAAGTATAATTGTAGCCTGGACCTACTCCCTTTTAGATCTGCAGGTTTTTGTGCCTGCCATTGAGGATATCCTGACTAAGGGTTGGGGTTTGGGTTTGGAAATTCCACCCCCCCCCTCGGATATATTGACCTCTTTCCATTATATCCTATCTTACTCTCTAAAACAAGTTATGCAGCAAATATTTCACGGGAAAAGGAAACGAAATTTTATAGTGCCGTGAAAACAAGGTAAATCTTGTGCAGGGTGAGTACAAACTCGCAATGCACGACGATTGCAAAAATTGAAAAAATAAATCGTAGAAAAACAAACAAACAAACAAACCTTGTTACATAAGAAACAATATCTTCAAACATGAGATCTAATGTTAGAAACTTGGCATTACAGTGCACTAAGTGGTTTTACATTGTGAATGCGGAATATGGTATGTTGTTCTTAATTTCATGGTGACATTTTATCAATGGAAAATGTTAAGTCAAACACGTCATTACATACAAACAGAGGTAGAGATAAAGGTGTGCCAGTTTCGATTTGGACACAGTCATTATATGTTGTAACGCATCTTGCAATTATAATTATATCGATGACTTGATACATTTTGTGTTTTTCATACACGTTTAATGGCGTGTAAAGTGTCACGCTATTGTTAATGTAAAATGAAACTAAATCTCACAAACGCACTATCCAACAATCCATGTACGCTAGCCAAAACGACTTGCGTTAGCTTACAGTTTTAGAGCAGAATATGAAATCCAACATAACTAAAATCTATCATACCATCTACATCATCCAACACATCATACATATACTATCCAAAACGTCATGTGTTAGATCAGATTTCTAGAGAAGGAAATTAAATCTAGCAAACTTATTTTCACATTCCACCTATACTATTCCAAGACCATACACACATTATCCAAAACTATTTGAGTAAGGTTAGAGTTTGGGCGAATGGTATCACATCCAACTACAGTACTATTCATTACATCATCTATATCATCCAATGCACCATTCATTTAAATTGTATAGTGGGATACGCTGGCGGCAATGAAAATCCCAGTCAAAAAAGGTCGTGGGACACTCTTGCGACAAGGGGAATTAAACATGCGGAATATTTCGGACTGTCTTCCGTCCAGTGAAAGTGGAGAGGTGCGGTACTGGAGATTGGTACAATACTGCAACAATGGTATGAACAGGTGTGAACTGGATACACCTCCGTAGGGAGTAGATATATACTTCCCAAATGAATAGTGATGGGCACATAGATTCATCCATACATTTATACATACATACATATATACATACATGCACGAGATGGAGATAAAATAAACCATAAAATACTATATAAAAACTACACAATCTTCTAACCACTCACACAAGAGAGAGAACAAAACACAAATATAATATCAACACAGAAGGGAAGTAAAACAAAACATAAACATACTAAAAACACAGAAGATGAAAAACAAATCCAAAATATACTATCTACATTTAGGGAAGAGGAATAAACAAACCCAAATATACTATCCACACAGAGGGAAGAAGAAAAGAAAATAGCAAAAGAGAAAAAAAAACATTATATACTATCCACACAGAGAGAAAGACAAAACCCATTATATACTATTGTAATAAATTTGGAGTATGTGTATTTGACAGCATCCTGTTTTAAGCAATTCTTAAATTCATTTGTGTGAGTGTTTAGTCTTAGGTACCATGGAAATATTACTAGCCTGAAATAGTTAGCCAATTGGTAGAAGCAAACGTCACAGAGCCGAGTGTTAGTGAATTTGAACCATGCTGGGGTCGTTAGTAGTGAATTTAGGTACAAGCCGAAATGACTGTCCCTTTTTGTAACATAGTCCATATTGAAATTCAGCTGTGTATAAAAGTATTGTGATTGAAAAGGCAGTATTTATGGTTGGAAATCAGTAAATTATAGAATGGAATCAATAAGTTGGAACTTGGTAGGTACCGTTTATGTGTCCATAGTGGAAAATGGGCGTATGTATATGAGCGTGATACGCCGGAAATTATAAGGATTGACTGGCCTAGGGTCGCGCAGTTAAATATTTCCCAGTTAGTAAGGGAATACTAGTGTAATTTCTATGGCATGACAAGCTGGCGGTACGGAAATCGGATGATAATGAAGAAAAAGCATGCAAAGGTGCAGTTAATGGACTTTTGGGCAAGTTGTTTCATCTGGGTCGCCAATTGATTAGAGCAAAAGTTATTAAATATAGTAGACACGTCTCTCTTTCCATTTTACAACTCAAGTTGTATGGAAGTCTTTGGAAATTCGGGGAAAACATATGACTTCCAGCGTGACTCGCGCCAGGGTTTGACACCGCTCGGTCAAGTGAATACACCTGTGCGTGTAACACTATCAACACATACAACACATATAGAGTGAAGAAAAAATCCATTATATACTATCAACACAGAATGAAGAAAAAAGTTTTTTTCAAAGCACCTAAGACCTCACCTACAATTAACAAAAAACTCTACAAAACACCCACACATTCAAAAAACCCATTTAATCCATTATTATATGGCGTCAGGGTGTGATGATTTTAGGAAACATCTAAACAAAGTGATGGATGAACAAACATAGCATCCTTATTATTAAAACTGCAAGACCAAGAGACACTTATGTTTTCTTTCTGGTCTATTCTCTTTTAGAATATAGTATCAAAAGCTTGACTTTTGTCTCTATTTCTTACACGAAGCAGGTATTTTGGAGATAAATACCAATTTACCTTGCAGATAGAGCAACCTTCATCAGCACTCATAAACTTTCGTATGACTCTCTTCAAATCAATGACACAAACGGAATGTTTGGTTGCCACTTTCGTCTGTGAATTATGCTTTCGTATGACTCTTAGCAAATCTATGACCAGCAGGTCGATCAGTGCTGACTATTTCATCGTCTTGATCGTTTGAGAGTTGAATGAATACTATAATACACTATCCTTATATACAGGGACCTGTGAAAGCTAGTCAAATATAATTGTGCAATTAGAAGAAACGATTTTATTAGAAGAGACAACGAAGTGTCGTATCGCCTCACACAAGAGCTGAAGTGTTAGCAAAATTCAGTGCCAGCGATTTCGAAGACGACGTAAGAGTGCTTAAATCAACACTCTCTACTTAAACCACAATAAAAAAGAAAAATACGTTCGGTCCATAAAAAGACACTTCTGAGATACTCCAAAACGAACTTCTAGAAAATTTAAAACGACGGCTTTTACATGCAACGTGAAATGTATAAAGTTCAAGTAGTATGTAAAACTTAGTCAATAAAAAATTATAATTAAGTAAAAAGCAGACACCAAAAGACATTGGCGGTCCATGTAAAATCACTTTTCAAATTGTGTTGGTAGAAGTTTGTGCTAGCGATCTACACAGTTAAATTAATGTTATTACGTCAATGGTTTCTTTCTATTTATCTGTATTTAAAAACATTGTCTGCAAGCGATATTTGTGTAAGCGAAAGATAGAGAGCAGCAGAGAGGGTGAATCAGACGACATTTTTAAGTAAGCCCTCACTGAAATCAGGCTTAAAAACAATGAAATCAATGAAATCAGGCCCAAAAAAAATCAATGAAATCAGGCAAAGAATCAATGAAAAATTATGAAAAAATCAATGAAATCTTGAATGGTTTTCAAAATGAGTAAAAACTTTTTTACTATTACAACGTCGTTGTCACTCGCCCCCCTCTGCTGCTATGGTTCAACCGAATATTTGATCCAGTCCGATACGATATCGTGTTCGAGGGTCATGTAAATTTATTGTTACAAATCCGTGTGGGGCAGACTGAGCATGACTAAAGAAATTTCTAAATTGATTGAAGTCCATATCGGAGCACCATGTCTGCCAAATATTTCGTAGCGTATGTGTATCAACGCCGTTGAATACACACAAAACATTACAATTATCTCTGATCACTTTTGGAATCTGAGTGTAGCTTTGAGTGACATAGATCACATCCGTGTTTTTGTGCCTGCCAAGGG
This sequence comes from Unio delphinus, assembly GCA_029339505.1. Classification (NCBI taxonomy): domain Eukaryota; kingdom Metazoa; phylum Mollusca; class Bivalvia; order Unionida; family Unionidae; genus Unio; species Unio delphinus. The sequence continues at coordinate 14,017,505 of JAQISU010000036.1, read as the reverse complement.
AAAATATTCTAGCAGGATTTTTTTGTTTATCTAACATTACATCGTCGTATACAACTAAATTGTTGATACTTCCATCGAGGTCATCCACGGATGGTGCCTCGTCAATATCGGTTATAAATTCAATAACATCCTCGCCGGCAATCTCTGAAGCGTTTACATTAAAATCTTTTAGCACTTCATAGCATCGTTGGTCATCTACGCTAGGGGCAATTAAATACAACTTATCCCACTTCATCCATCTCATTATTAAATTGAGCAACAATTGCGTTTTACCGGATCCAGATGGTCCGATTATAATTGCGCGGATAGAGTTTGGTAGCGCTGCATGATGCTTAACTGGTTCTCTTGTTTTAGTCGCTGAAAAATCAATTATATTCATATCTCTATACATAAATTATGGATCTATATTGTGTGAAGTGTAAAAAACGTACTGGCACAGATGACTTGACGACGATTACAACAAAAAATAACCGATCAGCGCTTTCTGGTAAATGCGTACAATGTAGTACAAAGAAATTTAGATTTGTTTCTAAACCCAAGGAACCTTTAAAAAAAAGCGAGGAGGTATTATCGCTGCCAAATTAGCAAAACTCCCTGGAACCCCATGGGCAAAATATCCCGGAGAAAAACACCTTCCAGGGTATAGTTATTGTGGACCGGGAACAAGACTTGATATCAGACTCAATGATCAAAATCAGCCCCGACCCGGTGAGGAACCAATAAACGCTATTGATAAGGCCTGTCACCTTCATGATGTTGCTTATAAAAGCAGCAATTTGCAACACCAGGCATCTAGCAGATGTGAAATTAATTCATGCGTTAAATGCTATTCCTGATAAATCCTTTAAAGAAAAATTGGCTTCATTTTTGATAAAATCGGCAATGAAAAGCAAATTGATGTTAGGTGCTGGTAATTAATAGCAACATGGAATCTATTTATTATTCCCCAAGAGGATACCGGAAGGGTAACGCTGCAATCAGTAAACTCGCTAGCGCCGCAAAAGTGAAAAAAACCACTGCGGCTCATTGGTTATCCAAACAGGCACTATGGCAAATGTATCTACCACCGCCTAAACAAATTAATTTCTCGCATTTTGATGTGACCTTTCCTAATGAAGTTCATCAGGCTGATATATTATTTCTGCCACATGACCACGGTTACAAATATGCGTTAACTGTAGTTGATATTGCAAGTCGATACAAAGAAGCAGAACCGTTAAAAACAAAATCGGCCACTGAAGTGGCTTCTGCATTTGAAAGGATTTATCGAAGGAGCCATCTGCACTGGCCAAATCTGTTACAAGTTGATCCGGGCAAGGAATTTCAGGGTGCAGTGTTATCTACAATGAAATATCACAATGTCGCTATCAGACGAGGGCACACTGCGCTACATCGTGATCAGGCAATTGTAGAACGATTTAATCGGACTCTTGCTGAACGGTTATTTGGATATCAATACGCAAAAGAATTCATCCAAGAAAAAAGATCCCGTGAATGGGTTAAGAGATTACCAGGTGTAGTTACCGCACTGAATAACGAGATTACTAGAACCATCAACATGAAACCTATCAACGCGATTAAAAAGAAGTCGATACCTAAAATGGAAATTCAAAAAGATTTCTCTAGAAACGCTAGCGTTTCCCAACCAGTTCTTGGTAGTAATGTCATTGTGAGGTATTTATATGAACCAGGAGAGCTTGAGGGTGGCAGAAAAAGAGCTACTGATCCTATTTGGAGTGTTACTGCACACAAGATATCTAGTATAACACGATCTACGGGTAGACTTCCAATCTATAAACTGGATTCAACTGCCCCTCAACGGGGTTTTACTAGACAACAATTACAAGTGATACCCGAGGATACTCAATTGCCACCCCATGGTCTTAACTAGCACCCTTGCGTCTATTGCACTCAAGACAAGTCAACATCACATTATTTCTGACATGACCGAGATTGTTATTTTTTCTGTCTACGGTGAATTGGCGAGGATCCTTATCCGAATACTGCCAACGCATTATACAATTGCAACTCGCGCAGTGATTATTCTGTTGTTGCTTCAGAGTAATTATTAATTCAGCATCAATATCAAATTCTCGTTGTTTTTTTTTTGTCTTGTTGTTTGTAACCGGAGAGTTTTTTATCAATAATATCATCTATTGTGGTGTCATTATCATGGCCAATGATTTCATCATCGCCTGACTCTGTCAGGACAATTCTTCGAAGCTGATTTATTTTTCGTACTCTGGATACTGAAAGATAGACTAAATTCGACCATTCTATGCGATTATCTACCATCCAAACAATTGTATTCGATATTGTCAATCCCTGTGAGGAATGTATTGATGCTGCGTATCCTAGCGTCCATGGGGATTTATTAGCACGCAATGCATCTTCAACGACATTGATATCAACCAGCACAATATCATTTAATACGAGAATCGGCTTTTCACTCTGTTCTGGAATATCAACTTCGATGTTCTGTTTTCGTGTATCCGATGGCCTATAACATAACGGCACTGGAAGTGTTGCAAATTTTTGTTTATGCAATTCAAATAACTTCATCTAAAGTGTGTCCCTGACTATTTTTCTACTTGCAATGATTAAATCATTTGGTCTCCACGCTTCCCAAAACTCATTCATGGGAGTTTCCGAAATTATTTCACGGGCTATTTCACACTGGATTCTATCCGGTTGTAATCTAATTAGTTTCTTCAATTCTTTTAATTCATTATCAAGTGATCTATGATCGGTATCAATTTCTTCATAATAGTCTACAAAACCCTTTAGCCATTCATGGGGGGATGCACCGACAAATGGTGGTGGTTGCCCGTGATCACCGCACATGACGATTTTTGTATTTTTCAATAACAACCACTCAAGAAATATTTTTAAGACATCTTCTGACACTGTGTCTATTTCATCCCAAATCATGATTTCAGGAATAAATTTCTCTCCCATGCGCTCAGGAGTCCATTTATCTCCCTTCCATCTAAAGAAACTATGATAAGTGCAGGCATTTACCCCTCTCTGTATCATTTCTCTTGCAAGTCTGTGTGTTGGTGTTAGCACAATCATGTTTGGATTGGAAACACGAAATAACTCAATTGCCCGAGTTGTTTTTCCTGACCCACCACAGCCGTTTAAATAAACTGTTTTATACAGGCATATTGGATCAGAAATCGGTGGTGCACTAGAAAATTCTGAACACTGATTGCTTTCTAAGTAATTATTTTCAATGGTAACATCTGCTGATTGAATATAATCATGAAGCATTTCTTTCTTAATTCTCCATGTCCCCCATTTTTTGTTGCCAGTAGCCTTAAAATCAACCATTTTGCTATTTATGTAAAATGAGTCAGTAGCAACTCTAACTGCGGTGGTAGGAAATCTATTGATCATTGAAAACAGATTAATAGAAGCATAGCCAAGCATAGAAGCTCTCAAATGTGTGTACTGCGGATTGTATCCATCAGTGTAAGTAACAATTGTACCTAATTTGGTTCCATTGGACATAAATGCGTCCTTACGATTGACATATAAGCCCTTATTCGTTAAATCCGTGATTACAAAATCGTATTCAGCATTGTCTATAATCAATCGTGAAGAATATCTTGTATTATCATCTTTGCCACCTTGGGTAAATTTACCGATTATTCTTCGTCCAAGATCTTTTGCTTCATTGTTTCTGATTTCAAATAACTGCTTGGACCAATCCATGATTTGTTGTTTATTAAAATCAGGAAACAGTTTTCGCTCTTCGCTAATTATTTTTTCTAGATCAGGTTGGGGTAACCACACTGATTTCTGTGCTCGATAGGATATAATTGCTTCACTGACAATTAATGATTTTAACATCTTACAATCAAGCATATACCGTAATAACACTATTGGCATCCAGTGTTTTTCAGACATGTGTTTACCAATCCAAAGATAACTACACGGATGAAGTCCTTCAGCCATTTCAAATGATACTACACAAGCGAATCCGGTTAAATTAAAATGTGGCAGTGGTCCATTAATAGCAACACGGGTCATTTCGTGTGTAGGGTGTCCAAATCGTTTGAAATATTTCTCGCATTCTCCATACCCAAGAAAACTTCCTGGATAACACACAATCATATCAACTGAAATAACGGTATCAGGGTCGTATTTTGTATTCCATAATCCTCCATGACTGTATTCAAGACAGGACAATCTGACATCTGATAAGAACTCACTTCGGGTTGGTTTCCAACGCGTTTTTCTTTCTAGCAAAATGTGCTGCAATTGATGGTACTGTGAAACAGTTTGCTAATAATTGATCGTTGTCTTCTCCGTCCCCAGAAAACTCACTAGCTAGTTGTTTCATTTGATTATGCAGTTCTTCAGTACGGTACAATTCTCCGTTGGGTCTTACAAACTGATCAAATCTACATTCCTCGTCTGAAGTACTATGAAATAGCCACATTGACACAGGATCGTTTTTACTCAAATGGTAAATAGCATCAAATAATTTCTGCTCTGAAAAAAACTCTTCGGTTTGGGATAGATATTTTACGGTTCTATCCCGTGGGAATATTGTTACTGCAGATGACCACGCATGTTCGTTATGATCAATAATTTCAATTGGGGCTCCCTGTGATTTATATTTCGATTCGTATAATACTTCTCCGGTGATTGTCCTTACTGATATTGGAAATCTTAATGATTTTTCTAATTTAGTTATATCCTGAATTGTTGCCCCATGCTCTTTTACCGTTAATTCCCACTCGGTTATTTTTTTTCGTCTTAGATCAGTTAGTTTATTTCCCCGGGACGCATTTGTGAAGTGTTCTATTATTCGTTCTGCTACACAATTGAGGCCTGTCGAATATTTCATGGGTGCTAGTTTTGAAATATCAGGTTTTTCATTGATCGGATATATCCCGTAAACAACTACTGTGACAGGATAAGATTTTTCGTAGTATGGTCTATCAAGTCCAGTCAACATTCCTGGTTGGGAATCTTGATTCACAGTGACAGTTCTGCTGTTCCTGAGAATGGGTTCAAATTTATCCCTAATAATCCATTTTTCATCTTCATGGATAACGAATTTGATTCGAAAAATATTTCTTTCTTTCCCAAGACGTGAAATTATGACTGCTGCTTTTTCATCATTCATGGTAGCGTCAAAACCACCACGAATTCGTAATGTTGTCCAGCAGTGAGATGCTCCATCACGCTTGAATTCCTTAAAACAGTCTCTGATTTTACTAATTATGACTTTATCAAGAATTTTATCCTTGGGTGTATTAGAAACTATATCAAGATTGAATTGAGCATCCTTCCATGGTGATCTCATGTTTCCGTCTCTTGGACGTTTGTTACGTTTTTTGGGTCTATCGCGATTAAATCTAGGATTGATTTTCAATAATCTCTTAAACTCTCTCATGTTTCTGTCTACTACACGTTTTTTGGGTCTATCGCGATTAAATCTAGGATTGATTTTCAACAATCTCTTAAACTCTTTCATGTTTCCGTCTCTTGGACGTTTGTTACGTTTTTTTGGTCTATCGAGATTAAATCTAGGATTGATTTTTAATAATCTCTTAAACTCTTTCATGTTTCCGTCTCTTGGACGTTTGTTACGTTTGTTTCCGTCTATTGGACGTTTTCTTGGTCTATCGAGATTAAATCTAGGATTGATTTTCAATAATCTCTTAAACTCTCTATCGGTATTGAATTTAGCATTTTTCGAAGTCAATCTCTTGAACTCCTTCATGCTATATATAAAACAAGCATTTAAATGAAAGATTTATGTATAATGAATCACTGCAAATGGCTCATAATGGGAAATGTAACCCCGTGTAACAAATCATGCAGAAAAAATGAATACTGTAGGTATCATATGCAAAGTTTTCGACGTGGAAGCCTTGGTCCGTTACCCTGTATTCGATGTGGGGTTGGGGTCAAGGGAAGATCACAATTGTGTATTGATTGTGGTGGTAAGCGATATAGGGAATTGAAGCGTTATTATGATAAAAGAATAAAAAATGGACAATCCATCAGAAATTATGACCCTGACCAAGTCCTTGACCCTGACAACATCAAGGATAAAATCATAAGAACTCCGCAAGACTACATCGAAAGATTCTCCAGTGATGTAATTATTGAACCAAACACTGAATTAGACAAACAATAGAATAGTATATATGAACCAAGAATTCAGACCACATCCAGTGATTACAAATTATGAAGCATCCAGTGATGGTACTGTCAGAAACCGTAGACTAAAGAAATCAGTTGGTTCTGTGAATAATCAAGGATACTTGATGTTTACTGTTGGCGGGAAGAAGAAATATCTCAATCACAGAATAGTATTTGAATGTTTTAATGGATTGATCGATGATGGTTTTGTTATTGATCACAAGGATTCTAATCCAAAGAATAATTCTGTATCAAATCTGCAAGCTATCACACAAAGTGAGAATTCCAAACGAGGAAAGACTGGCAATTATAAATCAATTGGGAAGAGACCCGTAAAATCTTTGAATACGATAACTAACGAAGAAAAAATATTTTCATCTATGAATGAAGCCGGTAGGCATTTCGATATTTGTAGATCCTCAGTACGATTCGTTGCAGAGGGGATTTATCGATCGGCTATTTCAAAAAAGAGTGGACAAAAAGTTCAATTTAGTTATGTCTAATGCGTCATATTTTTCAATTAGAGATATGTCATTGCTATAGAATAATGAATTCTGAAAACATGAATAGCATCATAGTTGAAATAGCAAAATTGAAAAATCAGGATATTGAACTATCAGATGGGTTAAATCCTGATCAAATCATGTCTGATTTTCAGGATATAGAATACGGGGTTAGCACTAACAAGTATATGCTACCTAAGAAATATGCACTCATCAAAAAAATTCAGAATTCTATTAGAGACTCTCTTTCATTTTCCAGTGACATCAGTGTGTTCGTCCCGTTGTATACTATCGTAGAACGAATACGAAAAGAATTAGGTAACGAATACGAATTGAAAAAAGAAGTCAATTCTAAAATTAGAAACCTACGAGCATTAATTCAGGAAAATGAACAATTTTGATTGCCCGACCATTGATTGCACGACCGTTATCATTTTTTTGATTGTGATCGACCCTCATTTTTTTTAGCCGACCCTCAAGGGGGTGTCAAAAAATCAGTGAAAATATTTCACACACACTGAATTGATCAAAATAGAATGGAGAAACTATCAGTATTATTTATTTTATATACAATTATGATACTTTCTCCATCATTGATAGAGCCGTTAAAACAATCAAATAACACTTCCATGACCGTATCAAAAATCATCCGACATGTTAAAATAGAATGGCGAAACTGTCAGTATTAATTATTTTATATACAATTTTGACACTTTCGCCATCAATGATAGAGCCGTTAAAACAATCAAATAACACTTCCATGATGGTGTTAAAAATCATCCGACATGTCAAAAAAGTGGGAAAAGTGTTTTACAATTGAAAAATGGTTTCTGATTTCAAATAATGGTCAATGAAGCATTAACAACCCGATTGGCTCGTGAACGATTAGATGCAATTAAGAGATTTGTACCAATTCGTGACTCTGTAAGAAATAAACTGCAACAACGACAGAGTTTACAAACTGATTTTGCTTTGGGATCTGAAGAGTTGTTTAAACCAGTAACCACAGCAACGAAAGGGGTAGAGCGTGCTATACTGGGAGATGTTTCCGAGACGGGGAAATCTGTTATCGGTGAACTTGAAAAACTAGCAGCGAAAACTGAACAAACTGAAAAAACTGAACCACCTACTAATCCGAAAAAAACGACTGTTTCTCTGTTGAATAAATTTACTGATAATGCTAAAACATTAATAAAACAATTTAATTTATTCAAACCAAAGGATTATCAAGCCTTTGGTGATTTTGCTGCTCAAAGCTATAATTCAAAAAAAGATTTTTTAAAGAACGAGTATAAAAATGATAGAATATCAAGTAATGATTGGTTCGATTATTTGTATAAACTAAATAAAGGGATTGGTCGTTTGAATAAGGATGAGATGGGGTACAAGGAATTTCAAAGGGGAATTAGTAATTATAAAAGAGAACAAATAGAAGAGCGACAACGAGAAATAGAAGAACGACAAGAACGAAAACGTCAAACACCAACACGTAGACAAACAAGAAGACAAAAAAAAAAACAACTACCACCTGATGATGATGATGATGATGATTTAGAAAAACTAGATGAAGCAACTGGTTATAGCGGAAGTGGATTGCAAAATCCAAGGATTGGAAACACTTGTCCTGATAGTGTTATCAATGATATATCACGATTAGAAGTTCTTGTAGGAGGATTCCGAGCTGGAAATAACTCTCCAGAAATAATTAATGAAGCAGCTGATATCTGTAGACGGTTATTTGCCGGCGGTATCATGGATATCAAAACATATCGAGATTTCATTGACGAGTTAGCAAATGGGTATCATAGTGATTGACAAATTGTTTTACAATTGAAAAAATGTTTCTGATTTCAAATAATGATCATCCATTACAATCATGATAAACCAACCCCAGTCTATGTGGTAAACTCACGGTTTCCAGTTTATAAAGCATACTATGGAGATGGTTTAGGCAATACCATTTTAGGATTCTTTTCAAGAATGGCCCCAAAAGTGATGCCGTTAGCTAAACAATTATCAATGAAAGCCATTGATGTTATTCGTGATAAGGGTATTGGTGCTGTTGGAGATCTTGCCGGAAAGGCATTTTCAACTGCGAAGAATAAAATAACATCATTAGTGAGGCGAAAAAAGAAACAGGTACCATTGCCATCTACAGCAGAAATGCCTGCAAGTGTTAGTAAAATAATAAATAACGCAGTAGATGAAAAACTAGCATCATTGGTGACTCCCTTGATAAATCAAGGAGACCAAGATAACATGATAGCAAACATGATAGCGGGAAGTGGCTTTAAAAAACCACGTCGATGAAATCCTACGGATTTTCACGCTAGCGTTTTTCACGATGAAAATCTTTTTATGATTTCACGATTTAGACTCTGATAAATAGAATAAAATGTTCAAAAGGTCACCTGATCCAGCGTTTGATATGGATGCCCCAGTTGGCAAGAATGATTCTGTACGCGATTTTCAATTTTATTCTTATCATGCAATACAACCCGATCTCCGATCGCGAATTGAACTTCAAGTTCATGATACCAGTAAATACTTTTTGCCGTGTGAGGCATTTATCGAAATCGAAGGAGAACTTGTAACAAATGATGCTGCTCATGATGATCCTCCATATGACAATAACCCAACTATCAAAGTCGGTTTTGTTAATAACGGTATTATGGCGTTATTTGAAAGCGCTAGATATCTCATTGATGGAAAAGAAATTGAATCCATTGACCGTGAAGTTGATGTGGCCACAACAATCATAGGGTTAGCGAGATATTCTGATGATTATACAAGATCAGCGGGTCCATCTATGATGTTTTTTAAGGATATTACTGATCACCCTGAATACAACCAGTATTCTAGAGTCAAGGCAACACATGCTTCTTCAGTTAATCCAGCACCAGCCGGATATACAAGACCAGCTGGTGATTTTGATGTCATAAATAATATTACTAATTAAAACCTAGGGTTTGCAACACGCGTATTAACGTTGCAAGGACAGCGTCGACAATTTTCATGTGCAATTCCACTGCATCATATATTCGGATTCTGTAGAAATGTTAGAAAAGTTATTTATGGAGCTAAACACACAGTAGCGCTTGTACGAAAGGGTACTGATGATGATGCAATATGGCATGATGCTGGGGTTGCTGATGGTAAAGTCATTTTAACAAAACTAGCATTGTGGATGCCAGTGTTAACTCCATCAATTATCGCAGAAGAAAAATTGTTATCATTTATGGACCAAGGAGGAAAATCATTGTTGAGTTGGTTATCAGTGACAACTGATATTAAACTGGATAATGTTGATGATATATTTACTTGGCATCTGGCATCAAAACAAGGTGTTTCAGCTCCACGTCATATATTTGTGGCGTTACAGAATAATGCACGAGTTGGTAATCAACAACGAAGTCATATGATATTTGATCAGTTAGGTGTTAGAGAGGTCTCACTGAGAATAAACGGACAACAGGAACCATCTGAAGATGTACAACTTGATTACACTCACAACCATATTGCACGTGTATATCATAACCTGTTGTCATTTATGGCACGTGATCAAAATGTGGATACTGGTTTGCAAATATCACAATTGGATTTCAAAAGCCTCTATCCGATTTATTACTTTTCATTGGAACATCTTGATTTGATGAGACAATCTGTTGTTGATATACACTTTAGAGCCCGTGTAACCCGTCCTGGTGGTATTGCTAATTATAGAGCGGTTGCTGTCATTCTTAGTGATAAATCAATGCTACTTGAAGGTGTTGGAGGAAGAATGAGAGTGGTAGATGCCCCAGTAGAAAATCTTTGAACGATTTTCTCGATTTTTCATTGAATTAGAATCAATCTATTATGTATAATGTCATATAGTGTTATTAGTGTTGCGTTAACTCCTGGTCAAATCAAAAAATTGCAATCAGAATCGGCTATAAAATGTGGAACCACAATCACGTTGAAACCTAATCAAATGACTGGTGGTGCAAATAAATTATCGCTGACATCTCGTCAAATAAAACATTTCAATGATGCACTTGTAGCAAAAAAAGGTGTCCAGATTACTCTTTCTGCGGCTGCTATCTAAAATATGATGAAAACAGGCGGTATATTCCCGTTGTTTGCTGCATTACCAGCATTGATTGCATCAGCAGCCCCAGCAGTCGCAAAAGCGGCCGCATTGGGGGTAGTTGGAGGCTTGGGGACAAAAGCGGTACAGAGCATTGCTGAATCATATGAACCGAAGAAAGGTCGAGGGTATAAAAAAAGGGAAAGGGTCTAAGACTACCAGGAACCCGGTATTCATGGTACAGCGGGAGATCCGTTCACGGATCAGGCCTGAGACTACCAGGAACGATTTATTAATTCAGAAATCTTCGATGGTTCCCAAATCTTTGATGGTTCCCATGTCCAATTTTGATTTAATGGATGCTGCTAAAAAACTAGTGATTAAAAATTTCAGAGGTGTTTTTATGAAAGATCAATTCCCACATCAACCAAACAAAACTGAAACAGGTATTATTAATCTCGATAACAGCACCGGACCTGGAACTCACTGGGTTGCATACGCTATTGATCCACGTGGGATTGTCTATTTTGATTCATATGGATTAGCCCCACCAAAAGAGTTTATGCGTTACATAAAACAATTTCCAATGAAGACTTGGTATTCTACGCTACCAACACAACAAATCAATGACCCACCAATATGCGGCAGTGAAGTATTAAATGTCCTTGACGCCATTTCAGCATCTAGAAAACCACCACACATTGTCGTAAATGACTACACCAGCAATCGCTTTTTAGAGAGAGAAAGAGTTTTACAATAACATGATTGATATTTGGGGAAGACCTCTGAAACCCAAACCCGATGGCACTGCAACCCCTGATTCTATCAAGGATATAACAAAAAAAATTAAAGATGAAATCGCTGAGACGTTGAATTTAGTAAATGTTGATCCTAATGAGATAGTTGTATTTCAAGACAAACAGGGTAAATTGAAATCTAGTAATATTTCTCTGGATGATATTTTAGTTAAACAACAAAACGCAATCGAGAACACCGTTGCGTTATTTTCCGATCAGGGTAAATTGAAAACCAGTGATGTGTCGTTGGATGATATTTTAGGTAAACAACAAAACTCAATCGAGAACACTATCGCGTTATTTTCCGATCAGGGTAAATTGAAAACCAGTGATGTGTCGTCGGATGATATTTTAGTTAAACAACGACACGCAATCGAGAATACTATCGCGTTATTTTCCGATCAGGGTAAACTCAAACCGGGCGTACTTTTTTCGACGATTACAGATCGATTTAAAACTCTCAACGATTCTGCGTTGGAATTAGCAACACTTCAATCTAAAACCGAAGAACACATAAAACAGTTTACATCATTTCGTAGAAATGATGTTTGATCATTTCATTTCTTACATCATTTCGTAGAAATATCATTGATAAATTTATTGGAACTACATTCGATAAAATTGAACTAAAACTTCCGGATATCAAAAAATCCATCGATGAGACGAAAACCTTCATCGAAGGCATCAAGGGGGATGTAACGAGGATGATAACAGTCATTGAAAAAACAAAAATTCCTCATGAGAAAACCAACAACTTAGTATACACGATCCAACACGGATCATTTGAGTGGACACCTACAAACAACAAATTAGATATCACTGCAACCGTTAAGGGTATTTATCGATTAACACTAGTAACACCATTGTCTCAATTTAATATTTCATCGTCCAGTTCATCCGGGGTCAATAATACGATTTCAACGATCATCGACAAGAATACAACTGAAAAGTTCACAATCACATCTACTGATAAAAATTTGGTTTGGGTCTCAACAACGTGGTATGTGGAATTCGTAGCGGATTTAAGTAAATCGTAATTGAAAACGCTAGCGTTGTTAAAATAAAAAACGATTTCATCATCGCAATATCGTTATGATCAGGTCAGAGAATTTTAAACTAGACTCAAAACCCTGTCTGAGGAGTATGCAATGAAAATTAAAAAATATCGCAGGAGAATTACCGCAATTGATGTTACCGTGTATTCAGTGAGTGGTGTAATCACCGGAGCTGGTATTATACTGTCTTCAGTGACAATGATGGCTCCGATAGCTGTTCCAATTTGCATTTCTGCGGCAACAACAATCGCTGAAATTATTTCAATAATCACAAAAAAAATATCATCATGCAGCCAACGAAAACTACAAGACTACATAATTCATTTTCATGTTGTGTCTACTGCATACTCGCAATTATCCTCATTGATATCGTCATCTCTCGATGATACAATTATATCAGAGAGTGAGTTTTCAGCGATGGTAGATATATATGATTCTGCGATGTCAAAATTAGAAATACAAAAACATGAGTATAATAACAATGACAACACAGATGGAATTACTTCAACAAATAGTGGAGAACACGAACCCAGTACAAACCAGCATGATCTCAATAACCTCAACGAATCCAGAATTCAGTGTGAATTTCCCCTCTCCGGTCCCAGTGAAGGAGATAGCGCTAGCATAATCAATTAAGTCGCAGAAAAACAATAATAACTCCTCCAACGATGGGTTTTTAGAATCAATGTCGATAGAGGGATATCTCAATCTCTCCCGGGGAATAATTTCATTAACCGCAGAACATCCTTGAAATTCTGTTATGTCCGGATCATCCACAAAAAAGTAAAATTTTCCCCGTTGTTGAATAATTACACCACAAAGTAGATAATTGTCCACAGTGAGTAATTCAATTGCGGATTTTTTACTAGAAACATTCCATGACGGTCCTAAACGCCTTTTGTAATATTCTCGTAGATCGTGATATGTTTGTGGTGTTTGAAAAAACTCATCATCGCACCCTAACATGTTATCAGAGTAATCAGTAATCATTATACAATACACTTATATGTTTAATTGAATATTTATTAACAATTATTAATAATGGTCAATCCAGCACTTGCAACAAATAAATGCTCCTGGTTGTTTTTAGGATCTACACGGCGATGAGGAAAAAACTCCTACGGAGAATTCTGCGGGGTACATAATTGTACTGCAAAACAAGGATGTCCCGAAGGGCCACGACCTTGTATTGGTTGTGGAAAAGGTGTACGGGGAAAATATCAAATTTGTATATCATGTGGATCCCACAGTATCGTTCCGCAATAGAATATCTCCGACGAAAAAATAGACCAATACCGACTCCAGAAGAGTTTTTAGCGACTCGGTCACCTGATGCGAAATCGCAGTAAAAAAAAGGGCCCAGCAGCATGAATGTAATTGCTTATTCAGCTACCCGACGAAGGGAACCTATTAAACACCATGAAATGTTGCCGAATTCAATTAGAATGATTATAATCGGACCATATGGAAGCGGCAAGACACAACTGCTACTTAATTTGATAACGAGATGGATGAAATGGGACAAGTTGTATTTAATAGCCCCGAGTGTAGACGATCAGCGATGCTATGAAGTGCTAAAGGATTTTAACGAGAAAGCAAAAGAATTTCAAATCGATGATGGTATCATTGAAATTATTACTGATATCGAGGACGCACCGAGTATTGATTCCATCGACGGAAGTATTAACAATTTAGTCCTATATGACGATATCATGTTAGATAATCAAAAAAATCCTGCTAGGATATTTTCCAGAGGCAGGCATAAAAGCACTGATGTGATATATGTCACTCAACGATACACACAAATACCAAAAGTGATCAGAGATAACTGCAATTTATTGCGTGTATTTAATGGTGTTGATACTCATACACTACGAAATATTCATCAGACCTGGTGCAGCGGTGATATGAATCATAATCAATTTAGAAATTTCTTTAGTCACTCTCAGTCAGTCCCACATGGATTTGTGACGATAAATTTGGCAGACCCTCGGACGCGATATCGTGTCGGACTTGATAAAATATTCGGTTAAAATCATAGAGGTGAGTTGTCCATCGTGTTTTTTACCCAATGGAAGCCTCATCGACGCCTGGATTCACCGTGTTTCAGACAAAATCACTAAGGCTCCATTTGCCAAACAGAGACTTTATTTTTTTTTTTTGGTTAAAACATGAAATTTCGTAGGAAGGGTCTATTTGTTGTTTTGACGGTTAAAATCGATTTTTTTTGAAAAGTTGTCTGATTCACCCTCTCTGATGAAGCCTCAATTTACCGAATCGACCCCTTGCTTTTTTACGATTTTTGAAAAAGGGTTTTGCTTAAGAAATATTTGCCCGAAACTTTGTCTGATTCACCCTCTCTGCTGCTTGAAAGTGTTAATATTTCCAATTCAATTTAAGAGTACATGGTTAGCTACAATTTATATTCTGGTACGGACCGATAGTGGTCCGCACGCGTTAATTTCCACATGGGCGTATAATGGCAGCCACGCTGTTAAATTCTTGTATTGGACCTTATTGCATGTTTCTTTTGGTACCATGTCCTGTCCTACTCTAAAGTCTGGAACAGTGTGACTATACCCGACGTCCATGGTTCTGAAAATAAGTCTTAAACCTTTAATTTGTTTACCCATTTGATGCGTACAATCAGTCTTCGTCGGAATAATCCTTTCCTTGTGATATTTAGGAGAATGTTATCGTATGTAAACGTCTTAACTGGAAATGAATCACCGAGAACTAGCCATTTAATCTCAGTGGTAAAGACTATATAATGAAAAGATACGTCATCATTGTTAACATCCCGATATTAGCTCCTCTAATTGAGTGTCAACCACTCTATTGTTAATGTACACGGATATAGCTGTGATATATCGTTTCAATTTGCGGTATAAAATTCGCATCCAGTGCCATACATTCGCCATTTCTACGAAATATATCCCTGAAATTTTCCTTTTATGATGGCAAAATATATTTTGTACACAATACTCAACAAACCGGTAAGTGATATGATAGTTTTTATCGTTTTGCAGTTTTCTAAGTCACTTTGTTTACCATTTAAGACTCGTCGTATATGAAATAAACAGCAATCACATTGTCAACAGTTTGTCAGGTTACATGGGATTTCTTACTTTCTTCAAATATGATTATTATGAATTGTTCTTATTGGAAGGTGTTGGTTTTGGTTTTGTTCGTAGTTGTTGCACAGATGGTAAATGGTGTTTGTTACAAATATTAAAACTAATACGTCAATGAAAAACGATGAATCGATCTAACTTGCACAAGTTATTCGTGGTCTTATAAAATTTCATTTGACAAACACAATGGAATGTGTTTATTCAAATAACTGGACTTGTGAAATAAAAAACAAAACAAAAAAAGTAAGGAAACACTATTAATAGGCAAAAACATCATACACTTCATGAAAATGTGTTTATATATTAATAAAGTTAAATTCAGATTTAATTAATTCTTCTACAGACTTTAGTCTTTGTATTTAATGTTAACCAAGACATTAGATTTGGTGCACACTTCACATTCTCGCTATCATGCTATGACTTGACACTTCACATTATCACCATCATGATTTGACTGACACTTATCATAGTCACTATTATGCTATGAGTGGCACTACACATTGTCACCATCATGCTATGACTGACAGTTCACATTGTCACTCATGTTATGACTGTCACTTCTTTTGACTCTTCACCTTGTCTCGATCATGCTATAGTGGAAAATTCATATTGTCACGATCATGCGAACTTTACAGAACATCTGATCCATAAAGATTCGTATTTGTACAAAAAATATACTTAAACATCATCTCGATTGCATGATGACAAAATAACTTTAATACAGGAGAAATGTATTTGTCAAACAAATGTGTATCCTGACTTCTTTAATAGGAATCCATTCGCCCAGCTGCACCAAATGGTATCACGGTACCAATTGTTTTTCCATAGACCTCAGTGCTAATATTTGGAGAGATAAATATATTTTCTATCCAAATTTAGCGTGCATCTCACACACTGTTATAGAGAACAATGTTAGATTGTCAATTTGACAATGACAAAACCAGGTACTCCATTGCATTTAAGAGAGATAACTCTGATGGAACTAGATTTATCTAGTCACAACATACCTATTTTCAGTCATGTGTTTTACATTTTCAAAAAATCATAAAAAAAATACAAAATTTGATCTATTTAGGAATTTTTTAAGCCTAAAAGAAAGTACAACTCTTTATATAATCCACCAATCATAGCTAGTGTTGTTGTTTTTTTCTGATTGCAATGTTCCCTACACCTTAAGCTCCACCCACATGGACTTGCGCAATTGGTACCGTTATACCAAATGAGACCTTTATCCAAGTTCTCAAATTATCTCTGAACATCAAAGATACGCTACTCATGTTAATCAGTAGCGATTCTTGATTTAGTTTTCTCCCTTGGACTGGACATGCATCATTCCTTTGGTCCAATAATTAAATAACTACAGTAGTCAGAAACACTGCTGAGATGGAAATTCCGTGAACATAGTAAAATTTACTAGTGCACTATCGCGTAAACATACAAACGATTTTTTAAATAAGTATAACAAGGAAGGTTATAAGAAGAAAAAAACATCACAGCACTAAATATTAACTTATTTTGACAAGCGTTACGTAGGTCAACCCCGTTGTAATTCACAACATTGCCAGATGTTGACACGCCCTCCAGCTGATGCAGCACCCCGTCACATTTAAATTCCTTCATTCTGAATTTCATCTCAACCAGGTGTGCAAACTTCTTTAACTGTGTTGCCAGGAGTATCGAAAAGTAATTTCGGTGACAAAGAACAAAGATGCCGCTGATAATTTCTTAACTTTGACATTCTACTCTACCACAATAGGCTTGGATTATGATACGTTTGACGTTTCGGTTTATCAAATTTATTTTCGAAAGACTGGAAAATCGGATGGCCATTTACTAAATTTATGCGGTACGACTTTTCCACTTCAGATTGGTAAATATTTCTTGAGTTTGTCTTCATAAAGTTACTTGACTTTTCGTAAGGGTAGGGCATATAACACGTGGTTACCCTTTACATCCACATATTGTTTTGTCTCACCGACTTATTTTGATGAAAGAAACCAATACGCCAAAATATCTGATTACCTGGTTCTCTGTGACTTTAGGCAGGCTTTTATGGTGGATCCTCACGGCTTTTGAACATTAAATTGACTGGCTGCAATGGTTTGATTCAGTTTTATTTGAGCTAGACATACGAAATCATTTCCGGCCAGGAATGACGGAGATATGTTTCGTATGTTACCCCACACGCACTTGTTGTTGCATTCTGAGCAGTTTGTCGCTAAGAACAACCTTAATCTTGGATTATGACACATTTTTTGAGTGTATGAATGGTCTGCAAAAATCTGTAGTGATCATATGACGGTCTTCACTAAATCAACTGTTTAGAGCTCTTGTTGAGTTCATTTAAATACATTCTTGACAATTCCGTTCTGATACATTCAAGACTGATGACACATCAGCACATTTAAGAATATTGGTACTTCAGAACATTCAGAACTGGTAATCATTCGGAATACTTGATTCATTTGGACTTATGTTGGAACATACCAGATTATTTATATTTAATGTACTATACTGCAATGCTGTAAGTTCCTCTTAACTTTTAATTTATATAATTGAGGATTACATGTGCATGGAGGCTTGGGTGGATGGCCATGAACCAAGTCGCAAACATCAGTTTTAAACGTTTACTATTACCAACCGAAAAGTAATTCACCCTTTTATAATACGTGTTGTGCTAGCTAATATTCTTTTATAATTCAAGATTAAAGTGATTAGACTTTTTTTCTAGCTTACCTTATGGGTATTATCAAGTTAGACATTTAGTTAATATCTGTAATGAGAGCTGCGTTTTTTTTATGAGATCGATTCCTGTCTCCATTGTACATTATACATTAGGTCTTTAAGGTTGTTAGAAAAGTAAGGTAGCCGAAAGTATAAGTGTTTTGTCTACTTGGTTTTCTTTTCTTTTCGCTTCCATTTGGAAGGTAATTTGTTCTATTTTCGTACGATGTGCTTTATCTGTTTAATAAGGAAGCTAAGTTCATGAATAATGTGCTTGTCATGCTGCTTGGATCTTTACAAGGTTTGGCTCTAACTATGTGTTTCTGAACTATTTAAATTTTAGACTAAAATATGTTCAATACATATATACCATTTCCCTCTAATCTGCCTAAATGGTATATTAATCAAACTTTCTCTGTTGATGTGATGATTCATCTGATTCATAATCTCCTCTTACAATATTTAACCTGGAACGACAATTTCCAATTAAATTACTTCTGGACCAGTCCATATTTTGAGTATGTCTTAGCCATTCAATCAATTTTGAAGTCTGAATAGAACTATACAGATGAACTGTAAATACGGATCGATTATAATACTATTCAATTGAATACATTGTAGCACAAAGACAATAGGCAATTCCTGTCCCCGAAGGTCTAGTTTTACCTTATATGTTTTGAGCTCTGTCTGGTTTCCTGTCATTTAATTTGATATACATGATTAATAATATAATTTGATGCAAGCCAGTCAACCTTGGATGTAAACCACACAATTCCAATCTTGTGGAAAAAATATATTTATTTCATTTCTATTCCTGTTTTCCTTTTTGAAGAACCATTCATACACTGGCAACTTGTAATTCCTTCCTGAGCAGTAGTTTGTAGCTTTAGCAATAGTTAGTAACAGTAGTAGTAGTAGTGGTTAATAACGGTAGTAATATTAATTAGTAACAATAGTAGTAGTAGTTAGTAACAGTAGTAATATTAATTAGTAACAGGAGTAGTAGTAGTAGTTAGTAACAGTAGCAATATTAATTAGTAACAGTAGTAATATTAATTAGTAACAGTAGTAATATTAATTAGTAACAGTAGTAGCAGTAGTTAGTAACAGTAGTAGTAGTAATTAGTAACAGTAGTAATTGTAGTTAGTAACAGTATGTAGTAATAATTAGCAACAGTAGTAGTTGTAGTTAGTAACAGTAGTAGTAGTAATTAGTAACAGTAGTAGTTGTAGTTAGTAACAGTAGTAGTAATAATTAGCAACAGTAGTAGTTGTAGTTAGTAACAGTAGTAGTAGTAATTAGTAACAGTAGTAGTTGTAGTTAGTAACAGTAGTAGTAGTAATTAGTAACAGTAGTAGTTGTAGTTAGTAACAGTAGTGGTAATGATTAGTAACAGTAGTAGTTGTAAATAGTAACAGTATGTAGCAGCAATCAGTAACAGTAATAGTTGTAGTTAGCAATAGTAGTAGTAGTAATTAGTAACAGTAGTAATATTAATTAGTAACAGTAGTAGAAGTTAGCAACAGTAGTAGTAGTTAGTAACAGTAGTAGTAGTTAGTAACAGCAGTAGTTGTAGTTAGTAACAGTAGCAATATTAATTAGTAACAGTAGTAGTTGTAGTTAGTAACAGTAGTAGTAATAATTAGTAACAGTGGTAGTTGTAGTTAGTAACAGTAGTAGTAGTAACTAGTAACAGTAGTAGTTGTAGTTAGTAACAGTAGTAGTAATGATTAGTAACAGTAGTAGTTGTAGTTAGTAACAGTATGTAGCAGTAATTAGTAACAGTAATAGTTGTAGTTAGTAATAGTAGTAGTAGTAATTAGTAACAGTAGTAGTTGTAGTTAGTAACAGTATGTAGCAGCAATTAGTAACAGTAATAGTTGTAGTTAGTAATAGTAGTAGTAGTAATTAGTAACAGTACTAATATTAATTAGTAACAGTAGTAGAAGTTAGCAACAGTAGTAGTAGCTAGTAACAGTAGTAGTAGTAGTTAGTAACAGCAGTAGTTGTAGTTAGTAACAGTAGTAATATTAATTGGTAATAGTAGTAGTTGTAGTTAGTAACAGTAGTAGTAGTAGTAGTAGTAGTAATTAGTAACTGTAGTAGTTGCAGTTAGTAACAGTATGTAGCAGTAATTAGTAACAGTAGTAGTTGTAGTTAGTAACAGTAGTAGTAGTTAGTAACAGTAGCATTAGTTATTAACAGTAGTAATATTAATTAATAACAGTAGTAGTAGTAATTAGTAACCGCAGTAGTTGTAGTTAGTACAGTAGTAGTAGTAATTAGTAACAGTAGTAGTTGCAGTTAGTAACAGTATGTAGCAGTAATTAGTAACAGTAGTATTTGTAGTTAGTAACAGTAGTAGTAGTAGTTAGTAACAGCAGTAATAGTTAGTAACAGTAGTAATATTAATTAATATCAGTAGTAATATTAATTAATAACAGTAGTAGTAGTAATTAGTAACCGCAGTAGTTGTAGTTAGTACAGTAGTAGTAGTAATTAGTAACAGTAGTATTTGTTTTTAGTAACAGTAGTAGTAGTAATTAGTAAGTAGTAATATTAATTAGTAACAGTACTAGTAATTAGTAACAGTAGTAGTTTTAGTTAGTAACAGTATGTAGCAGTAATTAGTAACAGTAGTAGTTGTAGTTAGTAACAGTATGTAGCAGTAATTAGTAACAGTAGTAGTTGTAGTTAGTAACAGTAGTAGTAGTAGTTAGTAACAGCAGTAATAGTTAGTAACAGTAGTAATATTAATTAATATCAGTAGTAATATTAATTAATAACAGTAGTAGTAGTAATTAGTAACCGCAGTAGTTGTAGTTAGTACAGTAGTAGTAGTAATTAGTAACAGTAGTATTTGTTTTTAGTAACAGTAGTAGTAGTAATTAGTAAGTAGTAATATTAATTAGTAACAGTACTAGTAATTAGTAACAGTAGTAGTTTTAGTTAGTAACAGTATGTAGCAGTAATTAGTAACAGTAGTAGTTTTAGTTAGTAACAGTATTTAGCAGTAATTAGTAACAGTAGTAGTTGTAGTTAGTAACAGTAGTAGTAGTAGTAATTTGTAGCAGTAGTAGTTATAGTTAGTAACAGAAGTAGTATGCAATGGCCAATACTTCAAACAATATGTATAACGTGACTTTTTAAATTATACAAATATGCGATTCATCAGTGATGTACCTATAAGTGACCAGTTTATCCATAAAGCTAGTATATACTCTATATTTAGTAAAAGGGTTGTCAGTACGAGAAAATGATCTTACCACTATGACGATTACACTATTAACTACTATTTCAATATAGGAAGAGGCGTGTCCGTATTTTCCTATTTAGGCATTTTTATATATCTTCTTCTTCTTCTTCTTCTTCTTCTTCTTCTTCTTCTTCTCTCTCTCTCTCTCTCTCTCTCTCTCTCTCTCTCTCTCTCTCTCTCTCTCTCTCTCTGCATAAGGAATTCAGATCGTGCAATGTGTCAAAAAAAGGTTTTTAGGTGTACATTTATGCAATCAATGAGGTGCAATCAAGCAAAGTCTAAAACTGAACTCGAAACAACAAGCTGTATACATTAACTATTAACTACTTATAATTAGTTTTCTAAACTGTTCTATCAAACTGTCTATTAGAGGCCGAGGTCTGATGTGGCCTGTATTTGGCGATGACACTGAAAGCTATTTAGTGAATGATATGTATATAATGTAATTGAACGTGTATGATTTTAAGCTATTTAGTGAATGATGTGTATAAAATGTAATTGAACGTGTATGATTTTAAGCTATTTAGTGAATGATGTGCATATAATGTAATTGAACGTGTATGATTTTAAGCTATTTAGTGAATTATATGTATATAATGTTACTGAACATGTATGATTTTTACGCTATACTTGTGACCATAAAGTCCATCAATGGATTTAACATAATGAAGCACATCGACTTAAACAAATTATATCAAGAGAACATATTCTTCCAAAATGAAACATATCACAACATGTAACTTAAAGGAGTCAACGAACAATAGACAAAGTATGGATCTCATTAAATATATGATTGCTACGACTTTATCACCTCAAATGTCAATGTATAGAATCTATAGTCGAATATGAATAATGTGTGATTCTATCACCACAAGCGTCACTCTATAGAAGGTATAGTCAAATATCAACGAAGTATGATTATATCACCACAAGTTTACTTTATAGAATTTATCAATCAATCAATCAATCAATCAATCAATCCTCTCTGCGCCGTCTGGTGCTTGAGGCAACAGCAAGGGAGCACCATTTCCGTCTGTCGGCAGCTATTGCAGGGGCGGTCTGATAGGTGAGGCCTATGGTCTTAAGGTCTCTCTCCACTGTTCGTCGCCAGGTCTCTTTGGGTCTGCCACGGTTCCTTTTCCCCTGTGGGGTCCATCTCAGTGCCACCATTGGTAGTGAGTCAGGAGGCATTCTGCAGACATGGCCGAGCCATCTCCATCGCCGAGTTGAAATGATCTCAGAGATGGTGCTTGCACCCACTCTGTGCCGAAGTTCCTCATTTGAGATCGTGTTTGGCCAGAAGATCCTCATGATGCGTCGCAGGCATTTGGTTTGAAACACTTCGAGCTTGTGTTCTATGTTCGCAGTGGACTTCCAACACTCTGAGCCGTACAAAAGGACGCTCAACACGTTGCTCTTGAAGATACGGATCTTCGTGTGGACACTGAGGTTTCTTGTCCTTCATATGGGCTTTAGCATTGAGAAGGTCTGGTTGGCCTTGCCGATTCTTGTGACGACTTCCCTTGTGCTATCTCCATCCGTGGCGACCTTACTACCTAGGTAAGTGAAATCGTCTAGTTCTTGCAGAGGCTGGTCGTTGATGGTGATTGGGTTGCCCACTCTAGTATTCTTCCTCAAGACTTTTGTTTTCCCTATGTTGACTCGAAGACCTATGGTATTTGCTGTCTGTACCAACTGTTGTGTCTTCTGTTGAATATCCTGGTGTCTGCTTGCCAGCAACACGATGTCGTCGGCATAGTCCAGGTCATCCAGCATTGAGGTCAACGTCCATTGTATTCCATGCCTCTTTCCCTCTGTGGTGCGGCGCATGATCCAGTCAATGGCCAATGAGAAGAGAATTGGAGAGAGAATGCATCCTTGCTTCACTCCGGTTTCCACCTTGAATGGTTCAGTGAGTTAGTTGTTAAATAATATATTATTATATCACCACAAGCGCCACTGTATAGATTTTATAGTCAAATATGAAAACTGTATGTTTCTATCACTACAAACGTCACTGTATAGAATATATAGTCAAATATGACAAATGTATGATTCTTTCACCAAGGAAGATCCAAGAATAGAACTTTAACAAAATTATGAATAATATATGTTCTGTCCACAAGTAGTATTATTATTGATTTTAAATCATGCATTGATATTGAAATTATTGATTCTACATAGAGCGATATTGAATAATATTGGGGGGGGGATGGAAGATAGGTATCTCGTAACGTCTAGTTGATGATTACGACGTTTTGTATTACCCACAATCACTTGAAAGCCTTCTTTTTTCGTACGGACTTACTGGTCCTAAAGTTTTGCTTGCGAGTATACCAATATCATTATCCGAACCATTGTTACCATTGGCCATAGAGTATACCAATATCATTATCCGAACCATTGTTACCATTGGCCATAGAGTATACCAATATCATTATCCGAACCATTGTTACCATTGGCCATAGAGTATACCAAATTAATGTTTTCTCTGTACGAAGGGTATTTTCATGTTATCCTTTCAGTTATTTACAGTTGGGCTATTTTCACTGTCCACTAGCATATTTTATATTTTGAATACAAATCCAATATATCAGATCATATTTTTGTATTGGCTAGCAATTTACTGGTATGTCAGAATTGTAATGAGCAGAATGGTAACTTGCCAGCATCAATTTGAAGCCCTGATAAACTTCATCCTCCGACAAATTGTTTATTTAAAGAAAGAAGGATGAGTTGATTTTCCTATAAGAATGTGTACAATACAGTAAAATCTGTCTTGCAAGAACATTGTTTTTGACGACTACATGTAAAATTTGAGACCAATGATTTTTATGTACCAAGACATGTTTTCTAATAAGGTTGTCTCTTATTAAGTGTTTCAGCACTGTCTCATTTGTTAATCCTTGCATGAAAATTTTAGCCTGTGAAAATGGTCACTAGTAAGCCACAGAATCCTGTCATATTTATCTTTACAGCTTGGTATATAAGCATACATCAATTTTCTAAATTATATTCTTTGCTGGTTTTGTTTAATCAAGATATTGATCAGTGAATGATTCGGTGGATCTTGTAATGTATATAGTGTTGGATTTTCAAAAGGTATATTCATGTTTTCCTCTGGCCAGTTTTATCATTTTTTTTAAATCCTAAAACACACTGGCTGCTAAGGAAAGGAGTTTTAGCAGAACCCCGTGACTCTCTAAAACACCTTGACCAAGATATTTTTCCTTCCTAAAGTTTTGATAATTTTTGTACTCTTGTAGTTAATACTTTAGGTCAGTGCTGTCCAACCTGCATGCCGCATGCAGCCCATGGGTTGGTTTTAAAGGGCCTGCCAGAGCTTGAGCAGCTATATAGTCATTGCTTTTCAGCTTTCAGCTGCGACCAATGGCTTCAAGAAAAACATTTTTCACTGGCCCATGGTGTCTAAAAAGGTTGGACAGCACTGCTTTTGGTAATCTTCGTGTAATGTTATAGGTAAGCATATGTGATTAATTATTTTGAGAAGGTCAAAAAGATGTTTCCCATTGAACTGTTTTAAAAATTCACATAGGTAGATACTTTTTGTATCCTTAGGTGTGTGTGGGGGGAGTGCTTGGGTTGCCACTGAATAACAGGGATTGATTGTCTACCGGAAACACACATTTGATTTAATCTAACTTGATAATATTAGCCATTTTTTGGACATTTTCTACTCAGAAGTAATATATCATAAAAATTGTTTTTGTGAAAAAGATTTTTTTCTCCCATTGTGTATCGAAAAAAAGTGCTGTCATTGTTTTAAAAGTATAGTCATTAATAGCGTTACACTTTCATTATGTAATCACAGGTTTTACATTTCTTTACCCATGTCCCCCAAATCTTGAGCCTGCTCCACACCTTCCATGTGTTTTGTCATGACAAAATGAAAAAATACACATTCAGCTGTTCTTATAAGATGTCCATTGATGGCTGTATTGGTACTAATAATGGCATGAGATGCTAAAGGTGATAAAATCTGTAACAAGGCAGTGAATACAAATTTTAAAACAATGTACCTGGCATTAAAAACATTCAAAGTTTGTAGTAGTTTGCACAGTCCCATTGAAAAGTCGCTGACGGCTACTTACGTATCATATTTTCGAGGTCTAAGTTACACCTACTGCAAGGAATATTTCATTTATCTTAAGGTTGAAACTAATGATAAATTTATGTAAATGCATAGCTTGTCATTTAACTAATGATTTATTAATTTGAAAAGTAGCATTATTAAGAAAACATGGGTATTTTCTATAATACAGGCTGGTAGGCAATGAGTGAACACTAAAGTTAAATGGGAGGAAGATCCTGAATGGAAAATTCTGTGGTGCAGCTCATTTAAAGTTAAGCAGATATTGAAACATTTAAATGTTTCTGAATTATTGATGAAATGTTAAAACTCTAATTGCAGTAATGTAAAAATGTACAAGGAAAATACTAGAGTACACTTCAGATGACAAAATTTAGGTATCGAAACTGTCCAAGCAGTTAAGATTATCACATTAATTTAGCACCACTAGTGCCTTTTTTTTCCTGTGTTTCAGTAATATGTTGTGTGCCCCATTCACCACCAACCACCACCCCCCCCCAAAAAAAAAAAAACACTATTGAGTGGGAGATACTGTATTCTCTGGCCTTGGAATCTTATGTGCCACAATGTTAATGCAACACTGGTAATATATGTTGAATGTTTGAAATCCTATTTGATTTATGTTCTTATTACCCTTTCTGTCAGTTGTAATGAGGTGGTCACAAGATCCAAACATAGTTGACATTTATTTCATGACAGACTGAAACTCTTGAGTACAAAAATATTGTTAATCAGAGAATTGTCAATGTTCTTAACAAATAGATAAAGAAGAATAATTTTTGATAAAATTTGTTTAGTGTCTGTATCTAAAAAGTGTCAAAACTTGATAACAATTATTTGAAATGAGTTTTTTGGGATAGAAATGCACAAATACATTATATATAAATTGTTCTTAATTTATTACACCCATTTTTTATTTCACCAGACCAAGAACACCTTATTCAAGGCTACAAAATCAGCAAACTTTCACTTATGGGCGGCACAATGACAGACGTCAACGGTAAAGCTGAAAACTATTAACAGACACTTCACTGTTGTCAAAACTAGTGATTATTTCTAAAGAAAAGTCCTTGCCTGACAATAATTTTAGCTGTATCTCAATTAAATTTAATATATTATTGCAATGCATATCATAGACGAAGTTCAGATTTATACCCCCCCCCCCCCGTAATGGTGATATTTACCTATGTTTCCATAACTATTATCCTTATTTTGAACAAGAAAAATTTAATAGATTGATACTATTCACAGGCACAGAGAGTTATATTCAAGTCTGGATATATTATTTAGACAGAGCTTTTATGTATTCTGTAAACAGTATTCCAGTTATAGTATCCTCCCAGCTGAAGGTACACAGTTTGTTGTAATAGTGATTTTCTGTTATTTATCTGTTGGTCAAGCCATATATCAGTACACAAGATGAAATGTAACTTTAGATTTACCTTTTTCAGGAAACATCACACATTTTCTGATTGTAAATTTTGTAAATACTCCCCTCGGCAAGTTCTAACAGCATCTTAGTAAGATCACTATGCAGTTCAGTTAGTTCAGATTACTATGAATTTACTATAAATGCCAGATTACTATGAATTTACAATAAATGCCAGATTACTATGAATTTACTATAAATGCCAGATTAAAAATCATTATGACCAGTGAGATGTGTGTGTGTAATAATGTTCTTTGGAGCATCTATACAGAATCATAAGTAACTTTTGATGATTTTTTTTCTAAACATCAAAAATGTTCACGTATTTGCATGAATAAATTGTATGTTTTTTTTTTTGCCAGGATATGTGTATCACTAATTTACTAGATCCTAAACAAAGTCATTGATACCCATCATATGCAAGAATCAAGGTAGATAATAGGAATTCCATATTGTTATAATATACTGGGGTTCTTTTTGTTGCTTATTTTGGTCCACAAGTCTGCACTGAGGGCATATATCTTTTACAGATACAATTTTTTTAACCTTAAGTTTATATTTATAGGCAGCGGATTCAGTTAAAATGTGGAAGCGGACCCTTTGTTAAGGATTTAGTGCTGATCCCAGATCCTAGGATAGAGCTGGTGCCAAGGCAGGGTATCAAGCTCAAGCTGATCCAAGATGGTTTTTATAAGCAGGGCGTCCAATTTTTTAAGGAATGGTCTTATGAACATATCCTTTAGAAAATTTGTGAGGTCTTTAATGATAAATTGACAGATTCATGCAGGTAACTGTAAAAAATGAAATGTTTTCCTAAACAATATGATTTTGTCATTGAAGAATTTTAAGAATACATGATTTATATTTTTATTATTATTTTAGGAGACAACACTTTGTGTTAAAAAAAAAAAACACCATCTGTCAAGACTCATGTTTCATCTTTCGGGGTAATTTCTCTATATACCCGCTTGATTAGTATGTTCACTGCAACAATAGTTTCACATATAATTTTGCTCGATTTGTTACTGTACATCTTTCTTTATTAAATTGGTCTTTTCCTTAAAAATATATTGTTGGGTATTTGTAAAGATAAAATGAACAATATTAAAAATAGACATCAGAGCCAAATCAACACATCACTCAGGCAGTCAGAAGAGGCTATTCAAAACTACTTCCATTTATTAAGGCCCCAATCCTAAGCACATGCATCTGTTTTTTTTTGTTGCTATTAAACAGTTTTAATACTAAATGGTAATACCAAATTTTCATTATGAGCTACATATTTCATCAAGCAGCAACATGCTTTATTTTGTGTCAGAAATCAAGTCAGTATTTTGTTAAAATCAATTGGTTGTACAAATCAGTGTTTTTTCCATTGATCTATACAGTTAGGATCATCATAATGCAATGACAAGCCAATTCTTGATGATGAGACCACCAGACACCTCTTACAAAATGTTACATGACCCAGTTTTATTTGCCATAATAATAATAATAATAATAATAATAATAATAATAGCAACAATAATAATAATATTCCTGCTGGTTTGATAGAATAATACCATACCCAGCTATCCTCACATGGAAAACATGTCACAGACCTAAATTACAAGCTATAAGCATTTAGCAGTGTTGCTTTTAGGGCAGTATCTGCATGTGGATTCTCCATGGCTTGATTTATTATGCCAAGATGACACCACCTAAGTAGATAACTATTTATGCTTTCAAGCCCTTTCTTAATTTACATTAGTGCTTGTCTCCAGCAATATTTTCACTGAAGTTATATATGCTACTGTTTAATAATGATGGTTACATTTCTACATGTTCACTCCATTTAGGAAATAGTTTTATAGTGTTGTTGTTGTTGTAGGGCTTAACACCATTTTTCAGCACATGATTTGCTATTCATGGCGGCCAATATTAATGGTGAGGAAGAACCCAGGATAAACCCCTGGAAAGAACCACCGACCCACAGGAAGCTACTGGCAAGCTTTCTCACATATCCACATTAGCCGAATCCTAGACTCGAACACATGCAGACAGGTGAGATGGCAGTGATCCGTAATGGACAGCACTTTAGACCACTTGGGGCCCCTGGAAATAGTTTTATCATATATATATATATATATATATATATATATATATAGTCAATGTCAATACAGAGCTCCAGTAACTCCTGCAATGATGGTGTAAAGCTGTATCGACATTTTTGTCGTTCCCTTGGGTCTACCAGCTGTGTGGAGAGGGGGGGGGGATCTGCTGCATAAGCATCAGCTGATTCTCCATCCTAGCCTGCCCAGGCTTTGTAGCACTCGCGAAGCTGCAGTTAGGATCCCAAACTGGAAGCTACACCATCATTTCTCGAAGACGGACGGATGCCGACGACAATATATATATATATTACTGTTCATGTTCAAAATGGCTGTTTATTGCAGTAAATGCATTATATAAAGCGTATGAATCATTGACAGTAATAAGATAAAGCTTGTGGATGATCACCACATATTGAATAATGAAAAGACATTGTACACATGGATTACAACCTTCAGTTGCATGACCTTGCTTCTTTGCATGATCTATCTATACTATAGTAAATTATGCTTAACTTAATATTATGGTTAAAGCCTGTATTTTTACCTACCCAATACCCCATGGTATAATGGTCCTGCACCTACCCAAAACCACATGGTATAATGGTCCTACACCTACCCAAAACCCCATGGTCCAAAGGTAAGAATTATTAACCCCTTATATACATGATTTGTCTGCCAGGTATGACTGACTGCATGTACCAAGTTTTAAAAAAAGGAAAGAGAAATGTCCCATATTTGTTTGTTTCAACAACCTCATGGGATAATTAAAATTTGCTTAATTTCAATGCAGCTATTCTAAACAATTATCAGTATCCCCAACAATTTCTAAATATGTGGTGGAATAACAGGGCATATTAAATGATTCTTAGGTGTGCTTGACAATAGCACATTTTTCTTAAATGTTTTATTGGAACCATGATTTACAGTGTTGTGCTCCTTTAAAGACTCTTAAACAATGGCATAGTTTTAAGACTCATTGTATGAATGAAATTAGAAAACTTGATTATTTCAACACTCAAATTGAAATTACAAAGAATATTTGTGGGTGTTTTTTCAGCTTAGAGCTGTTACATTCAGTCCATCAGAGACTTTTACCTCCATCTCTGGAGGCTGGACAGCAGATGACTGGATATTTCATAACAAAGATATGTAAAGATAAGCCACTGTATGTTAGAACGTCCATTGGCCTTCTTGCTAATGAAAATGAGGTACATTTCTCTCTCTCTCTCTCTCTCTCT
Source organism: Unio delphinus (assembly GCA_029339505.1). NCBI lineage: Eukaryota > Metazoa > Mollusca > Bivalvia > Unionida > Unionidae > Unio > Unio delphinus. The sequence continues at coordinate 13,986,930 of JAQISU010000036.1, read as the reverse complement.
TTTCTTGGGTATGAGATGCATATGTATTGGTGAGTTTATCTTCTTTGTTTTTGGCCTTTACATTTATGGAACATAATTTTATTAATACTATCTTGCTCTCTTGCTATTAAATGACACACACACACACACATACACATACACACACTGCTTTTTTATCATATATAAATGGATCCACATATTCTCTTTAGAAAGAAAAGACCCTACATGTCATTTAACTGTACAATTCACTGTCAGGTGATAATAATAATCATAATCAAATTGAAAATCCTTCAGTTTTAATCCTTGCCTCTCATATAAAATACATGATTAGCATGGACAGTGGTAAATATGATTCCTGATGATTATGAAGAGAATTACGGGTCACATTATGACAGAATTTAAATAAAACATTACATTTATACAGTCAAAAGAAATGAAAATAAATTATGAAACCATACTATTTCATTCATAGATTAGGCAAGTTTAAAATTTTCTTTTAGTAAATTGTAAAAATGAGTGTTACAGGGATTCAGCATCCAAAGTACATGATTAAAGATTTGATGGCTTGGTTAATACAAATTCTTTAAATCTGAGTACATGATTAAAGATTTGATAGCTTGGTTAATACAAATTCTTTAAATCTGAGTACATCATTAAAGATTTGATGGCTTGGTTAATACAAATTCTTTAAATCTGAGTACATGATTAAAGATTTGATAGCTTGGTTAATACAAATTCTTTAAATCTGAGTACATCATTAAAGATTTGATGGCTTGGTTAATACAAATTCTTTAAATCTGAGTACATCATTAAAGATTTGATGGCTTGGTTAATACAAATTCTTTAAATCTGAGTACATGATTAAAGATTTGATAGCTTGGTTAATACAAATTCTTTAAATCTGAGTACATCATTAAAGATTTGATGGCTTGGTTAATACAAATTCTTTAAATCTGAGTACATCATTAAAGATTTGATGGCTGCAAATTCTTTAAATCGGAGTACATCATTAAAGATTAGATGGCTTGGTTAATACAAACTCTTTAAATCTGAGTACATCATTAAAGATTTGATGGCTTGGTTAATACAAATTCTTTAAATCGGAGTACATGATTAAAGATTTGATGGCTTGGTTAATACAAATTCTTTAAATCGGAGTACATCATTAAAGATTAGATGGCTTGGTTAATACACATTCTTTAAATCTGAGTACATCATTAAATACTTGATGGCTTGGTTAATACAAATTCTTTAAATCTGAGTACATCATTAAAGATTTGATGGCTTGGTTAATACAAATTCTTTAAATCGGAGTACATCATTAAAGATTTGATGGCTTGGTTAATACAAATTCTTTAAATCGGAGTACATCATTAAAGATTTGATGGCTTGGTTAAAACAAATTCTTTAAATCGGAGTACATCATTAAAGATTTGATGGCTTGGTTAATACAAATTCTTTAAATCTGAGTACATCATTAAAGATTAGATGGCTTGGTTAATACAAATTCTTTAAATCTGAGTACAGCATTAAAGATTTTTGATGGCTTGGTTAATACAAATTCTTTAAATCGGAGTACATCATTAAAGATTTGATGGCTTGGTTAAAACAAATTCTTTAAATCTGAGTACATCATTAAAGATTTGATGGCTTGGTTAATACAAATTCTTTAAATCTGAGTACATCATTAAAGATTTGATGGCTTGGTTAATACAAATTCTTTAAATCTGAGTACAGCATTAAAGATTTGAAGGCTGCAAATTCTTTAAATCGGAGTACATCATTAAAGATTTGATGGCTTCAAATTCTTTAAATCAGAGTACATCATTAAAGATTTGATGGCTTGGTTAATACAAATTCTTTAAATCTGAGTACAGCATTAAAGATTTGAAGGCTGCAAATTCTTTAAATCGGAGTACATCATTAAAGATTTGATGGCTTCAAATTCTTTAAATCGGAGTACATCATTAAAGATTTGATGGCTTGGTTAATACAAATTCTTTAAATCGGAGTACATCATTAAAGATTTGATGGCTTGGTTAATACAAATTCTTTAAATCTGAGTACAGCATTAAAGATTAGATGGCTTGGTTAATACAAATTCTTTAAATCTGAGTACATGATTAAAGATTTGATGGCTTGGTTAATACAAATTCTTTAAATCTGAGTACATCATTAAAGATTTGATGGCTTGGTTAATACAAATTCTTTAAATCGGAGTACATCATTAAAGATTTGATGGCTTCAAATTCTTTAAATCAGAGTACATCATTAAAGATTTGATGGCTTGGTTAATACAAATTCTTTAAATCTGAGTACATCATTAAAGATTAGATGGCTTGGTTAATACAAATTCTTTAAATCTGAGTACATCATTAAAGATTTAATAGCTTGGTTAATACAAATTCTTTAAATCTGAGTACATGATTAAAGATTTGATGGCTTGGTTAATACAAATTCTTTAAATCTGAGTACATGATTAAAGATTTAATAGCTTGGTTAATACAAATTCTTTAAATCTGAGTACATGATTAAAGATTTAATAGCTTGGTTAATACAAATTCTTTAAATCTGAGTACATGATTAAAGATTTGATGGCTTGGTTAATACAAATTCTTTAAATCTGAGTACATGATTAAAGATTTAATAGCTTGGTTAATACAAATTCTTTAAATCTGAGTACATGATTAAAGATTTGATGGCTTGGTTAATACAAATTCTTTAAATCTGAGTACATGATTAAAGATTTAATAGCTTGGTTAATACAAATTCTTTAAATCTGAGTACATGATTAAAGATTTAATAGCTTGGTTAATACAAATTCTTTAAATCTGAGTACATGATTAAAGATTTAATAGCTTGGTTAATACAAATTCTTTAAATCTGAGTACATGATTAAAGATTTGATGGCTTGGTTAATACAAATTCTTTAAATCTGAGTACATGATTAAAGATTAGATGGCTAGGTTAATACAAATTCTTTAAATCTGAGTACATCATTAAAGATTTGATGGCTTGGTTAATACAAATTCTTTAAATCTGAGTACATCATTAAAGATTTGATGGCTTGGTTAATACAAATTCTTTAAATCTGAGTACATCATTAAAGATTAGATGGCTTGGTTAATACAAATTCTTTAAATCTGAGTACATCATTAAAGATTAGATGGCTTGGTTAATACAAATTCTTTAAATCTGAGTACAGCATTAAAGATTTGATGGCTTGGTTAATACACATTCTTTAAATCTGAGTACATCATTAAAGATTAGATGGCTTGGTTAATACAAATTCTTTAAATCTGAGTACAGCATTAAAGATTAGATGGCTTGGTTAATACAAATTCTTTAAATCTGAGTACATCATTAAAGATTTGATGGCTTGGTTAATACAAATTCTTTAAATCTGAGTACATCATTAAAGATTAGATGGCTTGGTTAATACACATTCTTTAAATCTGAGTACATCATTAAAGATTAGATGGCTTGGTTAATACAAATTCTTTAAATCTGAGTACAGCATTAAAGATTAGATGGCTTGGTTAATACAAATTCTTTAAATCTGAGTACATCATTAAAGATTTGATGGCTTGGTTAATACAAATTCTTTAAATCTGAGTACATCATTAAAGATTAGATGGCTTGGTTAATACAAATTCTTTAAATCTGAGTACATCATTAAAGATTAGATGGCTTGGTTAATACAAATTCTTTAAATCTGAGTACATGATTAAAGATTAGATGGCTTGGTTAATACAAATTCTTTAAATCTGAGTACATCATTAAAGATTAGATGGCTTGGTTAATACAAATTCTTTAAATCTGAGTACATCATTAAAGATTTGATGGCTTGGTTAATACAAATTCTTTAAATCTGAGTACATGATTAAAGATTAGATGGCTTGGTTAATACAAATTCTTTAAATCTGAGTACATGATTAAAGATTAGATGGCTAGGTTAATACAAATTCTTTAAATCTGAGTACATCATTAAAGATTTGATGGCTTGGTTAATACAAATTCTTTAAATCTGAGTACATCATTAAAGATTTGATGGCTTGGTTAATACAAATTCTTTAAATCTGAGTACATCATTAAAGATTAGATGGCTTGGTTAATACAAATTCTTTAAATCTGAGTACATCATTAAAGATTAGATGGCTTGGTTAATACAAATTCTTTAAATCTGAGTACAGCATTAAAGATTTGATGGCTTGGTTAATACACATTCTTTAAATCTGAGTACATCATTAAAGATTAGATGGCTTGGTTAATACAAATTCTTTAAATCTGAGTACAGCATTAAAGATTAGATGGCTTGGTTAATACAAATTCTTTAAATCTGAGTACATCATTAAAGATTTGATGGCTTGGTTAATACAAATTCTTTAAATCTGAGTACATGATTAAAGATTAGATGGCTTGGTTAATACACATTCTTTAAATCTGAGTACATCATTAAAGATTAGATGGCTTGGTTAATACAAATTCTTTAAATCTGAGTACAGCATTAAAGATTAGATGGCTTGGTTAATACAAATTCTTTAAATCTGAGTACATCATTAAAGATTTGATGGCTTGGTTAATACAAATTCTTTAAATCTGAGTACATCATTAAAGATTAGATGGCTTGGTTAATACAAATTCTTTAAATCTGAGTACATCATTAAAGATTAGATGGCTTGGTTAATACAAATTCTTTAAATCTGAGTACATGATTAAAGATTAGATGGCTTGGTTAATACAAATTCTTTAAATCTGAGTACATCATTAAAGATTAGATGGCTTGGTTAATACAAATTCTTTAAATCTGAGTACATCATTAAAGATTTGATGGCTTGGTTAATACAAATTCTTTAAATCTGAGTACATGATTAAAGATTAGATGGCTTGGTTAATACAAATTCTTTAAATCTGAGTACATCATTAAAGATTTGATGGCTTGGTTAATACAAATTCTTTAAATCTGAGTACATCATTAAAGATTTGATGGCTTGGTTAATACAAATTCTTTAAATCTGAGTACATCATTAAAGATTTGATGGCTTGGTTAATACAAATTCTTTAAATCTGAGTACATTATTAAAGATTTGATGGCTTGGTTAATACAAATTCTTTAAATCTGAGTACATCATTAAAGATTTGATGGCTTGGTTAATACAAATTCTTTAAATCGGAGTACATCATTAAAGATTAGATGGCTTGGTTAATACAAATTCTTTAAATCTGAGTACATCATTAAAGATTTGATAGTTTGGTTAATACAAATTCTTTAAATCGGAGTACATCATTAAAGATTAGATGGCTTGGTTAATACAAATTCTTTAAATCTGAGTACATCATTAAAGATTTGATGGCTTGGTTAATACAAATTCTTTAAATCTGAGTACATCATTAAAGATTAGATGGCTTGGTTAATACAAATTCTTTAAATCGGAGTACAGCATTAAAGATTTGATGGCTTGGTTAATACAAATTCTTTAAATCTGAGTACAGCAATAAAGATTTGAAGGCTGCAAATTCTTTAAATCGGAGTACATCATTAAAGATTTGATGGCTTCAAATTCTTTAAATCAGAGTACATCATTAAAGATTTGATGGCTTGGTTAATACAAATTCTTTAAATCTGAGTACATCATTAAAGATTAGATGGCTTGGTTAGTACAAATTCTTTAAATCTGAGTACATCATTAAAGATTAGATGGCTTGGTTAATACAAATTCTTTAAATCTGAGTACATCATTAAAGATTTGATGGCTTGGTTAATACAAATTCTTTAAATCTGAGTACATCATTAAAGATTTGATGGCTTGGTTAATACAAATTCTTTAAATCTGAGTACATCATTAAAGATTTGATGGCTTGGTTAATACAAATTCTTTAAATCTGAGTACATCATTAAAGATTAGATGGCTTGGTTAGTACAAATTCTTTAAATCGGAGTACAGCATTAAAGATTAGATGGCTTGGTTAATACAAATTCTTTAAATCTGAGTACATCATTAAAGATTTGATGGCTTGGTTAATACAAATTCTTTAAATCTGAGTACATGATTAAAGATTTGATGGCTTGGTTAATACAAATTCTTTAAATCTGAGTACATCATTAAAGATTAGATGGCTTGGTTAATACAAATTCTTTAAATCTGAGTACATGATTAAAGATTAGATGGCTTGGTTAATACAAATTCTTTAAATCGGAGTACATCATTAAAGATTAGATGGCTTGGTTAATACAAATTCTTTAAATCTGAGTACATCATTAAAGATTTGATGGCTTGGTTAATACAAATTCTTTAAATCTGAGTACATGATTAAAGATTTGATGGCTTGGTTAATACAAATTCTTTAAATCTGAGTACATCATTAAAGATTAGATGGCTTGGTTAATACAAATTCTTTAAATCGGAGTACATCATTAAAGATTTGATGGCTTCAAATTCTTTAAATCAGAGTACATCATTAAAGATTTGATGGCTTGGTTAATACAAATTCTTTAAATCTGAGTACATCATTAAAGATTAGATGGCTTGGTTAATACAAATTCTTTAAATCTGAGTACATCATTAAAGATTTGATGGCTTCAAATTCTTTAAATCAGAGTACATCATTAAAGATTTGATGGCTTGGTTAATACAAATTCTTTAAATCTGAGTACATCATTAAAGATTTGATGGCTTCAAATTCTTTAAATCAGAGTACATCATTAAAGATTAGATGGCTTGGTTAATACAAATTCTTTAAATCGGAGTACATCATTAAAGATTTGATGGCTTCAAATTCTTTAAATCAGAGTACATCATTAAAGATTTGATGGCTTGGTTAATACAAATTCTTTAAATCTGAGTACATCATTAAAGATTAGATGGCTTGGTTAGTACAAATTCTTTAAATCTGAGTACATCATTAAAGATTTGATGGCTTGGTTAATACAAATTCTTTAAATCTGAGTACATCATTAAAGATTAGATGGCTTGGTTAGTACAAATTCTTTAAATCGGAGTACAGCATTAAAGATTAGATGGCTTGGTTAATACAAATTCTTTAAATCTGAGTACATGATTAAAGATTTGATGGCTTGGTTAATACAAATTCTTTAAATCTGAGTACATCATTAAAGATTAGATGGCTTGGTTAATACAAATTCTTTAAATCTGAGTACATCATTAAAGATTAGATGGCTTGGTTAATACAAATTCTTTAAATCTGAGTACATCATTAAAGATTAGATGGCTTGGTTAATACAAATTCTTTAAATCTGAGTACATCATTAAAGATTAGATGGCTTGGTTAATACAAATTCTTTAAATCTGAGTACATCATTAAAGATTAGATGGCTTGGTTAATACAAATTCTTTAAATCTGAGTACATCATTAAAGATTTGATGGCTTGGTTAATACAAATTCTTTAAATCTGAGTACATCATTAAAGATTAGATGGCTTGGTTAATACAAATTCTTTAAATCTGAGTACATCATTAAAGATTTGATGGCTTGGTTAATACAAATTCTTTAAATCTGAGTACATGATTAAAGATTTGATGGCTTGGTTAATACAAATTCTTTAAATCTGAGTACATCATTAAAGATTTGATGGCTTGGTTAATACAAATTCTTTAAATCTGAGTACATGATTAAAGATTTGATGGCTTGGTTAATACAAATTCTTTAAATCTGAGTACATCATTAAAGATTTGATGGCTTGGTTAATACAAATTCTTTAAATCTGAGTACATGATTAAAGATTTGATGGCTTGGTTAATACAAATTCTTTAAATCTGAGTACATCATTAAAGATTAGATGGCTTGGTTAATACAAATTCTTTAAATCTGAGTACATGATTAAAGATTTGATGGCTTGGTTAATACAAATTCTTTAAATCTGAGTACATCATTAAAGATTTGATGGCTTGGTTAATACAAATTCTTTAAATCTGAGTACATCATTAAAGATTTGATGGCTTGGTTAATACAAATTCTTTAAATCTGAGTACATCATTAAAGATTTGATGGCTTGGTTAATACAAATTCTTTAAATCTGAGTACATCATTAAAGATTTGATGGCTTGGTTAATACAAATTCTTTAAATCTGAGTACATCATTAAAGATTTGATGGCTTGGTTAATACAAATTCTTTAAATCTGAGTACATCATTAAAGATTTGATGGCTTGGTTAATACAAATTCTTTAAATCTGAGTACATCATTAAAGATTTGATGGCTTGGTTAATACAAATTCTTTAAATCTGAGTACAGCATTAAAGATTTGATGGCTTGGTTAATACAAATTCTTTAAATCTGAGTACATCATTAAAGATTTGATGGCTTGGTTAATACAAATTCTTTAAATCTGAGTACAGCATTAAAGATTTGATGGCTTGGTTAATACAAATTCTTTAAATCTGAGTACATCATTAAAGATTTGATGGCTTGGTTAATACAAATTCTTTAAATCTGAGTACAGCATTAAAGATTTGATGGCTTGGTTAATACAAATTCTTTAAATCTGAGTACATCATTAAAGATTTGATGGCTTGGTTAATACAAATTCTTTAAATCTGAGTACAGCATTAAAGATTTGATGGCTTGGTTAATACAAATTCTTTAAATCTGAGTACATCATTAAAGATTAGATGGCTTGGTTAAAACAAATTTTTTAAATCTGAGTACATCATTAAAGATTTGATAGCTTGGTTAATACAAATTCTTTAAATCTGAGTACATCATTAAAGATTAGATGGCTTGGTTAATACAAATTCTTTAAATCTGAGTACATGATTAAAGATTTGATGGCTTGGTTAATACAAATTCTTTAAATCTGAGTACATGATTAAAGATTTGATGGCTTGGTTAATACAAATTCTTTAAATCGGAGTACATCATTAAAGATTTGATGGCTTGGTTAATACAAATTCTTTAAATCTGAGTACATCATTAAAGATTTGATGGCTGCAAATTCTTTAAATCGGAGTACATCATTAAAGATTTGATGGCTTGGTTAATACAAATTCTTTAAATCGGAGTACATCATTAAAGATTTGATGGCTTGGTTAATACAAATTCTTTAAATCTGAGTACATCATTAAAGATTTGATGGCTTGGTTAATACAAATTCTTTAAATCGGAGTACATGATTAAAGATTTGATGGCTTGGTTAATACAAATTCTTTAAATCTGAGTACATCATTAAAGATTTGATGGCTTGTTTAATACAAATTCTTTAAATCTGAGTACATCATTAAAGATTTGATGGCTGCAAATTCTTTAAATCGGAGTACATCATTAAAGATTTGATGGCTTGGTTAATACAAATTCTTTAAATCGGAGTACATCATTAAATACTTGATGGCTTGGTTAAAACAAATTCTTTAAATCTGAGTACATCATTAAAGATTTGATGGCTGCAAATTCTTTAAATCGGAGTACATCATTAAATATTTGATGGCTTGGTTAATACAAATTCTTTAAATCGGAGTACATGATTAAAGATTTGATGGCTTGGTTAATACAAACTCTTTAAATCTGAGTACATCATTAAAGATTTGATGGCTTGGTTAATACAAATTCTTTAAATCTGAGTACATCATTAAAGATTTGATGGCTTGGTTAATACAAATTCTTTAAATCTGAGTACATCATTAAAGATTTGATGGCTTGGTTAATACAAATTCTTTAAATCGGAGTACATCATTAAAGATTTGATGGCTTGGTTAATACAAACTCTTTAAATATGAGTACATCATTAAAGATTTGATGGCTTGGTTAATACAAGTTCTTTAAATCTGAGTACATGATTAAAGATTTGATGGCTTAGTTAATACAAATTCTTTAAATCTGAGTACATGATTAAAGATTTGATAGTTTGGTTAATACAGATTCTTTAAATCTGAGTACATCATTAAAGATTTGATGGCTTGGTTAATACAAATTCTTTAAATCGGAGTACATCATTAAAGATTTGATGGCTTAGTTAATACAAATTCTTTAAATCTGAGTACATGATTAAAGATTTGATAGTTTGGTTAATACAGATTCTTTAAATCTGAGTACATCATTAAAGATTTGATGGCTTGGTTAATACAAATTCTTTAAATATGAGGACATCATTAAAGATTTGATGGCTTGGTTAATACAAATTCTTTAAATCTGAGTACATGATTAAAGATTTGATAGTTTGGTTAATACAAATTCTTTAAATCTGAGTACATGATTAAAGATTTGATGGCTTGGTTAATACAAATTCTTTAAATCTGAGTACATCATTAAAGATTTGATGGCTTGGTTAATACAAATTCTTTAAATCGGAGTACATCATTAAAGATTTGATAGCTTGGTTAATACAGATTCTTTAAATCTGAGTACATCATTAAAGATTTGATAGCTTGGTAAATACAAATTCTTTAAATCTGAGTACATCATAAAAGATTTGATAGCTTGGTTAATACAATTTTTTTAAATTTGAGTACATCATTAAAGATTTGATGGCTTGGTTAATACAAATTCTTTAAATCTGAGTACATCATTAAAGATTTGTTGGCTTGGTTAATACAAATTCTTTAAATCGGAGTACATCATTAAAGATTAGATGGCTTGGTTAATACAAATTCTTTAAATCTGAGTACAGCATTAAAGATTTGATGGCTTGGTTAATACAAATTCTTTAAATCTGAGTACATCATTAAAGATTTGATGGCTTGGTTAATACAAATTCTTTAAATCTGAGTACAGCATTAAAGATTTGATGGCTTGGTTAATACAAATTCTTTAAATCTGAGTACATCATTAAAGATTAGATGGCTTGGTTAATACAAATTCTTTAAATCGGAGTACATCATTAAAGATTTGATGGCTTGGTTAATACAAATTCTTTAAATCTGAGTACATCATTAAAGATTTGATGGCTTGGTTAATACAAATTCTTTAAATCGGAGTACATCATTAAAGATTTGATGGCTTGGTTAATACAAATTCTTTAAATCGGAGTACAGCATTAAAGATTAGATGGCTTGGTTAATACAAATTCTTTAAATCTGAGTACATCATTAAAGATTTGATGGCTTGGTTAATACAAATTCTTTAAATCTGAGTACATCATTAAAGATTTGATGGCTTGGTTAATACAAATTCTTTAAATCGGAGTACATCATTAAAGATTTGATGGCTTGGTTAATACAAATTCTTTAAATCTGAGTACATCATTAAAGATTTGATGGCTTGGTTAATACAAATTCTTTAAATCTGAGTACAGCATTAAAGATTTGATGGCTTGGTTAATACAAATTCTTTAAATCTGAGTACATCATTAAAGATTAGATGGCTTGGTTAATACAAATTCTTTAAATCTGAGTACATCATTAAATATTTGATGGCTTGGTTAATACAAATTCTTTAAATCTGAGTACATCATTAAAGATTTGATGGCTTGGTTAATACAAATTCTTTAAATCGGAGTACATCATTAAAGATTTGATGGCTTGGTTAATACAAATTCTTTAAATCGGAGTACAGCATTAAAGATTAGATGGCTTGGTTAATACAAATTCTTTAAATCTGAGTACATCATTAAAGATTTGATGGCTTGGTTAATACAAATTCTTTAAATCTGAGTACATCATTAAAGATTTGATGGCTGCAAATTCTTTAAATCTGAGTACATGATTAAAGATTTGATGGCTTGGTTAATACAAATTCTTTAAATCGGAGTACATCATTAAAGATTTGATGGCTTGGTTAATACAAATTCTTTAAATCTGAGTACATCATTAAAGATTTGATAGCTTCGTTAATACAAATTCTTTAAATCTGAGTACATCATTAAAGATTTGATGGCTTGGTTAATACAAATTCTTTAAATCTGAGTACATGATTAAAGATTTGATAGCTTGGTTAATACCGATTCTTTAAATCTGAGTACATCATTAAAGATTAGATGGCTTGGTTAATACAAATTCTTTAAATCTGAGTACATCATTAAAGATTTGATGGCTTGGTTAATACACATTCTTTAAATCTGAGTACATCATTAAAGATTTGATGGCTTGGTTAATACAAATTCTTTAAATCGGAGTACATGATTAAAGATTTGATAGCTTGGTTAATACAAATTCTTTAAATCGGAGTACATGATTAAAGATTTGATGGCTTGGTTAATACAAATTCTTTAAATCTGAGTACATGATTAAAGATTTGATAGCTTGGTTAATACCGATTCTTTAAATCTGAGTACATCATTAAAGATTTGATAGCTTGGTAAATACAAATTCTTTAAATCTGAGTACATCATTAAAGATTTGATAGCTTGGTTAATACAATTTTTTTAAATCTGAGTACATCATTAAAGATTTGATGGCTGCAAATTAATACAAATTCTTTAAATCTGAGTACATCATTAAAGATTTGATGGCTTGGTTAATACAAATTCTTTAAATCGGAGTACATGATTAAAGATTTGATAGCTTGGTTAATACAAATTCTTTAAATCTGAGTACATGATTAAAGATTTGAAGGCTTGGTTAATACAAATTCTTTAAATCTGAGTACATGATTAAAGATTTGAAGGCTTGGTTAATACAAATTCTTTAAATCGGAGTACATGATTAAAGATTTGATAGCTTGGTTAATACAAATTCTTTAAATCTGAGTACATGATTAAAGATTTGAAGGCTTGGTTAATACAAATTCTTTAAATCTGTGTACATGATTAAAGATTTGATAGCTTGGTTAATACCGATTCTTTAAATCTGAGTACATCATTAAAGATTTGATAGCTTGGTAAATACAAATTCTTTAAATCTGAGTACATCATTAAAGATCTGATGGCTTGGTTAATACAAATTCTTTAAATCGGAGTACATCATTAAAGATTTGATGGCTTGTTTAATACAAATTCTTTAAATCTGCTTTTATTTAAAAAATTATTTTGCTATTATGCTGATTAAATTTTTAGATTATGAGGGGAAAAGATTATGAAAAAATAAAAATATTTGTGGTATTATAAATTCCTGGTTGTTTAGTTATTGTTTATGAAAGTAATATGATTGAAGTGAAACAATTACATTTCAACAACTTATTATGTAGTAGCAATATCCCTTTGCACTCAGATTGTAAAAATAATGAACTAATTACTGGATTATTTCAGATTCTTGTATGATTTCAGATTCTGCGAAGTGTTAGTCATGATGTATTGGATACTTCACAGAGGTAAGTAAGCATAATTTATTATTCAATAATAAAAACAGTAAAATAACTTCAAATCTATTTGTGGCAAAACCTGTTGAAATATTTGCTAGAAAAGAAAAAGATAAATGTGCTGTCAAATTTTGAGCAATTGAAGAAGCAGATAAGGAGACCATGTGATCAGATTCACTCTAGTATTTTGTCAATTAAGATTTGCTTTAACAGGAGTGTTTTGAATTTTTTAGTACTGTATAAATGTAAAAATCCTAACCCTTTCTATACCACAGATTTTTTTATAATAATGAATTCAGAAATTGAAATAATCATTTTAGACAAAGTGGATGACTAACATATCAATTTGACTATTAATATATATGGAATCATATAGTCCAGATAAACATACCTCATTTAATTTCCTTTTTAATTAACCAACGTATGTCAAAGAACATTATTTTATGGTTATATCCACCTTTTCCTCTCTGTTCTTTTAATAACAATTTGGTTTCTATATGGTAGGTGATAATTGTTTCATATACCTTTTCCAAATTTAGTTTATGGGTTCTTGTTATCCATATATCATGCATAGTTTGTTGATTTCAACATAACCCTGTTGCTTATTGTAGTCAGAAGTCAGTTGCACCTTGAGTGAACCCAGGGGACATTCTGTCACACAAAACTGTCACTGACCTCCTAACTTTACAAATAATCATACATTTATGATTATTATAATAGAATAAGGTACAGAAAATATTCCTGCAATAACACAACCAAGTTGCGACACAGCATCTTTGTTGTGTTTGTGATCTGAGAAGTGTACTTAATGCATATCCACTAAGCAATGCTGATCCTGATACAGCAAAACTAATAACAGCATTGAAAAGGCAATGGTAACATCACAGTGTTGTATCAAGCTGAATTTGAGCTCCTACATTTTATGCTGTTTTATACTTTATATACCATCACCAGATTCCTCTATACTGGTAATTTGAAAATAGCCATTATGATTGGAGGAAACAAAACACAAGGGCATTGTGAACCACAAATATAGTACAACTCACAAAGCTTATGTATGCGTTCTAAGTTACTTTTTGCAGATATAGGTGTCATTTTGAAGAATTTGATTACGAATACCTTTATATAGCATAATAGTTCATTCCAATATCAACTTTCTTGACTCAGTCAAATACTGAACTGCCATTGCAAAAGTCCATAGCAATCAACAATTTTCATCTTAAATATTGTTATGACAATTATTGTCCAGATAATTCAAACATCAATATTAAATAAACTTTGTTATGACTATATACAATTAAATTTTAAATCTAAAATCAGTTTTTAAATTTATATAAGAAAATGCGCTTACATGACTCTTGTGACTATAACTATAGACAGACATCATGGTGTTTGTTAGTTAAATTTCTTAACTGGATAAACCTTCATCTTGCATTTTTATATATATAAAGAATACAAATCATATGACGAATAACAATCCTTTCAAATGCACTGGATCCAGCAAGGGATCACGCGTGTCAGGGGTTGATTAAGATAAATGCAATAAACTGACAATGAACAGTGCAAAACTAGTATCTAGCCTGAGAACTTTCGACTTTTAAAAGACTCAGTAATAGAGTAGAAAGCGCTCATGCTAGCTAGATACTACTTTTGCACTGTTCATTGTCAGTTTATAACAACTTCTTGACCAAATCCAGATGTTATATTGTTTTTCAGATGCACATCAGTAATGATTTACGCAAATAGGAAATAAGTCCATTGTTGTAATAGTCTTTGTTACTTTCTTTTGATAATTTGTGTAGATAGTTTCTTCAGTTATGATCATGGGGGCACATGAAGGGAAGTCACTACAATCCAAAAGTCCTTAAATATTGAGGAATGTTTTCTTTCATTTTTTTCTATAAAAGATACTTTATTTTAGGCAAATTCAACAGCAGTTATTCTTATGATCTTGTCATTTATTTTCATATTTCCAGTATCTTAATTCCTTACATATTTCTTCCTTCTTTTTTTTTTCCTTTAGGATGGATTCAACAGAGTTGTCCAGTCCTTATTTGGCAGAGAACATTCATATGTAAGGCATTGTTATTCCACAACAGCATTTAATGAAGCAATATCTTATGTATTATATTACTGCAAAACCTTTATGATATAGACAAATGATTTTTTTTCTTCAGTTTGTTGCTTTTGATATGTACATCACCTGATTAGAATTTGATGAAATGCAGGCAATTTTTTTTTATATTGAAAGGAAATCAAAACACATTGGACATATTTGGTGAAAACTGATAGCTTATTACAATAACTACCCTAAATTCTGTAACATGTTTATAGCTCTTCTGAACATTGACCAAAGAACATCTCTGTCGATAGACTATCAGCTGTCTCCCATTGGGTGTGGGTAAAGTATGAATGTGAAAATTAGAAAGTGCAAATTGGTAAAAAGCAAAATAGTGGATAAAGTGTGGTCAACAAGGTGCAAAATGATGTAAATAGTCCTTTCGTTTCGTCAACCTATCACATTCTAGGTTTGTGAAAATTATACAGTGAGGTAACTGGGTTGTACATGTTCTTTCATGTTCTAACGGGTACACATTAAACGGCACAATGGGTACCTGGGTGAAGTTTTCGTGGTTTTAGACAGCACTAGTGTTATTCACCACAGCCAATAATGTGTTACAGTAAGCCATCCATTCTGGCCATGAGATCAAGTAATCTATATTTGTGTGGCCAATCATCTGTTGTGCATCATACAACTTCCATTGACATTATGTGAACAAATCACTGATTAGCTGCTTGATTGGGATGCCCAAGATAATTTGGGAATTGACATAAATCTTTCTTAGACATTTTTGACAAAATTGTATATATAAAACAAGAAAAATTCTTTTCTTTTAAATTTATGTCCACAACATTGTTCCCACTAGAAGTGCAAGAGCGAGACCAAAAAATCCCCATGGTGTTGTGAATTGGTGGTCAGGTTGAGTTAAAAACAGACAATGTTATAAAAACTAGGAGTTAAATAAAAAAATGGGATTTCTCCAATGAAAAAATGAGCATAAAGGGAAACACTGTCATAAGTGTACACCTAAAGTAGTCTTAAAAACACCAGATACTCTTCTCTTCAGTGTAACACCCTCCATGAAAACATTAATTTCAAGTTGGGATGAAAGTGATTAAACAACATAAAAGCAGTGTACCTTAAATATATAGGTCAAAGATTTGGTTATGTAAGTAATGTGGTTTATCATAAGTAGAAAAGTTTTTGGTACAGATGTGAATTGTCTGCCAAATTTAATCTGTTGGGTTCTGATAATATTTGAGACCTTTTAATATTTTGGTTAATCAGTAAATTTACATTCTTGGTATCTAGACTATCGTCAGGTTTTTCAGGTCTGATGGTCACTCAAGATCAGCATCTTCAGAGTTTCCCGAGTTTCCCGAACCTAACACAGTTGAATTATCAGAGACCAGTTACATGTGAGTGCTTCCTTTAATTTAGAAATTGGTGCATAGTAAATGGTTTTTCCAGAGTATTTATTTTTTAACATATTTGTTCAAAAGTATAAGAAGCCAAATATTCCCAGATGGATATATTTAAACAATATCCCACTAATGTACACTTTTCTCTTGATAACTCGAACACAATAGGGTCCAAAAACACAATTAGCAAGTTACAGAGAAGCCAGTGAAAAAATGAAGAAAGGGGTGCACATCAACAGTATGAAGGTGGTGGTGATGGGTGGCCAAAGTGTTTTATAATTGCATGGCAGTAATTGTCATTGATGAACAAAGTTCATTACTCTTATATATTAATTACTTTAATGTTCCATAAATGATATCTCTGAATGATTGATTGTAACTTTACTTCATGTGGTTTCAGTACACATCACATTGTCTTACAACCATGACTTTTTACATATGAATATGAATACATGGAGCGTTTCTGTACAGTCACAGGACTGTCAAACTTTATGAAGTGACCATAGTCTTAGGGAAATCACCCATAAAATATAAATTTACAAAATGTATCTCTCCTAGCTTATTTCTGTGGGACATCTTATTGTGACGAAACATGTGGCCCCAAGACATCAATATTCTATAGCATGGACCTCTGTCTAAACAATGGAATATTAATATGCTATAACAAGAGCCTCGGTTCTACCATTTCCAGCTCTTCATTGATTCTGAGGTGAACATCAGGATTGCCAAGGCAGCAGCAATGATAGCCAGACTGAACCAGCGGGTCTGGAGCAATCCCAATCTCACTGAGAAGACCAAACGGCACAAGTACCAGGCTTGCATGCTCAGCACACTCCTCTGCAGCAGTGAGATATGGACCACCTATGCGAGACACGAGAGGAAACTCAACGGCTTCCACCAGAGATGCCTGTGGCACATTCTGAACATCTAGTGGTAGGACAAAGTACCCAACACAGAGGTTCTGGAACACACAAACATACACAACATGTTCTCCATCCACAGCGACAGGTGCCTTCATTGGCTCAGCCATGTCAAAAGAATGGACCCAGGCTGCATTCCCAAGGACCTGCTATACGGGGAGCTAGAAGAAGGTTCACGACCAACTGGGCAGTTACGCATGACAGAGATATCTGTAATGACTTAAAGGCAGCAAAGATCAGTCTGAATGATTGAGGGAGCTGTTCTAATGATCACTTGACCTGATGCCTAGCTGTCAGATGGGGTGTTCAAAAAGCTGCGGAAAGATAGGAACATAAAGCAAGCTGAAAAGCGAGTCGGGAAGAAGGCGAAAGAACAACTCACTTTGGAGCTACACCATCGTCTCTCATAGGTGGATGGATGTCATTGTAGAGTTATTTCATTTGATTTCTTCAAGATTGTTGCATAGTGTCTTGCTGCTTTTCTCATTTGTGCACAAACTAAAAGGTTGTATAGGTCAAGAGTACAGTTCACTTTGATGCAGAAGCTGTTTTTCTTCCATTTCACATCTTTTAGGCAGTGTATATGTATCATGGTATGGTCAATGTCTCTGTTAGTTTAATGCCATTAATGAACCCTAAGTCAAGTTTTGCAGTATATGCCATAAAAAAAAAACAATCTGTTGATTTCCTATGTCAAAGGTCAAATTACTTTAAAAATATGGTTTAAAAAAACAATAATTTTGAGTTCTGATTTTGCATTGACAGAGGCAATCTTTTACCACACAAGTTTTATTCCTCTTTGTGGATCTTACTCCTGCCTTGTAGAACATTGCTTTTGAAGATATATATATAATCCAAATAAACTTTGTTTCTGAAGACATAAAATTGAAATGGGTTTTAGTATTCTTGATTTTTGATCAACTATATCCTTTCAGGTCTGATGTCCAATCCAGTTCTGAAAATCAGCCCTTTCCATATGTAACTGAACAAGTTCCGGAAGAAATAGCTCCTAACCAGCAGATGTACGAGTAGCTTACACACCCAATCAGAAGAGAGCATATCCATTTGCAATTGTCTGTCATAAATTAATTTGACTTCATGTTATTTAAGGATACTGTAGGTTTTGTGCATAAATGTGAAGATAAGACAAGAACTGCATATAATTTGGAAATTATGATAAATTTATTGCAAAATATTGCAGTGTTCATAAAAACTTATTTCACACCTTGAAATCAAATCTATGTGCATTTTCTGCTTGCAAAAAAGAATCAGAATTCGACATTGCTTAACTTCCAACAAGTTTTAATAAATTAATTAATTATCAATTAGTTATACCTATTAAACTTCTTGTTCTTTAGTGTAAGATGAATAGTAACATGAATTTATATTCTTTGGTTGGCCTGGATTATATTTTTATTTTAGAGTAAATCTATGCCAGGTGAAATCAAGTGTATACTCAAGGTTGATTTACCACCAAATTAACTTTGGGATATGTTGTTACTGTATTTTTAATTTATTTGAAGAAATGTAGAGATACCATAACATTTATTTAGTTTAAGGTACTATAAAATGTGCTTACACTTTTAACTTCTAAGATTTCCTTTTCATGAGAAAACTGCTGAACTACAAATTCAACAAATTTTTTACTTCATGTTATTTTTTGGTTTAAATTTGTAATCATTACTTAACATACTATCTTAGGATATATAAGTGAAATTAAAACAATAAATATGTAATAATGAGACTCCAATAAATACTAAATAGTTAATAGTTCTCCTTAAAAATGCATATTTAAAATACCTTGAGCATAGTTACACATAGCCTAATAAGGGGTCAGATAAATTTAATAAATAAGAATCTAACAATGAAATTTAGTAGCTCTTTGTGAGCAAGTAAACTGGCATTGAAATCTTTAAAATCCTAATACAGCATTATGGAATAATAGTAACGCATAATAGTCAGTAAATCACTGATCAAATAGAGTGAAACTTGAACAGAGCTTATGTTAGTGAAAAATCTTATTTTGGAGTAGTAAGTATGCCAAAGACAATACCTGTGAGTTGTTTTTTCAGTTTTCTTGATCTGTATGTACCCTGATTGTGCACAATTTTGGTGCATAGATTTCTTTCTTGCAATTTTGCTACAGGCTGTCTACAGTTTTATGTTCTTAAAGGGCTTACCATTTAACTGCTGTTATAAAAAGTGAAATTAATAGCTTTTATAGTCTTTAAACTTTCTGACCAGTGTCTCACTTCTTTTAATACTTTTTTAATGCAGTGAATCCTTGGTGGAGATACTCAGCAAACTTGAATCCAAAGTTATTACAAGTCGCAAGAACATTGTAAATGTTCACAGAGATAATGTTTTGGATGGTGGTTTTAGAGCATTTGGACGAAAAAGCTTTGACATGTGGCATGAGCTTGATGTGAAGTTCTCAGGTGAAGATGGTATTGATGCTGGTGGACCACAGCGTGAATTTATACGCCCTGCTCTCAGGGCCATTAAGGAGCTACCAATATTTAGTGGTCCAGACAATGCAAAAATGCTTGTCCTTGATTATAAGTGTAAGAATCATTTTTTAATGTGGTATATTGTCACAGACCACCATATAAGTCTGATGTGATCCATAAAAAAAAAGTTCAGTGTTGTTATTCATTTTCCATTTTGATTTTAATATAGAAAGACAAATAATTGTCCTAAAGAGCTGTGAAGTATCATTGGTAATTGACAGTAATATGCAGTTTAAAATGTGCAGACATACAAATCTGCTCATGGTATTTAATCGACATATGTCTATATGATATATCTGTTCTGCTGCACATTTTGCGTTTTTAACTCACCTGGCTGTAAGGCTAATTGAGTTTATGGCAGTTGTGTCTATTTAATTTGCATTGTTAGTTTGTTTTTGTATTCTTTTAAAATTATTTCTCTATGTGCTAGACTTAACCTTGTCAAAATCAAGTTTATTTTCTACTTTACATGAATTATTTTTTAAAAATATTTTATTCTGTTAACAATAAATACATAGCTACATTGATCTCTAGATATATGGGTTTAATATCAAGATCATTATGAATATAAGTAAGCATGTTTATTTTGGTCTGGATTTAGGTTTTTAGGAATCTCCTATAATTTACCTGGTGTACCTGATATTGTATAGGTTATTTATTATAAATTTAATAACAGGCTGCTAATTTTGGTTAACAATTTTTGGTGAACATTAAGAACAATCTAGAAGGTTGTTTTACATTACGTAATGTTTTTTATTTATTTAGAAAATATTAATTGTGACCTAAGATCATATAGAAGACGATATAATCTTGTTACTGGAAAAAATATTCATTCATGCTTAAGGTCTAGCAGAATCAACTTGTATTATTGTTGTGTTCAGTGTTCATTTGGGTTGGAATTTATTTCTTAAAATTAGTTAGTTTAGTGATTAATTTCTTTGGAAATACAGAAAGCTCATAAAATAAAATAATATTCTTGTAAGAGAGACATTCGCTGGGATTTATTCTGAATTCAAATCTGGAATTATACCATGTTGGCACATCAGCATTATAGAGGTCATCACAGACACATCAACACTTAAACATTGGACTTCATTTGGATTTAAAGTTAATTGGAACTTTACATTATTAGGACTTGTGTCTGTAATTCAGTGATTATTTAGGGATTTATTTCACAATAACAAATTCTTTTTTTCCATTTTCAGTTTGTATTTCAGGGAAATATTTGTTGAATTTTACAAAGCTTGTTGCTTTTCACTCATTTTGGTTACTTATTGTAAGAGCATATGCTTGTATCATAATGTGAATCAAGGAAATGTTGCAACAAAAAATAATGCACAATGAGTGAGACACATAACAAAAAATAATGCACAATGAGTGAGACACATAACAAAAAATAATGCACAATGAGTGAGACACATAACAAACAATAATGCACAATGAGTGAGACACATAACAGAATATAATGCACAATGAGAGAGACACATAACAAAAAATAATGCACAATGAGTGAGACA
Organism: Unio delphinus; assembly: GCA_029339505.1. Taxonomy (NCBI): domain Eukaryota; kingdom Metazoa; phylum Mollusca; class Bivalvia; order Unionida; family Unionidae; genus Unio; species Unio delphinus. Next base: position 13,965,336 of record JAQISU010000036.1, on the reverse strand, counting down.
CATAACAAAAAATAATGCACAATGAGTGAGACACATTTACATTACTTTATGCTCAAATATAGTTTCTATACAGGACTGTATTTTTTTCTTCAATGTACATTTGACACATTAACCCATGGAAGTTTTTGTCCTTTTCACCTGAAATTTGAGTAAGAAACACATTTTTAAAGCTGTTTTTGAATGCATTTGAATAAATCAACTATCTAGCGATTTTCCACTAGCCAAATGCCTAGTTGTGTTAGAAACATCAGTTTCCATTGGTTATTTTACTTTTTTTTCTTTTCTAAAAGGACCCATGATTTTTGTATGGAGTCCACTCTTTATTCCAGATGCCCACCTTATCCTGGTTTTGCAAAGGTACATCTGTCTGTCTCCCATTGATTTGAGGCCAAAAAGTCTAAATTTCAGACACAAAATCAGATTCCGACCACGGGCAAATTTTAGGTGGAAATAAAAAACAGGTCCCAAAAATGCAATTGTTCCCGCTGTATTTAATAGTGCAACTAAAATGTCCAGATTATTTGGTACCATTGTAGAACTACATCTGTCTATATTTCTATAAAACCACCCACTTTAGTGTATCGTACATGACCTTGAGGCTACAGAGCTCGGCAGTATGCTACTACCTGTCGCCACATAAACACGGCGCCAGGGCTTAACGTGTTAATAAATGAACATGATACATTATTTTAGTGACATTGTTTTATTTACAGTGCCACATACCAGTATACTGACCCAATGAGCTGGACTGCAAACAATAGAAACTGATCTGCAGTCGCATATTGCTCTGACAGATCAGGGTCTGATTTGCTTGTTCAGCTGAGTACTCCAAACTAACTGTATTGATTTAGGTCTTACAGCACAAGATGCAAAAGCATATCTTGGTCTCTGTAGTTAGACCTTACGTTTATATGAGTATATATATATGGGTTATGGTCCAGAACAGTTTCTCATTTTTCTAAATTATGTAATTTCTGCTTTGAAAACAAAATACTTGGCACATATGTACCCAAGATCATATAAAGAATCCTTACATTTAGCCTTTCAAACCTGGAGCAAATGCAGTTGATATAACATCATATATTACCAATCTTTCTAAATGATAATAAAGCATCCAGGTCAATTCTCAAATGCAGATAACCTTAAATGTAACCACTCATCCCAGAATAATTCTAGTATAAAAATCTTTTAATGTCAAAATGATGTTCATCCACACTTAAAAAATTGACATCATTACTATAATTTTTATTTTATTATTTTCCAGGTTTAACTGAATGTACATACTACAAAGCAGGGCAAATGTTGGCCTATTTCATTATACACAGAGGGCCAAGTCCAAACTTTATCAGTTATACCCTTTACATGGCATTAGCTGAGGGTATTGCATCCATTCAGCCAACTCCCAATGAGATTTGTGATTATGAGCTGCGTGGGCAAGTGGAAGTGGTATACATTTTTGTAATAATAATTTGTAGAATTTACAAAGTATCCTTGCACCAAAAAAAAGGATCGAGTACACTTTGAGAGATTATCATTACAGCAGTTTCCAAACCTGAGCTAAATTCCTTGATATCTTTAAATATGGTTATTGCAAAGCTGTAGAATATGAATAATTACTATGCAAGTAAAAGTTCTATGTCACAGCAAACTAATTATTTTTGGAACTATGGAACCAGTCTGTGTGTGGTTATATATTAAGTATTTTATTTCAAATTGCATTTTTCTGAAAGAAAAAGGAACACAGCACATCATTTTAATTGCTACATAGGTTTCCTCTTGGACAGATCATTCATAGAATGTAAGTGTGTTATGCCGATCTTACCAAACATTAGCATTATGGTCAATGGGAACTGAATTAGCTGTATGTGCCAATATGTAAGACACTTTTATGATGCAAATAATAAAATGCAAGTCTTCATTTTTTAGAACATGTTATGCATATAATACAGGACACACCAATTTCAATTAAAGAAAGAAGTGGGGAACAGTGAGAAGATGAAGAATTGCTTCCAGTAATAGGTTTATATACTTCAGATTTGATCTTCTACATGTTCAATTTATTGTCATTATAGCTATTTTGTTGTTATAGCCACCATCACTTAAATTAGTGCACAAATGTGACTTCGGTGGGCTGTGGCTGTGTGTTACAAAATGCATAAATATCACCAGGTTTCAGTATGATGCATCAAATTCGCTATTGTAAATTAGTTAATATTGAGAAAAGAGCAAATGCTAAAATATAAATATTTAAAGGTTAAAAATATATGGAGCTATACTCAATTGATATTAAACGTTATTGCAGATAGCTGCTGCTTCCAATGAAGAGGATTTCAAGGCAGCTGTTTTTAAAGCAGTAGAATTATTCAACCTTGCTGGATGCATGAGTCTAACTTTGCATTTTAATCAAGATGGGCAAACTACATTAGTGAAATCCTTGACAAAATTTGTAGTTTGTGACAGAATACATTCACCATTTGAACAGTAAGTAATTATCATTAATTAATTACCCCCATTGAGATACAATCTCTGCTGTAAACCGTCCTTCAGCAACTATCACTGCTAAGTTACACCTTATTTTATATATCCCAGTATGTTAAGTATCACTTTGTGATTCTGATTTGTCTCAATAAGGCCATGAAATTATTGTGGAATATTCTCTTTACTGATTGGCTGTGATCATGGGAAAACTTTTTGAACCCTGCCTTTAGGATTTTGTTGTTTTCAATGAACATATTTTTTAACTTGACTGAAGGAAGGGAATGGGGAAATGGTTTCATCTGTTTGAATATCGCCAATGTACTCCCACTGGAGTTTGTTATGTCATGATTAAAAATATCATCATATGAAAAATGATGTAAAACCCCAATACAAGAACCAGAACAAGAAGTAAAAATAAGGGTATTGCTCATTCTGGTGTTTGGGACGGGGGTGGATGGGTGGTATATCTGTAACATATTATCTACCCTGTATACATGTGTGGTTTAAATGTTAACTTGCAGAAGTAAATAAACTCACCTCTGTTCACAGAAGAATGTGAACATAAACCAGTCTCCCAACTGACAGAATTTCTTTACCAACCACACCACATTTACGAGGCAAATATGTGATGCAAATCTAACTCTGAAAGAAATTTGTTTACGTCTTCTGTACATTCTACTGTTCCAAATCAAATACTGCAAATATCATGTCACAAATACATTACAATAAATATGGAAATTTCAGCATCAAGCAGTCCTTTCAGATGAATCTCAGAACAATGTAATGTTTAATTGCGAAAGTGACATTTTAGGGAGAACATGGATTCTTACTTGTACAGTGTACCATATCAAACAATGTGACCTATGTATTTGACATTCTGTGTTGAAAATGAATTTGTCATTATAAAATGTTATGTTTATTCAGATGGATACTTGTCCTTTGATTTATAGTTTGTGAACAAGTATAATCTACTTTTACTACTTCAAATAGGATTGGGATTTTTGTTTACATACTAGAAATGAACGGTGCAGATTCTGCCAAAAAGACCAAAATTATTCAGTTTTCTTTTTATCTACATAATTTCAACTTCTTTGAAAACTGTGATAAGGAGAATTTCAAATTGGGTACTGATTTGATATTAAATGAAACTTGCAAGGCTCACAAAAGCTGGACTTATTTAACTCATTTCATGAATTCACTATTAAATCATTACCCATTTGAGACCCTCTTTGTCTGTCTATGACTGGTAGGAGCCTGCATGCTACTATTGTCCATTTTTGACACTTAGTTTAAGTGTTCTGTGTGGGGCATCCATGTTCCATACAAACATATCCTGTATTTTCTTAATTTATGTGTTTTAGATTTGAGAATGGACTTTAGACCATGGGTTTAGTTGATGAAATAAAAAAAACAAGAAGCAGCGGAAAGAGGTTTTCATTTTCACCATAAAGCCTTTTGATGCTTTGCAGTTGGATAAAATGTTTGATGTGAAGTGGTCGACTGAAGGAAGTAACTGGAAACGCAAAGAGGAGAGAATATTAGTGTACTGGAGAGATTTCTTACAAGATTTACAAGGTACAATTGTAAAATATATAGAAAATATTGCAGCTGTAACCAAGTATAACTTTTTGAAAAAGAGCTATCAAAATCTCACATGTCTATATACTTAGAAATCATGATTCGACTGCAGTAAAACAAGGCTTGAAAAAAGCTTTTTTTTAAGCCTGTTGGCTTTTTTAGACCAGATTCTCAGTGCATCAGTACAATTGCTCTTTAATGTTGTTATCTCTGCTGACATAATTCTTTACCAAAGTAGCCCATGAGCTTCGGCAGAAGAGTTCGTTTTATAGGGCAGCATATACTGCAGGCATGTGCAACTTCCTTCAGGGCACATATGGTATGATTTTTAAATGTACCAATATGATGTAAGTGAAACTCCGATAAAACCAGGTCTTGGGCCAGATGTGGCCTGCAGGCTAGAAAATCCCGTTATACCAGTTTTACTAGCCAAGGATCATTGATTAACTTCATCCCACATTACCCATGGTATATTTTGCTGGTTCAACTGGTGTTTTAAACAAGTGCCCATAGCAAGCAGTTTGTAAGTTAACCAGTGAGATAATCCGTTTAGTATTCAGTAAGTTGATTTGCAGTATGTTCCAAGTCATTAACTTGGAATTATAATTTGCTTTCAGTGTTTAAGTTTGAGACACTTATCTATGACGTGTCATTTTCCTTACAACTACTCAATGTAAATTTATGAATCTGTTTAGATAAGTTTCAGTTGCATCCAATCAGACAATGGGGCAGTATATACCGTTTCAGCTTAATATTGCAAATATTGATGTGGGACAAAGTAGTTTGATAAATTATTTGATAGTGGGGATGTTTATATGGTAATAATGTCTGATTTTGTGCTAAATATTCCATCATAGTAATGCAAGATCTTCTGGTGTGAAATGCATCTAAACTTCATGTATTTAATAATTACAGCAGCCTCTTTGACAGTCAATGGTAAAAATATTTTCTGTTTTGTCTTAGAAAGTCAAGGAGAAGTATCTGTGACTCTAAAGGATCTTCTTGCTTTCACAACTGGAGCAGATGAGGTGCCTGCACTAGGATTCAACTTTCCTCTTCAGCTGTCCTTTATACACCCAGAGGACCTACAGGATGTGGCAAAGTGCTGTACTGCAGGGTTTCCATATGCAAACACCTGTACTATAGAGCTGAAGATTCCAGTAGTAAATGACTACAATACATTCCAAAGGAATATGGCGGCTGCTATTTCTATGACAGTTACATTCACAAATCAGTGAATATTAAACCAAAAGTACCTTTAATAAGCAATAAAGGTGCAGAATGTTTGACACAAATTGTGCTTTCAATATAGACTTTTGAATAAAACACTTTCCATAAATAATTACAAATGACAAGTGTACATTTTGTAGCAATCATAGAAATACTGACTTTCATATGTACAAAACATTTGGACAAGTACAAAGATAAATACAGAGCAAGTGTCATCATATTCTAAAGCGTAATAAGCTCCATGAAAATTTTTTGTTTGGATTTATTAACAAAGAATCAGCTGTTCAGGTACTAATTTTTATTTTCTTTCTGGAATTTTTTATATATGGTTGTAGAATGAAAGATTAATGCATTATCTGAAGACTGAGATATTCTCAGAAAGTTGTTAAAACTACTATGAAAGTGAAAGGTACATTTCATATGGGATACCTTAAAAAAAACACGTTTAATCATATATTATTTACAGAAATATTACTACAATAATGCAAATTGGGCACATGTATGCACAAGAAAAGAGTATCCCCCTGTTGTAGTTATCTTTATTTCTCCTTTGGATTCTTTCCTCTATCCTTCCCTCTTTCTGTATCTAAATAAAATTTATAATATTCTCATAAGCAAGACATTGTTTAGTTTACCATTGTATTTACTCTTGCACCTTTTATATTTTGTGATGTTGATTACATAACATGTATAACCATCTTGCTCAGGTTTCCCTAAGTGCTTCTCAGTTTTTATTGTTAATAGGAACAAGACATAGCATTCAGTTTTTCAATGGTAGCACCAATATTGTAAAGTTGCAGTTTTGGTTGTTTTTTGATTTGCTTAGATTTCACAAACCTCTTCATAGATTCTTACACGAATATTTAGGAATCTTAAATCAATTCATTCTATAACATGCATACTTGTTGCAGTTTGCTACATCAAGATCACAGAAATTGTTTGTTATGGCCTTGGTTATTTTTTCATTTGGTTACATTTCCCATGTATATGATGATTATCAGCATATTAACTATTTATCAGTATAAATCTAAGACCAAAATATAGTCTGCAAACTTGAAATGCATCCCTGACATTTTGACCTTAAAGTCATTGTCACAATCACAAAATTTTTAGTTGGTTTCGTTGTTAAATAGTTTTTATTTCTTTATTTTCTTATAGTTCCTAAACCCCGTGATTTTTCTTCATACTTTTGTGAATCATTATGAACTTAAAACCATTTTGAGATAGTCACTATCACTTCTTTGATATTTAGGTCACAATTGTATATAAAATTTGTGTTAAATGTTTTCAGTTGGATTAATCATTATCAATTGAAGACAATTCTGCACCATGCTACCCCAACCTTTTGACCTTCAGGTTAAGGTCATATTTTGCACCCATTGTTGTGTGCTCAAAAGTTATGCCACATTTATCTCATGTTTAGTTCAGTTTGTGAAGGATTATTTATCATATGCATCATACATGGATGGATGTTGATGAATGTAACATATTTAACAGATCAAGTAAGATTTATGCGGCATTGACATCAATTTCGTTTTGCATTTATGTTAGCTTAAGTCATTTTTCATTTTAGAGTTGTGCATTGAGTTGGTATTTGGGTATTTGTGTTCAGTGAACATGTCTGAAGTTTGACTCACTACAAAACTTTATGAATGTATCCATGAAAATGGCACAATGACATGCAAGCTACTTTATTTGTACACTAGCTTTGCTATCTTCTTACAGCTTCATTTGTTCTATTTATTAAAAATATTAAACATCCTTAATACAACCAAGTCATAACAGTAAGTTATGTCATCATCCTATGACTTGTATTTTCATAATTTGACATGAAAGCTATTGTTATATATTAAATAGTACAAATGGCAAATCTTTTTTTTGTGTTTACACCCCCCCCCATCCCATCCCATACATTTTTAGGTAGAAAATAGTATCTAACAGGTCTGACAGTGTCTCTTCCATCATGTTCTTCCATCTCAAATTGATATCAGCCAATTAATTTATGAAGTACTCCATGAATTGAAACCAACTTGGCACTTAAAAACTTAATTTATAAAACATGGTAAAATTATGTTGTGTATATTTATACAAATTTCTTTAGTTGTACTTAGGTTGTTATGTACTACCTGTTACGGCTATTGGATTTAATTTATTTATTTTTTAATTGTTAAACCCAAATTTATTATTTAGGATTTAATATTTATTAATTGGGAAATTGTTCTAGAAAGTTCAGCTTAATCACTTTCTGTAAATAGGCTGACTTAGATTGTAAACAAGTTTTGACCTTGGCTTACAGTGGTCTAGTTCCTGACCTTGCTTTGAACATTGTCAACAGGTCTTCAATTTCATTGGTTAGTTTTAGGGACAACATTCTATTTTTAGTTCTTAGAGGTAAGAAAAATCTAGAGTATGTTATTTTTAGTAAGGTAGTCTCTTTCTGTGACCTTCCATGACCTTCTATCAATTTCTAGAAAAGACAATGATCACTTGTTTGCTTCAGAAAAACAATATATATATAGCTGTATTTTAGAAGCTGACAGTAGTAGAAGTATTGGGCTGTAAGTTATTGGTTGTGTATTTATGTTTGAGTGTTAATATTATTCTGGACTTGTGTGAATTCGTTGGAAAAGAAGAATTATTCTATTTTTCTGGAAAAGGACATATGTTTCATAATTTCAATTGGATGATTAAAAACAAGAACTGTACCACGTGACATTGTCAGCCATTTTGGATTATTACATCGTCAAGATTCGAACCTGGAACTATTAGAACATTTATTTATCAGGACTTGAAATTCCATTAGTGGATTATTTTGTGAATTCTATATTTGTTGGATTTGATTCTCTAAAACCGTAAGTTTATTTATTTTATGAAAATAATTGTATTTAATAAAATCATTGTTAAAGTTATACAAGCTTGTTAGTTTTCACTCTTTCTGTGTTGCTGCTTATTTGAGCCTAAGCACGTAACATAGAATTGGTGGCTATCGTCTCGGGATTGAGATTGAAATAAATTGGAATTTAAATTTGAATTTTCACTAGTTTTTGAAAAAATTTAAATCTTTAGTGAGGCTAACACGCTTGTATCAAAATGACATCTAAGGTAGAAATATTTCTTTCTAATCCTACCCAGGAGCAATTAGATCTTTTCCAAAAAAGACGAGTTGGTTCAACTTGCCAGAAAATACGATCTTTCTGAAGTGAAAGCTTCTTTAACGAAACAAGATATCAAAAAGATTTTGGTCCAGTATTTGGTAGAACAGGATGTTTTTGAACAAAGTGCTTTGGTTCCAGTCAGTAAGTCTACACCAGACTCTGACATTAAACTGAAGGAATTAGAATTAAAATTCTAGATGGAATTAGAGTTAAAGAAGCTGGAGTTTCAGGAAAGGGAGAAAGAGAAACAAATTGAATTACAAAAAGAGCAAATGCGGATTGATAGAGAGAGAGAGGAGAAAGAGAGACAATTACAATCTGAAAAAGAGGAGAAAGAGAGACAATTACAATCTGAAAAAGAGGAGAGAGAGAGACAAGAGAGGGATAAAGAAAGACAATTACAATCTGAATTAGAGTTTAAGAAGCTGGAATTTCATGAAATGAGAAAAAAAGACAATTACAATTTGAAAAAGAGGAGAGAGAGAGACAGGAAAATGAGAAGGAAAAACAATTACAATATGAAATTAGAATGAAAGAAATGGAGCTGGCAAGTGAGAATCACCGTCATACTTCAAATCAAAATTTTGATTTAGCAAGGAATATTAGATTAGTGCCCCCTTTTAAAGAAAAAGAAGTAGACAAATATTTTATTCTTTTTGAAAAAGTTGCAGAAAATTTAAAGTGGCCAAGAGAGAATTGGACTCAGTTACTACAATGTGTACTTACTGGTAAGGCTAGTGAGATTTACACTTCACTGTCTGTTCAGCAAAGTGGTGATTATGACGTAGTTAAAGAATGCATTTTAAGAGGTTATGAGTTAGTTCCTGAAGCTTATAGGCAAAAATTTAGAAATTACAGAAAAGAAGCTGGACAAACTCATGTCGAATTTGCTAGACAAAAAGAGCAGTTGTTTGATAGATGGTGTTTAGCCAAGAAAGTTGAGCAAGATTATCAAAATCTCAAGCAAATTATATTAATTGAAGAGTTCAAAAACTGTGTCCATAATGATGTTAAAACTTATCTTGAGGAGCATCAGATTGAAACCTTGGAAAATGCTGCTCGAGCTGCTGACGAATATTCTTTGACACATAAAGTTCCTTTTATTAACAAGACTTCTACTCAACAATTTAATGGCAGAAAAGTATTTCCGCCTAATTCAAGCCCTTCTAAAACTCAAACTAACACAACTTTCAAAATTCAGACTTCGGAGAAGTTTGATTCTAGATCCTTGTCTCTTCCGACGTGTAACTTTTGCAAGAAAAAAGGACACGTTATTTCTGATGCTACAAATTGAAAAATAGGCAACAGAATCAAGATAGACCAGTTCCAAATGCTCTTATTTACAAGAGGTCAAGGTCAAGGTCACAGTCATGTATTGAAAGCAATACATTTGTTGGGTCTAATAAATCCCAGTCTGATTGTGATATGGAGAATTATGAACCATTCATATCGAACGGTTCTGTATCACTCTTAGGTGATTCGGCCAATCCCACCCCTATTAAAATTTTAAGGGACACAGGAGCCTCTCAGAGTCTTTTATTATCAGGTACTTTGCCTTTATCTGAGAAGTCTTTTTCTAATGAAAGTGTTCTTATTCAGGGGTTGGAGTGCTGCTTTGTTAATGTTCCTCTCCATTGTGTAAATTTGTCATCAGACTTAGTGTCAGGACCTGTGACAATCGGAACAGTCTCGGTTTTACCTGTTGAGGGAATAGATTTATTGCTAGGCAACGACTTAGCTGGAGACAAGGTTGTGGTTAATCCATTTGTAACTGACAAGCCTAATTTGGATCAGAAAGTTGATCCAATTGAAAAAGAAATCCCTGATATATTTCAAGCTTGTACAGTTACTAGAGCTATGGTAAAGAAAGTTCTTGAGAATGAAGTTGAAAAGGGCAGTATTCCCTTCGTTGACAAATGCATGGGTCAGGCTTATGTTATTGAGGGCAGCATTCCCTTATCTTACTCCTGCATGGGTCCGGCTTATCATGTTGAAAAAGCCAATATTCCTTCAACTGACGCTTGTAAAGGTCAGGTTTTTGATGAGGTCACTTTTACTCTTGGTTTGGATTAACAGAAGGTATTGATCATAGTGATCCTCTTTTGACAACTCATTCTCTTTATTCTAATCAGGGTGGTGATTTTGAGAGTAATGTTACAGGAGACAGCATTCCTTCAACTGGCACTTGTATAGGTCAGGTTTTTGATGAGATCACATTTACTCTTGGTTTAGATCAATCAGAAGGTATTGATCATAGTGATCATCTTTTAATAACTCATTCTCTTAATCAGGGTGATAAACGACAGTCACTTGTCGTTGAACAGGAAAAAGATCCTGAGATCTCCTATTTGTTTCAAAGGGTCATAAATGAGACTGAAGTTACTGAAGTTCCTGTCTGTTATTTCATTAAAAATGGAATTCTTATGAGAAAATGGAGACCTCCCGAGGTACCTGCTGGTGATAAATGGTCAGTGAACTATCAAATAGTAGTTCCAAAACCTTACAGACAGGAAATACTTAATCTGGCCCATGAAACTCCTTTGGCTGGTCATTTAGGGATTAATAAAATGTATCACAAGATCTTAACTCACTTCTATTGGCCAGAAATCAAAAGTGATGTTGTCAAATATTGTAGATCTTGTTATGCTTGTCAAATGGTAGGAAAACCCAATCAGAAGATACGTAAGGCTCATCTGCAACCTATTCCTACGTTTGATGAAACTTTCAGTGGAATTATGGTAGATTGTGTGGATTCCTTATCTAAGACCAAGTCAAGTATCAATTAAAGTTAAAAATGAAGCTAAGGTTTGAAAGAAATACAAGGGAGAGAACTTTTGAGTCTGATAATGGAGTTATGTTACTCTTGTTCATTCTTCTTACTTTTCTTCAAATTAGATATTACGGCCCTTACAAAGTTAAGAAGAAAAGGAATTAAGTTATAGTATTAGTGCTCCTGGGATCTAAATTAATTATAGGAGTACCAGTGTATTGAAAGAAATAGCCATTTTAAATATGTAATTAATTTAGTTGTACCAGTCCTACTTAGTGAAAGAATATCATCGGATTATATTGACATTGGAGCGATGAATTGTTGGAATTCAGAAATTATAAAAAATCTAGACCAGAAACTTTCACATTTGCAAGTGCAAGAAACAAATGAACTGAAAGTTATTATTATATGAGCACCTATGTCCAGATATTCTTACAAGGACAAACAAAATTTTCATGACGTTGAAATTGAAAATTTCAAACAGCATTCATGCTGGACGAGTCCACTCAAACAGGAATATTTGAAAAAGGAAATTCAATATTTTCTGTAGAATGATTTTATCAAGCCCAGTAAAAGTGATTGGAGTTCACTATGCATACTTGTTCCTAAACCAGATAAAACTCTCCGTATGTGGACTGATTATAGGAAGGTGAACAGAGTGATAAAAACAGATTCATTCCCATTAACAAGAAGTGACTATTCTATTGATAAAATTAGGAATGCCAAGTACGTCACCAAATTCTGACCTTCTGAAAGGATTTTGGCAGATTCCACTACGGAAAGAGCAAAGGAAAACTCAACATTGTGACTCCAAAAGGACTCTACCAATATAAAGAAAGTCCATTTCAACGTCTCACAAAAATGATTATGTCTGGTCTAGAGATTTGTGACGTCATCATCTACAACGACACCTGGAGAGAACATCTAGCAACAATTAGAAAATTCTTTGACAGACTCACTAATACGTGTCTGACTGTTAATTTATTTAAAAGTGAGATCTGCCTTGCTAGAGTGTTTTTTTTTAGGACATTTAGTGGGACATGCACAAGTTAAAAGGTTGAGGCTATTTCTTGATAATATAATTGTAGACACTCTTTCCATTGTATAATTCATTATATTGTGTAATTTTTAATTTCAGATGTAAATTGGTTTGTGATAAAAAGAAAGTTTTATCATATAAACCTTTCTTTTTATTTTATGGGGGAAGGTGTTACGGCTATTGGATTTAATTTATTTATTTTTTAATTGTTAAACCCAAATTTATTATTTAGGATTTAATATTTATTAATTGGGAAATTGTTCTAGAAAGTTCAGCTTAATCACTTTCTGTAAATAGGCTGACTTAGATTGTAAACAAGTTTTGACCTTGGCTTACAGTGGTCTAGTTCCCGACCATGCTTTGAACATTGTCAACAGGTCTTCAATTTCATTGGTTAGTTTTAGGGACAACATTCTATTTTTAGTTCTAAGAGGTAAGAAAAATCTAGAGTATGTTATTTTTAGTAAGGTAGTCTCTTTCTGTGACCTTCCATGACCTTCTATCAATTTCTAGAAAAGAGCATGATCACTTGTTTACTTCAGAAAAACAATATATATAGCTGTATTTTAGAAGCTGACAGTAGTAGAAGTATTGGGCTGTAAGTTATTGGTTGTGTATTTATGTTTGAGTGTTAATATTATTCTGGACTTGTGTGAATTCGTTGGAAAAGAAGAATTATTCTATTTATCTGGAAAAGGACATATGTTTCATAATTTCAATTGGATGATTAAAAACAAGAACTGTACCACGTGACATTGTCAGCCATTTTGGATTATTACATCGTCAAGATTCGAACCTGGAACTATTAGAACATTTATTTATCAGGACTTGAAATTCCATTAGTGGATTATTTTGTGAATTCTATATTTGTTGGATTTGATTCTCTAAAACCGTAAGTTTATTTATTTTATGAAAATAATTGTATTTAATAAAATCATTGTTAAAGTTATACAAGCTTGTTAGTTTTCACTCTTTCTGTGTTGCTGCTTATTCGAGCCTAAGCACGTAACATAGAATTAGTGGCTATCGTCTCGGGATTGAGATTGAAATAAATTGGAATTTAAATTTGAATTTCCCCTAGTTTTTGAAAAAATTTAAATCTTTAGTGAGGCTAATTACCATCATCAGACAAAGGATCACACAAGGTCTGCAGGTGGTTTAATGCATCTGGAGTTAGAAGTACATTAATGAATGGCACCTGGACATTATTTTCAGTTTCAATTTCTCCAATTGGTCCATTATGGTCTACACCAAAAGTTTACCTGTTAATAGCATCATGACCTATATTGTCCAAGTACAGGAGAACACCTTGCATCCAAAGGGCAAGAGGAGATTGATGGCCCATTGAACTTAGTCCATGATAGTTCCATTGATTATAGAACTCATCTAAAGAGCGTTGAATTCGGGGAAGGAAAACAAAATGGAGGACAAAAAGATCTACTTCATCCAAGCTTGAAAGAAGTCCCAAACATGAAGAGTCTTCTGTAGTATCTAGACAATACTCTATTTGTCTCTGCCTAAAGTCGCTCAATGCGCTGATTGTGAACACTAAGTCCTGTTATGAAACTTCTTCTGCCAACACCTTTCATGTTAATGACAAAATGAGCTACATCAATATTTTCTACTCCCTTTTCTGCTCGAACCCGTGATGGCATGCCAAATGCCCTTACACCCTCTTGAAAATAGCTAAGTACAGTTTGAGCTAAATTATTTGCTGAACACTTTAGGTAAATAATGCATTTGCTTGCTCCATCAATGCAGACGTGAATTACAAAGAAATAAGCTTGTGGTTGGATTCCATGTGCCTGAAGTAAAAAGACGAAACTTAAATGTCAAATTATCAATTGGACAGGCTTACAGGCTAGTATTGGCACTGTATAACAAAACAGTGAAAGAAATTAGGAATGTATTGCAGATATTTTCCACCTGAATAAAGGAAGTAGCCAAATTAGATTCTTTTTTTTTTTTTTTTTTTAATTATTATTTATTATTGAACACAAGGTATCAGGATTTTACATATTCCCCTACATCACCACCAAATTAGATTCACTTCCATGCTAAAGGGTCAAAACAAAAGTATGTTAAAGTTTAACATTAACTATAATTTGACTGCAACTTTAATATTAAAATTCATAGTAATAGTCCGACAATAAAAGAATTAAGGACTGGTTAAAATATTTGAAGCCTGAAACATTTAACTGATTTTCTGAAATAGACTATAAGTGATTATAGTTTTTATTTTTTTCTCTTTAATTGTGCAACTTGTTGGAACAAATTTTCCAGAAAAGTAAGATATGTGAGTAAGTTTCATTAAAAATAGCCATCATTTGTTTAGTACAGCCCATGCACCAATAGCCATCATTTGTTTAGTACAGCCCATGCACCAATAGCCATCATTTGTTTAGTACAGCCCATGCACCAATAGCCATCATTTGTTTAGTACAGCCCATGCACCAATAGCCATCATTTGTTTAGTACAGCCCATGCACCAACACCATGTTTGATGACAATTTTTGACTTCATGGAATATAAGTGAGATAACCATTATAACAAAATATGAAAATGACACTGAATAAAAACAGATCGAAAATATCTGCAACTGATTGACATAAGGCCTATTGCTTAATCCAAGTCACAAAGAATATCATAATTTCAGCTGAGCCAGTATGTGTTTGTCACTTTGTAATAACTTACTGTACACCCAGAATAAGAAAGTTTTTATTACTCCTTGAAAATAACATGTAATTCAAGGTGTTATAGATTGAACACATAATCTATGCATATTTTGTCATGAAAGAGCATTCTTAAAATTATTTAACCTTTTTTATTGGTTCCCCGTGAACATTTAAAATGTAAGAGACGTTAAATTGGACCAATGCAAGTCTGAAAATTGCACTTTCATCTTTCAAAATTGTAGAATCATCAGAGTCCAAGCCACATTCATGATCTTACAGCTAATGTCCAGGTCACAGCCTTGTTTTGTAGTTTCCATCACTTTGTATTGTATATTCATTAACTTTGGAGCCATTTGATATTAAGAGATGACACCTGGCTCACTTGTATATTGACACTAGAGTGCATAGTTTACCACACTTTTGGTCATATTGGTCAAGGTTAAATATCCAACTTTATGTACACATGCTTTTTGTGTCTTTAAAATGTTATGCTACAACAAAATTCTAACAAGGATTGGTACATGTTTCGTATCATTTTAAAGAACATACCAAAGTTGATTAGGTACAGTGATATTGTAATTTCTCCGACGTATTGCTCTCCTCTGTCTCACTTGCTCGTCCAACAGGGTCAATAATTTGTAATCTCTCTCTAACATGCCATCTCTGAACATGAATACCATGTCCTATAGGTAAAATATTAAAAAATAGATATATTTTACTATTTCATTATTTGTGTGCTTTGTTGAATAAAATGAAAATCTATTGTTATCCTGCCAATATGTTCAGGCATGTATGCACGTTTGCATTACTAACTTATGTCACAGGTCCTTTTAGCTACCCCCCCCCCCAAGTGTGCTTCCGGTTGGCTAAATATACTGTTGCTGACCATAGAAATTTTTCCCCTCAGGGTTATTTTTTTAAATAAAAAATCCAGAAATTGAGCCAGTTTTGCCCAGGATTTTAAGTGCTTAATACATTATAAATTCTAATCATTATAATATATATTGTTAAGAAAAATACATACGTATCCCAATTTTGAAACTGGTACAATAGGAAACACTAATTTCTTTTTGCCTTGCACTGAAACAGACTTGAAATTGTGGGATATAATTGGTGGTGTCTAAGTCTATTCAAAGTGGTGTGAGAGTTTCATGCAATGTTGTGGGGATATACTTATGCAGTGGGTGTGTTTTAACATAAAACTTAAGGAATTTTCCTTAATTGGATAATACATATCTGAGAATTGGACCGTGTTAACTGACTTACAGGCGAACATATTTCAGATGGATTTTAAAATGACAACCTTATATCATCCATGGGAGGAAATTATAGTGGGTGTGGCTTGATAGTAAAAAAAATAGAATGCATGTCTTTGTGTTGTATGAATATAATATAGTCCAAACACTTATCTCCTACCAGGAATTGTTTTTAAACTTGCTATCAACATTTGTTTAATACACTGCACTCAACAAAACTGGTGAGATATTGAATCATGGGTTCCAAGCAGTTGTCAGTCAGTCACACTTTTTTCTGACTTAAAAACAAGTAGAGATGCTTCTCGGAAAATTAGTAAACTTATTTATTGCAGATGTGCCTGTTGCTATCCACATGTCAAAAGTTGCAATATTTAAAATTTTGTTTGCTTTTGTTAAAAATGTTGTAAAATTTATTTGGCTACTTATTTTCATATTCCACAATTATCCACACTTTGTATCTTGGGCAAAACTTGGAAATCATTCAAATTATATCTATATAAATTTATAGATATACTAGAATAAATTTTCGCTAGTCAAGGTTCCAATATGTTAACCTATCTACACCATGGCAGATCAATGTGATATTTTACTGCTTTTTGTACTAACACCATCTAAGGGATTTCACGAGCTGCCTTTGTAAGTATGTAATGCCAACTATCCCACAGTGTGTAACAATGGTGCATTGTACATCGGCCAAAAGTGGAGGATGTTGACATCAAAAGGATGCTTTGTAAATTTACATAGAAAGTTTATATACCACAGAGAAGCCATTACTGGTGTATGTGAGAGAAAGGATGTATTTGTAAAAACACAGACCGGCAATAGAATATTTTTATTGTTTTTAATTATTCCATTCCATTTGTATTCTCCCCTAGTCTCAATCATTTAGGAACAGTGTTCAAATTTGAACAACCTCATTTTGATTGGATTCACTGGCCACCAGATCCAATGAAATTCACAGTACCAAAGCAATGAAATATATGATTGAATTAGCAAGGTGTAGATAGACTGACCTATCAGAACCTTGGCTAGTGAAAATCATTTGAAGAGTTATACATACTGGTAAAAAGATTACTGGCATAGATGTACACAAACTCATTCATTTTTTGTTTTCATCCACTTCTATTTCATTCAGGTCCATTTCTAATGTACAACTCTTAAATCCAAGATATGTTTATGAATTGTTTTTCTCTACATATATTTGACTAGTGATGTAGATGTGCATTGTGATATTCAAGATCCTTCAGTTTCAGTATTTTTAAAGTTTTTGTTCTTTTTTCATTCTTCATACTTGTTACTATGGTAAAGCTCCAAAACTATTAAAGATATGTCTGTCCAATTTGGAAAACATATCTGATGCTTTTTGCTGTTAATATTTCCTCATTTTGTTCATCCATCAATCCAAATAAAACTTCCAAAACCATTATAGATATATTCATGAAACTTGGTACACAATTTAGACAAGTGCAATAAATTAGCTATCTTACTGTTCACAAATCTTTATTATTAATATTGTTCTGGGTTCATCCATCAATTTATTATCAAGATTTTTAGTTTTTTGACCAAACTCCAAACTCATCTGAGTCATTTATTTCTTTGAAATCTGGTATATTAATTAGATTATTTTTGTATATCTGATTTTTGCTATTAACAGTTCTCTCATGTTTCACCATTTTTTTTAAATCTCATCCATTTTTTCATCTATCAGTCACAATTCTGTTTCATAGCAGTACTTTAACATTGTTAAAGACATCAGTTTTAGAATTCAGTAATATGTTACCCTAAAGGTATATCTAGCCTGTAACTAACATGCTTTCTGTTTGCATTATTTTAATTTTTGTCTACTGGTTTGTCCAATTGGCAACTTGATTTCTTGAACATTTATTCATGTTTTTTATCTTTTACACAAACAAAAACTAATATTTCTGTTGCTCATCTGTGTCACCAGAATCTAATATACAAAGAATAAATAATTTGACACTAATAAGCATGTGTGGGAAAGTTATAGGTATTATGTGGGTATTTATACAAATTTGATACTAAAAAGCATGTGTGGGAAAGTTATAGGAATTATGTGGGTATTTATACAAATTTGATACTAATAAGCATCTATGGGAAAGTTATAGGTATTGTGTGGGTATTTATACAAATTTAATACTAATAAGCATCTGTGGGAAAGTTATAGGTATTATGTTGGTATTTATACAAATTTGACACTAATAAGCATGTGTGGGAAAGTTATAGGAATTATGTGGGTATATATACAAATTTGACACTAATAAGCATGTGTGGGAAAGTTGTAGGAATTATGTGGGTATTTATACAAATTCGACACTAATAAGCATGTGTGGGAAAGTTATAGGAATTATGTGGGTATTTATACAAATTTGATACTAATAAGCATCTGTGGGAAAGTTATAGGTATTATGTTGGTATTTATACAAATTTGATACTAATAAGCATGTGTGGGAAAGTTATAGGTATTATGTTGGTATTTATACAAATTTGACACTAATAAGCATGTGTGGGAAAGTTATAAGTATTATGTGGGTATTTATACAAATTTGACACTAATAAGCATGTGTGGGAAAGTTATAGGTATTATGTAGGTATTTATATAAATTTGATACTAATAAGCATCTGTGGGAAATTTATAGATATGATGTGGGTATTTATACAAATTTGGTACTAATATGCATCTGTGGGAAAGTTATAGGTATTATGTTGGTATTTATACAAATTTGACACTAATAAGCATGTGTGGGAAAGTTATAGGTATTATGTTGGTATTTATACAAATTTGACACTAATAAGCATGTGTGGGAAAGTTATAGGTATTATGTAGGTATTTATACAAATTTGATACTAATAAGCATGTGTGGGAAAGCTATAGTTATTATGTGGGTATTTATACAAATTTGACACTAATAAGCATGTGTGGGAAAGTTATAGGTATTATGTGGGTATTTATACAAATCTGACACTAATAAGCATATGTGGGAAAGTTGTAGGTATGATGTGGGTATTTATACAAATTTGACACTAATAAGCATGTGTGGGAAAGTTATAGGTATTATGTGGGTATTTATACAAATTTGACACTAATAAACATGTGTGGGAAAGTTATAGGTATTATGTTGGTATTTATACAAATTTGACACTAATAAGCATGTGTGGGAAAGTTATATGTATTATGTGGGTATTTATACAAATTTGACACTAATAAGCATGTGTGGGAAAGTTATAGGAATTATGTGGGTATTTATACAAATTTGATGCCTATAACTTTCCTGATTATTTTGTTAATACTATCTTCAAAGTGAGCACCTTGACAAAATCTTCTCTCTCTCCTTGGATATTTATTAGAGCTGAGGATACAGAAAATATCATATTACTGTTCAATTGTTCACTTAATTCACTTGAAACCACCAATTAATTATTACGGTTATTTGCTTGGCAAAGATGTATGGATAATCTGTAAGGTATATCATATCGTATAGCATTATGGACTGCATTTCCTGTGATAATACACTACAGACATGATATGAACACATTAAATGTGCAGTAAATAACATTTGTTTGTTAATGAATATATTATTGTTTGTACAAATATTTCCATCTCCATAGCCGTCCCCCCCCCCCCCGGAAAGTTTTGTATAGAATGCTAACACTGCTATAACTAATTATATGTGGACTACTGCTACTGCATGTCCTCCAGTTGCCATGTATACTGCAAGTATAGGTAGCTTCAACAGTAATAGCAAAGTTTTTATCATTTTTGATGGCTACTGAATTATCTTCTAATGTCTTTTGTGCAAAAAGGTTGTAAAGTGCCATGAGAGTGGGATTTTTACGCCTTGACTTTTGATGCCCTTTTAACGGAAGGCCAGGTCTCGTCTAGGCAGAATTTAGAGTATATGCAAGCAGGACATGAATCCTGAACACTATGTCAACAAAATTTCTCACAAACTTTACACTTGCCTCTTAAACTGCCTTGCACATATGTTTCTCCTGACTCAGGTGTGAGGCTCAAAATATTGTGGATCATTCTGTCCAAATTATCATTTGAAATGTCACTGTATCTGTCTCGTGGTAGATCAATTCTTAATTTGTGTCTTCGGAGGGTCCTTTCACTCACACTGAGAAGAGCAGCAATGGCTCTCCAGCTCATTCCAGTTTCCCGCAGCTGACATATCTGATCACATGGAATTACATATCTGTAAAATGAAATGAAAATGATGTCAAACCTGTCTGGCAATGCACAGCAATGGTGAGACTATTTGCTTCAATCAATCAATCAATCAATCAATTAATCGAGAGAGAGAGAGAGAGAGAAAGAGAAAGAGCGAGAGAGCAGGCTTTCTTACACATAATAACTTGTTATTTAGTGATAATAACCTATAATGAATCCATCAGCCTTGAGTCCATATTTCCATGGCAGAAAACTAGGAAAACAAGAGAATTACATGCATCACACTCCACGTCAACTCTCTTTTTTACATGTATGAAAATTATACTGCAAAAAACTAACAATAAACATATACCATAAACAAAGAATATTTCTCTTATTCTCTGAGTCATTTTCATCAAAAGTTTCTAAAAGTTTATCAACAAACAAAACTTCAATGTCAAAAAACTTTACAATTTTTCAATTTTGAGTAAGGGCTCATCATGCTTATTAGAAAACATGGGTTTATCTTCAGAGAAATAGGATACCTTGGTCTCCCACCAGTTCTTTCAGTGATTGGGTAGTATCGTTGTGGTAGTATATGGTTCTGAACAAGACACTCGCGTAGTGTTTCCAAGACTTTCTGGATACCCACCAACACATCCATGAAGTCTACTTGCAAGTAAGGCATCAACTTTAAAACAAAATAAAACAAAATAATGATATTGATTAGTCATAAGGGTTAACCTAACAAAAAAATCTATGTAAGCACAGATAAAGGTCATCCTATATCATAACAAGTTAAGGGCTATGCACACTGTAAATATTTGCAGTAATGTTCCTCATGTTCACTCTAACTCAAGCACTCATACAAGGATATTATGCTCAATCACATTCTCAGACTAAATTAAGAAATATTTATATTTTTGAATATCTATTGTTTACCCCCAGCATTTTGCTTCTGAGCTTAGAAAGTTAAAGATCCAATAATCAATGATATATAGAAGAAAAGGAGCAAATCTCTCTTTCCCCATCCCCCAAAAGAAAATAATAGAAAAGTTCAGCAAAATGAACTTATGTCAGGAAATAACACAGTCTATTACAGACCACAACACAGTCTATTACAGACCAATCATTCAATAGCAATTTATTGGGGGATCCAGTAAGACCCATTTTTTTTTCTTTCTAAAGAAATGTGCAGACATCAAATAGTTTTTACAAAAAGTATCTTGGCTTGATCGAAGAAAAAAGAAATATACATATATATTCCTGGTTCACAAAAACTCCCAAATCCCCCAACATCTGTCTTGGTCCCTTATATCCCCCTTACTCAAGCAGTTCTGTGAAAAATGCATACTATCTATTGCTTTTTGAGCTGAAGATCTAATGTTTCAGATGTTCATGGGTTAATAAAGCACATTTAACAAGACCTCTACTCTCAATTTCTCTATCCAACTGGAAAATGAATGATTCCACTCTACACGAAATAACAGAAGACTTCAGCAAGCATAACATGTATCATGAAAGCAGTTTATAATACAGGAAAAATATTAGGACTGATAGCAGAGATAACAGTGGAGTAGATGATGTGGTTCCCCACTAGTCACACAATGTAAGATGTGGAATCGGATATTCCTGACAGAGATGGTCTCACAGGTTGTTTTTTTTTACTGCATGATTACATTCCTTACCTTGTATGATGAACTGGAACATGTGTGTGAATATATATATATATATATATATATATATATATATATATATATATATATATATATATATATATATATATATATATATATATAATTGCAAACATACATGCATAAATAGTATTATCATGGGATGGACCTTTCAGGTAAGACGAAGGGTGCTGACTATGTTGACCTTAGTTTGAATCTCTTTTTCGGTTGGATGGGGTAAAGAATAATTGTGTTTACAAACCCAGAAATTGATTTGTTCATCAGGTTTAGCCCAGTATATTCCAATGCTGTATTATTGTGGGCTCTATTATTGCAGTAAATGGGAATTTCTGATTAATTTTGGACATGCCATCTAGTGATTGTTTACACATGTAAAGCTGTAGCAAATAAGGATCCAAATATATATATGGTAGCCAATTAGACAAAAATGTATAAAATGTTGCTTATGATCATACTTATTGTATTTATACAGGTATACAATAACTGTTAAACCTTCTTGAAATCACTCATATTTCAATAATGATAATAATAATACTAATTTTGTATTTCTTTGCCCACATTCTATTTAAAAATCATATGTTAACTATCTGTTATTTTAATTAAAACAACAACAGGAAACACATTTTTGGTCTCAGATTTACCGATGAAGGCCGTATCAGTGTTGTTCATATCCATCTTGTCAATTTTAAATAAATTAACACATACTGCACAAAATTCAAATAATAATAATAATAATAATAATAATAATAATAACCTGAGTATTGCTCTCGTGCATTATTCCAACGATGGTTGCGATCAACTTTGCATGGTCCTCAAACCTCCGTTCCAAGAACTCGAGGATATTAAGATCATCCTCAGCACAATTTTGTATCACTTGTAGATCATTATATATACTTAAAATGTAGTCCTGTAGCTCACTAGTTAAAGTTTCTTGAATAAAGAGCAGTAAAATCACTAATAAAAATATATATTGCATGGTATTTTCGCTCGTCGAAATCGGGAATCTTCCTTATTTAAAAATAGCGCGGTTGTTATAGGCAGAGCGACCTCTAGTGAACACGTTCTTGGTAATTCTCGAACCACGAATGAAAAGTTTCAAGCTGTAAATGCATAGACTGAATACACAAACGATATATCTTAACACTCTTTATGAAATGGATCTTTCGTCGCAAACAGCTGCATACAACGTGTGAATTAAGGATTCTCGACATATGATATTCACATTTCAACCACCGCTATGTAATTCAAAATATACATTGTAAAACGTCGACATAGGAAATATAACTTTAAACCACCACTGTATAATTCAACATATATAATATAAAATCTTAACCTAAAAAATAGAACTTTAAGGACATGCAATTTGATCCAACACGCACTATTGGTTTTCTCAACCTAGAAAATGGAACTTTAGGGACATGCAATTTTATTCAACACGTGAAACTGGATTTCTCGACATACGACATCGAAATTTCAACGGCAACGTTCTGATTGGACCAGACCGCTATGTAATTCAACAGGTACAATCTAAAAACTCAATATATGAAATGGAACTTTCAACTACTGCCGTGTATTTCAAACACCACAATTTGAAATCTCAACATAGAAAATATAACTTTCAATCAGTCCCGGATTACCCATTAGGCAGAGTAGGCAACTGCCTATGGGCCCCGCGACTTTTATAGGCCCCATTAGGGGCCCCCAGGGCCCCTATGAGACCGTGACCATGGGTCTGGGGCCCCAAAAGTTTGACTGCCTATGGGCCTCCACGGTGCTAATCCGGCGCTGCTTTCAATCACTACTATTATTTCAACAGATACAATCTAAAATCTCGGCCTACAAAATGGAACTTTAAGGACAAAGATAAAATCTCGACCTACAAAATGGAACTTTAAGGACAAAGATAAAATCTCGACCTACAAAATGGAACTTTAAAGACAACGATTTTTGATTCAACACGTGAAATTGGATTTCTCGACATACGACATCGAAATTTCAACGGTAAAGTTCTGATTGGACCAGCTTTTGTCCGCTACGGCGCCTCATAAATAACCTTCTAAACATCACTTGCATGGAATAAGACAATATGAAATAAATGTTCATGCGTATTGTGATGGAAGGTTATTTGCAGTCGAACCCTAAATATGGATGGTCATTGGCAACCAAGCCATTAATAATAATGGTCATTTGCAGTCGAACTCCTAAATAAAGATGGTCATTTGCAATGAATCCCTAAATAAGGATGGTCATTGACAACCGAACCCTAAATAAGGATAGTCATATGCAACCAAACCCTAAATAAAGATGCTAATTTGCAACCGAACCCCTAAATAAGGATGGTCATCTGCAACCGATTTCGAAATAAGGGTGGTCATTTGCAACCAAACCCTAAATATGTATGGTGATTTGCATCCAAGCCCTAAATAAGAATGGTCATTTGCAACGATTTCTAAATAAGGGTTATCATTTGCAATATGCAACAAAACTCTATATGAAGATGGTCATTTGCAACCGAATCCTAAATAAGGATGGTCATTTGCAAACGATCCCCAATTAAGGATGGTCATCTTGCATTCGAACCCTAAATAAGGATGGTCATTTGCAACTGATTTCTAAATAAGGATGGTCATTGGCAACAAACCCCTAAATAAGGAAGGTGATTTGAAACCAAACCCTAAATAATGATGGTCGTTTGTACTAGAACCCCTAAATAAAGATGGTCATTTGCAACCGATCCCTAAATAAGGATGGTCATTTTCAACCTTTTACCATCATGACCACGAATGAAACATCGTCAACTATTTTTGATCTAGTATCAAATTCCATAAATATTTCGATATTGAAATGCATGGATTTACATCAATTGCTGGACGTAGCTCATTATCCTTCCCTTTCTTTTCTCAAAAATGCTCCCAAATGCAAAATTCTCTAGCCGTTGACCTACGTGGCCTGTCATTGGCATAAAGCAAAACTAGCTTTGGCCGTTAAGTTGGCGAAGTGCATTGATTGTTAACTCTGTAACGCTTCGGAATGACTTTAATGACACGATATAGTGTCCAAATATCAATTCCCCTGATGGCATCAACGTCAGTATCGAACAAGACAACTTAATGATCATCGAATCTCTTAGATAACTGTCGAAATTCAAATCCCAAACTGGCATTCAATGGGTAAATTAAATCATTGAATTGCGTATCATTCAACATTTAGAATTCATTGTTTCTTGTTGGCCTCAGTTTTAGCAGTTTGGGGAGCTGTTTCTATTGTTACAGATAAAACAGTCCTCGATGCATTTTTTTGGGTTTTTTTGTAGTAACGTCGAATTTCAAGAAAACTGTTCAAGTAGGGGTACCAGCGTTTGCCAGATATTGTCCACTCTTTCCGGATTATATAGGCACTTAAAGATGCAGAACTGTTACTCCCATTCATCCCTAGAAAGACAATATATTTTCCACACTATCCTTTCATTTTGATTACAACAAAACAAAACATGAGGACCTGTCTTCCATAGCTGTTCGATAGCTTCCGGTTTGATTGCGTATTATGCTAAGTTTCATTTACCAAGCAAATTTCTCAGAGTTCTGTTACCATTAGTTTTTAAAAGATCCCACGTTTTTTTTTTGTTTTTTTTATATTGCATTTAAGCAAATGTATGCGACTTCAAATGTTACTCCTACTCATCTTATTTTCAGTGAGTATCAATTTTGTAGGTATTACTATGTTAAATACTGATTGTAGCATGCACTATGTTAAGGTATTTTTAGGTTAAACACGGACAGAAGTATGGGTTTTGTTAAGGTATTGGTATGTTTAATACTGATAGAAGTATGCATTATGTTAAGGTATTTATGTTGAACACGGACGGAAATATGGATTATTTGAAGGTGTTTCCATGTTAAACAGGAATGGAAGTGTGGGCTTTGTTACATTATTCATATGCTATATACTGAAAGAAGCCCATCAATAGATAAGGTGTGGAAAAACAACTGTGCTGTACAAAATTCCGATCAACTGACAGAACAAGAGAAGTCGAACCCATTTTTAGAATTATTTTTCTTTATACTTAAATAAAGACTGTTTCAATATGGCTTGACCCGTATAAAGCATTGTTAATAAGAAAATCGATAGGTTTGGAATATATAACAGTTTCAATTATTCTGCCATTTACGTCTAAGTACAATTCGCTACTTTTTGCTGCTTCTTGTGCTTAGAACATTGGCAATTATTACGTTTTCTTTAACTTCATTTTTTTTTGTTTTGATGCATCCAGTTCATCATCATCATCATCATCATCATCATCATCATCATCATCATCATCATCTTGACCTAGTGTGGACGTCGAGGCTCTGTGCTGCTGACCAGTTCCCTCCACTTGTCTCGATCAAGTGCCAATGCTTGTGTCTCCGCAAAACGTTTCATGATCCATTTTGTGATGTTGTCAGTCCAGTTTGTTTCTCTGTCTACCTCTCCGTCTGCCAGTTTGTAAATCGTCATTTAATTTTTTCTGCAATGCTCATAACATTATCACTGGCAAATTGTGTTCTATGATAGCATACATGGATACCGAATAATGTTTCAAGCATCTTGGTAACCATTTCTTTAGTTGAAGGTGAGTACCGCTCCATCTGATAGCTTGTAATGTTATGGTTTGTTCAGTTGAAGGCGTTTACCGCTCCATCTGACAGCATGTAATGTTATTGTTGTGTATCGAAGAAGTTAATGTTTAGAAAACGATTGGAACTGGTAGATAAAACTATAGACTGATATAAACCCTTGCACAGCCTTGTAATTATCCCATATGCTTAGTAAATGGACTTCCATGAGTAGCCATGAGTTTCTGGCATTCTTGAAATAATACCATTAGTACGCTCAATTTGTCTAAACTCTCGTGTTTTTACTCGGAAATATAAATGAATACTAAACGCTAATTTGAGTAATCTCTGAAATATAACGACAGTAAACAGTTTAAAAATTATAAAAACTTATCTGATCCCACGAGGATCATGGACACTTCATCTATCGTACGGACAGCATTATATTACATAGCACGGCTGACAAGTGGCTCTCTGGTCTGGTACCTGTTGAACCATCTATGATGACCATCGAGCTACATTTCCGGTAATTGAACATGTTTTAATGCTTGATCAGCCTACAAGAGAGACGTTTGGTTCTATAACAAAGCTGATTTTAAAAATTAAATGCGATTAACTTAAAAGTATGCTGGGAAAGTTCATTCTAAAGTTGTTATGTTATTTATAAAGCCACAATGAGATTTACCTCCTTGTCTACAGGTTTTGCTAAATAATGTGGCTTTAGCGCTATCCGTTACGGATCACTGACTTCTCATATCTGTATGCGTGAGTTCGAGTCTCAGATTCGGCCAAGGTGGGTATATGAGAAAGCTTGCCAGTAGCTTCTCGTGGGTCGCTGGTTCTTTACGAGGTTTTCCCCGGCTTCTTCCTCCACGATTAATACTAGCCGCCATGTATAGCCTATCGTGTGCTAAAAAATGGCATTAATCCCCCCCAACAACAACAACAACAAATAATGTGTTTCCCCAAATACTAACCATTCGTTCGAACAATAAATATTGGTAATACAGAAAATTGTGTGTAATCACAAGATAGCGAGATCGTATAGAGAGGAAAGCAACATAGAATATTGATCCATATGGCTAACAATTTTAAAGCTTAGAAATAATAGAGGAAGGAAAAAGATTATTATTTCAAATATTACAATTTTTAAAATTTAGATAAAAAAACTAAATCTTTGCAAAAACAAATTTTATTCAAAATATTACATTGAAAAGATGGGACGCAATCTCGAGGATTAATTGTGTCTAATAAAACATTTAATTGAACAAAAAATAAATATATCATAACTACGAAAAATTTACAACAGACGATGTAAATTGATTAACGGACTGTGCATACTTGAATAAAAGCAAAATCTTTTTTTAAAAAAAATGTTTTCTATACAATATCCTAATTGGATAATACGAATGCTGAACTACCCCGACTCTATTACAAGACACATGAAAGATTATCATAAATAACGATTATACAGCAAGATATTTTAAATGTAATAAAACCTATGCCCATTTAAAAGGTTAGTGGACTAGATAAGACAAATCATCGAATGTTAAAAGGTGCCTCACGAACGATTCACAAAAACTCTGTGCATCTTATTTAACATACAATTAATAGCACATATGTTTCCAAATATTAAGAGTTCGTGTTTTTAACAAAGGAATCTCAACGACCTGTCAAACAACGGACTTAGTTATTTGTTAAGCTGAGAATATAAAGTAATGGACAGTGGAACTTTTAAATTCATTTACAGTCTATCTATCTATCTATCTATCTATCTATCTATCTATCTATCTATCTATCTATCTATCTATCTATCTATCTATCTGTCTGTATATATAGATATATGATTTTGGTATTAATCTGAACAGCATTACCAGACTTTTCGCGAATCAGTAGCTTACTCATTATCTAATACCAATGACACCGAATGCATTCTAATCTTAAACCTATAGGCCAATGCTCCAAACATTGGCTGGCAATTGTTCACACTTCAAAGCCTGAAGTTTGGCTTGTCTTGAGCAGACTAAAATGATTTCCCGATCTTGATTTTCAAAATAATCGTTTGCATTTTGCTGAGCGCATAAACATCCTGGTCTGACGTTCACTAATTATGATAGCATTTTTAAAAAAAAATATATTCATAATATAAGTTAACATGCATGTAGAATCCTAAACGTTTTGAGGTTTATTATATACAAATCATGGTATGAAGATATACGAATTTGTCTCTCTGATGAAAGCACTCTCCTAGATTATGCTTTATATTATATGGGGTAAATTCGCTGCCACTGACTTAACTAAAGACGAACGTCTGCATCTTGTAGCTCTTCTACTAACAATATTTACAGAGAAATCGGTTGTATCCCATTAACTGAAATACGAATACTCTATTTCATAGAATCTGTATCTTTCTCAAAATTGTATTTGGATCTTCTCCATCGTACCTCTAAGATTTTGCACCACCGATATCTAGACGAGTAACACAACATAATTTGAGAAACTAAAATAATTTTCAATAAGTACAAGCAAGAAAATTCTAATATATTTTGCAGAGTGAAATTTAGGAAAGCTAGACTGGATTCAGTAAAACCTGAAACATTATTAAATATTTAAATGTACAATGTTTCCCAAAACAAAATCGTGTTCCACTACATTATTATACATTATTATACTGGTAAGAAAATATCATCCTGGGATACGACACAACTACAGGTGTCATAATTAATGATTTATTTTCAAAGTCTCTTCCTCATTGTACACATTGGACACCTGATACGATGTCTCTGAGACTGCCTGCCATTGTATTTGTATTTGTAAACAGCGTACACTACCATGATAGAGACTCCTGCATTGTTTAACCCAATGAGTCATCCCTTTCGTTATCAATCAATGGCTGTTTGGATCAGTTGAGCTGTAAAAATCCCTAAACATTAGCCATCCCTTTCATTGCAAATGAATGGCTGTTTGAATTTGTTGGGCTGTCAAATGCTCTAAACATTAGCCATCCCTTTCATTACAAATGAATGGCTGTTCGGATCAGTTGAGCTGTAAAAAGCCATAAACATTAGCCATCCCTTTAATTGCAAATGAATGGCTGTTTGGATCAGTTGGGCTGTCAAATGCTCTAAACATTAGCCATCCCTTTCATTACAAATGAATGACTGTTTGGATCAGTTGAGCTGTAAAAGCCCTAAACACTCGTATTTTGAAAGCTTCTAGACTTATATTTAAAATCCTAAAAGATTTTTACAGTAGTTCATAGTAGTAGATAAATTAATTATGAACTGGTTTGGTTTACCTTCTGTATCCGCCATTAAACCGTTATAAAAGTCCCCACACACCCAAACATATCCAATTCTCTTTTTTTAATTTCTTTGTTATACAATCGATTTATATTACCTTTCAATATCAATACAAGTTTCTATATGCATTTGCATTAACGCAACGTATCTTTAATCCCCGCGTAAGAATATACACTACTTTGTCACATTTCATGTGCCTACATGCATATTTGGGTAAGGTTTGATGCTAAATTATGAAAGCCCAACCCCATGTGCTACCATTATGGCAATACTATCTGTTGAGAACCAATCAAGAAAGTAAAGACATTTTTGTTTTATGTCGGAAAAAATAAAGTTAACTCGACTCTGGCTAACAGGAAGAAAATCAATGGGAAAAGGCAATGCAATGTGTTTGTATGTATATATGTATGTATGTATGTATGTATGTATCTATGTATGTATGTATGTATGTACGTACGCACGCACCCACGCACCCACGCATGTATGTATGTATGCATGCATGTATGTTTACCATAACAATTTGTATCTTTCATTGATGGCGTGGAAATGAAAACAAGAGAGGAGGGACAATGTACACGAATTCATTATCAGATAACTACTTTCCATCATTCTATCAAATTCACTGCTTCAGTTTCGAACACCAGATATATATGGTTTGATATAAAAACTAAAATTATCAAAAACACACTCCATACAGACATTTCGTTCAACAGACTGCGATCACCGGTCCATTCCTCAATTCCGCTGCCACCCAAGGCACTGTACCATCAACATCCCCTACGTAAAAGTCACTTAAAAGCAGGAAAAGTAACTCTAATGACACAACATGAGATGAGAGGTACAGAAACCTAACCCATCATCTGACAAAAAAGGGTGGAACATAGATATGATAATGACAGATATAACAGAGACATATATAATAGTGACAGCGATACATATAGTCAAGCAAACACCGTGCTGACCCAATATCTTTAGGAGAAAAAAAAACGCTTTTTACTAGAAACGTTTCACCCAAAGATCCATATGTACGTCGCATCATTCATAAAGTCTGACCTAGCACTGAACTGTATAAACCGCTTAAATTAGTGCATTAAACAGACTTCAAAATTAAGCGATGTGCAAGTCACAATGTATTCAGTCAACTCTTAAATAAACAGTATAGATAGAAATCAAAACCTTGTGGAAGGAAAAGATGCATGGCCTGCAAGCAAATGAAGAAAAAACAGATTTTCAGTAAAACCAGAGGTGAAATGTTTAATATTCACAACCAGCAATACAATGTAAGACACAAAATGTGCTCTACGTCATGATGTGTATGGAATGAAGCACAGAAAATGGGATATTCGTCACGACGTATATGGTAAAAAGCACAAAATATGTGCCTACCTCATGATGTGTATGGTATGCAGAACACAAAATGTAACCTGCCTCATGATGTGTATGGTATGCAGCACACAAAATGTTATCTACCTCATGACGTGTATAGTATGCAGAACACAAAATGTGATCTACCTCCTGACGTGTATGGTATGCAGCACACAAAATGTAATCTACCTCGTGACGTGTATGGTATGCAGCACACAAAATGTGATCTACCTCATGACGTGTATAGTATGCAGCACCCAAAATGTGATCTACCTCATGACGTGTATGGTATGCAGCACACAAAATGTGATCTACCTCATGACGTGTATGGTATGCAGCACACAAAATGTGATCTACCCAAGGAAGTGTATGGCATGCAGCACGCAATAAATTTGAGTAAAGTGGAATTTAAATATTCGACACAGTCTCTAAAGATTCGACTGCCAAACCAATAACGTGGAAATAAGTTAAGTAACAGAACATTTGTTTTTCTCTTGGTTATAGTTTTCCAATGATATTTTCATTTATTCAAATCGCTTTTACTCAAAATCTAGGACCGCAAATAATAAATGCGACACATTTTGATGGATGGTTTTGATTGTTAAGATAAGAGCATTCTTCATGCAATAAAGACCGGTGATGGGAAGTATCTCATTTGGATTTTGTCATCTGAACATCTAGCTGGAGAAAACCAATCGGATTCCTTGATGTTTACTTGAGGAATTTCCCGTACAAATATTTGAGTGATATTAGATTTGTTTTTATCAAAACAGATATTATATAATAATGTTATTTACTCCCTCTAAGACTTCTAATTCAATCTTGATCTGTCTAAATGAAAAACACACTATTATAGTTTAGATTTGCAAAGAATCATAGCCATATCAAGTGAAAAGCTTTGATAATATTGATTTTGGGCCAGTTCAGTACCGTTATTAAGGTGCCATGGACTTTCATTTTGTGGACAAGCAGACCAATTTCATCTAACACGAATGAGCTCAAAGCGATCGACTATCTTCAATTACGTCCATAAGCTGCCGGTTTATACAACGAGTGTTCGTGTATCGTTCAACGTTTTCGAAAACGTGCTCACGCATCATCTCATACATAACACGTTATGATGATACTGTTCATAATCATCTAGATTAGCATCGGCTTCTAACCTAACCTAACTTCCCAGTACACATATTAGATAATCATATCACTTCAAACGGAACAGACACGTAAGTGTTTGCAATGAAATACAAAATGGCGTTTTGAAAATTTTTAAAAAAATGTAAAATATTTAAAAGAAGTAAATAATATACATATAATTTATGGTTGTATTTAGTCAGATCTGAATGGTAGTATCACATTTAAAGGGCTAAAATTTTATAGGGGACGGAGTTTCAAAGAGTTAATACGAAAATGAAATAAAATCTTCACTTGCAAAAAGCAATTCCCTTCATTATATATTGTACTATACTGTTCGTTGATTTATTTCATTCATTTAATTTTGATATCTTCCTACAAAGACTCCCGGGTTATGACCAACAAAAATACGTATATGATACAACTTTATTCCTATAACTGTATTGAATAACATTTAGAACTTAACAGCACAACAAATAATCATTGGCGATCTTTTAATTGAGTTAATCAACATTACAAAACAAAACATTTTCTCATTAACATGTAGTATATTAAACACTCTTGAAACACATTTCAGATGTCTAATTTTACTCCGAAAATATAAACTGGTGCAAAGTAACAAAGTAAAACCCTAAAATTTCCTAAACCTTAATTTATGGCTCAGGTTCCATTAACAATGACATATCATCGATCTTGAAAAGTCAAAGACGATATAATGATATTAAAACAACAAGACATAAATGCAGTTCAATATGACCAGTATCAACATCTAAAGTTGTTTAACAGCTTGCAACGGAAAAGACCGCGGACATTTCGAGTAATGCAAACAAAAGACCTCGTACCATATTATTATTACGTCATAGTAGATAAAGTGACGCTTCGTCAATAACAGCAATTAAGATGCGCATGCTACGTCACCACGATGTTAGAAGAGCGAATACCAAAGATCACTGGCGAAAGCGATCTCCTTCAAGCCATCCTTGAAGCACTTCAACATTGCACTCAGTCTTGGGAAGATCACAAACAGGATCCATCCACCAGGCGAAATCTCATCCATACTAGCGCGAATGATTTTTTGCAGAGCAGAACTACAAAGGCAGCGTTGGAACCGTAAGCCTCATAAAATCAGAGGATCCTCTGCGGAACAATCAAGTCCAAGCGGCATCTGCTGTCAAGCGTGCTATAGACAGTTCAGACCATACATTGGCATATCATAGACTCACATACACATATAAACCAAACCAGTTAGTGACGTGATGGTTCTCGTCGAACTCAAAAGACGAACAACATCAACAATTTCTACCTATACGTTATGTTTGGTTTCTTGAAAAGATGTTTTGTTCAATTTGTCAAATAAAAGAGTTGTAGGAAGAATATTTCAAACCAAACAGTGATTAATTTATGATCAAAACGTCATCAGTTGTTAATTACAACACGTGTCACCTTATAGTGATATATTGTCGTCGCATATATTCGCATGATATACTTTTGGGAATAATCACTAGGTTACATTCGAGTCTATTTGACAAAGAGGAAATTATTCAACTCGCACAGAGAAAAAAGATGGTACTAAGATTATTTTTACGTCTAAAACAGTTGTGTAATTTTTCTTCCGTATAACGTATTTACAATCAATATGTGGTATACAAAATACATACTCGTACAAGTTCATAAGGTCTGTGGGAAAGACTGTTGAATGACTTGGGTAATAAGATATTATAGCTTTAGAATTGTTTAATGAACAATCTCAATATAATTATAAATGATCGAAACTGAAAACAATAATAAACCTAGATTTAATGAATAACATTTACATGTAATTATGATAGAGAGACGTTTTGGTAATTAGTGTTTTTTAAGCTGTATAATGTTCCATCATATCAGTATATAAAATCAATATATTTTCAGCAGACAAACATAATGAATTATAAATTCGACGCTTTTATGTCAGAAGTAATATTTATATTAATTAAAAACTTGTAATCATAATAACGGAAAGAAAATGCGTGCTAAAAGAATCGATTTTAGTTTGTAAGCAAATATATATATATATATATATATATATATATATATATATATATATATATATATATATATATATATATATATATAATACATTAAAATAAAATAGCATTTAAAGTGTTGGCATACAGCATTTTGATATACCAATACTATTAAAATATAAAATCGTGATCCGTCCATGGCGCAATAATAGGCATATATAAACATGGTAACAAACGTCTGTAGTTGATTATAGATCAAGGATGAATTTCTACACAGTATTCGTTAGTGACATGAAAATAGCGAGAAAAATTATAATGTACTTTTTCTAAATGATATTAATAGGGTACACACTCTGGAGTAAAATAGAAACTAAAACAAGAAAACAATCAGCTTATCAATATGCAAAGGTGTTTGTAAATAGCCACCAAAGACATATAACTACAATTTGTAGCGAACACACTCGATGATGTGAAGAGTTCGTTCACTAGCTCAATGCACCACTGCCTGTATTAAAACTTCAGTACGTGCAAAAGGGCAAATATATGCATTTGCATGTGACATAAATAAAATATATGTAGAGTGTGAACGCCGTATCAATGGTATACCACTCGAAGTATAAACTTTTCATTAAAAGGAAACTAGGCAAGTTCGTTTTCTTTTAATGAAACATTTATACATTTCGTGGGCGTGTGTCACATGTAACAATGTCATGGGTTTGTGATAAGTAATTTGCCAATTTGTTAAAGACATATCAAATATATCCAGCAGATGCTGGTTTATTTGAATATTATGTATTTTATCCGTGAATATTTTCAATTTAAACTACATATCAGATACCTCTGCCATAAAATAAAATAAAAATTGAATCTAATTTAAAATTATGTCTCTTTAAAGTAAGAGATACTCCGTTGAGGTGCGTTGTCCCGTCTAAAGTGAAAATTTTCCTCTCTCTCTCTCTCTCTCTCTCTCTCTCTCTCTCTCTCTCTCTCTCTCTCTCTCTCTCTCTCATCACATACAATAGAAATCGTAAAAATAAAGATGTATTTTTAACATTTTTATCTAGCCAATCGGAGTATTGTTGTGCTATCCTTAGCATTTAAAGTATTGGCATACAACAATTTGATATACCAATACTATTAGAATATAAAATCGTGATTTGTTTGGCAATTGGTATTTAGATACATTGTCCTTCTTACTTTATTTGGGCAGTTGGTATTTAGATAACTTGTCCTTCTTACTTTATATGGCCAATTAGTATTTAGATAACTTGTCCTTCTTACTTTCTTAGGGCAGTTGGTATTTAGATAACTTGTCCTTCTTACTTTATATGGCCAATTAGTATTTAGATAACTTGTCCTTCTTACTTTCTTAGGGCAGTTGGTATTTAGATAACTTGTCCTTCTTACTTTATTTGGGGAGTTGGTATTTAGATAAATTGTCCTTCTTACTTTATTTGGGCAATTGGTATTTAGATAACTTGTCCTTCTTACTTTATTTGGGCAATTGGTATTTAGATAACTTGTCCTTCTTACTTTATTTGGGCAGTTGGTATTTAGATAACTTTTCCTTCTTACTTTATTTGGGCAGTTGGTATTTAGAGAAATTGTCATTCTCACCTTATTTGGCCAATGTTTATTTCGGTAAAAAGTCTTTCCTACCTTATTCGGAGAATGATAATATGTACTTCAATAAAGTAACATCAACACTCAGTTTTATTTAGCTCATTTGTGCTTGATAATCAGACTTCACAACTTCCAAATTAACTACACCTGCGCATTAGCTCATTTATGCCCAAATCTTGTCAGAATGAACCATGCGTTCTTAAGTGTTAGCTAACTCACATAGGACGAACAAAATTGTAGGCGTTGTAGTTCAATGTATAACAACCCTCGAATGTCGAACTAAGTGTCGTGATTTTTTCATGTTTTGAATGAATCATATTTCTTAATCCCAATTTGCATTGTCGAACGAATTCTGAATATGAAACGACTACTAAAAAATAATCTTCTATTAAAATATGGAGAAAACAATTTGTCTGAGTTTAGAAAAAAAACTAACGGAATTTAGGCATTAATTTATTCCAAGTTTTATGTAAAAATAAATACTAATCACAAAGGTTAAGCCTTATATGTCAATGCGTGAAACTATTACATTATTTTCGGAATATTTATTGTTTGAAAGGCACTCATATTATCTGAAATTAATATGTATGTATGTATGTATGTATGTATGTATGTATGTATGTATGTATGTATGTATGTACATACGCGCGCGTGTGTGTGTATGTATGTATGTATTTAAATTTATATGCTTGTTTGTCAGTTGAAATAAATATTTTCATTATATGCTATTGCAATTTAAATATCACTAGAGATGATGTTTTTTGAGAAGAACGGTAAACCTGACGTATTCTTTTGTAAACATGTAATGTTGATCTAGGTTCTGAAATTGATTCAAGATTAGTGGAAGTCACGTAAAGAGGTTTTTTTGTATTTTAAAACGATTGGTTGTTGTCAAGGTTAAGATGAAACTAGTCAGTTACGAAGTAACAAATCTTATCTTTATTCTTCAAATAAAATGATTGGTTCTCGTCAGGATCATGTTAGGATTACGTGATATAAACACGATTACGTGACTCATTCCCTAACCAAATTTCTTGATTTCGTAATTTTGGGATTTTGTTCGAAACTGCGTTTTAGAGTACAATATTATTATTGTTTTAGTGAAATATTCTAAGTTTTAGGCTTTTGAATTCAAAGGCTTTTTAAGTAATTTTCTGTTTTTAAGTTCATGTTAACTTTTTTTCAATTTAATTGGATTTTAAAAGATTAGTTCGTTTCTCTGGAAATACTTGATGTGCTCATAGACAATTCTTGGACATAATCTGTTTGTCACTATTTTATTCGGATTTCCAACACCAGAGTGTTAAATCTTGTGATTCTACAAGGAATTGTAGGTAAATACAATACAGACAACATCATACGTCATCGTCTTCCATTTTGGATTTTCCAACAAGTGTCGAATTAAAACATTTCATTACTAGAGTTTTTGTTGTCTTTAATTGTGGATTATTCTTGGATTATTTTTGGATCTGATTCCTAAAACTGTAAGTCCTTTTTTCCATGTTTACAATCTTTTTCCAGTGAAAAAACAGTATTTGTTTAATTTTACAGAGCGTGTTGTTTTCGTCTCTTCTTGGTTACTGTTTATGAGAGGAAAAACACGTAACAATGTATATATATATATATATATATATATATATATATATATATATATATATATATATATATATATATATATATATATAATCTTTAACACAAACATTTCCCTTTATTGACCATTACGTAGCATACATGTATGTTTACATAAGCACAAAATGTAAGACGGGTACACGTGGACGTATAAATTTCGAACTTACCGAAATATTATTTCAAAATTTCAGTTGAACACAGTAACTGCTTTTGAAGACATTTCACTTTTAACTATTATCTTTCACAAAATGTTACCACTGTCTACAAGCGTGAAACACGCTTCCACTTCAGGCAGGCGAGACACACGTTCCATGATTGTATATCGTATTCGATATAGACATATGACAACAGACCAAAGATTCAGATAACTAATACAAAAAGTGTGAAAAACAGGGGACATTAATACAAAAAATTATTTTTGTTTTAAAAAAGTGTTCACAATCACGATGAAACTTTTCTGATTAGTCATGATGACAAGCAAGACCGGAAGTCCCAGCATATGATCATACAAACAAACGGCCCATATTAATATTATTAAAAGTGTCCATTTAATCAAGACAAAGATGTAGAATATATGTGATATGTGACGACTTTGACACAACATTTTAATATTGTTCTCTCTTTTGCAAGAAAACATCTGCAGCAGGCGAGACAGGAGAGTTCTATTAACACGACATGTATTTTACACCAATCCAAATTGTCACTTGAATGCAACAATTTATGTAGAAAACACTTCATTTTAAAATGTTGAATACGTTTTGAGCCATCTCGCCCGCTTTCAACGAAAAAGTGACCACCATATCTCACCTTACGTAATCTTAAAATGCAAAAAAAAAACATATTCAAACCACCTACGGTAGAGTCATTTAGATTTAAATTAACCCATTTAAATTAACCCATTTAAATTTAGATTATATCTTTTTCAAATTAAAATTGATCGGGTTTGATTATCGAATCAACCTTGCATGGAGAAGCCGTTGTTTTCTTTCAAAAGTCATGCATTACATTCGGACTGGTTCGAATTTTGCTGCATAAATACCACGCTACAAAGCAACTCTAGTTTTAAACTAGTGCATTATCTAAAGTATAGCTAATTATTTCTGAACATCTGAGTTTAAAAATATAACTGTATTATAAAGTTTAATATTTTTTTTATGCTGAGACCCCAGTGTTAACAATTAATGCTTCCAGCGGTTATTGAAATCAATAAAGTCTAACGATTAGAAAACATCACACACTTTTTGTTAAACTTGCTTGAAATCGCACTATCCAAACAAAATAGTATTTGCCCTCAATTCATTTTTAATTGGTATAATGCGCCCTTTACGAAATCACAATCGGTAATTAAATCCATCTTTAGAGAAAACGTCTTTTACAGAAAGTTACATTATAGACGGGTGTTTCCATTTTTTGATAACGGAGAAACATTTGAATTCTCCGACAAACGTCTATATTGTGTTTCGTCCAGCTGGGCTACTTTTCCTGTATACTGTTTTCCCCAGAATAAGGTCACAAATGTTTGTCTAAAAGTTTTATTACATACACAGTAAATCACAAAGTTTACTGCTGCACTGACTGCTAGAAGAGTGTCTGTGAATTCCCTGATGCCCTTAACCAAGAGGTTTGCCTCATGGTATCCAAACCCAAGGAATGTAGACATTACGGCGTCTGGCGTTATGCCGACTAAAAATACAACGATGACCATTATGAGCATAAACGTAACTCTATTTCTAGACGACAGTTTTTTGTTGGCTCTTGTTTTTCGGAGAGCATTAATGATACAAAAGTTCAGGACAATTAATGTAAATAACGGAATGATGCATCGTAACAGGTTCATTATCCATGTATATGATTTCACAAAGGTCTGCTGATTCCACAGATCAGTCAAGTTGACATTGTACATAGTTTCATTGGATTTTGGGTCTATAAGGGTGACCGTCTTATACCTCAACGCAGAAGGCAAAGCCATTCCTGTCATGATGATAAAGACAAACGTTGATGTAATTATAGACCTTGTTCTTGAACAAATACTTCTGGAACGTGCAGGATGGCATACCATAATATATCGCTCCGCAGCGACCGACACTGTCAGCCAGGACGAAACGCACGTTGATGCGTTGAAAACAAAATGGGCATAAGGATAAACATAGCCGAACGCCTTATTTGCTACAGTTGGATTGGTTCTCATCAAAACAATGACAAGAAAATAAATGATGTCATTGGCCAATTTTACTGCGTCAGACACGGCCAATGCGCTCAAAAAAGCATTCGTTGATGTCAGCATGTTCTTCTGTGATAACACAATCAAAGTCAAAATATTTGCTAAAAATCCCGGAATGCATATGACTGGATATAGAATTAGTCCAGTTACAAACCGAGATGTTTGATAAAACATGTCGTGGTCAATAGCATTTGTTTGTAACGTACCACCACTGTTATTTACCGTCGTGGAGAGGTAATCTCTCAGAGTGCTGTTGTTCACGATCAAACTACTATCCGAACTCGTTAAAGCCATGACGCTATTTGACTAGTCTGACTGGTTTCACTGATTTGACTGGTTTCACTGGTTTGACTGGTTTCACTGTGGTCAGCCTGCAAAGAGAGACAGATGATCGTTAAACACTTAACAGCACAAGCAATTCCTGTTGTATAAGACCTAACGGACGAGAAGACACGTACTTCAGATTTTGTGGCGGTAGTAGGTGCTATGAAAGTTCGCAAAGGCAAAACCAAATAAAAATAAAAAAGAATCCATTCTCATTAAAAGTAAACTAAAGTAAAATATATGTCTGTTGGAAATATTATGGAAGACAAATTCTCGTTAAAGCCTGGTTCTTTTTGTTTCCCTTCATTAGAGACACAGTTCATGACTTGGGGTAACTAATCGTGCCAATGAAATAACTCAACATGTCTTACGCAACCAATCTAGTGCTATAAATTTACAAAGCGACATTATTGTTAAACAGGATGCTTATTTTTAAATTGTTCCTTCGTAAATCTTTTGTGTTTATCAAAGTTTCTAAACTGCAAGGTCAGAGTTAAGAAACAGTATCTTCAATTTTATTTTCAACACCAAAAGATTAATCTTCGAACTTAACAAAGAAGACCTGCAGAAAGTTGATTCAAAAGCATTCGATAAATTAAGAATTACATAATTCTGAGCAATTATTTAACTAAGTTAATGTCAAACAATTGAAATAGGTCTTTTATATAAAATGTTGTTGGCACTTTTGGGTTATATGTATAGGTCATTGAAAGTTTGAAAAGTATTTGACCCGATGTCTAAAATTTCAGGATACCAAAGCTTGCGAGGGCTTTCTACGACACATGAAACAGAGGCCAATATTGTTGAATACTCAGTAAAAAAAAAACTTTTATTCTACGCTTAAAATCAAGATTATTAATCATTCTGCTATGTTACAGAAAAAGCAGAACTGAAAAAGAAAACAAATATTTAAATGTTTTATTGAACAATATGGAACACTTTAAACGTCATTATATTCCAAATGGTACATAAACACCACGCAGTAATACAAGTATATTGATGTAGGGTAATGCACGAATATCGGGTGATTCTCATTAAGCACGCAATGATAGAACACCATTCTATTGCCAAGAGACAACGAACAATATTGTTACAAGCACAGGGGTATTCACTTGACCGAGCGGTGTCAAAACCCTGGCGCGAGTCACGCTGGAAGTCATATGTTTTCCCCAAATTTCCAAAGACTTCCATACAACTTGAGTTGTAAAATGGAAAGAAAGACGTGTCTGCTATAATTATTAATCTTTGCTGTAATCAATGGGCGACCCAGAGGAGACAACTTGCCCAAACGTCCATTAACTGCACCTTTACATGGTTTTTCTTCATTATCATCCGTTTTCCGTACCGATAGCTTGTCATGCCATAGAAATTACACCAGTATTCCCTTACTAACTGGGAAATATTTAACTGCGCGACCCTAGGCCAGTCCATCCACAGAATTTCCGGCGTATCACACTCATATACATACGCCAATTTTCCACTATGGCCACATAAACGGTACCTACCAAGTCCCAACTTATTGATTCCATTCTATAATTTACTGATTTCCAACCATAAATGCTGCCTTTTCAATCACACTACTTGTATACACCACTGAATTTTAATATGGACTATGTTACGAAAAGGGACAGTCATTCGGCTTGTACCCAAAATCACTACTAACGACCCAAGCATGGTTCAAATTCACTAACACTTACTCCAAAGTTTATTACAATATAATGTCAGACAAAACGACACAGTACATAAATGATATAAATTCTTACATTTTCACGGCTAAATTTTGAATGCAACTTGATTGTTAACAAGATACGTTATCTGTAAACTAATGGATTTATTTCCAAGGCCACTTCTGTTGTAATAAATTCTGAGTGAAAAATGACTCAATGCCAATTAGACTAGAAAGAAATGCACTGATTAAATAAAAGAGTGGTTGTTACCTGATACATTGTAACATTGAATCAATGGTCGGTTTCAGCTACCCCCGTCCCTCCCCCTCTCTGTCTGTCTGTCTGTCTGTCTGTCTGTCTCTCTCTCTCTTTATATATATATATATATATATATATATATATATATATATATATATATATATATATATATATATATATATATATATATATATATATATATATATATATCCAGATAGATAGATAGATAGATAGATAGATAGATAGATAGATAGATAGATAGATAGATAGATAGATAGATAGATAGATAGATAGATAGATAGATAGATAAATAGATAGATAGATAGGTAGATAGATAAATAGATAGATAGATAGGTAGATAGATAGATAGATAGATAGATAGATAGATAGATAGATAGATAGATAGATAGATAGATAGATAGATAGATAGATAGATAGATAGATAGATAGATAGATAGATAGATAGATAGGTAAGTAGAGAGAGAGAGAGAGAGAGAGAGAGAGAGAGAGAGAGAGAG
Source organism: Unio delphinus (assembly GCA_029339505.1). Lineage (NCBI taxonomy): Eukaryota > Metazoa > Mollusca > Bivalvia > Unionida > Unionidae > Unio > Unio delphinus. The sequence continues at coordinate 13,922,657 of JAQISU010000036.1, read as the reverse complement.
AGAGAGAGAGAGATGGGTTTGCAAAAAACGAAGTAACGAAGTTTTTATATATCGTGAAATCTTTTTTCGCTATCTCCAATATCGTTATAATGATTGACATAATCGCTGATTCGATTCTCTAAACAGTCGCTTGACGAAAATAAGATAGAACAGGATTGCTAAATTCAGTTTTTTTTTAACCAAAGTATACAAATATTTTTTAAAATATTTTGATTTTATACATGTCCATATTTATTAGTAATCTATCTATCTATCTATCTATCTATCTATCTATCTATCTATCTATCTATCTATCTATCGATCTATCTATCTATCTATCTATCTATCTATCTATCTATCTATCTATCTCAAAACTTATCTTGATCTGGCACTGATAGGTAATTTTTTATAATTTACCTGCAGCTATAAAATAATTAAAAGACCGATCTATTTTGCAGTCAATCTTATAATCACATATCATCTATATTTTGCTGTCAATGTAAAAATCACACTTCATTTGCATTTTGTAGTCAGTCTACTAGTTACACATGATCAGTATTTTGCGGTCAATCTAATAATCATGCATCACCTGTATTTTGCAGTTAATGAAATGATTAATTATCACATTTATTGTGCAATCAATATACTAATTACACATCACCTGTATATTGAAGTCAATGTAATAATTACACATCACCTGTATTGTGCAGTCAATCTACTAATTACACTTCACCTGTATATTACAATCAATGTACTAATCAAACATGACCTATATTTTACAGTCAGTGTAATAATCACACATCATCTGTATTTTGCAGTCAACCTAATAATCACACTTCACCTGTATTTTGCAGTCGATGTAATAATCACACATCGCCTGTATGTTGCAGTCAATGTAATAATAACACGTCGCTTTATTGAACAGTCTGTCTACTAATTACACATCACCCGTGTTTTGCAATCAATGTAATAATCACACATCACCTTTATTGTGCAGTCTATTAATTACAATCACCTGTATTTTGCAATTAATGTAATAGTCACACATCACCTGTTATGTGTAGTCCGTCTGATAATCACTCATCGTCTGTAGTTTCAGTCAATCTAATAATCACACATCCCTTGTATTTTGCTTTCAATCTACTAGTTACACATCACCTATATTTTGCAGTCAATATAATATCGCACATCACCTATATTTTGCAGTCAATGTAATATCGCACATCACCTGTATTTTGCAGTCAATGTAATATCGCACATCACCTGTATTTTGCAGTCAATGTAATATCGCACATCACCTATATTTTGCAGTCAATGTAATATCGCACATCACCTGTATTTTGCAGTTAATGTAATATCGCACATCACCTGTATTTTGCAATGTAATATCGCACATCACCTGTATTTTGCAGTCAATGTAATATCGCACATCACCTATATTTTGCAGTCAATGTAATATCGCACATCACCTGTATTTTGCAGTCAATGTAATATCGCACATCACTTATATTTTGCAGTCAATGTAATATCGCACATCATCTATATTTTGCAGTCAATGTAATATCGCACATCACCTGTATTTTGCAGTCAATGTAATATCGCACATCACCTATATTTTGCAGTCAATGTAATATCGCACATCACCTATATTTTGCAGTCAATGTAATATCGCACATCACCTATATTTTGCAGTTAATGTAATATCGCACATCACCTATATTTTGCAGTCAATGTAATATCGCACATCATCTATATTTTGCAGTCAATCTAATAATAACACATCACCTGTATTTTGTAGACAATGTAATATCATACATCACCTATATTTTGTAGTCAATCTAATAATAACACATCACCTGTATTTTGTAGACAATGTAATCTCACACATCACCTGTATTTTGCAGTTGATCTAATAATCACACATAACAAGTATTTTGCAGCAAGTGTAAGAAACACAGGGTCTGTATTGTGCAATCAATCTACTAATGAGACATCACCTGTAATCCACAGTTGAATTTAACTTTTGAACTCTTCTAAGATACCTCATCGTGTATAAGCAGGGCATCGTCACAAACTCAATACTCTATATTTGCCAACCATGTGCACTTTCTGTCTCTAAATCATACAAACATAATACAATACGCCGATGATACTACGGTAAACAAGTTTATCAAATTCAAATCATGAATCATGCGTTTTCTGGACAAATCATGCGACTGACAACGTGTACGAAAGATGAGACAAAGCTAGACCAATGGCGGTTACCGAAAATGCTATGATTTATATTTGCTACAATATTTGCAACAGCTTGTTCTACCTGGTTATATACACGCCAGGAAATGAAAAGGAAGGAAATATGATTCTTCATATTTTGAAGTAAGCCCCCGTTTGGGCTTTTAAATTAAACTGCTAGAACATAATTACTCAATCACTCAAAGACAAGTAGTGTATCCAAATTTTACTACAAAAGTCCTTTTAGAATATCGATATTACAAAGGATTCACATTCGCTACATTCAATCTAATATTCCAGGAAACAATCAGATAACCAGACATTTTATTCAATTCCTCGACGAATGCCCTTCACATCAAGCAATCCGTCGTCAGATTAAAATTTAAATGTGTTGAAACAGATGTAATGCAATATTTTCTTGTAAGATGACATTTTCGGATAATCTGGAAATAAAAAACAAAGGCAATTGTAAAATTTTACGGTATTTAATTTCCAGATGATTCTTGAAATTGTCTTCAACATAATTGTCAGTTGTTATAGGTACCAACTACTTTTACTTTTCCCTGACAATTCTTCGGTCTATCTTTTTTCTCCAGTCCGCCTGACGACCAAGACTTATGCTTCGATTAGGATACATTACCATCGTATGTAAATATCGATTAGGATACATTCTCATAGTATCGAAATACTGATTAGGATACATTACCATCGTATGTAAATATCGATTAGGATACATTACCATCGTATGTAAATATCGATTAGGATACATTACCATCGTATGTAAATATCGATTAGGATACATTACCATCGTATGTAAATATCGATTAGTATACATTCTCATAGTATCGAAATACTGATTAGGATGGAAATAATGTTTATGATGCATTCTCCTCGTATCGGAATAATGTCGATTACCACTGCTGTATTTACTGTATTGAACTTAAGACCCGAAAAAGCGCCCAGTAACACCTCTTTTTTAATTGTATTGAACTTAAGACCTGTAAGAGTTTCGAATGCCAAGGCCTTTTTAATTTTATTTAAATCAAGACCTGGCATCGTGTCGAATACCAATGTTGCATTACTTGTATTGAACTCGAGATATAAAATGGTGTCAAATACAGTGTTGTATCAATTGTATTGACATCAAGACCTGGAAAAGTGTCGAATACCATTTCTGTATTAATTAAAGTGAATTTCAGATATGGAATATTGCTGAATTCCAATGCTGTAGTACTTACATTGAACGCACGACCTGGAATATTGTCGAATACCAATTATGCATTCATTTTATTGAAATCAAGACCTGGAATAGTGTCTAATACCAATGTTGTATTACTTTATAAAATCACGACCTGGAATGGTGTCGAATACCAGTGCTGTACCAATATGTATTGAACTCGAATAGCTATGCTGTATTATTGTTATAGAATTAAGAAAAGGAATAGTGTCGAATATCCATGCTGTATTAATAATATTTAACTGAAGGCCTGGAATACCAGTGTAGAATACCAATGATGTATTAATTTTAATAAAATCAACACCAGTAACAGTGTCCTATAGCTATGCTTTATTAACTTTATTGAAATTAAGAGAAGGAATAGTGTCGAATATCAATGCTGTATTAATAATATTGAAATCAACACCTGGAATAGTGTCGAACACCAATGCTGTTTTAATTGGATTGAGCTTAAGACCAGCAATATTGCCGGATACCAGTGTTGTATCAGTTGAAATTATCACATGGAGCAATGTCCAATGCCAAATCTGTATAAACTGTGTTGAACTTAAGACCTTGACACGTGTCTAATAGCAACGCTGTATTAATTATTTTGAACGTACAACCAGCATTATTGTACAATCCTAACACTGCGTGAATTATATTAAACAAAAGGCCTGAAATATTGTCAAATGCTTGTGGTGTAATAATCGTACTGAACTTAAGACCTACAATGGTGTCTATTACCAACACTGTATTAATTGTATTGAACAAAGGACCTGCACTAGTTTATAATACTAACGCTGTATTAGTTATGTTGAAATGAAGGCCTGGAATGGTGTCGAGTGCCCATGTTGTAGTTATTGTATTAAACTGGAGACCTGGAATAGTGTCATTTATCAAAGCTGTATTATTTGTATTGGAATTAAGAAATAGAATAGTGTCGAACACTAATGCTGCATTACTTGTATTGAACTGAAGACCTGCAAATATAAGCAAGTACCAACGCTATATTAAATGCATTGAACGTAAGACCTTGAATACCGTCGAATACCAGTACTGTAATAATTATACAGAACTACAGAATAGTGTCGACTAACAATGCTCTATCAATTATATTAAACTTAAGACCTAGAATAGTGTCAATTAGCAAGGATACATTAATTGCATTGAACTGACGACCTGGAATAGTGTCGAATAGCAAGAATACATTAATTGCATTGAACTGACGACCTGAAATAGTGTCGAATAGCAAGGATACATTAATTGCATTGAACGGACGACCTGGAATAGTGTCAAATAGCAAGGATACATTAATTGCATTGAACTGACGACCTGGAATAGTGTCGAATAGCAAGGATACATTAATTGCATTGAACTGACGACCTGGAATAGTGTCAAGTAGCAAGGATACATAAATTGCATTGAACTGACGACCTGGAATAGTGTCGAATAGCAATGATACATTAATTGCATTGAACTGACGACCTGGAATAGTGTCGAATAGCAAGGATACATTAATTACATTGAACTGACGACCTGTAATAGTGTCAAATAGCAAGGATACATTAATTGCATTGAACTGACGACCTGGAATAGTATCAAATAGCAAGGATACATTAATTTCATTGAACTGACGACCCGGAATAGTGTCGAATACCTTTTCATTATTAACTATATTGACATCGAAGACTGGAAAAGTGTCGATTACCATTTCTTTATTGTTTATATTGAATTTGAGGCCTGGAATAGTGTCGAATTATGGTTATGTTTCAGAAGGAAATTTTCTCTCCTATAGTTTATAAACCGTGATGAAATTTCAAAGGTAAATCATTGGCGTTGGCATTAAATTACGACAAAGGTATTAATAATCACCCGTCGTCTAAATGGAGTGCAGAATGTTAGTAAAATTGTTACCTCTCTCTCTCTCTCTCTCTCTCTCTCTCTCTCTCTCTCTCTCTCTCTCTCTCTCTATATATATATATATATATATATATATATATATATATATATATATATATATATATATATATATATATATATCTGGAACGCGCACGCATCTATAATGGTGAAAATGCAAGACATATCTGAAATGAGAGGAAAAGCGAACTGCACTTGCCGCAGCTGCCGTGACTTAGTAATGGTTATGTTCTTTGGGATCTAAATATAGTTTTGACACTAACATAGTTGCATAAATTTCTTAAGGAATTTAGGGTACATTTTTTTGTCAGGAGGAAACATACTGTAATATATTTAATGCGTTTTTTATTTCCTTTTTTCTGGTTTAAAAAACCCCCACAATTATTTTGTGCTATAAAACAGAATTTTTAATAAAATAAAAGATGACTGCTTTACTTTCTTCAAGCAGCCTAAAGGACCAATAAAAAACATAGTATCAAGATCCCAACACCATCTCTCTCTCTCTCTCTCTCTCTCTCTCTCTCTCTCTCTCTCTCTCTCTCTCTGTCTCTCTCTCTCTCTCTCTCTCTCTCTCTCTGTCTCTCTCTCTCTCTCTCTCTCTCTCTCTCTCTCTCTCTCTCTCTCTGCTTTATTTTCACCGGTGTAATGCTATCATCCTAATAATGAAGACAAATGTAATAACTCGAAGGTCAGCGCGTTCCGAAGAAGTCATTGATGCTGTGTTTGTAATGCTCTACTATACTCAATTAAACCATCCTTTTTTAATGAAGAAGTATGTCTTATATTTGTTTCATCACTTTATATGAAAATAGAAATTTGAAAGTAAAAGATGACACTTTTAATGTAGTAAACAATATATAGCGTTTTAGAAGTACTGAAACAAGGAGAATTTTTCAAAAAGGCGAAACATAGAATACCAGATCACTTATAAGAATGATTTGTTTTCTGAAACAACGCGAATAAACCATTTCAGAGGAAAGTATTGCATAATATTTTAAAGATTAATTTTTCTAGGGCATTTTACAAAACTAAGAAACATGCTATTTTCAATCAGCTAACCAATAGTTTCATTCGTCTATTCATTCCCATATATCACGTACGCATCAAAGAGGCACAAACAGTTGGATTTCCTTTTCTTCTCTCCTTCCTTTAGGTTTGGAAATTGATGATTTCACAGCATAAGCCAAGACTATATGTATACAAATTATTTAATTTATTAATGCACACTTTGAATGATCTTTGGTATTTTGCCATAAAACAAACGATTTTAGCGTTCACAGAGAGTAGGTCCAACTTCATGTAGGGCTAGAGTCATGTAATGATAGTAGTTTCTATGTTAGGTATGGCTAGTGTTATATATTTAGAGTAGGTCCTATGTCAGGTATGGCTATAGTCCTGTATTGAGAGTTGGACAAATGTTAGGCATGGCTAGTGTCCTGTATTCTCAATACTCTCAGTAGGTCCTGTGTCAAGTATTGCTAGTGTGATGAGAGTACGTGATATGTAAGATGACGCTAGTATTTTGTATTTAGAGGAGTTCCTATATCAGGTATGGCTATTGTTCTGTATTTAGAATAGGTCCTATTCCAGGTATAGCTAGTGTTCTGTATTGTGAGTAGGTCCTATGTTAGGTATGGCTAGTGTTCTGTATTTAGAGAAGGTCTCATGTCAGGTATGGCTAGTGTTTTTTAATTAGAGTAGGGCCTATGTCAAGTATGGCTAGTGTTATGTATTTAGTGTAGGTACTATGTCAGTTATGGCTACTGTTCGGTATTGAGAGTAGGACAAATGTTAGGTATGGCTACTGTTCTGTATTGAGATTTTGCTCTTTTGCAGAATATATCGATGTAGTAGTGATCCTTTCTCTTGGTTCTCAAGACATGATTATCTCAATTTCAAATTGTAAATGTGGTAAATGTACTGTTTATCTCAAAGCGGTTATATTTGTCGATAAACCGAACAATATTTTCCTTGAAAGCTAATTAGAATGTCCCCTAATTCTGGATTTCAGCACCATATCAGTTACAACAATATGTTTTATTGCGAAGATTTTAACTGGTTAAAATTCATCGTTCAAACTGTCGTACTAAATTTTCGATAAGATTTGGCAGGTAAGCGCAACTAAATAAAATACCAATTAAATCTTTTTTTTTATTCCATATATCATCTTTGCACGTACAAATAATGGTCATACTCATAGATAGTTAGGCCATTAAACACAATGTATGACGTCCGTTATCATTGTGTTTTATCAAAGAGAGATAATTACTGCATAGATTCAATTTATATTTCGTCTTATCGGAAATATGACAGCTAAAATATCATGCGAGCTTAGTCTGATATCATAAGAACCTTAGGTGATTTGAGGACGTTTCACGCTAAAGAGCACGCAACATTGCAGAACAAAGGAATTACATATTGAATTTCCCGATGAAAACACACAGCTTTGTAGAAAACCAAGTTATAAATTTAAAAACGCGCATGCCGAGGACGGCTATTTCATAGAACTTTATGTATTTGTAATTTGTTCATCCTTACAAAGCTCTCAACCGTGTTGCTAATCAATTTGATCAGCATTAGCTTCTCGTCATCAATCAGTGATTGATTTCTTGCCCGCACGCGTTATTTTAGATATCTTATCAGATACACATGCATTATGGTATCAGGGTATCATCACGAAAATAGGTTAACCTCGTCTGGCTTGTCATTACCATGCTTCCACTATTATCACAAAATTAGAATAGATATTGTTATCTAATAAACAATATTCTAGGAGTTTTATGTTAAATATTACCATTACAACGTGAGTGACCTATTCGAAGGATTTAATCTAATCGTAGCAAGCCTGGTGTAAGTTACATGACGACTGAAATTACGAATCCAGTAATTAAATAGTATGTTTTTGGTGAGAGGCCGAGAAACTCCTGAATGTAGGCCAGGGGGCGAAAAGTCCGCACAATGCCTGCATTTTAAGCATTTACAGTGGAAAGTTGTAACACACCTAACTGTAATGTGAAGGAGGATGCGTTCAGGCTAATTCTGTCTTACTTCAAATTTCTTGAGTATCTGCTTGACTGGTAATATTAAACATAATGAAATAAAATGCCGGATATGATCCACTTTAAATTGTAATAATGAAATGATTTTATCAGCAATAAATATTAAATTACCTGTGGCTTTGCATATTTCGAAATTCTCCTCCACGCCTAGGCTATATTTTAAATAATTAACTTTGATTCTTCAATCTTTCGGCAGGATTTTTCATTGGGTCAAAAGTGATAACTCTTACAACAAGGACCAATTTGATGGTCAGTTCTCAAAGAAAAGTACCATTTTTATACGTGTCAGCCCCTTCAGATAAATAAAACATGTACTTATCACCAATATAAACCTTACAGAGACCAAAAAATCCTTACTTCAATAAATAGATTCCTGTATAACATTCATTATACTTTGGTCACCGTAAGGGTGTAAATGGGCATGTTTTCTTTTCGTAAATAATCTAACCAAATTTTTGCAATCGAGAATTCAATATTGGGTGAGAATTCAATAGTGGGTGAGAATTCAATAATGGGTGGGTGAGAATTCAATAGTGGGTGAGAATTCAATAATGGGTGAGAATTCGGTTTTTACAGATTAAGACAATTTGCTATTTATTTTGTTATAGCGGAAATAATTTTTCGTTAAAATGCATTATATCCAAACAGAGGCGTAGCGATGATATTATGCGCCCGGGGACAAACTATAAAATTGGCGCCCCAGCGATCTTGTGACAGATTTATTACCCTTGTTTTCTTATTATAATGTAACCTTGCAAGCCTCATTTTGGCGCCCCTGTACCTTGGCGCCCGGCGACATATGTAACCCCCCCCCCCCCGCCCCCCACCCCTCGCTAAGCCTCTGTATCCAAAGAAATGTTCATAAGAATGTGACCGAAAAATTGTAAATACATAAAATATAAGAATTATTTGGTCTTAATCAATAGCCTCGAATTATTAACCTTTACTTCTTGTCAACATTTGCCAGTCATTATAGGTGTTAAAGTGATCCTTTTGCCCAAAGTAAATATGTCATTTAAAGCTCTTCACTGTTAAAGGTAAGTTTAGGTCGTTATGGCGTTTAAAGTAATGATTAGCGTATTTGAGTGTATTGTCAGTCTCTAACATGTACATCCTTTCCGTGAAGCACATTGCAAAATATTTTACAGAAATGCGTCGAAAAAGGTATCATTCAGATAGATTTGAAATGAAAGACGTTTGCGTAACTAGTATATATTTAGAAAAAAACAGCATGTTGTGTCATTTGGAAACAACACATGTAACCATCGTGTTTGTTTCTTTTGGAAACCGCACATGTAACCATATTCTTTGTATCATTCGGAAACATCACATCTAGCCAGCTTGTTAGTTACATTTGGACTATATCATTATAGCCATCTACTTTGTTTTGTTTTCTAAACCACACGTGTAATCATCTTCTTTGTGTCATTTCGCAAGTATCCATGTAACAGTCTTCTTTGTGGCATTGGACAATACCCAGGCAATCATCTTCTTTGTGTCATTGGACAATACCCAGGCAATCATCTTCTTTGTGTCATTGGACAAAACCCATGCCATCAACTTCTTTGTGTCATTGGACAATACCCATGCAATCATCTTCATTGTGTCATTGAACAATACCCATGTAATAATCTTCTTTGTGTCACTGGAAAATATCCATCCAATTATCTTCTTTGTGCCATTGGACAATACACATCCAAACATCTTCTTTGTGTCATTGGACAATACACATCTAATCATCTTCTTTGTGTCATTCGACAATGCCCAGGCAATCATCGTCTTTGTGTCATTAGGAAACTAGTAATGTAACCAATCTTCTTTGCGTCATTTCGTAATTACCAATGTAACCCTATTATTTGTGTTAGATGTCAATTACCAATGTAATCCTATTATTTGTGTTAGATGTCAATTACCCATGTACCATGTAACCATCTTTATGTCATTTGACATTTACCCATGTAACATCTTTTCTATGGCATTTTGCATTTACCCATGTAACTATCTTTTTTATGGCATTGACAATTACCCATGTAACGATCATTTTTATGGCATTTGACATTTACTCATGTAACTATCTTCTTTATGATATTTGCCCATGTAACTATCTTCTTTATGGCATTTGACATTTACCCATATAACTATCTTCTTTATGTCATTGACAATTACCCTCGTAACTATCTTCTTTATGGCATTGACAATTACCCATGTAACGATCTTTTTTATGGCATTTGACATTTACTCGTGTAACTATCTTTTTTATGTCATTGACAATTACCCTCGTAACTATCTTCTTTATGGCATTGACAATTACCCATGTAACGATCTTTTTTATGGCATTTGACATTTACTCTTGTAACTATCTTCTTTACGACATTTGCCCATGTAACTATCTTCTTTATGGCATTTGACATTTACCCATGCAACTATCTTCTTTATGTCATTTGACAATTACCCATGTAACTATGTTCTTTATGGCATTTGACATTTACCCATGTAACTATCTTCTTAATGTTATTGACAATTACACTCGTAACTATCTTCTTTATGGCATTTGATATCTACCTATGCAACTATCTTCTTTATGGCATTTGACATTTACCCATGTAACTATCTTCTTTATGGCATTTGACATTTACCCATGCATCTATCGTCGAACAACAAATCTCCCGTAAGAACTTGCAATCTTCAACATATCCAAGCTCATGAATACCCTTGAATTAATGTTCTTGTTGTTGTTTTAGGGTTTAAAGCCATTTTTCAGCACACGATAGGCTATACATGGCGGTCAGTATTACTGGTGGAGGAAGAACATGGGAACACCCCAAGAAAATATCACCGACCCACGAGAAGCTACTGGCAAGCTTTCTCACATAACTACATTCGCCAAATCTTATACTCGAACCCACGCAAACGGAGGTGAGACGGCAGTGATCCGTAACGGAAAGCGCTTTATACCACTCGGCCACTCGGGGCCCCTTGAGTAATATATAGCATTTTTCTTAAATTTAGATATATGTCTTCTCATTGTCCCATTCATCTAACAGTCCGATCAACATCAGCTCGTTTACATATGGCATTTATTAGACCTGTTCACTAACCATGTTTGAGTCTTGATTTCTCTATTTCTTAACTTTATGAAACCGCAAATCATTTGGAGTTGTTTGCAGCATTTATGAGTATGGTTCAATTGCATAAGATTTACTTTAAAATTTGGAATAAACGAACCACCATGTGGCGTAGTCTACTGTAACTACGATGACCTGTTGTGCCCGTAGCTAAAGTCCAGATGCAAAAATGTATTGTCATAACTTTGTTTTTCCTAAAACGGCTTTTGCGATCTCTTTATCTTTATTTCCTTGGTTTTAAGGCCCGTTTCTACACTGGACTCTTGTTTTACTCTATACTCAGTGAAATATTCAAACAAGATATCTGAACAGAGTCTACACTTATAAGCACAAATATATATACTTTATTTTCACTCATTCGCCTTTTGGGTCACATAAAAAGCTCTAATGCAAGTTAATTTGCTGTAAGTCTTGCAGTCTTTTGAATCATTTCTTCCTAACATCTGCTTTGACTCTAATGGTGTAAGAATTGATAAATTGATGCGTAGTGGTGCTCAAGCGATTTTAGAACCTCCGGCATCAATGGATGATCAATTACTCAAATTGAATGTACGATGTAAATCAAACTTATAAATGAAAGAATAATCCTCAACTTAATCACACACTTCCTGATAAACAAGTATATGACTTTAATCTAGAGTAATGGATGGACTCATCCTTCCAACGCGATAATGAAAATGATGAAAACAATCTTCGGAAAGAGAAATATTTATTATGAAGATAATTATTTTCTCGATATATATGTGAATATAATAATAATAATAATAATAATAATAATAATAATAATAATAATAATAATAGCAGTAGTAGTAATATTAAAGAAATGAAACACAACAGAAACGATAATACTACAATTAATAAAAATACAACCACTAGTTTCCATAAGGACTTGAACTCTAAGTATATAGTCTAAATGTTTCAGCAAGCTGTATATATATATATATATATATATATATATATATATATATATATATATATATATATATATATATATATATATATATATATATATATATATATATATATATATATATATATATATGCGTAATCATTAACGGTAGAAATGCTTTTCAGATGTTCTTCGTGACGTAAAATACATCAAGAAAATATATTGGAGGCTTTTTTCACTTTGACTATTGCAAATTCATCTGTATGTATGTATGTATGTATGTATGTATGTATGTATGTATGTATGTATGTATGTATGTATGTATGTACGTACGTATGTCTGCATGCATTCATGCATGTATCTATATATGCATGCATCCATGCATGCATCCCTGCCTGTAGGTAGGTAGGTAGGTAGGTAAATAATATTGCATCATTTTCCGGCAGTAGATCACAATAGTACTTAGAGGGTGTCAACTAAACGAAAAAATTTGAAACGAGAGTTAAAATCACACAGCAAAATTGGCAACACTTAAAACTTCTAATTAAGTCGATAAAATTGACAACACTTCAACGCTTCTGATTCAGCAGATAAAATTGGCAACACTTCAACACTTCTAATTCAGTCGATACAATTGGCAACACTTCGACACTTCTAATTCAGTCGATAAAATTGGCAACACTTCGACACTTCTAATTCAGTCGATAAAGATGACAACACTTCTAATTCAGTCGATCAAATTGTCAACACTTCAACACCTCTAATTCAGTCGAAAATATTGGTAACACATCAACACTTTATTACTGAATGAATATGCGAGTTATCCGATCCCTATGATAACGACAACAATTGAAACTAGAGTTTAAATCACACTGCAAAATTGGCTACACTTCTAATTTCAGTAGGCAAAATTGGCAACACTTTAACACTTCTAATTCAGTTGATAAAGTTGGCAACACTTCTAATTCAGTCGATAAAATTCGCAACACTTCAATATTTCTAATTCAGTTGATAAAGTTGGCAACACTTATAATTAAGTCTATAAAATTGGCAACACTTCAACGCATCTAATTCAGTCGATAAAATTGGCAAAACTTCAACATTTCTAATTCAGTCGTTACAATTGGCAACACTTTAAAACCTCTAATTCAGTCGATAAAATTGGCAATGCTCTCACACTTCTATTTCAGTCGATAAAATTGGCAACACTTCAACACTTCTAATTCAGTCAATCCAATTGGCAACACTTCAATACTTCTAATTCAGCCGATAAAAATGGCAAAACTTCCACACTTCTAATTCAGTCGATATAATTGGCAACACATCAACACTTCTAATTCAGTTCATTGAATTCGCAACACTTCAACACTTCTGATTCAGTCAATAAAATTGACAACACTTCAACACGTCTAATTCAGTCGATAAAGTTGGCACACCTCTACTTCAGTTGATAAAATTAGCAACACTTCAACACTTTTAATTCAGTCGATAAAACTGGCAACACTTCAACAATTCTAAATCAGTCAACCAAATTGGCAACACTTCAACACTTTATTAGTGAATGAATAATCGAGTATTTCAATCCCTTTGATAACGACAAAATTTTAAACGAGGGTTAAAAACACACTGCATAATTGGCAACATCTCAACAGGTTTTATTCAGTCAATGAAATTGGCAACATTTCAACACTTCTAATTCAGTTGAAACAATTAGCAACACGTCAACACTTCTAATTCAGTCGATACAATTGGCACCACTGCAACACTTCTACTTCAGTCCATAAAGTTGGCAAGACTTCTGATTTAATCGACCAAATTGGCAACAGTTCAACACTTCTAATTCAGTCGATAAAATTTGCAACACTTCAACACTTCTAATTCAGTTGATAAAATTAGCAACAGTTCAAAACTTCTAATTCAGTGGATAAAGTCGGCAACACTTCTAATTCACTCGATAAAATTGGCAGCAGTTCAACACTTCTAATTCAGTCGATAAAGGTTTCAACACTTCTAATTCAGTCGATAAAATTGGCAACACTTCAACACTTCTAATTCAGTCGATAAGACTGGCAACACTTCAACACTTCTAATTATGTCGAATAAATTGGCAACTCCTCAACACTTTATTAGTGAATGAATATGCGAGTATTCCGATCTTTTTGATGGCGACAAAATTTGAAATGAGAATTAAAATCACACTGCAAAATTGGCAACACCTGAACACTTCTTTATCAGTCGAAAAAAATTGGCAACACAACACTTCTTATTCAGTCGAACAAATTGGCAACACTTTTAATTCAGTCGATAAAATTGGCAACAGTTCAACACTTCTAATTCAGTCGATAAAGTTTTCAACACTTCTAATTTAGTCGATAAAATTGGCAACACTTCAACACTTCTAACTCAGTGGATAAATTTTGCAACACTTCTAATTTTGTCAAATTGAGAGTTGAAATCACACTGCAAATTTGGGAACACCTCAACACGTCTTTTTCAGTCGAAAAAATTGACAACACAACACCTAATTCAGTCGAAAAAATTGGCAACACTTCAACACTTCTTATTCAGTCGATACAATTGGCAACACTTCAACACTTCTAATTCAGTCGAAAAAATTGGCAACACTTCGACACTTCTAATTTAGGCGTTATTAGTGAAGGAATATGCGAGTATTACTATCCCTTTTATAACGGAGCGACATATTGTAATATATGTCCTTCCGACTTAATTTACTTTGTAAGTGATAAACTTTACACATAAATAAATACACGACCATGGCCTTTTAATCCTTTAATACTCCTCTTCTCGCATGTCTCAAAACAGTTCCAATTTTTCTCTGTATGCGTCTAAAGAAACTTTCCTTGAGCAGAAAACGATACGAGCCGCTGAATTCCAGTACTGTATATAACCACTACAGTAGCAAAAATTGGTGGTAAAATTTAGACCAGCATAGTCTGCGTTTAAAAATAAATTTTATCTGCATGCAAGACGACACAATTTATATTGAATTACCTGCAATATTGTCGAAGAGAGCGATGCTGATTATCCCTTGAAAACCTATTTTGACTATAGCAGATTCCATTGGTTTGTTGCGCATGCTAAACACTAAATCGGTAATAAAAATTTTTTTTAGATAACTAACCCATGCGTGACACATCATGATGTAACATTAAGTGGGGTATTTTTATTATTTGTTTCAGTTTGTAGAAATGCACACATTGTTCTCTGGATTAAATTGTCTTGTCCTAAGTGGGGTTTCCTTTGGCGAGTATGGACAATTCTGATGGCGGCCAATATGTTGGCTCTCTACAATTTCGTATTTTGCATACGGTCTGAAGTTTAAAGACAAAATATATCCCCTGGTTTCCTTTCTTGTTATACTGGACATTTACAAAATAATTTTTAAATCTGTATTGCTGTTATAAGATTGTTTTTTCGTTCCCGTTGTTTGGGTGTAAGATTGATGGGTGAAATATAGAGCTGATAACCATTTTACGTTTCGGAAATTTTGTAATTTATTGATTGCACTTTTAGATATTGCCTTCTTAGTGAATGTTCGTTTTCTTATTTTAGTAACTGCTAAAGAAAGTTTTATTCTGACTAATTCACGATAATCGTTAGAGCACATTTGAGAAACAGTTTTGATCTAATGTGTGCTTTGATCCACAAGGTCAATGTCCAAATAAATGTCAGCAATTCTGTATCAATGTACCATAGTGGTATGCCAACATTATTTCTACTGTGCATGTTTCAAATGCCAACAACTTCACCTTACATACGTCAGCCTCTTAACAGTTCATACTAACTAGTATGCCCCCTCTAAGAAACACGTTCATTGTTTGCTAAAGAAAGCGAAGCTTCTGTAGTTACACAGGTCCTCTCAATTCAATAGCACTTTGGGTTCTTGATGGGAAAGGCAAAAGCCGCCACAATTCCGCAGACGATGAAATACATCTCTTTTGTACTGGAAATATCACGTGGTAATTTCCAGTACTCCTATGGGAGCCCGTTGTGCGCCTTGGCCCTTTTAAAGATGTACAACAGTCTCCCATAGGAGTCCTAGAATGCCTCCCGGTGTTCCTCTGGCTCTCCGTCCCGGATCGTCAGGGGATCACTCGGAAATCTCTGACTGCTATCCCAGCATTCTTCTAACTTCCTCCAGTTTGTCGAAACTTCTCGATATCGCACAGAACTTAACAATATACAAAAGGACAAACACGACAGATCAGCACATTATCATATGTACTATTTTGATTTTGATGTACTTGATTTACTACATGTTACCAAAGTCATCATAAATTGGTTAAAAAGCTAGACATTTAGTTTTAATTTACATCTCAAGATGAACGTTTTATGTCAAGTTCTAACGTTTCTGTTCCAACAGATTGATATTCAACTGAAATTAAGCGACTACTTCCTGTCATCGAAGAAGATAGAAGTACTTTCTTTTAAAGAAAGATTTAAAAAAATACATATATTTGCGCATATATTACTTAATTAACTAATTAATTACATATACCACTTAAATAAACTAATTAATTACATATCTTAATTACACATACAAATTATTTAATTATATTACTAAGAGATACGAATTAATTACATATATTACTTAAAATCTGAAATAATTACATATATTATATAAATATGTGAATTAATTACATGTATTACTTAAAATCTGAATTAATTACATGTATTACATAAATATACGAAATAATTACATATATTACTTAAAATCTGAATTAATTATATGTATTACATAAATATACGAATTAATTACATAAATTACTGAAAATCTTAATTAATTATATGTATTACAGGAATATACGAATTAATTACAGCATTCCTGCCATGATCTAACTATAGCACAACAACGTATCCAGCTAAAACGTCGTTTTTGAGATTTCGCTGAAATTGCAAATACGGAATATACTGTATTGTACGGAATATCATGGATACAGATTAGTATGGATATGTACGATCATGTATGACTGAAAACAAAACGTGATGCCTACTGTGTAGGTGAGGCTTTCATATTGATTGTCAAGAACCACTTTAGTTGCAATCGAATATGACATTTTTATTTATTACGAGTTTCTGACGGTTATAGTACAGTTGTATGATGAGTAGTTGTGAATTTCTATTCACTTCCTGTATTTTCTGTAGGTGAAGTAGCTTTTAATTTCTGTCCGCTTTCATTGCGATCGAAAATGGTATAATAATCGATTATATTCATATTATAAGTTTTAAAACAAGAGATTACTAATTTTGATTTGATTTATATTACCTATATCAAGACATCCGACGAATAAGCAAAAAATAAACATAGATATAATATAATCTCTTAACCGAGTGTCTTAATCGTTGATTCATCCAATAAAAAGCCTGCCTGACTTATAAGAAAGTCACTGATCAACGAAAAGACGATTGATTTATTTTAGGAGACGAAATTGAGGTGCAAAGTCTGCACATAGATTGTTATATTAAAGACAGGGTTATTATGGAAACAAAATGAAATAATGTGGGATGGGTGGGATTCATTTCCTTGTATTTTGAAACCTAATTATAAAATACAAACTAATTAACTGGCAATGCCAACAAGAATCGATATTTATAATATAAATCTAAGAACAAAATTAAGCAGTAGTCAGGGATAATCCAAATGACTGATTTATTTATTTTGTTTTTTTTTTTTCAAATATGAAAGTGTGTGCAATGTCTGCCCATGAATATTTAGATTACGTGGCTTAGAACTTTCTAGAAACTTCCGATACGTTTTAATTAAAGGTTCTTGTTGGCTTAATATAAGTGTAGCGCGTGCCTTCATCGCATTTAATTAAGGTAATAATGCTCGGGTTGCCAAGTGTGCCTGATCATAGCAAGTTGGGACTTTAGGTTGCACCGTTTGTGTAGAGTGAATACGTTTAAGGATGATTGATTGCTAAATGTCTGAGTATTGAACTCTTCTCATCAGAAACTGTTTCGCTAACATATCAAAGGCACGCTGAACTCTTTTTTGCTACTCGTAGCTGCAAATATGTTCCCGAAGAAGGGTAATTACGACAATAAGTATGTACATTAGTAACGGTAATTACGTAGAAAACTATGTAAACTAGTACGGGTAATTACGTACATAACTATGTGATATAGTATGGGTAATTACGTACATTATTATGTTCACTAAACAGTGTAATTGCCTTGATAAATATGTGACAAGGTAGTCTACGAATAAAGGCACCGTGTATTTATAATTTAGTTAAAATAAATAAAACTGCCATATGTTAAAGAATGTAGACTCCGTTTGTCGAATACACAATTAAAATGTTATTTAAATTTGTGCCAGTATGACGGAAAATTAGTGCGACCAACTTACAACATCTATACATCGCGAACGTTTATTACAACTCGTATAATTTCTTTGACATCACAATTTCTTTCAGGTAACTGTAATTCGGTTTCGTTATTACAAAAATATATAAATCGTTTCGTTTCTTCTCACGTTCAATTGACTTTCTTTCCTGCTGTACAATTGATTTTCAACGATCACGTGATACTTATTCGGACTTTTAGCACACCATAAATAACGCGTCCATTTTGCAGTTCCCATTCCGTTTCCAGTGCTTTTCGTTGATGTTTTGGCTGTTTAAACACGTTACAGTAGTAGTACAGTAGCAGCAGCATAGTGTAAATCGGATCAATTTGTCAAGGCAGATAATATCTCCATTTAGAAGTGCAAGCATTGCAATTGCAAAAGACCTTTCTACACCCAAACATTCGTCTATGTTACTAAACAATGAATATGTTTAAATAACAAATGTATATTACTAAAAACGCATATTTGATTTATATCGTATTTTCAATTAACTGTTAGCAAAGTTCGTTGTCATTTTATGTAAGTGCAGCGCATCTCACCAAACACTGATTCGATTTCTTTGATCAAAATGTGCTGAAAGAAAGATCAATTAATGCAAAACACATAAAGTACATTTGCTTCATAACAAATGGTGACCCCCATTAACGCTTGTGTTGTGAGCAATTTACTTGTCAAAGGTAGTTTAAACACTTACTTCTACATCGATAATAAAAGATGAAGATGGAAAACTCTAGGTAGCTAAAATCGGACTAAAAAAATATGCGCCATGGGAAGAGACCAACAAAAGAAATTAATGTTGTTGTTTTTTCGTTTTTTTATTGTTTGTTTTCTTTGTCTATGAATTTGTTTTTCTTATGACGACGAAGGGTGGAAATTTGAAATTATTATAATTTAATGGTCTTGGCAGAGAATTTATGAAGGAGTAAATTTTATCTAATATCGCAGTTAAAACAAAAAGTCATAAGGCTTTTATGTTAACTTTGGTAGTGTTAGATAAAATATACACTTCGATACAATAAACAAACAACAACTCTCCTCTAAAAATAAGCACATTGTTGGACAAACGGTGACGCCATACCGCTATATCCTGGCTGGGTATAAGTGGTCTAAAATGTAATAATTACGCATTGTAGATCAGTTGGAACCAGTCAGAAAAAATTGGAATATTGGCTTGTTTTTGCAACTCAAAGCGTTTCATTTACTATACTTAGGAATCAGTTTTGATTTTTGATTATTGTATAATCTTAAAAATGCTAGAAAGAGAAAGTGATTTTACAAATACGCTCCAAATCGTTGCATACATTTGTTTACCTACACTTAGGAATCTAATACCACGACACAATTGAAAGACATTAGTTAATCGCTTAATGCATGTCCAGTCCTCTTTTTTAAGACTATAAATAGCACAACAGTCACTTTGATGAGCTTCCTGTAAATGGCTGAGACACTAAGCGTAATCGAGTGTAGGCACAAGTTCGTGAACACAAGGGTTGAAGCACTGAGAAATCAGATTCGATAAAACTACACAGCGCTAATGTTGAAGAACATGTATCTCAAATAGCGGTTGTGAAAGAATTAACACCGTCTGATATAGCATGTGTGTTAAAATTCACACCGAAAATGTGTCTGATATTGCATTTGATATAGAATTAACACGAGATGTGTCTGATATAGCATTTGTGATAGAATTCACACCGAGATGTATCTGATATAGCATGTGTGGTAATATTAATACCGATATGTGTCTGATATAGCGGTTGTGGTAGAATTAACACCGATATGTGTCTGACACAGCATTTGTGGTAGAATTAACACGAGATGTGTCTGATATAACATTTATGATAGAATTAACATCGATATGTGTCTGATATAGCATTTGTGGTAGAATTAACATCAAGATATGTTGATATAGCATCTGTGGTAGAATTCACACCGAGATGTGTCTGATATAGCATTTGTGAATGAATTCACATCGAAATGTGTCTGATGTAGCATTTGTGATAGAATTAACATCGAGATGTAAATGATATTGTATTTGTGATAGAATTAACACCGAGATGTGTCTGATCTTGTATTTGTGATATAATTAACACCGAGATGTGTTTGATATAGCATTGGTGTTTGTAGAATTAACACGGCGATGAGTCTGATATAGCATTTGTGATAGAATTCACACCGAAATGTGTCTGATAATATTTTATAGTATTTGTGATAGAATTCACACCGAGATGTGTCTGAGATGTGTCTGATAAAGCATTTCTGATAGAATTCACACCGAGATGTTTCTGATATAGCATGTGTGATAGAATTCACACCGAGATGTGTCTGATATAGGATTTTTTTTTTATAATTAACACCGAGATGTGTCACATATAGCATTTGTGGTAGAATTAACACCGAGGTATGTTGATATAGCATTTGTGGTAGAATTAACACCGAGATGTGTCTGATATAGCATTTGTGGTAGAATTAACACCGATATGTGTCAGATATAGCATTTGTGGTAGACTTAACACCTAGATGTGTCTGATATAGCATTTGTGATAGAATTCACACCGAAATGTGTCTGATGTAGCATTTATAATAGAATTTACATCGAGATGTGTATGAAATGGTATTTGTGATATAATTAACGCCGAGATGTGTCTGATCTTGTATTTGTGATATAATTAACACCGAGATGTTTCTGATTTAGCATTTGTGATAGAATTCACACCGCGATGTGTCTGATATAGCATGCATGGTAATATGAACACCGAGATGTGTCTGATATAGCAGGTGTGGTAATATTAACACCGAGATGTGTCTGATATAGCATTTGTGGTAGAATTAACACCGATATATGTTGATATAGCATTTGTGGTAAAATTAACACCGAGATGTGTCTGATATGTCATTTGTGGTAGAATTAACACCGATATATGACTGATATAGCATTTGTGGTAGACTTAACACCGAGATGTGTCTGATATAGCATTTGTGATAGAATTCACACATAAATGTGTCTGATGTAGCATTTATGATAGAATTTACATAGAGATGTGTATGATATGGTATTTGTGATATAATTACACCGAGATGTGTCTGATCTTGTATTTGTGATATAATTAACACCGATATGTGTCTGATATAGCATTTGTGATAGAATTAATACGAGATGTGTCTGGTTTAGCATTTGAGGTAGAAGTCACACCAAGATGTGTCTAATATAGCATGTGTGGTAATATTAATACCGAGATGTGTCTGATATAGCATGTGTGGTAATATTAACACCGAGATATGTTGATATAGCGTTTGTGGTAGAATTAACACCGAGATGTTTCTGATATAGCATTTGAGATAGAATTCACACCGAGATGTGTCTGATATAGCATTTGCGATAGAATTCACACCGAGATGTGTCTGATATAGCATTCATGGTAAAATGAACACCGAGATGTGTCTGATATAGCATTTGAGATAGAATTAACACGAGATGTGTCTGATATAGCATGTGTGGTAATATTAATACCGATATGTGTCTGATATAGCATGTGTGGTAATATTAATACCGAGATGTGTCTGATATAGCGGTTGTGGTAGAATTAACACCGATATGTGTCTGATATAGCATTTGTGATAGAATTAACACGAGATGTGTCTGATATAACATTTGTGGTAGAATTAACACCGATATGTGTCTGATATAGCATTTGTGGTAGAATTAACACCAAGATTTGTTGATATAGCATTTGTGAAAGAATTCACACCGAAATGTGTCTGATGTAGCATTTATGATAGAATTAACATCGAGATGTATATGACATTGTATTTGTGACATAATTAACACCGAGATGTGGCTGATCTCGTATTTGTGATATAATTAAAACCGAGATGTGTTTGATATAGCATTGGTGTTTGTAGAATTAACACGGCGATGAGTCTGATATAGGATTTGTGATAGATTTAACACCGAAATGAGTCTGATATAGTATTATAGTATTTGTGATAGAATTCACATCGAGATGTTTCTGATATAGCATTTTTGGTAGAATTAACTCCGAGATATGTTGATATAGCATTTGTGGTAGAATTAACACGGAAATGTGTCTGATATAGCATTTGTGGTAGAATTAACACCGATATGTGTCTGATATAGCATTTGTGGTTGAATTAACACGAGATGTGTCTGATGTAGCATTTGTGATAGAATTAACACCGAGATGTGTCTGATATAGCATTTGTGATAGAATTCACACCGAAATGTGTCTGATGTAGCATTTATGATAGAGATTACATCGAGATGTGTATGATATGGTATTTGTGATATAATTAACACCGAGATGTGTCTGATCTTCTATTTGTGATATAATTAATACCGAGATGTGTCTGATAAAGCATTTCTGATATAATTCACACCGAGATGTTTCTGATATAGCATGTGTGATATAATTAACACGAGATGTGTCTGATATAGCATTTGTGATAGAATTCACACCGAGATGTGTATGATATAGCATGCATGGTAATATGAACACCGAGATGTGTCTGATATAGCATGTGTGGTAATATTAACACCGAGATGTTTCTGATATAGCATTTGTGGTAGAATTAACACAGAGATATGTTGATATAGCATTTGTGATAGAATTAACACCGAGATGTGTCTGATATGTCATTTGTGGTAGAATTAACACCGATATGTGTCTGATATAGCATTTGTGGTAGACTTAACACCGAGATGTGTCTGATATAGCATTTGTGATAGAATTCACACCGAAATGTGTCTGATGTAGCATTTATGATAGAATTTACATCGAGATGTGTATGATATGGTATTTGTGATTTAATTAACACCGAGATGTGTCTGATCTTGTATTTGTGATATAATTAACACCGTGATGTGTATGATATAGCATTTGTGGTAGAATTAATACGAAATGTTTATGGTATAGCATTTGAGGTAGAATTCACAACGAGATGTGTCTGATATAGCATGTGTGGTAATATTAATACCGAGATGTGTCTGATATTGCATGTGTGGTAATATTAACACCGAGAGATGTTGATATAGCATTTGTGGTAGAATTAACACCGAGATGTGTCTGATATAGCATTTGAGATAGAATTAACACGAGATGTGTCTGATATAGCATTT
The DNA here is from genome assembly GCA_029339505.1 of Unio delphinus. Classification (NCBI taxonomy): domain Eukaryota; kingdom Metazoa; phylum Mollusca; class Bivalvia; order Unionida; family Unionidae; genus Unio; species Unio delphinus. Next base: position 13,898,727 of record JAQISU010000036.1, on the reverse strand, counting down.
GTGGTAGAATTAACACCGAGATGTGTCTGATATAGCATTTGTTGTAGAATTAACACCGATATGTGTCTGATACAGCATTTGTGGTAGAATTAACACCGAGATGAGTCTGACATAGCATTTGTGATAGAATTCACACCGAAATGTGTCTGATGTAGCATTTGTGATAGAATTCCCACCGATATGTGTCTGATGTAGCATTTGTGATATAATTAACACCGAGATGTGTCTGATCTTGTATTTGTGATATAATTAACACGAGATGTGTCTGATACAGCATTTGTGATATAATTAATACGAGATGTATCTGATATAGCATTTGTGATAGAATTCACACCGAGATGTGTCTGATATAGCATGCATGGTAATATGAACAATGAGATGTGTCTGATATAGCATTTGAGATAGAATGAACACGAGATGTGTCTGATATAGCATGTGTGGTAATATTAATACCGATATGTGTCTGATATAGCATGTTTGGTAATATTAATACCGATATGTGTCTGACATAGCATGTGTGGTAATATTAATACCGAGATGTGTCTGATATAGCGGTTGTGGTAGAATTAACACCGATCTGTGTCTTATATAGCATTTGTGGTAGAATTAACACGAGATGTGTCTGATATAACATTTATGATAGAATTAACACCGATATGTGTCTGATATAGCTTTTGTGGTAGAATTAACACCAAGATATTTTGATATAGCATCTGTGGTAGAATTCACACCGAGATGTGTCTGATATAGCATTTGTGAAAGAATTCACTCCGAAATGTGTCTGATGTAGCATTTTTGATAGAATTAACAGCGAGATGTGGCTGATCTTGTATTTGTGAAATTAATTAAAACCGAGATGTGTTTGATATAGCATTTGTGTCTGAGATGTTTCTGATATAGCATTACTGATTTAATTCGCTCCGAAACGTTTCTGATCTAGCATTTTTGGTAGAATTAACTCCGAGATATGTTGATATAGCATTTGTGGTAGAATTAACACCGAAATGTGTCTGATATAGCATTTGTGGTAGAATTAACACCGATATGTGTCTGATATTGCATTTGTGGTTGAATTAACACGAGATGTGTCTGATGTAGCATTTGTGATAGACTTAACACCGAAATGTGTCTGATGTGGCATTTATGATAGAATTCAAACCGATATGTGTCTGATGTAGCATTTATGATAGAGATTACATCGAGATGTGTATGATATGGTATTTGTGATATAATTAACACCGAGATGTGTCTGATCTTGTATTTGTGATATAATTAACACAGAGATGTGTCTGATAAAGCATTTCTGATAGAATTCACACCGAGATGTTTCTGATATAGCATGTGTGATAGAATTCACATTGAGATGTGTCTGATCTAGGATTTTTTGATATAATTAACACCGAGCTGTGTCTGATAAAGCATTTGTGGTAGAATTAACACCGAGATATGTTGATATAGCATTTGTGGTAGAATTAACACCGAGATGTGTCTGACAGAGCATTTCTGGTAGAATTAACACCGATATTTGTCTGATATAGCATTTGTGGTAGACTTAACACCGAGATGTGTCTGATATAGCAATTGTGATAGAATTCACACCGAAATGTGTCTGATGTAGCATTTATGATAGAATTTACATCGAGATGTGTATGATATGGTATTTGTGATATAATTAACACCGATATGTGTCTGATCTTGTATTTGTGATATAATTAACACCGAGATGTGTCTGATATAGCATTTGTGATAGAATTAACATGAGATGTATCTGATATTGCATTTGTGATAGAATTCACAACGAGATGTGTCTGATATAGCATGCATGGTAATACGAACACAGAAATGTGTCTGATATAGCATTTGAGATAGAATTAACACGAGATGTTTCTGATATAGCATGTGTGGCAATATTAATACCGATATGTGTCTGATATAGCATGTGTGGCAATATTAATACCGAGATGTGTCTGATATAGAAGTTTGTGGTAGAATCCACACCAAGATGTGTCTGATATAGCATTTGTGATAGAATTCACACCGAAATGTGTCTGATGTAGCATTTTATGATAGAATGAACATCGAGATGTATATGATATTGTATTTGTGATATAATTAACACCGAGATGTGTTTGATATAGCATTGGTGTTTGTAGAATTAACACGGCGATGAGTCTGATATAGCATTTGTGATAGAATTCACACCGAAATCTGTCTGATATAGTATTATAGTATTTGTGATAGAATTCACACCGATATGTGTCTGAGATGTGTCTGATATAGCATTTCTAAAAGAATTCACACCGAGATGTTTCTGATATAGCATGTGTGATAGAATTCACACCGATGTGTCTGATATAGGATTTTTTGATATAATTAACACTGAGATTTGTCTGATATAGTATTTGTGGTGGAATTAACACCGAGATATGTTGATATAGCATTTGTGGTAGAATTAACACCGAGATGTGTCAGATATAGCATTTGTGGGAGACTTAACACCTACATGTGTCTGATATAGCATTTGTGATAGAATTCACACCGAAATGTGTCTGATGTAGCATTTATGATAGAATTTACATCGAGATGTGTATGATATGGTATTTGTGATATAATTAACACCGAGATGTGTCTGATCTTGTATTTGTGATATAATTAACACCGAGATGTGTCTGATATAGCATTTGTGATAGAATTAACACGAAATGTGTCTGATATAGCATTTGTGATAGAATTCACACCGAGATGTGTCTCATATAGCATGCATGGTAATATGAACACAGAGATGTGTCTGATATAGCATGTGTGGTAATATTAACACCGAGATGTGTCTGATATAGCATTTGTGGTAGAATTAACACCGAGATATGTTGATATAGCATTTGTGGTAGAATTAACACCGAGATGTGTTTGATATGTCATTTGTGGTAGAATTAACACCGATATGTGTCAGATATAGCATTTGTGGTAGACTTAACACCGAGATGTGTCTGATATAGCATTTGTGATAGAATTCACACCGAAATGTGTCTGATGTAGCATTTGTGATAGAATTCACGCCGATATGTGTCTAATGTAGCATTTGTGATATAATTAACACCGAGATGTGTCTGATCTTGTATTTGTGATATAATTAACACGAGATGTGTCTGATATAGCATTTGTAATAGAATTACCACCAGATGTATCTGATATAGCATGTGTGGTAATATTAATACCGATATGTGTCTGATATTGCATGTGTGGTAATATTAATACCGATATGTGTCTGATATAGCATGTTTGGTAATATTAATACCGATATGTGTCTGATATAGCATGTGTGGTAATATTAATACCGAGATGTGTCTGATATAGCGGTTGTGGTAGAGTTAACACCGATATGTGTCTGATATAGCATTTGTGGTAGAATTAACACGAGATGTGTCTGATATAACATTTATGATTGAATTAACACCGATATGTGTCTGATATAGCTTTTCTGGTAGAATTAACACCAAGATATGTTGATATAGCATCTGTGGTAGAATTCACACCGAGATGTGTCTGATATAGCATTTGTGAAAGAATTCACACCGAAATGTGTCTGATGTAGCATTTTTGATAGAATTAACAGCGAGATGTGGCTGATCTTGTATTTGTGATTTTTGATATAATTAACACCGAGATGTGTCTGAGATTTTTCTGATATAGCATTTCTGATTTAATTCACACCGAGATGTTTCTGATATAGCATGTGTGATAGAATTCACACCGAGATGTGTCTGATATAGGATTTTTTGATATATTTAACACCGAGATGTGTCTGATATAGCATTTATGGTAGAATTAACACCGAGATATGTTGATATAGCATCGAGATGTGTATGATATGGAATTTGTGATATAATTAACACCGAGATATGTCTGATCTTGTATATGTGATATAATTAACACCGAGATGTGTCTGATATAGCATTCGTGATAGAATTCACATCGAAATGTGTCTGATATGGGATTTGTGATAGAATTCACACTGAAATGAGTCTGATATAGTATTATAGTATTTGTGATAGAATTCACACCGAGATGTGTCTGATGTAGCATTTGTTATATAATTAACACCAACATGTACCTGACAATAGCATTTGTGATAGAATTCACACCGAAATGTGTTTGATAAAATATATGTGATAGAATTAACACCTCGATAAGTCTGGTATATCATTTGTGATCAAATAAACACCGATTTGTCACAGTAATTTGTAAATTCTGTGACGATGTAAAGTCTGGATTTTAAACCGAGTGATGTTGATGTTTTTGCTCAATGTCATGCGTAGTGTTAGCAAAATTACAAATATCCTAACACCTTAAAGATATATGAATATATTTTGATACTTCACAGTTTTATTAGATCTTTTAGGATGGCTTCTATACGTTAAGACCGAACCAATGACCCACCTAGTAAGGATCTCTCTCTCTCTCTCTCTCTCTCTCTCTCTCTCTCTCTCTCTCTCTCTCTCTCTCTCTCTCTCTCTCTCTTTCTCTCTCTCTCTCTCTCTCTCTCACACACACACACACACACACACACACTCTCTTTCTCTTTCTCTCTCTCTCTCTCTCTCTCTCTCTCTCTCTCTCTCTCTCTCTCTCTCACGCACACACATATTGTCTCTCGTCGATTGTGCACCAAAATCAAGAAAAATTTATAAGCAAGATATTTTCCAGGAATGGAATAACAACTTAGGTAGTACGTGAGTAGTTATGGGGGCACATTGGGATATGAGAAAGAAATAACATTACACCATAGATTAACACATTGGAGCTAGAATATGAACACGGAACAATCCTGTGTTAAAAAAAAAACATATGTTTAAGATGGCAGTTGGTTAACACGTGGGAGCTAAAATGTGAACACGGAACAATCCTGTGTTAAAAAAGCCCGTATGTTTAAGATGGCAATTGCAGTATACGGAACCCGTTCCGGTGGCGTAACTGGCTAGAGCGTCAGCCTTCCATGCTGAAGCTTGCGGGTTCGATTTTAGGCAGAGTCACACCAAATACTTATAAACATGGTACTAATAGTAGCATCGCTAGGCTCTAAGCATTAAGAGGTTAGTGTTAGGACTGCTCGGCCTGATGTTAGAATAATGTGACTCGGTGGAACATTATGCAACATGTCTTCGGCATGATTCCCCAGTGCTATACATCACTGTTACCTGCCACGCTGCAGACATCGTAACAATGTGACAGAAAAACTGTTAAAACTACATTAAAGATCAAAATCACACGTTGTATAACGACAGAGTATATATGGGAACAATATTACTTATAGGGAGCAGGGTAAAGGTAAATATTAAATAGTAAAAGTAACAAGAGTCGGCATTTTATTAAAATACGGTACAACGCAATGTTAAAATAGCGAAAGTAAAAAGAGTCGGCATTTTATTAAAATACGGTAAAAGGCAATGTTAAAATATTGAAAGGAAAAGAGTCGGCATTTTATTAAGATACGGTAAAAGGCAATGTTAAAATAGTGAAAGGAAAAAGAGTCGGCATTTTATTAAGATACAGAAAAACGCTATGTGAAACGAGAAAATGCAATGTTAAAATATTCCTCTCCAATCCGACACATCATATATATAATTTTTCTCTTCGTTTCAGTTTTGACATTACGATTCTATTTTAGAAGTGAATGAATAATGACACGTCCAAAAGCTTTATTTCAACCAGTTTTTAAAATGATTCAGGTATTTTATATGTTTGTCTTGTTTTTGTCGTTGTTTTCAATTAATTATTGATTCTTCATACTGTCAGGTATGACAACGATGCTTTATGCTTATCAAAAAGCGTTTGTTTTGAAAGGGTATGTTAATGAATGTTTGAAATAAATGGTAAATCATCGAAATACTTCTTAAGACTGGCTTCTAACGTGGGATCTTCTTTAAAGCTTTTTATTTTCAGATAGTGGTTAAAAATGACAGAACTCCAACAGTGACACAAATTGGTACGGAATGTAATATAATTGGGCGGGGCGAGATTTTATCAGATGAGTTAATAGAAATGATGTACTTCAGTGGCATTATTGTAAGCATAATTCTACAAAGTTGTTTGTAGCTGCTAACTAATAGTCGTACCTGGTAAATAATACTGTAGATTTAGTCTTCGGCATTTAATCCAAATCACATACTGGACATTTAGACTGACCATGCGATGTTCATTACTTTGCTGATGTAATGTTCTTGTAATGTAAATAATACGGAGAACCCATAATTTGAATGTTACAGCACTCGTCCGATATCTTCCGATTGGAGATATATATCCCATGCTGTGACTGAAGTTTGTAACGTGTGTCTGTACTGGTGGAACATTTGATCTGTTTCGGTTCGGTCTTAGGCTATATATGCAAGCACATTGTCCCAATGTTTCACCTACTTTCAAGACCAAGATCACGTCACCCTGTACACACCGTGTACCATTGTACATCCTAAACAAATAGTTGGAATATGTTTTCTAGCCTATTTCATATTACCATGCTAATTGACGGAATCAATACGAATGTTACTGGCATGGCTATATTAAAGGAAGGTGTATTTGGAAAGGCATGTTTGCACGAAGAGCGTTTTGATACATGGACCTTCACTGCGAAGAGGTCCGAGAAGAACAGTGAAGTGGGTGGTATATCTTAACTTTGTTTAAAAACTCCAACGGACCTTTTCTGAGTCCCCTAAATCAATAAAAAGAGAGACAATTATTTGAAAACGTCATTTTTAAAAATATACGAATTGCAGCCAAAAAAAGTTGAAATGGCCGCTTTTGCAGCGGGTGATAATAAATAAGATATTAGCGAATATCAATTTGTGGGTATTTCACGGTCTCAACCACCTAAAACAAATAGAGTCAATTTATGTGGACAACAATATTTATTGACAGAGTACTCACAATGAGTACTCCGATGAAGCTGGCGTACAAAGTGACATCAAGCATGAGAGAGAGAGAGAGAGACAGACAGAGACAGAGACAGAGACAGAGAGACAGAGAAAGAGAGAGAGAGTATTTCTTTGAAACAAAGTGATATTAAATATGAGAGAGAGAAACAGAGAGAGAGAGAGAGAGAGAGATAACGAGTTAGAGGGATATAAAGAGTATTTTGCCGCTGAAACAAAGTGCCATTAAGAGAGTGTGTGTGTGTGTGTGTGTGTGTGTGTGTGTGTGAAAGAGAGAGAATGAGAGAGAGAGAGAGAGAGAGAGAGAATAATTTGCCGCTGAAACAGTGGCATTAAATGTGTGTGAGAGTGAATACTTTGCCGTTGAAACAATGTGGCACTAAATATGAGACAGACAGACAGACAGAGACAGAGACACAGAGAGTGAGAACGAGAGTGTACTTTGCCGCTGAAACAATGTGGCATTAAATATGAGAGAGAGAGAGAGAGAGAGAGAGAGAGAGAGAGAGAGAGAGAGAGAGAGACGGATATAGAGCAGAGTGAATGAGAGAGAGAGAGAGAGAGAGAGAGAGAGAGAGAAAGATAGAAGAGAGAGAGAGAGAGAGAGTACTTTCCCGCTGACACAAAGTGGCATTAAATATGAGAGAGAGAAAGAAACAGGGAGACACAGATAGAGAGACAGACAGACAGACAGAGTCAGAGACAGAGAGAGTACTTTGCCGCTGAAACAAAGTGGCATTATATATGAGAGAAATAGAGAGATAAAAAGAAAGAGAGAGAGAGAGACAGACAGACAGACAGAGAAAGAGGGAGATTATTTTGACGCTGAAACAATGAGGCATTAAATGTATGTGTACGAGTATATGAGAGAGAGAGAGAGAGAGAGAGAGAGAGAGAGAGAATAATTTACCGCTGAAACAGTGGCATTAAATGTGTGTGAGAGTGAATACTTTGCCGTTGAAACAATGTGGCATTAAATATGAGACAGACAGACAGACTGAGACAGAGACACAGAGAGAGAGAACGAGAGTGTACGTTGCCGCTGAAACAATGTGGCATTAAATATGAGAGAGAGAGAAAGAGAGAGAGAGTGTGAGGGAGAGAGACGGATATAGAGCAGAGTGAGAGTGAATGAGAGAGAGAGAAGAGAGAGAGAGTACTTTCCCGCTGACACAAAGTGGTATTAAATATGAGAGAGAGAAGGAAACAGGGAGACACAGATAGAGAGACAGACAGACAGACAGTCAGAAACAGAGAATACTTTGCCGCTGAAACAAAAAGGCATTAAATATGAGAGAAATAGAGAGATAAAGAGAGAGAGAGAGAGAGAGAGAGAGAGAGAGAGAGAGAGAGAGAGAGAGAGAGAGAGAGAAAGAGGGAGATTATTTTGACGCTGAAACAATGAGGAACTTTGCCGTTGAAACAATGTGGCATTAAATATGAGACAGACAGACAGACTGAGACAGAGACGCAGAGAGAGAGAACGAGAGTGTACGTTGCCGCTGAAACAATGTGGCATTAAATATGAGAGAGAGAGAAAGAGAGAGAGAGTGTGAGGGAGAGAGACGGATATAGAGGAGAGTGAATGAGAGAGAGAGAAGAGAGAGAGTACTTTCCCGCTGACACAAAGTGGTATTAAATATGAGAGAGAGAAGGAAACAGGGAGACACAGATAGAGAGACAGACAGACAGACAGTCAGAAACAGAGAATACTTTGCCGCTGAAACAAAAAGGCATTAAATATGAGAGAAATAGAGAGATAAAGAGAGAGAGAGAGAGAGAGAGAGAGAGAGAGAGAGAGAGAGAGAGAGAGAGAGAGAGAGAGAGAGAGAGAGAGAGAAAGAGGGAGATTATTTTGACGCTGAAACAATGAGGAATTAAATGTATGTGTACGAGTATATGAGAGAGAGAGAGAGAGAGAGAGAGAGAGAGAGAGAGAGAGAGAGAGAGAGAGAGAGAAAGAGAGATTCTTTTATTTTATGATATTTACATTTGCGAATTATTATTACGGAAGCATCGAAATTATTTATTACATCTATAGTGACAAATATTCGCAACATAACTATGGATGTATCACAGAGAAAAGCAACCAATATATTTGTTATGCAAATTAAGAAGAATTACAACTATAAACAATGATGTTGCGACTCACTGGGGCGTTAATATGGGAGTTTATGGTCTTTATGTTTTGCTATCCAGCGACTATTGTGACTTGAGGCGCTTGTTTGGGAGTGTATGGTCTTTATATTTTGCATTTTAGCGACTGTTCAACAGCAAAAAAAGACGAAAATACAACAATAAATCTATCTAAACAGCGAAGCAGTATGTGCAATACATCCAAATGAATATCGAACAAACTAGAAAATGATGCTTCAATTATTACTTTCAGTTCAATACACCAATAATGTCTTGCTTTTAAAAGAACATAACAAGTATAGTTTGAAATTATTTTCAATAAGTGAGCTTTACCTATAAAATGTATTTAATTTAATTAATCTGTAAAATTGACCCTAATATTTGCTTTGAAGTTGATTGCCTATTCAGAAAGTAGATAAGTACTGATTGACAAGCTGTATTCTGTCTGTGAAGTTACAAAATCCACTTGCAGTTCAACATCTAGGTCAATCAAAGGTTAAGTTTAATATTGATAGGGTTGGTAGCTTTCATAACACACCAGATGCCAAACTGAATTTTAAACATTTATATTACACATTTGAAATGAATATGTGAATAAAGAGATTGTAATCTATACTACTAAAGAGCATAAGTTCTTTAGTCTGAATTGTGTAATGAACTTGTTTGGTAGGAAGATAAATAAATCTCGATATAACGACCTTGTAGATTCCTACGCAATATAAAACTCATTTTTCCATCTACCACATGCAACGCATATTCGGAACTTTGCATATGCATATGTTTTTTTCCGGAGGACAAATAAACCTGAAACCCTCTTTGGTCCTTATCTCTTCTGTGAGATATTGTGTGTTAGTTTGTTTGATTATGATTATTTTAATGTAGCTTTTAAAAAAAAATCAGTCGTATCTACGATGTCTGCAGTGAGGCAGTTTATAGGGATGTCTAGCACTGAGGCATCATGCCTCAGACATGTAGCATGATGACCCACCCAGTCACATTATCCTGACACCAGGCCGACCAGTCCTAACTCTGACCTCACTCTTAATGCTGAGCATCAAACCAGGCAGCTGTTAGTACCATTTTTTTAGTCTTTGGTATGACTAGGCCGGGGATCGAACCCACGATATCCCACTTCCGCGGCGGACGCTTTAGCCACTAGGCCACCGGAATGGTTATGTGTGTTAGTATGTAGAGGTATATTAGCGTGTCTATAAACACTTTATATCCACGCGTGTGTTATAGTTATTTGTATGTTTGCGTGAAAATATGTGTACATAAATACTCCTACCCTTTTAGCTTTCATTTAAGATATGCGTTTGGTATTGTAATCATTCCGCGGGTGATGGATTGTAGGTGCGATGTGTCGACTTGTAGATAAAAATTGAACATTACATTTCATTTAACCTTCTCGACTGTGGACCACTTTTCACACCTCTAGTGTTACAACTTAACTTGTACCTATCAACGATTTGGTTCTTAAAACACTTTTCTCTACAATACCATTCCTATATTAAACCGATGGACTCATTTAACACAGGATTTCCATGTGTCTCTTTATCATCCCCACATATTAAAAAATGCGGCTTAGTATGAAGTCATCCAGGTTCTCAATAGGCTCGTACAAATACAAATGTGATTTGGCGCACTATGCGCTGCAAATTATAGTAAGGTAAACAGTGCATCATCATATAGACCTAATCGTCACTGAATCTTCACGTACACTTAAACAAGGTAACGGTTTCACGGTAGCGAAATGGTGTATGCATGCAATAACACGTTCTTTTCTGCATATGGAATATACCATCAGGAAAAACTGTAAACAAATAGTGAGATAACCTATAGCTTTCCATCGCAGAACGTTCAGTTTGAACTGCATATTACAAACAAATTATATTGTTCACGTTCCCCACAACTTGAGAGAGACTCGGAAGTCACAGTGCAAATAACACGTTTATCAACATAGTGGTGATATCACGTTTGAAAGTAAATTTTGTCCGTGACAGAACTTACGTTACTTGGTGATATTCTGTCACATATACCGCATCGTTTATTTGTAATACTTAACGACAAACAATGCACAGTGTGATTGGTTGCTTTATTGTTTTGATGTATGTATGAGTTTAACGAAGTCATGCATTGACACGTGTCGTTTGCAGACAGATATTAAGTAAAATTCGAAATTTGGATACGGCTTTAGCAATTTAAATATACTGCAATAATTCCAACACACATACCACACACACACACACACACACACACACACACATCTTCTGACTGAATGCAACCATAAACATAATGAACACAATTACTAAAACGTGCATTTTGATGATGTTTTCCTCTGATGTCTTTTGACATAGTTGGTCACTTTTCTTGATTATTCCCACCCAGAAAAGTTAATTGCATCTATTTGTGTAAGAAATATGGAAACGAAAATAAAATATTGCTTTATTTTCGTCCGACATTTTGACTAATTTCTATAAATTATACACTTTGAAGCATTATGTGTACAATTTAAATAGTTCAGTTTTGAAAGTACTAATGAATGGAGCAGATGCGTCACAGCTCAAGATTGGCGCATACGTTCATGATATGTTGGTGCAATGTGAGATTACTGTCTAAAATAACACCTAGGTTTCATACTGACTGTGTGAATTGTGAATTTAATGTTGGTGTTGCTGATATTCATTGTTTGAGGTAAAGGATGTGCATGAGAAAGCCTGCTTGTTGTGATCAACACTATACACAGCCACGCTGTATCTATTGTTTCGCTACGACTACAATTGTTAAAGCTAAAAATTCTATACACATAAACTACTCGTTCGACGATGTGGCATTTTTAATAGATTTTAATTTTTGATCCAAGATGGATATTTGTTAACAATAACCTTATAGTCAACGATGGTGAATTATATGTATTCGCAATACACAGTAAAGATGCCACAATGCACAACGAGTAAGTTATGCTTAACGGATTTTTAACATATTGTTACACGCACAGGGGTATTCACTGAACCGAGCGGTGCCAAACCCTAGCGCAAATCCCGCTGGATGTCATATGTTTTCAGCAAATTTCCAAAGACTCCCATACAACTCGAGTTGTAAATTGGAAAGTCAGACGTGTCTGTACTCTATTCAGTTGGAGACCACAGTTAAAACAACTTGCCCAAAAGTCCATTAACCGCACCTTTGCATGGCTTTTCTTCATTATCATCAATTTCCGTACCGCCAGCCGGTTATGCCATAGAAAATTCACTAGTATCGCCTTTCTATCGGGGAACGTTTTAACTGCGCCACAATAGGGCAGTCCATTCACATTTGTACCGACGTACCACGCTTACATTATTACGCCTATTTTCCACTATGGACACATTAACGGTATCTACCAAGTCCCAACGTGTTGATTCCATTTTGTAATTTACTGGTTTACTACCATAAAAACTGCCATCTCAACCACAACACTATTATACACCACTAGATTTTAATATGAACTATGTAGTAAAGGGACAGTCATTCTGCGTGGACCTAAATTCACTACTAGCGAACCCTAGCATGGTTCAAAACTCACTAACACTCGGCTCCGTGACGTTTGTTCCTAATAATTGGCTAATTATTTCGGGCTAGGAATATTTCCATGGCGCCGAATCCCAATAATCACACAAATAAATCTAAGAATTGCTTAAAACGGGGCGCTATCAAATGCGCATGCTCCAAATTTATTACAATATCTTAACAATAATAGTCATATCGCTTCGATGTATGCAGTGTGGCTGTTTATAGTGTTCTCTAACACCGGGCATCATGCCACAGGCACGTGTCCTCGTGTCTCCCCCCCCCCCGCGACACATTTTTCTGACACCAGGCGCACCAGTTCTAACACTAACATCTTAATGCTGAGCGCCAAGCTAATCAGCTGTTCGTACCATTTTTATAATCAATTTGATACGACACGACTAGAACTCGACAGACACGCTAATCATTTAGGGCAGCGGAGTGATCCAAAAGTGTAGTCGAATGTTATGAGATAAAGCAGCAGAGAGGGTGAATCCTACAACATTTTTAGTATATTTTTGATTATACCCTCCAAATAACACTAGACCCTTCTCGCGAAATAACTAGAAAAAAAATGACAGTGATTGTTGTCTGAAAACATGGGATTCGCAGGTGATATTGTATTCGCGTTTTCGTTGATGAATCATAAAATGTCGCAACGTCGTTGTCACTCACCCTCTCTGCTGCTATGGGTTAACCGAATAATTTATCAAGTCCTTACTACGACGAAAATCCCCTTAGGATGAAAGTCTTTACGACGAAAATCCTTTCAGGATGAAAGTCCTTAGGACTTTACAAATAGACTAATTTGTAAAACCTCCTCTTGTAAATCAATCAGATTATTAGACTGGTCAGTGAGTTTGAAATTAATTCTGGTTAATGAATTATTATGACATCGCATATAGACTGGATTCACCGGAGACTCAATTATTAAAAACCCTGGAGGAGCTATTGGTGCAAATGAATACAAAATATATCCTTGCTGAGCTTGGTTTGATCGTTCTAAATTTATTTGATAGCTTCCTTCGATCACATCACATACTAAATTGAGCGCAATCACCGTTGAAATATTCACATTGAACGGAGCAATATGCCTGCCACCACCATCTGGGTCATTATTATGTTTGAGGATTTTTTTTATTACCGGTGATGCTGTTTTTTTCCACGTATCATGAATTATTTTAAAACCGACATCGATGGCATCACTGAGAGATTTTTGTAGTTCTAAGATATTATATCCTGGTAGATGGAATTCGGACATATTTTTTAAGCTTATATATTTCATCGCAAATTTTATTTTCGTATTAGTGTTGGCAATGGATACCTCTCGCATGATTAGTGAATGAAATGTTTCCATGTCACTGAGGATTCTGTTACATGTTTCTATGACGCTGATAAATTCATCTCGGGTGAGAGTACCGGATTTAAGGGATATTAACAACAGTGAAATATCGTTATTGAACGCTGTGAAATTTTCACTGATTTTATCCTGTCGAGTTATGTAGTATTTCTCCCCTCCCTCATCTAATTCAGTGAAAAAATTCAATTTGTCATAATCGCTATAGCTTTTTATTGGATTATCAGGTTTTATTCTGTCGGTGATATAATCAGTTTTTTGTGGTTCTGGTAAATCAACGGTTTTTTCCCGGGGTGGTATTTCAGGCCATCCTAGTACGGTCCTTATTGAGCTTTGATAGATATCTACCACGTATCCTTCTGTGCTTATTTCAATGGCAGATGATAGTGTTGGCTCATGAACCGTTATAGCTATTTTTGATTCTTTTCCAGTAATCGATTTTATTCTACGCGCGAATTCATTATTGATTTGTTCAATTTGGTATGATCCGGTTGGTATGGAAACAACATTCCAGTCTGGGGTACCGTCTGGTTTATTCTTATTTGCAAATACCAGTGAATTATTGGGTAGTTGACCACCAAATGATTTTGACCTAATATTTGGCCAACTGTGATACACTCGTAATTTTGCTAGCGCTATCTCCTTCACTGGGGCTGGAGAGGGGAAATTCACACTGAATTCTGGATTCGTTGAGGTTATTGAGATCATGCTGGTTTGTACTGGGTTTGTGTTCTCCACTATTTGTTGAAGTAATTCCATCTGTGTTGTCATTGTTATTATACTCATGATGTATTTCTAATTTTGACATCGCAGAATTATATATATCTACCATCGCTGAAAACTCACTCTCTGATATAATTGTATCATCGAGCGATGACGATATCAATGAGGATAATTGCGAGTATGCAGTGGACACAACATGAAATTGAATTATGTAGTCTTGTAGTTTCCGTTGGCTGCATGAGGATATTTTTTTTTGTGATTATTGAAATTATTCCAGCGATTGTTGTTGCCGCAGAAATGCAAATTGGAACAGCTATCGGAGCCATCATTGTCACTGAAGACAGTATAATACCAGCTCCGGTGATTACACCACTCACAGCGTACACAGTAACATCAATTGCGGTAATTCTCCTGCGATATTTTTTAATTTTCATTGCATACTCCTCAGACAGGGTTTTGAGTCTAGTTTGATATTCTCTGACCTGATCATAGCGATATTGCGATGATGAAATCATTTTTTATTTTAACAACGCTAGCGTTTTCAATTACAATTTACTTAAACCCGCTACGAATTCCACATACCATGATACCGAATTTCCAGCCAAAGTTGGATCAGTAGCTGTTATAGTGAACTTTTCAGTTGTATCCTTGTCGATGATCGTTGAAATCGTATTGTTGACCCCGGATGAACTCGACGATGATATATTAAATTGAGCCGTTGTCACCAGTGTTAATCGATAAATACCCTTGACGGTTGCAGTGATATCTAATTTGTTGTTTGTAGGTGTCCACGCAAATGATCCGTGTTGGATTATATATACTATGTTGTTGGTTTTCTCATGAGGAATTTTTGTTTTTTCAATGATTGTTATCATCCTCGAAAAATCACCTTTGACGGCTTCGATGAAGTTTTTCGTCTCATCGATGGATTTTTTAATATCAGGGAGTTTTATTTCAATTTTATCTAACGGGGTTCCAATAAATTTATCAATGATATTTCTACGAAAAGCATTATAACCTCGTATATGATCATCCAGCTCACGGCTGTGGGTGGTAATCTTGTTGTCTTGGGTGGTAATCTTGTTGTCTTGGGTGGTAATCTTGTTGTCGTTGTCGGCAATCATGCGGTTGTTGGTGATAATCATCTTGTTGTGGGTGGCAATCGTGTCTGTGATTGTAGACACAAGTGCGCCTGGTTTAAGTCGTCCGTCGTTGGAATACAGCGCAATAGAGTTTTCAGCGGCGTCGCGCTGCCGTATCAAAATATCATCCAGAGAAATATTACTAGATTTCAATTTACCCTGTTTGTCTTGAAATACAACTATTTCGTTCGGGTCAACATTTACTAAATTCAACGTCTCAGCGATTTCATCCATAATTTTTTTTTTATATCCTTGATAGAATCAGGAGTTGCAGTGTCATCGGGTTTGGGTTTCAGAGGTCTTCCCCAAATATCAATCATGATATTTTATATATCTCTCTCTAAAAAGCGATTACTAGTGTAGTCATTTACGACAATGTGTGGTGATTTTCTAGATGCTGAAATAGCGTCAAGGACATTTAATACTTCACTGCCGCATATTGGTGGGTCATTGATTTGTTGTGTTGGTAGCGTAGAATACCAAGTCTTCATTGGAAATTGTTTTATGTAACGCATAAACTCTTTTGGTGGGGCTAATCCATATGAATTAAAATAGACAATCCCACGTGGATCAATAGCGTATGCAACCCAGTGAGTTCCAGGTCCGGTGCTGTTATCGAGATTAATAATACCTGTTTCAGTTTTGTTTGGTTGATGTGGTAATTGATCTTTCATAAAAACACCTCTGAAATTTTTAATCACTAGTTTTTTAGCAGCATCCATTAAATCAAAATTGGACATTGGAACCATAGACTCCTCAATTAATAAACCGTTCCTGGTAGTCTCAGGCCTGATCCGTGAACGGATCTCCCGCTGTACCATGCATACGGGGTTCCTGGTAGTCTTAGACCCTTTCCGCTGTTCCATGAATACGGGGTTCCTGGTAATCTTAGACCCAATCCGTGAACGGATCGTCCCTTTTTTTTATACCCTCGACCTTTCTTCGGTTCATATGATTCAGCAATGCTCTGTACCGCTTTTGTTCCCAAGCCTCCAACTACCCCCAATGCGGCCGCTTTTGCTACTGCTGGGGCTGCTGCCGCAACCAATGCTGGTATTGCAGCAAACAACGGAAATATACAACCTGTTTTTATCATATTTTTGATAGCAGCCGAAGAGAGTGTGATCTGAACTCCTTTTTTATCCTTGAAAGCATCATTGAAATGTTTCACTTGACGAGTTGTCAGTGGCAATTTATTTGCCCCGCCATTCATTTGATTAGGTTTCAACGTGATTGTGGTTCCACATTGTTTAGCGGATTTTGATTGCAATTTTTTTAACTGACCAGGTGTCAATGACACATTGATATTACTATATGACATTATACAAATACAGATTGATTCTAATGGAAAAATCCTTCGGATTTTCAATCAAAGATTTTCCACTGGTGCATCAATAAATCTCATTCGTCCACCAACACCTTCAAGTAGCATTGATTTATCACTGAGAATGACAGCAACCGCTCTATAATTAGCAACAGCACCAGGACGGGTTACACGGGCTCTGAAGTGTATATCAACGACAGATTGTCTTGTTAAATCAAGATGTTCCAGTGAAAAGTAATAAATCGGATAGAGGCTTTTGAAATCCCATTGTGATATTTGCAAACCGGTATCCACATTTTGATCACGTGCCATAAATGACAACAGGTTATGATAGACACGTGCAATATGATTTTGACCGTAATCAAGTTGCACATCTTCAGATGGTTCCTGCTGTCCGTTTATTCTCAGCGAGACTTCATTAACACCTAACTGATCAAATATCATATGACTTCGTTCTTGATTACCAACTCGTATAGTATTCTGTAATGCAATAAATATATGACGTGGAGCTGAAACCCCTTGTTTTGATGCCAGGTGCCATGTGAATGTACCATCAACATTGTCTTGTTTAGTATCCGTAGTCACTGATAACCAACTCAATAACGACTTTCCTCCTTGGTCCATAAATGATAACAATTTTTCTTCTGCTGTGATTGATAGAGTTAACACTGGCATCCACAATGATAGTTTTGTTAAAACGACTTTACCATCAGGAACACCAGCATCACGCCATATTGCATCATTATCAGTACCCTTTCGTACAAGCGCTACTGTGTGTTTAGAACCATAAATAACTTTTCGGACGTTTCTACAGAATTTGAATATATGATGCAGTGGAATTGCACATGAAAATCGTCGACGCTGCCCATGCAACATTGCTACGCGTGTTGCAAATCCTAGATTGTAAGTAGTAATAGTATTTATGACATCAAATTCAGCAGCTGGTCTTACATATCCGGCTGGTGCTGGATCAACTGCTGTAGCTCGTGTTGCCTTGACTCTAGAATACTGGTTGTGTTCAGGGTTATCAGTAATATCCTTTGCAAACATCATAGATGGACCCGCTGATCTTGTATAATCATCAGAATATCTTGCTAACCCTATGATTGTTGTAGCCACATCAACTTCACGGTCAATGGATTCAATTTCTTTTCCATCAATGAGATATCTAGCGCTTTCAAATAACGCCATGATACCGTTATTGACAAAACCAACTCGGGTAGTTTGGCTAATGTCATATGGAGGATCATTATGTGCAGCATTATTTGTTACAAGTTCTCCTTCTACTTCAATAAACGCTTCACAAGGCAAAAAGTATTTACTGGTATCATGAACTTGAAGTTCAATTCGTGATCGGAGATCTGGTTGTACTGCGTGATAAGAATAAAATTGAAAATCGCGTACAGAATCATCTTTACGCACTGGGGCATCCATATCAAATGCTGGATCAGATGACCTTTTGAACATTTTATTCTATTTATCAGAGTCTAAATCGGATTTTCCATTTCATCGTGAAAAACGCTAGCGTTTTCGTCGTGGTTTTTTAAAGCCACTTCCTGCTATCATGTTTGCTGTCATGTTATTTTGGTCCTCTTGATTTACCATCGACGCTAGTTTTTCATCAACTGCGTTATTTATTATTTTACTAACACTTGCAGGCATTTCTTCTGTAGACGGTAACGGTTTCTTTTTTCGCCTCACTAATGATGTTATTTTATCCTTCGCAGTTGAAAACGCTTTCCCGGCAAGATCTCCAACAGTACTAATACCCTTATCACGAATAACATCAATGGCTTTCATTCCTAGCTGTTTAGCTAACGGCATCACTTTTGGGGCCGTTCTTGTAAATCACCCTGCAATGGTATTACCTAAACCATCTCCGTAGTATGCTCTCTAAACTGGAAACCGTGAATTAACTACATAGACGGGGGTTGGTTTATCATGATTGTAGTGTATAATCATCTTGTTATAAAACTAGTAGTTTTTTAATTAGTGATCAATCGCTGTAATAACCATGGGCATCTTTGTGATTTTCAACTAACTCAGCAATGAGTTTTCGATATACATTAATGTCCATGATACCACCGGCAAATAATCGTCTACAGATATCAGCTGCTTCATTAATTATTTCCGGTGAGTTATTTCCGGCTCGTTTCCCTCCGATGAGGACTTCTAACCGTGATATATCACTGAGAATGTTACCAGGACAAGTAACGCTAGTGTTTTCAACTATTCCGCTACCTAAATACTCATCTTCAGTTGACTCCTCTTTACCAAAAAATCCAGTTGGATACTCTACTTTTCTCAATACTTTGTCTTTAAAACTCTCAAAATCATTGCGGTCACCTTCTGTGATTCTAAATCTACCACGGTTTGCCAAGTATACTTTTTTTTATCCAATTCTCGTCGTTTTTTATATACTCTTTATACCCTTTGTTTACAGCTATTTCTCTTTTATCGAGTGAAAAATTCCGCGCGGTAAAGTTAATTAAATCATTGTCATCTTTAAAACTTTTAATTATGTTGTATGCATAGTTTGTAATTATAGTTTGCGGTGAATACATTTTTGCTATAGTAACGTCTTCTTCCTCTTCTTGTTTTCTTGCAATAGCACCTAGTTCTTCTAGTACTTGCTCTTTTTTTTGTTGTTGCCGTGAAGTAGCTACTATATCTACTGGAAGTGTTTCTAAAGACTTTTTTGTTTGTTTAGTTCTTTTTGCTATTTTTTCTAACACAGGGAGAAAAGTCTCTTCTTGTTTTTTCCTTGCTCAGAGATTGTTGACACTATCTGTTTCGTTGTTGTAGTTATTGGTTTAAACAACTCTTCAGATCCCGCAGCAAAATCAGTCTGAAGACTCTGTCGTTCTTGCAGTTTATTCCTGACAGAGTCGCGAATTGGTATAAATTTCTTAATTGCATCTAGTCGCTCACGAGCCAATCGGGTCGTTAATGCTTCATTGACCATTATTTGAAATCAGAAACCATTTTTCAATTGCAAAACAGTTTTTCCCATCGATGATTCCATCCTTAACGGTCCAATTTTTTATTGCTGTGAAATATTTTTATTTTTTATCCATTGATTTTGCCTGTTTTTGACAGTTTTGGTGCCATTTTGGTGGTTTTCAGTTGAAAATCTCAAAGAGATTTTACAGTCAAGTAGTCGATTTTAGATGGGATTTTCCATAAGGAAAAGCTGTTAAAACTCATTTTTGATGATTTTTAGCCATTTTTCATCAATTTATGCCTGTTTTCAGTGATGTTTGGTCATTTTTCATCGATTTTCATCAAAAAACCTCGTAGGGTCAAGTAGTCGATTTTGCATTGGATTTTCCGTAGGGAAAAGTTCTTAAAAGAACTTTCAAAGCTGTTAGGATTCTATTTTATTTTCGCAGTGTGAAATATTTTCACTGATTCAATCAAAAAAAGACAAAAAAATGAAAATCTCAAGGAGATTTTACTGTCTGACAAAATCTTTTGAGGGTCGGTCAATCAAAATAGTTCATTTTCTTGAATTAACGCTCGTAAGTTTCTAATTTTAGAATTAACTTCCTTTTTCAATTCATATTCGTTACCCAATTCTTTTCGTATTCCTTCCACGATAGTATATAACGGAACAAACACACCTACTTCACTGGAAAATGCAAGAGAGTCTCGAATAGAATTTTGAATTTTTTTGATGAGTACATATTTCTTTGGTAACATATACTTGTTAGTGCTAACTCCGTATTCTATATCCTGAAAATCCGACTTGATTTGATCAGGATTTAACCCATCTGACAATTTAATATCCTGATTTTTCAATTTTGCAATTTCAACTATGATGCTATTCATATTTTCAGAATTCATATATGATAATACATATTTCTAATTCATTTTTCAAAAATAAATGAGCCGTTAATATTTTCAAAATTCAGTCTGTATATATAAATATCTTTTTTAAAATTAATTCTGTATATATAAATATATTTTTTAAAATTAATTCTGTATATATAAATATATTTTTTAAAATTAATTCTGTATATATAAATATCTTTTTTAAAATTAATTCTGTATATATAAATATATTTTTTAAAATTAATTCTGTATATATAAATATATTTTTTAAAATTAATTCTGTATATATAAATATATTTTTTAAAATTAATTCTGTATATATAAATATATTTTTTTAAATTAATTCTGTATATATAAATATATTTTTTAAAATTAATTCTGTATATATAAATATATTTTTTAAAATTAATTCTGTATATATAAATATAAATGCAGACAAAAATAAATAACAACCATGATGAGCGGTTATCAGTCATTTGGCCCCCTTGATATAGGCCACTGTGTCTCTCATAGGGTTATTTCTTTGAGTATTTCCATTTTTTTTCTGAGATTTCTTCGATCTCGATTTGACCCTATTTGGCCGGTAATTCATTTTTGAACACCATACGGGGCTACCCAAATGTGACGGAGAGCTAATTACATCCATGGATGTTATTTATTTTAGGTCATTTATATTTACATTCACCGGAAACATATTCCCCTAAGAGTGAATCTAACTCGTCAAATAACGGGTTAGAATCACAAGAGGGTATGTTTACGTGAAATGACCTAGAGGTTACATATATACGACAACACATCTTTGGAACTCCTTGGTTGCCTTCACATCCAAGTAAGCCCAAGGAAACCCGAAACATACATCTCCGGAAGGGAGGCCTAACGTGGCGAACGCCATCTTAGACCGCCCAGAAGATATGCTTGGGGTGACGTCACAACATATACTTAATTAAGGACAGCACAAATACCGTATATATCTCCACTCGAGTGTTGTGGCAAATTGTAGGTATACATATACTTAATTAACTTAATTAAGGACAGCACAAATACCGTATATATCTCCACTCAGATTGTAGGTATACATATACTTAATTAACTTAATTAAGGATGGATTATAATTCAATGATGATGTAATGATGATGGGACGGCACAGACATCACAAACATGAAACGACGGGGCTGATTTTCAAAGGCCAATCCGACCAATCAAAGCAACCCATGAAATTAAACCCGGTTGCATGATTGAGAAAAGTCAACCACGCACACGTGTCAATGGCGTGGGTTATTTTTTGACTGGTCGGATTGGCCTTTGAAAGCCCCAGCTTTCATTTAGTATATAAGGTGACTAATACAGCAGCGTCAATCCACAGAGTGTGTTATTTTATTTTCTTGAATTACTTGTTAATGGTGCTTCACAGTATTTAAATGAGACAGAATATTTGCATAAAGCACTAAAAAAAAGAATATAATCGTTTGAAAACATTTTATATTTGATTTCTTTTCTAATTAATTATAGCCCAAGCCGCTGAATCACAATTTAAGGGGAAATACCCCGACACCATCTAAGGGAGAGAGTATATAAGGCGACTTAATACAGCAATCCACAGGGTGTGTTATTTTATTTTCTTGAATTACTTATTAATGATGTTTCACGGTATTTAAAGGAGACAGAATATTTGCATTAAACACTAGAAAAAAGAATATAATTGTTTGAAAACATTTCTTTTCTTACAAAACAATGCCCAGCCGCTGAATCGCAATAACCCATAAAACAAGTTAACACAATCTAAGGGAGAAAGTATATAAGGTAACTTAATACAGCAATCCACAGGGTGTTATTTTATTTTCTTAAATTACTTATTAATGGTGTTTCACGGTATTTAAATGAGACAGAATATTTGACTTAAACACTAAAAAAAAAGAAAATATTTCTTTTCTTATAAAACAATACCCAGCCGCTTAATCACAATCTAAGGGAGATAACTCCCTTGGTTATATCCATTGGTTATATTTAAGAGTTGTCTCCCTTGGTGTTATAGACATACGAAAATCGAATTTTTTGTCCTGTCTCTTTTGAAATGGCCTGTAGATTTGGTAAAGAATTATTCTGAGAATCGGAATCAATATGATCAATGACATAACCATCCTTGATCAATCAATTAAACACCTCGAAGACGAATCTGTGACAGAGATATTTTTTCTTCCCAGCACTAAACATCAAATACCCTCGATTAGTCACAAATCCAACTGGATTCTTCAATCTGCGGTTTCTGATAACACCATCACGGGATGCTTCATAATTAACAAGCACGGGGTGAGGTCTGAATACTTGGTTCATTTGTATAATAACACTATTTTTCTAATTCATTGTTTGGTTTAATTATAAGTCTCTGTATATAATCTTGAAGAGTCTTTATGATTTTGTCATCGTTGGGGTCAATGACAGTATTTTTTATTCTTTTATCATAATAGCGTTTTAGTTCCCTGTATCGTTTGCCGCCACACCTAAGACATAATTGCGATTTTCCCCTGACCCCAACCCCACATCGAATACAGGGTAACGGACCAAGGCTTCCACGACGAAAGCTTTGCATATGATACCAACAGAATTCATTTCTGCATGATTTGTTACACGGTGTCACTGATCCAATCATAAGCCATTTGCAATGATTCATTATACTTAAATCTTTCATTTAAATGCTTGTTTTAATTATAGTATGGAGGAGTTCGAGAGATTATCGAAAATTAAGCCTTGGAAAAGTGTTCAATTCAATCTTGATAGAGTTTCTGATACACCAAAGAATAAAAATCTTGATAGAACCTTGATTAGTAAAATCAGAGACTGTTTTAATGAATTCAAGCGTGATGGAGCAGCTCATTGTTGGTCAACATTTCGAATTGATGGTGTTGTTGACGCTACCATGAATGATGAAAAAGCAGCAGTGATAATCTCAAATGTCGGGGAAGAAAGAAATTTTTTTCGAATAAAATTCCTTATCCGTGATAATGGAAAATGGATCATTAGGGACAAATACGAGCCTATTCTTAAGGACAAAAAAACTGTCACTGTGACTCAGGATTCAAAACCAGGAATTTTGACTGGAATTGACAAACCCTACTACGAAAGATCTTATCCTGTCACAGCAGTTGTTTACGGGATATATCCGCTCAATGACAAACCTGATATTGCAAAACTAGCACCCATGAAATATTCGACAGGGCTCAATTGTGTAGCAGCACGAATAATGGAACACTTCACAAATGCGTCCCGGGGAAATAAACTAACTGATCTAAGACGAAAAAAAATAACCGAATGGGAACTGACAGTGAAACAGCATGGGGCAACAACTCAAGATATAGCCAAATTAGAAACATCATTGAGATTTCCAATATCGGTAAGGACAATCACCGGTGAAGTATTAAACGAACCGAAATATAATAAAAATGGAACCCCAATACAGATTATTGACCATAACGAACACGCGTGGTCATCTGCAGTAACAATATTCCCA
The DNA here is from genome assembly GCA_029339505.1 of Unio delphinus. Lineage (NCBI taxonomy): Eukaryota > Metazoa > Mollusca > Bivalvia > Unionida > Unionidae > Unio > Unio delphinus. The sequence goes on along the minus strand of JAQISU010000036.1, from coordinate 13,874,234 downwards.
CGGGATAGAACCGTAAAATATCTATCCCAAACCGAAGAGTTTTTTTCAGAGCAGAAATTATTTGATGATATTTACCATTTGAGTAAAAACGATCCTGTGTCAGTGTGTCTATTTCATAGTACTTCAGACGAAGAATGTAGATTTGATCAGTTTGTAAGGCCCAACGGAGAATTATACCGTACTGAAGAGCTGCATAATCAAATGAAACAACTAGCTAGTGAGTTTTCTCTGGAGGAAGACAACGATCAATTATTAGCAAACTGTTTTACAGTACCATCCATTGCAGCACATTTTGCTAGAAAGAAAAACGCGTGGAAACCAACACGAAGTGAGTTCTTATCAGAGGTCAAATTGTCTTGTCTTGAATACGGCCATGGAGGATTATGGAATACAAAATACACCGCTGATACCGTTATTTCCGTTGATATGATTGCGTGTTATCCAGGAAGTTTTCTTGGGTATGGAGAATGCGAGAAATATTTCAAACGATTTGGACACCCTACACACGAAATGACCCGTGTTGCTATTAATGGACCACTGCCACATTTCGATTTAACCGGATTCGCTTGTGTAGTATCATTTGAAATGGCTACAGGACTTCATCCGTGTAGTTATCTTTGGATTGGTAAACACATGTCTGAAAAACACTGGATGCCAATAGTGTTATTACGGTATATGCTTGATTGTAAGATGTTAAAATCATTAATTGTCAGTGAAGCAATTATATCCTATCGAGCACAGAAATCAGTCTGGTTACCACAACCTGATCTAGAAAAAATAATTAGCGAAGAGCGAAAACTGTTTCCAAATTTCAGTGAACAACAAATCATGGATTGGTCCCAACAGTTATTTGAAATCAGAAACAATGAAGCAAAAGACCTTGGACGAAGAATAATCGGTAAATTTACCCAAGGTGGCAAAGATGATAATACGAGATATTCTTCACGATTGATTATAGACAATGCTGAATACGATTTTGTAATCACGGATTTAACGAATAGGGGCCTATATGTCAATCGTAAGGACGCATTTATGGCCGATGGAACCAAATTGGGTACAATTGTTACTTACACTGATGGATACAATCCGCAGTACACACATTTGAGAGCTTCTATGCTTGGTTATGCTTCTATTAATTTATTTTCAATGATCAATAGATTTCCTACCACCGCAGTTAGAGTTGCTACTGACTCATTTTACATAAATAGCAAAATGGCTGATTTTAAGGCTACTGGCAATGAGAATTGGGGGTCATGGAGAATTAAGAAGGAAATGCTTCATGATTATATTCCATCAGCAGATGTTACCATTGAAAATAATTACTTAGAAAGCAATCAGTGTTCAGAATTTTCTAGTGCACCACCGATTTCTGATCCAATCTGTAGATATAAAACAGTTTATTTAAACGGCTGTGGTGGGTCAGGAAAAACAACCCGGGCAATTGAGTTATTCCGTGTTTTCAATCCAAACATGATTGTACTAACACCGACTCACAGACTTGCAAGAGAAATGATACAGAGAGAGGTAAATGCCTGCACTTATCATAGTTTCTTTAGATGGAAGGGAGATAAATGGACTCCTGAGCGCATGGGAGAGAAATTTATTCCTGAAATTATCATTTGGGATGAAATAGACACAGTGTCCGAAGATGTCTTAAAAATATTTCTTGAGTGGTTGTTATTGAAGAATACAAAAGTCGTCATGTGCGGTGATCACGGGCAACCACCACCATTTGTCGGTGCATCCCCCCATGAATGGCTAAAGGGTTTTGTAGACTATTATGAAGAAATTGATACCGATCATAGATCACTTGATAATGAATTAAAAGAATTTAAGAAACTAATTAGATTACAACCGGATAAAATCCAGTGTGAAATAGCGCGTGAAATAATTTCAGAAACTCCAATGAATGAGTTTTGGGAAGCGTGGAGACCAAATGATTTAATCATTGCAAGTAGAAAAATAGTCAGGGACACACTTCAGATGAAGTTATTTGAATTGCATAAACAAAAATTTGCAACACTTCCAGTGCCCCTCTGTTATAGGCCATCGGATACACGAAAACAGAACATCGAAGTTGATATTCCAGGCCTGACAGAGTCAGGGCGTGAAAAGAAGATTCTCGTATTAAATGATATTGTGCTGGTTGATATCAATGTTGTTGAAGATGCATTGCGTGCTAATAAATCCCCATGGACGCTAGGTTATGCAGCAACAATACACTCTTCACAGGGATTGACTATATCGGATACAATTGTTTGGATGGTAGATAATCGCATAGAATGGTCGAATTTAGTCTATCTCGCAGTGTCTAGAGTACGAAAAATAAATCAACTTCGAAGAATTGTCTTCGATGATGAAATCATTGGTAGCGATGATGAAATCATTGGCGATGATAATGATATTATTGATAAAAAAACTCTCCGGTTACAAACAACAAGACAAAAAAAAAAACAACGAGAATTTGATATTGATGCTGAATTAATAATCACTTTGAAGCAACAACAAAATAATCACTGCGCAAGTTGCAATTGTATAATGCGTTGGCAGTATTCGGATAAGGATCCTCGCCAATTCACCGTTGACAGAAAAAATAACAATCTCGGTCATGTCAGAAATAATGTGATGTTGACTTGTCTTGAGTGCAATAGACGCAAGGGTGCTAGTTAAGCCCATGCGGTGGTAATTGAGTATCCTCAGGTATCACTTGTAATTGTTGTCTAGTAAAACTCCGTTGAGGGGCAGTTGAATCCAGTTTATAGATCAGAAGTCTACCCGTAGATCGTGTTATACTAGATATCTTGTGTGCAGTAACACTCCAAATAGGATCAGTAGCCCTTTTTGTGCCACCCTCAAGCTCTCCTGGTTCGTATAAGTACCTCACAATGACATTACTACCAAGAATTGGTTGGGAAACGCTAAAATCTTTTTGAATTTCCATTTCAGGTATTGAAATCTTTTTAATCGCATTGATAGGTTTCATGTTGATGGTTCTAGTAATCTCGTTATTCAGTGCAGTAATCACAGCTGGTAACCTTTTAACCCAATCACGGGATCTTTTTTCTTGGATGAATTCTTTTGCGTATTGATATCCAAATAACCGCTCAGCAAGGGTTTTATTAAACCGTTCTACAATTGCCTGATCACGATGTAGCGCAGTATGTCCTCGTCTGATAGTGACTTTATGATTTTTCATTATTGATAACACTGCACCCTGAAATTCCTTGCCAGGATCAATTTGTAATAGATTTGGCCAGTGCAGAGGACTCCTTCGATAAATCCTTTCAAATGCAGAAGCCACTTCAGTGGCTGATTTTGTTTTTAACGGTTCTGCTTCTTTGTATCGACTTGCAATATCAACTACGGTTAAAGCGTATTTGTAACCACGATCATGTGGCAGAAATAATATATCAGCCTGATGAACTTCATTAGGAACTGTCACATCAAAATGCGAGAATTGAATTTGTTTAGGCGGTGGTAGATAAATTTGCCATAGTGCCTGTTTGGATAACCAATTAGCCGCAGTTGTTTTTTTTTTTCACTTTTGCAGCGCTAGCGAGTTTATGGATTGCTGATTTACCCCTCCAGTATCCTCTTGGGGAATAATAAATAGATTCCATGTTGTTATTAATTACCAGCACCTAACATCAATTTACTTTTCATAGCCGATTTTATCAAAAAGGAAGCCAATTTTTCTTTGAAAGATTTATCAGAAATAGCATTTAACGCATGAATTAATTTCACATCTGCTAGATGCCTGTGCTGCAGATTACTGCTTTTATAAGATACATCATGAAGGTGACAGGCCTTATCAATAGCGTTTATTGGTTCCTCACCGGGTCGGGGCTGATTTTGATCATTGAGTCTGATATCAAGTCTTGTTCCCGGTCCACAGTAGCTATATCCTGGAAGGTGCTTTTCTCCAGGGTATTTTGCCCATGGGGTTCCAGGGAGTTTAGTTAGCTTGGCTGCGATATCACCTCCTCGTTTTTTTTTAAAGGTTCCTTGAGTTCCTTGGGTTTAGAAACAAATCTAAATTTCTTTGTACTACATTGTACGCATTTACCAGAAAGCGCTGATCGGTTATTTTTAGTTGTAATCGTCGTCAAGTCATCTGTGCCAGTACGTTTTTTACACTTCACACAATATAGATCCATAATTTATATATAACGGCATGAATATAATTGATTATTCAGCTACCCGACGACGGGAACCTATTAAACATCATGAAATGTTGCCGAATTCAATTAGAATGATTATAATCGGACCATCTGGAAGCGGAAAGACACAACTGCTACTTAATTTGATAACGAGATGGATGAAATGGAACAAATTGTATTTAATAGCCCCGAGTGTAGACGATCAGCGATGCTATGAAGTGCTAAAGGATTTTAACGAGAAAGCAAAAGAATTTCAAATCGATGAAGATTTTATTGAGTTTATTACTGATATAGAGGAAGCCCCTTCCGTGGAAGACATCGATGGAAGTATTAACAATTTAGTGGCATACGATGATATCATGTTAGATAATCAAAAAAATCCTGCTAGAATATTTTCCCGAGGCAGGCATAAAAACACTGATGTGATCTATGTCACTCAACGGTACACACAAATACCAAAAGTGATCAGAGATAATTGCAATGTGTTGTGTGTATTTAACGGCGTTGATACTCATACGCTACGAAATATTCATCAGACCTGGTGCAGCGGTGATATGAATCATAATCAATTTAGAAATTTCTTTAGTCACGCTCAGTCAAAACCACACGGATTTGTGACAATAAATTTAGCAGACCCTAGGACACGATATCGTATCGGACTTGATAAAATATTCGGTTAACCCATAGCAGCAGAGAGGGTGAGTGACAACGACGTTGCGACATTTTATGATTCATCAACGAAAACGCGAATACAATATCACCTGCGAATCCCATGTTTTCAGACAACAATCACTGTCATTTTTTTTCTAGTTATTTCGCGAGAAGGGTCTAGTGTTATTTGGAGGGTATAATCAAAAATATACTAAAAATGTTGTAGGATTCACCCTCTCTGCTGCTGATAATAGCTATATTACACGTTAGATTACTGGACTATTATATTCGTATTGACCCACAAAGAGCCTGAGCCAAGCAACTAATGTTATTAAGCATTTCTATCCTTCTTATGAGAACCATTTAAATGAATACAATTATATCGTTCACGCGATAAAACCCCCCAAAAATATGGTTACTACCTGCTATTGTCACTTGATAATTATTCAATATTTTCTCAAATCTTTTTTTCTCTCAATATGTCAATACAATATACATGATAACGCTTTTAATACGATCTGACACAGCACATAGAACATGCCGCGTATCCGCCTAATATGTGTATGTGACGTAACGGGGGTAAAAAGGTGACCTTAACACAATAGAGAAGGATAAAAAAAGTATGATGTTGAGCAAGGAGCAAACTGAAAACAAAGAGTCATACAGTCCTAATTCTCATATAATGCCATGCTACACTGATATAATGTCTTTTTGGTTGTCTCGTATCCAAGAAAGATGCGCTATCTATGAGAGACATTGCCTGATATTAGAGAAAGATGTGGCTTCCATGAACGGTGCAATTGGTGAAGATGCTTCATACCCAAAGACATTATATTAACAATGGAATTCATTCGCCTGATGCTTGTATGTATATATATATTATCGCTCATATAAAGATATGAGCGATAATCATAGGAAGCTCAGAAATACTGTGAAAAACAGTTCCAACGTTCTTAACATCTGATCAGAAACAAGCTAGCTTTGAAATCGCGGGAAAGCAACTCGCCAAATATGACAAAAGGGACCACCGACAGTTTAAACAGATTCTCCCAGGTGATGAGGCACGAATTTACTTTTGTTTTAAATAAAACGTTAATCAATACTTCTGATATGTGCGATGCTGATAGAGTGTAATTAACACCTTCGTATCCGACAGATAGGTAGGTAATGCGCTAACTGTATGAATAGTACCTTCTAAAATTAATAACAGGTGTAAATGAAAGCACAGAAAGGAAATATTAGAACATCTTTTGTGTATTTCATGTAATCTGTATGCTTGATTTTGTCGTGGTTGATGGTTGAGGATATATTTTTTGTATAGTTCATTGTTTTTTCATGATTGTGAATGAGAGATGTGAATTGAGTGTCCCTTACCTGACATTTCTCATACTTTTGTACATTTGTAAATAAGATGTTTAATAGAAATCGAGTTCAATGGCTACTTGATTTTTCCATGGAAATTATATTTTTTTAATGAAAGCTATGCTGCGACTTAGGTCAAGTCTGGATTTATAAAAATTAAACCATGAAAACATATATTCATATTTTATAATCAGTCTGTGAAAGCAGTTTCAATTGTTTTCAAATATAATTGTAAATGAATTGTTTTTAATCATTCAATGGAATTACAATATACTCATTGACAAAACAACGCTTATGAATTATTGATAAATCTTTCAAAGCCGTTGTGGTACATGGAAATTATTCAATTTCATTTAGAATATTAGACACGTTTGGACTTGATATCGGACACTTATGATTTTGGGGAATTTAATTCGCAATACTCTAAGTGTTTCTAACAGTTTCATTTTGTAACTTAGAAACAAAACTATTTATTTGTTGACTTGAATAAACTTGTTGATTTCCTTTGATTCTTTGCTTAGCGTAAGACACGGAGTCTTGGCTATCCAAACATACAATGAATTATGCGTAGCTTAGTGAGTAAATCATCAAAAAGCGATACGTTTTGTTAATATATCGAAGAATACCTGAATTCTCGTAATGCGTTACTGTTGTTAAATTAGTTGGATAGAAACGTCTAGCAATACAAGAATTGGTAATCAGTTAATTTCCGTATGACCAAATCATTATGCATATTGATATAGACTAAACCAGTCACTATCAATGGAGTACAGTATACTTATAGAATCGGGATAATTCGCCACTTATAATGGCTCACAATCTAACTAATATTAGTTCCTCACAGATCTGTCTTTAAAGACGCTTCAAAGTTCTTGTAATCGGCGAATTAAAGCTTAGCTTTCATATTCATTTGGCATAAACATGTTACCAGTACATTTAAATGTATCATTATGCCGAATAACGAAACATAAAGCTAATTGAAAGGGACAATCCCATTGGCAGAGCGCTGCGTGACGTAGAGATGTATGTATCTTATTTACTAAAAATGATTCTCAAGTGGAACCAATGACTCAAAACACATTGAATATTTCCGATAATTCAATGCCTTATGTCTTTGAATGGCAATCCATTTTATTAACGCAATGCTCTTGAGAAAACAACACTAAAAAAAACTTAGGAGGATTATAATAAATATTTTAAGCAATTATATAGAAATGTCTTTTTTATGGTGATTGATGTCGCAACAATTATGCTAATCTCGTTCAAGAAAATCTTTCTTTATTAACATATTATCATATCTGTATAATATATTTGATTTACAAAAAGTGTCTCTTAATCGTACTATAGAACTGCATTTGATACTACTCCAGTTGACAAACGACACTACATCTAATTGCTGCAAAACAAACAGTTTAATAGAAATAATTTGCTATAAAAAAAAATTACAGTTTCATTTCACGAAGTTTAATTACCTAAATATACATCCTTATCATAACATGCATTGTTCGAGGCTTAATTCTAATTTTAAATTCTTTGACAGAACCTCAGAGTACTAAAAATAGAGGAGAACCAGATTGGGATTGACAAGTACACTACTCCAAATATAATGAATCAACACAATGCAATTAAGTTACTGGAAGTTATCGCCTATGAAAGTCTGGCTTCCAATTACATCAAAGGTAGATACACGTATGGACCATATTAGTTTTTCTTTCCTTATAACATTTTCTAGACAATCCCAAATGACTGTAATTTAATAAAACTTTAACGAGCTTGTGGTTGTTATTATTGCCGTATAATTAGGACTGGAAAAGAAAGTGTATTGCATTAGCATTTGTGATACAAAATATTAACTGTATACTCCTGTCTTAAGACATTACAACTGAGTTTGAAGTTTAAACGTTGTGTCCAACAACAGTGGTCATTCAAAGAAACACTTTGTGCTGTCTCAAGTTACAGTAAAATATGGATCCTGAACAATCGTTCCATGTTTACGATTAATCGTCCATATTTACTACTTACGTGTTCTCTCCTCCAATAAATATTTGCACATTTAACTCTGCTTTACTGAATCAAGCCTTTTAAAAATTATTGTGTGACCACTGCAGATAGTTCAAGATATTTCAGACACTTCCGTGTGTAGGAGAATAATACTGTTGTACTGTCTTGCATAGACTCAGACTTCAATCTGTCAGCCAATTTGTTACCATGGTAATTCATTATGCAAGGATTTATTATATACATTGTATGAGACTAATAAAAACGAAAATATTCAGAAAATATCCGACCAAGTCGTTACTGGAGGTCTAACATATTAATTAAAAATTGCTGAAACTTTATACTGTTCATTTCATGAGAACTCCAATTACGGAAATGTGCAAGTCTCGAATATGCTAAACATCCTGGTAGTAAGAAAAACACGTGTATTTGCTATCACTTAATCAAAATAGATGTTATTAATATGAGTCGACGGATGAAGCGCGTTTAAACCATTTGATCTTATCTAAAAGTTGACTTTGTATTTAGCAGACTATCAGCTAATATTTTCCCTCTCTAAACGAGTGAAGAACTGATGCTATAGATACTCAGGTCAGATTAAGGCATATCCAGACGTTATGTAGTGTAACTTTGGTATAAGTACCCTTCCACAAAAACGTCTATTATATTTGACTGAATTCGGAATATTTATTGTGATAATAAATAAGAGGAACGAGTTATTTAATTTTATGTGTCAAAATATTTTTCGAATGTACTGCAAACTTTGCGATATCACATTTTCTATCTAATCATGTTAAACGTATCCCAAAATGTATCGGACTGTATAATGCAAGACTTGTAGAGCATCATTACAGGCTAAGACAACAAACGTAATGTTTAAAAACTAAACCTAAACACACATCCACACACACGCACACACCTTATATACATATATATATATATATATATATATATATACATACATACATATGTAGTGTGTGTATGTGTGTGTGTGTGTGTGTGTGTGTGTGTGTGTGTATTACTTTTGCAAACTGCAAATGTAACATAATGCAAAAGGTGTCAAAATAGGTACAATTATGTATATTGAGGTAATTACACAGTGATTGTTATTATTATATATGCTAATATAATAGAAATAAATACGGAGCGTTATATTCTTTTGATATTTAAAAAAACGTAAGACTAAAATTACAGACCTTCAATGTTCTGATCGCATAGCTTTCTTCACAGTACACATGATACAATTAAAAAGTAAGACTAAAATTACGCACTTTCAATGTCCAGATCGCACGGCTTTCTTCAGAGTACACATGATACAATCAAACAGGAAACCTAAATTACTCACCGGAAAAATAGGTTCTGCCAATGTCCAGATCGCAAAGAATTCTTCACTACTGACACGTCAGCACTGTAGCACAACACTTCGTGATCTTCCAACACCCAGATTTTGCCAAACAATATCCCTCATTCCTAATGTAAAGAGAAAATATACAGCACAATGAAGGTTGATATTGGTTTAATAAATTTGTTTGAATAAAGAGTTGTTGTCTCTCTGTGTTATATAAACATATGAAAGCCATGCAGCCAAACGAACAGCACGCTCCAACCCGTTCATTGGTTGCACAGATAATGTCATACTTTGCAATCGATACACACGATAGCATAGTTTGATACCAGGCTATTATTTACTTCATTAAACAACAACAACTGATAACGGAGAGTGAATGTTTTATTTGTTATATCATTATAATACACTTAAAAAATAGGTTAATTTTGCTCCTTATATTGTCTGCCAAAGTCTTAACAATTACTTTATGCAAACAATATCGCTTCAAATATCGAACCTTTCAAAGTCAGACAAATCCGGCAGATTAAATATTTCGCTCCATACCTTCACTTACCATACCATTTAGGGCATTTAACCATACCACAAAATACATGATCAACCAGTCTATTGAAAACACAATTCATGATGTATTAACTAAAATTTCTTTGGCGAATTTTACTAACCGTTTACTGTGTACACGAATCGTTTACTCATAAACCATTTCATCCAACTGTATGTTCATTTACGTTTCTCCGAGTCATAGCAAAAGCTTATAAATATGGTACGAACAGCTGCCTTGCTTGGCGCACAGCATTACAAACGTAGGTATTAGGACTGGTCGGCCTGGTGTCAGTATCACATGATTGGGTGTGACATGAGACTACATGTCTGCGGCCTACTGCGTCATTGCTAGGCATCACTATAAACTGCCACTTTGTAGACATGACGATATGACCAAATTGTTAAAACTACGTTATAAATGAACATTCACACACTTTTTTATGAGATAGGAAATAATTTAAGATTATTTTAATTTTAATTTATATTTTTATATTGCTATTTCATTATAATGTATATAGAAGTATTTCAAATATATATATATATATATATATATATATATATATATATATATATATATATATATATATATATATATATATATATATATATAAAGAATACAAATCATATGGCATATAACAGTCCTTTCAAATGCACTGGATCCAGCAAGGGATCACGTGTGTCAGGGATTGATAAAGATAAATGCAAAAAACTGACAAACAACAGTGCAGAACTAGTGTCACTCTAGCCTGAGCGCTTTCGACTCTTAATGAGTCTTTATCAAAGGCAAATACAGAACATAGACAAGACAGACAAGTAAAATACAAAAATCGTGTTCCTATATATATATATATATATATATATATATATATATATATATATATATATATATATATATATATATACATGTGTGTGCGTGTATCATCAATGATCTTCAATACATTCGTTGACATAATGTTTTTTGTCTGAGCAATTAGATGTTTAGTAAAGGTGGATGTGAGGCGAAGACATTAGTAGTGACAATATTATCGGCAGTACAATACGTAACACCGAAGATCTTGTATGGCTTTTGCTTAGTTACAAGAAGTAACACCGAAGATCTTGTATGGCTTTTGCTTAGTTACAATACGTAACACCGAAGATCTTGTATGGCTTTTGCTTAGTTACAATACGTAACACCGAAGATCTTGTATGGCTTTTGCTTAGTTACAAGAAGTAACACCGAAGATCTTGTATGGCTTTTGCTTAGTTACAAGAAGTAACACCGAAGATCTTGAATGGCATTTGCTTCGTTACAAGAAGTAACACCGAAGATCTTGTATGGCTTTTGCTTAGTTACAATACGTAACACCGAAGATCTTGTATGGCTTTTGCTTAGTTACAAGAAGTAACACCGAAGATCTTGAATGGCATTTGCTTCGTTACAAGAAGTAACACCGAAGATCTTGAATGGCTTTTGCTTAGTTACAAGAAGTAACACCGAAGATCTTGAATGGCATTTGCTTAGTTACAAAAAGTAACACCGAAGATCTTGTATGGCATTTGCTTAGTTACAAGAAGTAACACCGAAGATCTTGAATGGCATTTGCTTAGTTGGTATATTTGTTAGGTTTATCTCTGACACAATTACAGAAAAGAACTTGATGGATGTTTTTGTATAACATCATGCCTTACTTTTGTAAGATTTTCCTTTCAATGACTGTTCAGATGACTTATCAGTGAGAAAAGAGTTAAATTCTTTGATTAGTTTTTATGATTTTTTCGACCTGGATCTTAGAACTTCCTTGAACTAACGGTACAACAACAAACACACATATACAGACACACGAACGACAACATCTTTAAAGGTATTGATTCCAACCATGATCATAGGTTTCATAACACAAAACATTAGGAGATAATGCCTTACAACGCGTCTTAAGACACAATATGAGTTTATTCACTTGTAGCCAAAGGTGTTCATAAATAGTGATTTAAACTTGACACACGTTTAGTAGTAGTCACATGTGTTTACTATTTAAAATAGACTCATTACATATATTCACATTTTATTAGGTTCAATTTTGGTACGTAAGGAAAAAACTATGTAAATGTTTGTTTTTAAGTAGTTTTTTGTTGGGGGATTTTTAAATTAACTATTTTGTTTCTTTGTTTCTATTTTCCTTCTTCAAATCCTATTGGTACTAATGTAATTAAAAAAAGTTGACAACGGCGAAATTGTTAACACTGAAAACAATTTTAGTTCTAAATGGCCGATTGTTCTAACACGCTCGTTTTATCGATCACTGCTATCTGACCTATGTCATCCTGAGTTCGAGTATCCGGCTCTGTCAATGTGGGCATGTGAGAAGGATTGCCAGTCGCGTTCCATGAGTAAGTGGTTCTTGTTTCCCTGGTTCCTATTCCACCACCTATACTGACTACTATATATAGACTATCTTGCGCTGAGAAATGGCGTTAACCCCATCAACAACTGCAACACTTGTATACGTCTACAGGAATGAGCTATGATCAACAGAAAGTGCACGTGGTGCTGACAATCAAATATCCTTAAGACATGTCTGAAGAGACGATAATTAAAATCCTCTAAGTCAGAGACGCTGACAATTCAACATTCCCTAGACAAGTATTAAATGCTGATAATTCAACACTCTCTAACAATGCTTGTGGTATTGTATTGTCCGCTTGACATGTCCAAAGACTACGTAAGGACATCAACACATACTCAGACTAACTGTTGACTAATGTAAACAAAGACCCAGCAAAATATTACTTTTCTGAACTATCTGCATTACAATAAATAGGTAGCCTTTGTATTTTTTATGGTGTTTCATTAATGCTTGGGTCATTAAGGTTGTAGACTTTCGGACATAACTGTAAAGATAGGTCGTGTATGCACATTATAAAACTTCTAGAATCTTGCAAATCGATTGCATTAGGACTGTTGTATGTGCAGATATAAAGTTTATGCTACGGGGTCCTAAAGAAATATCAGCGAACAAAACAATACAGCGAAAAAAGCATGGGTGTCAATACGTTTTTTTCTCTGTCACGATGACACAGCGGCTAGCTTGTGTAACTATTTACTTTAAATATACTCTTCTGTCTAGGAGGTAGATATTTACAACTTATAGAAAATGATCTCTTCCACGCCTATTTCATCATTCGTACCCGCTTCAGACTCATAATCCAATGACCGTTGATTAAAAATCATATCCACCTCGGACAGTTGCTGCAATCTGCATTGGCAACCCTTATTTCCTTGCATGGTAGGGTCAAACTCTGTACGTTCTATCCAATGTGCGTATTTTGTTTGCACAATATAGTCAAGCACGGTGGGTCCTTGAAAAAGTATTTATTTCGTTTGCATGATATAGGCAAACTCTGTGTGTCTTTCGCAAATACCCTAATTCGCTTGCATGATATCGCTAAACAACATTCTGCAAGTGCCGTTAAAAGTCAACCAACAACAGCTTTTCCGTCTTGCTACTATTCCCTAGGGTCCTCGCTCCCTCATACAATCGGTACTTGGTCATTTCTAACATTGTGTTATTAATTATTCTGTAAGATGCTAAATAAATTGTAGAAGCTCCAGAGTTTTGAATCTCCAAGCATCAATTTAAATATTCTCGTCTGTATATTGTTGTAAAATGACAAAAATATTATCCGATATGTTTTAAGGACTTCCTTTTGAAGTCATTTTGTTGAACCAATAGGGAATCATTTCAGTTTGATGGGTCATGCTCGAATATAAGAGATTGTGTTATGATCAATATATTTCTGAGACATTTGCAGAAATAAAAGCCTGAGTGGAATGATTTAATCTGCTCGAGGTTCGGAATGTCGAGCAGTAATAGTTTCTCCATTTATGAATCCATGATATAGATTCATTGTCGCCAAGGGTTACATACATGATATCGGATAACCGAGCTAATTTCTTGTTTTTCACTGATCGTTTTCCTCTGTCTTTTTGTTCTCTTTATTTCATTTCAGATGGAAGAGTGATGTTTGCGAATCATAGACTGTCATAAGGTTAAAAATGTGTTTAAAATGACCATTTTTCTCAACAAGGGACTCTTTTTTTTATTTGAATCTGTTGAGATGACTAGAACATGTTATTGGATCTCTTTGACTCGTCTTGAGAGATATTTCGCGAAATCATAGTCCCAATATATACATATATATATATATATATATATATATATATATATATATATATATATATATGTGTGTGTGTGTGTGTGTGTGTGTGTGTGTGTGTGTGTGTTTGCTTAACTTGAAGTTGCACAGGATTAATAACGTTAAGACTTTCTAACAAATGTAGAAAAGACACAACGTCTTTCGTTATTTTTTTCTACTAGCTAGAAAGGCATAGTCAATTTTGCATCGTGCATGAGAGTATTAACATAATTTATCATTTGTTTAAACATCCGTTAAGTATAATATAGAATCTATATTATGGTTTCGACCGAGACAAGGAAATCCCATTCAAGGAGTTACATTATCTGTCTCCCAACCCGGATTGTCGATCATCTAGACATATGGTTTAACTCAGTGACTGAGATTTCCATATATCGGTCCTAACCCAGGCGTAGATTATTTTCCTTACTCAATAGTTTCTTTTATAATTAAAACTATTGTAATATATTTCAGATCCAAATTTATATATGCGGCTCTTTAATACAGATATGTTAATGAGGTTTGTGACGTGACCGTTGCATCCGATGTACACAATTTATACGCGTCAGAACAAGCAAAAAACCAAAATCAAATGCATCATAGTACTGAAGTATTATCGCGTTTAATATAAGGATATTTGATGAAATTAATAATAACAAATATATATTAAAGGAAAATATTTCATTTTGATCAATTCCAATTTTGAAAAGCTATATTGTAAATAATGAAGCAATACTGGGTACACATCTCTACTGTAGTTATTCTTAGTAATATATCATGGTATATTGTGTCAAATGCTGCAGACAAATCAAGGAGGGTTAGTAATGTAATCGTTCCGCAATCCAAAACAAAGAGAATGTCATTAACTACTTTCAGAAGAGTAGTTTCGGTACTGTAGCAAGTGCTTAAGACAGACTATGAAGTATGTATGCATATTCTATGTGCGTGTATCAGTATTTGCTGTCAGAGTTCATTCCACACCGCATTGAGACGTTTATTATGTGTATCACAGTACATATTCAGGTCAGCGTCATTAAATATGGCTAGCAGTATATAATGTCCTTCACACGAAGTATTTTAATCAGTTAGGTGTCTTTAGCTACATCAAATGACGCTGACCTAAAAGCTTATTGAGTACGCCTGCATTCAGGATACAATTGACCATGTTGTGTGAAACTACCTAGCAAAATACCAATTACCTCGACATTGTTTGCCTGTGTGCGTGTGTGTCGAGAAATGTTTTGAAACTTGTGTTCTGAAAGATGGATTTACCTTACGTTGCTATGTTGTTGTTATATAATCAATGTTGTGTATGTTTCTGGTTTTCAAAATAATTACTTCATGCCATAAAAGTCTGACCTTTTATCAATAAAGTACGACAGAATCTCTGACAACATGAAATCACCTTTTCGTTACTATTTGATTTCATGTTGTCATAGATTTCCTAGTATTGTATTGATAAAAAATCAGACTCGTGTGTTCGGGGACAGCATACAAAAACAAATGTTCCATGAGACGACTTGTTTGAGATGACTAGACTGAGATAATAGAAGTAAGGAAAGAAAACGAAATAGATTTCTCTGTCGCATGGTTGAGAAAAATGAAAGTTAGACAAGAGATCTTTACTTTTATTAAGAAAGAACTATTCCATCAGAATAGTCAGGACCGTAACAATTGTCTAGGAGGCTGATAAATCGCTATTAGTGGTAGCAAAGCAATTCATGGCCATGCTGATTTTAATAATAATACTCATTGAAAGACAGAGAAGAAATAAAGTGAAATCCCGCATCCAACGAAGGAAAACGGAGACGAAAGTATTTTGATTATCCCACCCTCAAAGAACTCACAGCACCATACATAGCGTTATCGGCAGCAATTAGTGATTTGCGTTCATACTGTTGAGAATACAAATTGTTGCCAATAACGCTATTGTAGCTCATTTTAATTTTAAAACTTTTGAGTGAGGAAATACAGCATAAGAATGTACCGACCATAACTTGGCAAGTGATTCCTACATTTATTCCATAATATATGACCAGACACGTACTGGTGCACCATTAAAGTTTATACATACATTTATATTCTCCATCCGCCCTTCCTTTCAGAACTTAATAGTCTTCGTTCAAAGTTTTAGGGCAAAATCGTATTCGGTTCAACCCCTGGGAATATAGAAAAACAGGCACAGAACATTTGCACGTTACCTTTCGAATTGCTTATAACTGAGCCATAAAAGCACCGAGTAATTCAATATAAACTTCAGTTATTTAATATAAGCAAAATACCGCGAAAACTCGTCTTCCGTTGCATTTATGGTTTGGATTGTAAATTTGGTGCAATACCGGTAATACAATGTTATATGGCTTTCTTTCTAGACAAGCCATCATATATGTTATAATCTTATCTTAAGCAATCGATCATGTCCGCAGAACCACAGCTCTAAGCCGAGTTCTCCTCGTGGACGACATCCTATGTTTCATCTTTCAGTCTGCCTCATCTAGTTTGTCTTGTTAACCATTCATTCATATCCATTATTCACTTTGAAGATGCATCATCTGAATTTAGATTTTCTCTGATGTAGGCAAATCATGCTTATCTATAAAGATACACGTGGTTTTGATTTTCTAAGATACGAAGCGATTCTCGTTACAAGTTAACAATCCGTCCTTTAGCTATATGCTAAGTCATAAAGAATAGATACTGCCAATCAACAAGAAGGCAAGGGATACTACTGAGACACTGCAAATCAACAAGAAGGCAAGGGATACTACTGAGACACTGCAAATCAACAAGAAGGCAAGGGATACTACTGAGACACTGCAAATCAACAAGAATGCAAGAGACATTAGTGAGACACTGCAACTGAACAAGAATGCAAGGGATATTACTGAGACATTGCAAATCAACAAGAAGGCAAAGACTATTACTGAGACACTGCAAATCAATAAAAATGCAAGAGATATTACTAAGACACTGCAAATCAAACAGAATGCAAGGAATAATACTGAGACACTTCAAATCAACAAGAATGCTACGGATATTACTGAGGCACTGTAAATCAGCACGAATGTAAGGGATATCACGGCGATATTGCAAATCTACAAGGAGTAAGAAATATTAATGAGATATTGCAATGCAACAAGAAGGCGAGGGATATTACTGGGACACTGCAAACGAACACGAGTGTAAGGGATATTATTGAGACACTGCAAATCAACAAAAATGTAAGGGATATTACTGCGACATTGTAAATCTACAGGAATGCTAGGGATATTATTGAGACACTGCAAATCTACAAGAAGGCAAGCAATATTAATGAGACACCGCAAATCAACAAGAAGGCAAGGAATATTACTGAGACACTTCAAATCAAGCTCAAGGCAAGAAATATTATTGTGACACTGCAAATCAAGCTAAAGGCAAGGAATATTACTGAGACAATTCAAATCAACAAGAATACAAGAAATATTAATGAGACACTGCGAATCAAGCTGAAGGCAAGGGATATAGCTGCGACACGGAAATTCAATCAAAGAGTATGGAATTTCAGGAGAAAAGCAACTGAAGCTAAGTGATATAAGATATGAGAAAATAGGACACAATACAATTCCTCAGTTTATCGACATAGTAATGTTTTCATAAACTTTTAATCAACTGAACCTAAAATGGAACAATATTTTGGTTTCCGCCAAAACCGAATCTTGAAATGTTTACTATGTTGAGTGTCATGTGCACGGAATACATTTATAGCACGTTAATGATTTTAAATTGCACATGTCCAGTCATAATAAATATCATAATGTGATAATAAATTGTACAATGGGATAATAAATATTATAAAATGATAATACATTTTAGAATGTGATAATAAATAGTATGTGATTCTAAATATTATAATGTGAGTGTCACGGCACAGGAGAAACCAGATGTTAGCATGGGTATATTAAAACCATGAAGTTAGAATTTATCGCCGGCAAAATGTCTTAGGTGTCCAACCGAGTTTATTGATATAGCCTTAAACTCACAGCGCGCGGTTTATTTTGCCAAAGTCAATTTACGTAACCTTTTTGACAGGTAAGTGGCGATTTCTTGTTGAAACAAGGCATCGTCTAATTTTATCGTACACATCTCTGACAGACGGTTGGGAGGGGCGATCATTAAGAACCAAGCTCCAATCGGAATTGAGTTAGGCGTGCGAGACATTAGAATCTTAACTTTAAATATATCATCTTGAGAAGTAAAAGTTAATAGTGTTACTAAAATTTGGCGGGACAAAGCAAATAATAAAATACTCTGTGACCATTCGTACTGACGGATTTATTCGAGAAAAAATCAGAAAGCTTCGAAACAGGTCAGTTATTATTTGCTCGATTGCTGTGAAATATTACTGCAAAGTAAGTTTACTTTAATTATTGCAGTATATTTATATATATATATATATATATATATATATATATATATATATATATATATATATATATACTTTTTATTATATATAAAATCACCCTTGTCGTTTGATTCATTCGTAGTGTTTGATATACATGAATATTTTGAGATATGAGCAATGTGATGTGTTTAATTAATATTGTAATTCTTTATTGGGTTAATTCTTATTAACCTCATGCATTTATTCATTTGATTATAGATTTGCAAATGTTGAATTGAATTACAAACTTGTATAATATTACGGTGTGCAACATTAGTATAGGAATTTTCCTATTTGTGTATACTTGTAGGAGTATCATGTGTATGGATATATCAGAGCATGAATGTGCATATCTGTGTACACATGTAGAAGTGCAATGTACAGAAATGCGTCTGATTATATAATGTTATTTTGTATATAATAAGATTGAGAATATATATATATATATATATATATATATATATATATATATATATATATATATATATATATATATATATATATATATATATATATATACCATGGACACCTAGCAGGGAGAATGTGTATTTCGACGGTCATGAATGTGTCACCAGAAAACGATGATGGCCTATCTGACGATACTAATGTTAGTGTGTGATACGTAGCATAACGTATATACTTTGCTGATGTCCGTGTATGTTTGATTTAGAAGCTTTTAGGGACCAGATGAATGTATTCCGTGATGTGGTCCTTATCTTTGGGAGACAAAGAGAAGATAAAAGGAAGTTTGAGGCTCCAGAGGGAATTTCCCCAGTTGTGACCCGAGTCTCTGGGAGACAAAAGATAATGATAGCAAGTATTATGATCTGATAGCACATATTATAGTATGAAAGCAAATATTATAATGTGATAGCAAATATTATAATGTGATAGCAAATATTATAATGCTATAATAAATAGTATAATGTGATAATACTTATTAAAATGTGATAAGTTTATCCATATTGTAATATCTAACTCAGCAAACTAAACTAATTGGCGCTATAAAGAATTACATTCCTTTTCCAATAATAATATTAATAATGATAATTTAAAAACATGAAACAAAGTCAGTAAAACATGAAGTAGATCACTACGTTTTAATACCATAATGATATTGTAAATGGGGTTTTGCATTGTCTAATTATTATGTGAAGAGTATTGATGTCCAACAGTGGTATCTGAGATGATGTATGAACGATGGGTCTTTGGCATATTTGATCATGTCATTTTTATCAGTCACTGAAATCTTTTACCATGTGTGAATTACGACTTCCGATCTTGAACGTAAGCCACCCATCCACCATTATTTAGATCGCCATCGGCATCTCTTATAAATGTGTATGCTGTGTTAAATACTAAATGTGAGTATAACACTTCGCTATGGTCCTCGCAATGTCATGCTGTTGTTATGAGTATGAATGAATTCGTGAAAGAATTCATCGAAAGACACCAACAGTTCTACAAACCCTGGGACATCAACATTAAGTAGAAAGAAGTTCGCATGTTAGCATGCATTGTACCATATTCAATTTCATGTTGGACCATGCGTGTGTATTCCTGGAATTTCACATGAATAATTTAGGAAATAAATTACCTCACCTTTTGTGAATTTGAAAAAGCAAAGCCCGAAATATGATGTTAGTCCATAAATTAGTGATTTAAGCCATCCAGTGGAGGTTTCTTACCGAAAAAGAGGAGACGCAGGATAGTGATGGAACCAATGTGCCCAGCCAATGAATTACATTTCTTTTGTCTTCTTGTCAGACTTGTGTTGAATAACACATTAAAACTACTTGTACTGATCATTGTTTTAATGTATTGGTTATATAGAACTTATTTTACTTTAATGTGCAAAAATAGTATGCATTTGAAAAGGACTATTTATCTCCGCATTACGAATCACTGTATCTTCATTGCGCTGTACTCTCGTTCGATTCGCATCGAAATTCACTTGTCCGTTTCGTTTAGTTCAAAGTAATTAGAGATATGAATATATAAATAAGATGAACACTAAAAATGCACACCGCGGACATTGAAGAAATAACTTAATTATATCTAAATTTATGTGTTTAGCGGGCTTTTTCCATGCAGTTTGAACCGTTGACTTGGGTACCACCATGGCTAGCCCTGAGAAGGACAAACATTGATTGGCTAACTAAGGTCATGTGACGTGAATAGAAGTCTATAAATACGAATGCAGACAGTGTACTGGCAGATAGCTGTCAGAGTGGCAAAGTATGAACATCGAAGTAGAGAAGCAGTTCGGTTTTGTATTCTAAAACCATCTCTTATGTAATCTACATAACCGATATAAACTTTGGCACTTTAAAATCCAAATACTGAATCAAAGTGTTATGAGAAAGTTTAAGTATATATTACATAACTGATATTGGATTAAAATGTCTTATAATTATTATATTGTATTTCTTTATAAAGCCTCTGCTATCTGCAACCACACTGCTCAAGTACACTAGTAATATAATTTATAAAAATTCCATACAGATCAAACTACTGTGTATTACAGTCAGTCTAATAAATTAGTATATTAGCAATATACAGAAATTTAAGGATACAATTAATTTCATCATAATACGGTGTATTATAACGTTGTCTTTGGACATTTAGATAACCAAGTCTGCTCTATATTCTCGAAAGTTGACAGTGTTGTGACGGACACTGTTTATGTAAAGTCTATGTTCTATCTCACTTTATTATTTATAGCAAGCATTTGTATTCCTAAATTCTGGTCTTTTCGATAGAACATACGGGGGTGTTCCACCTTTATACAGAAGTCATCGTGTTTTTAAATCAGTCCATCCTTTCTTTTCTCTGTAATCAATGTCATGAAATAGATACGTCTGTCATATATGTCGTGCTGATATAGATGATATGTTGTCAACAATGAGACGTACAAATGCAGTCCATTAGCAATAAATCAAACGTTTCTATTTTTGATGGTTAAACTACTGTGTACACCTGCTGTTCGTTTTCTATTAGTTTAACCATGCGCCACAGTGAATCAATAAAGTGTGGAAAATACCACTGTAAAACATCTGGTGCTTGCATCAGATACTGCTGTTTTGACGACTTCATTTCGGACTAAATAATAATAATGATTTTAGAAAATATTGTCATACATATCCTTAAAGCATGCCTAGGTATATTATTGAGACATATTCGATTAATCTAGCCAGATTCGAGATGCCTAGGTATAGTATGGAGACATATTCGATTAATCTAGCCAGATTCGAGATGCCTAGGTATATTATAGAGACATATTCGATTAATCTAGTCAGATTCGATATGCCTAGGTATATTATAGAGATATATTCGATTAATTTAGCCAGATTCAAGCTAGTTATGCAGGTTTTGCAATTAATAGTATCGCCTCGTATTGGCGTTTAGCTATATGCTTACAAGCTTCACCTCTTGGAGAAACAAAATGACATTAAATAGTAAGAGCTGGCCCTGAGAGTTTATATCATCAACAATCAACTATAAAACCAAAGGATACAAATATATAAGATGAACGGGTTGAAAGTCTTTCCGAACTACATATGTCACAATAAGATAGCAATAGTACATGTAACCGTACGTCTTTATCAAACATCGACCCCAAGTTGACTCCGTCGCGAAATGAGAATAGTACGTGTAACCGTACCTCTTTATCAAACATCTGTAATAAAACTAAGTTAACTCACACGCTTAAGGAGACTATTAGGTGTAACCGTACGTCATTTTCAAACATCTGGGTAAGATACCAACATCAAAATTCTTGGAACAAGTTTGATACGTTGTTATTTGTTTAAGATCTAGTTACTGTTTTGTCTTCACGCCATTATGCCAGAAACTTTGAGTTGTCCTACATGCAGGGCCGGCGCTTCCTTTAGCCGAACTTGGCAATCGCCTAGGGCGCTGGGCTAAGGGTTTATTTCATGATAGGCGGGTGGGTGAGGGCGTGAGCGGAAGGGGAGCTCCAGATACATGATCTCGCCTAGGGCACCAAAATGTCTTGCACCGGCGCTGTCTACATGTTAAACTTTGTTGATGCTAATGATACACTGAAGGGTTCCGAGTGAATGGTAATATAGCGCTTCACGTAATTGAAGGTAATGCTTGAAAGGTGTAGCCATTCTCCATATCAATATCAGATTAATAATCTCAAGAAGCTGTAATATAACAACATGTTAGGATGTTCAACATGTTAACATGAACAACTTATAAGACACGAAACACAAATGCGTGATAAAGCATGAAATTGTTTTCTTTAATTGTTAAATTTACCAGATGAAGATATCCTTTGCAAATTTGCACAACTAGTCGTGCTAGAATCTCTAAATGGCGGATCCGTGCTGCTTAATGACAACATATAGACATGAGAATCATACAGATACAGATTCAATCATTTTCCTGCAACTGACGGAGTGAATTAGTATATGCTTGATTTGGACAATAAAACAGTGTTTTGATTGTATTTATTCTGTATCAAAATGTCTTTATTGTTCTACTATGACGTCACACCCGATGCATAAATATATAAATACTTTGTATAGATACTTACAGCTTTCTAATTATATTCCTCCATTCCTCATTATTATTTGTAGATTCTCTTTCATGTATCTAATCATTTGCAGTGTAATGTAAGTTTCAAATATTATTTAGTATTTAGAAAATATTCGGCCTGTTTAACATATGTATGAAGTAAAATCCTACCCTTATTTATGGGTAAAGATCAATCACACAATATAAATTAAATACGTATAACAATATATATATATATATATATATATATATATATATATATATATATATATATATATATATATATATATATATGATGAATAATCAATTATTTAATATCAATATAGATATGAACTTTATAAAAGGTATATTTTCCCCTTTCCATTTGTCTATAATAGACTCTTTTTCATTCACCTTTCACCAGTACAGAAAATTAGTATAGCCATATCTAATATTGAAATAGTTTCTGACTCGAATGAATAAAAATGTATAATTGTGAAAGGGGGGTGGGTAGTTGCGTCGGTGTGAGGGAGCTTGAGTAATTAATGATTGTTTG
Organism: Unio delphinus; assembly: GCA_029339505.1. NCBI lineage: Eukaryota > Metazoa > Mollusca > Bivalvia > Unionida > Unionidae > Unio > Unio delphinus. Next base: position 13,850,496 of record JAQISU010000036.1, on the reverse strand, counting down.
ACTATATTCGTTTCTACTCTCCTTATTCAAATGTTGCACATTCGTAGCATTCTTTCATAATTTATGGGTAAAGCGTTGTGTCGCATGAAAGTTTTTATTGTTTATTCTTAAACGTGAATGTCTTTTCTTTTATGACAAGATCTCAGATCATCGCCTCTTATTTCCTCTCCTTAATATAATTCTTGTCGACATTTCTTTAGCCAGTCAAAACGTATTGTACGTACTGGCTCTCCCGTTTCCTTAAACTTCTCAATATTATGCCAGAGTTTCCTTCAATTCTCCTTGTATTGTCATTATTTTATATTATTCCTTTGCGTCATTTCTCTTGCTTTCTTGTTTCATATGTATATTGCTACCTGAATGTTCCTATTAATTTAGTATGTTCTTAATTTCCTTCTTGACGTAGTTTATAGTCTCACATATTGTTCATATTTTACATTTCGCTATACACCATCAAGTTCTGTATTTCATAGGTGGTATAATTTTACTGTAAAATGATCATAGATCATAAAATCCCATCAAGTACTACATCTTTATTTTGTGCTTTACCAGTTTAAAATCTTTTATATTTGCTTTGCATATTCATATTATAAATATATTGTAAATTTCTTGTTTCAATTTTCATAAAATGTCAATGGTCTTAATTGTTTGCTATAGTTGGCAAAATTGAATTAACAAGATAGGTACCGTTTTCCTGCCGTCCTTTGAGATTATGAATATTTTGCCAAATCTGTACAAAAAGAGTATTTCTGAGTATTTTGCTACTGCAGATAAAATTTTAAATCATAAGTCTGAGAGTTGATGTGATTCAGAATCTTTGAAACCTCGGGTCAACTTCTATAATATTCCGAGAGTTTGTATGAATATTCTAGTCGACAATCGAGTTGTCCTTGGTTTTCTCGCGTCCTGTCTTTAATACAAACGATTTAATTAAATTTATATTCAATACCTTTCATTTCTTTAATGTGAATTCTCAATTTGGAATATCATATATTTTGCTTTATCTTGCAACATTTTAGGTACTTTGTCCTTTCCATTGGGTATTGTCTTATTTAGCTTATTGGTTCGTACTGCATGTATAGTATTATATATTACATTTTGTATCGTATATTTAGTGTGTATTACCTTATCTATCGTTTTTGATATTGAATGTGCATTACAACTGGTCATGTCATTTTGTTTTGTTGTTTGTGCTTTCCTGTTGTCTTCTCGAATCTAATTGTTCGGAGGAGGGGGTCTATATGAGACAATCGACTTTCTCCTTCCTGCTCTTTATGATTTCTTTGTGGTGTGGAGTTTTTGGAGAGGGACCCTTTCTTTTAACGGTATCGACCTCATTCTGAAAGGGAATTTGCCAATTGTGTTTTCATTTCATTTTCATCGTTTTACATTGCACCATTCTGTATCATCCTTGTTGTTGTTGTGTTTTTCTTCTTCTTCGTATTTCTCCAACATTCATACTGACTACTTTTCCCAGTATATTTTTATTTTTGGAGGTCTTTATGCTTATGGTTTCTTTTTTCTCGTTCTCTATATTTACCTCTTCGTTTTCCACTTTTTCGTTTTTTATCCCCCCCCCCCATGTTGTTGGAGCTGTTCTTCTGGTTTTTTTGCATTTGGAGTTTTGTCAAATATGACGACGATATTGTTATCCCATCATTATCTGTTTTTATTGGAGTAATTAGCAGTTCTTCTGAGTTTTCATTTCCTCTATTGACCATATGTGGCCGAAGCGTATAAAGCGCTTGCCTTTTCTGATCACCATCATTTCACCTCTGTCCGCGTGGGTTCCAGTCTTTGGTTTGAGTATGCAAGAAAGGATGCTAGTAGATACTCGTTGGGTGGTTAATCTTGCCAGAGTTCTCCCGAGATGTTCCTCCCTTAAATAAGCTGAAAAATGGCATCAGACCCAGTACAACAACATTTATTCATCTAATACATTTTCGATTAGATTGATTGGTCGCCGTCTTTACGTTCTGACTACGTCTTATTTGTTTTACATTTAACCTTTGGGGGCCCTGAGCGGCCCAGTGGTCTAATTCGCTCTCCGTTACGGATCACTGCCATCTCACCTCTGTCTGCGTGGTTTCGAGTCTAAGATTCGGCTAATGTAGTTATGTGGGAAAGCATGCCAGTAGCTTCTCGTGGGTCGGTGTTTTTTTCTGGGGCTGTTCCCATGTTCTTCCTCCACCAATAATACTGACCGCCATGTATAGCCTATCATGTGCTTAGAAATGGCGTTAAACACTACAACAGCAACAACATTTGGCCTTTGTTGTTGTTTTTGTTGTGGGCTGCACTCAGTCTAAATGTGGCCTATGTGCCTGCATCTAGATGGCAAATGGCGTTAGGTATATGCAGAATACCAAGTTCACATTTTGATGTCCAGAAAGTAGAACATTGCTGGGTGGGATTTGTGTGTGTGTGTGTGTGTGTGTGTGTGTGTGTGTGTGTGTGTGTGTGTTGTTTTGATTATTGTTTGTGTTATATTTTTGTATCGTCACCTTTGTGGACCTTATATAAACTTACCCGGTTTATGATATCAGAATACGTATTGTAGTCACCATATTTTGGTCAAAAGCTGTTGTGTCAATTCTTCATTCCATTTGGTATTAAGGTACAAGTTACATATGTAACCCCGATCTGTGAATTATGTTGCATTTTCGGTATGTTTCTTTTTTAATCGGGTATGCGTCATCAATTGTAACTAACATTAACGTCCGCATCGTCCAAACATACATGCTGTTTGGCTTTGAGGCGTTCATTTGTACTCGCCTTAACCTGATTTGTAGACACTGTACACCATCATATGTGAAACATTCCTTAATTCATATGATGTTGTAGGATCTATATTTATTAAAGTAGCTGTTTGAGGTAACAAGTACGCAACCTCCTTCGTGATCAGTACAGTCAACAGAGCATCAGAGTTATTGACAATTATGCAACCTCTTTCCTGATCACTACATTCAACAGAGCATCTGAGTTATTGATAAGTAAGCAAACTCCTTCCTGATCACTACAGTCAGCAGAGCATCTGAGTTATTGACAATAATGCAACCTCCTTCCTGATCATTACAGTCAACAGATCGTGTGAGTTCCTGAGAATTACGCAACTTCCTACATGATCAATAAAATCATCAGATTTACGAGAACATGAATGTTCCAGGTAACTGAACCCACTTGAAATCAATAATCCCTGACAAGCTAAAGGTCCAATACTATTGTTTTGTCCGAGAATGGATAGTACCCAGAGACGCCATTTTCTTACGTTTTGCCTTATATGCCCTATTTTATCACTCATGGAGGAATCACCCCAATGAACTGTTAATATGCATGAATTATGGAAAGATATTTGTATTGATTCAAAAGTAGATGCCCGAGTGTAAAGTATCTTTATTGACTTCAAGCCATTGACTAAACTGCATTAGATAATGTTTCTGCTTTTATCCATTCATTAGATTATCCAGACGAAGGTAATACAGACATTAACATTGCTGCCATTAATCTAAAACCACATTAAAACGAATGCCAAAAAGAAACAAACATTTCACATAGTAAACCATTTAGAAACCAAAAAAGCGTTCACTCTTAAAAACCGAAGCTGTGTTAATTATCATATGGAAATACAAATGTAGCATAGATTATATAAAGTCTTATTCCGCACTTTTGTTTCATGGATTTATTAAATGGTGCCGACATTGGCAGATATTTCTTCTCTTCTAAATGGTTACAGCCCCGTAGCCTTGAAAATGGGTTATAAATATGACAGGATCTCATAATATCCCCGGCAAACAATTTAATACTATCAAGCAAGGAGATATTCCGTAATATCTTTTACAGCATAACTCCATACATATTACATAAATCTGAGATACGCTAGCATTAATGGGAAACTCCTTTGTTACTCATTATATGGAAATGTGTATTTTATATTCGGAAAGTTTAATGGGATTCATTTGTTTCTGGATGCTTCATTGTATAATTACTTTTGTCAATTATAAATATTGATATATTTTCTAAATATCAATCGAATCGTATTAAATACAAATATGTTCCATTGAGATAGCAATTACAGCGTGTTGATAAAATGTAAAAATAATGTTTTGAGCAGCAGAGAGGGTGAACAGACCACGTTTTCAAGCAAAAATAAGGCTTACAGATCACGTTTTCGAGCAAAATATGGCTTATAGACCACGTTTTCAAGCAAAAAATAAGGCTTCCAACAAAATCTCATTTAACCCCAAAAAAAATCTCCATTTTTGCAAAAACGGAGATTTTACGATTTTTTAATCAATTTTGCTCGCATCTATGTGGTCATCACCCTCTCTGCTGCTGAAATTTTCAGTTCTGGTTAACAAAAAATAATAAATGATTTCAACCGAATATTTGATCGAGTCCGATACGATATCGTGTCCCAGACCTTGTCTGGGGACGGAAATCCTTTTAGGACTTCACAAACAGACTAATCGCTAAAACCTCATCCTGCAGATCAATCAGATTATTGGACTGGTCTGTGAGTTTGAAATTAATTCTCGTTAGCGAATCATTATGGCATCGCATATATACAGGATTAACCGGAGACTCAATAATTAACCATCCTGGAGGAGCTGTTGGTGCAAACGAATAAAGAATATACCCTTGCTGAGCTTGATTTGATCGTTCGAGATTAATTTGATAGCTTCCTTCGATAACATCGCATACTAAATTGATTGCAATCACCGATGAAATATTCACGTTGAACGGAGCGATATGTCTGCCGCCACCGTCTGGGTCATTATTATGTTTGAGGATTTTTATTTCCGGTGATGTTTTTTTTCCATGCATCATGAATTATTTTAAAACCAACATCGTTGGCATCACTGGGAAATTTTTTTAGTTCTGGTACGCTATATCCTGGTAGTTTAAATGTTGGAATATCCTTAACCGGGATTTTATAGTCTGTTGCAAATGTTGTTCTCGACATGGGGTGATCATCATCTAGTATATCCTGAATAATTTTCAAATTAAATTTTTCCACATCGTCGATAATTTTGTTGCATGTTTCTACGACGCTGATAAATTCATCTCGGGTGAGAGTGCCAGATTTAAGAGATATTAACAACAGTGAAAAATCATTATTCATCGCTGTGAAATTTTCAACGATTTTAAGTTCGTTAGCAACAAGAAATTTCTCTTTTCTATCTATATCGTCAAAGATACAAAAAAAATTTTTAGTAATTTTGTGATCTATATAGTTTTTTAATGGATTGTTAGATTTTATCCTGTCGGTGATATAATCAGTTTTTTGTGGTTCAGGTGGTAAATTAACGGTTTCCCCCCGGGGTGGTAATTCAGCCATCCTAGTACGGTTCTGATTGAGCTGTTATAGATATCTACGATGTATCCTTCTGTGCTTATTTCAATGGCAGACGATAGTGTCGGTTCATGAACCGTTATAGCGATTTTTGATTCTTTTCCAGTAATGGATTTTATTCTACGAGCGAATTCATCATTGATTTGTTCAATTTGATATGACCCTGTTGGTACTGAAACGACGTTCCAGTCTGGAGTCCCGTCTGGTTTATTCTTATTCGCGAACACCAGTGAATTATTCGGTTGTTGATCACCAAATGATTTTGATCTGATATTAGGCCACCTGTGATACACTCATAGTTTTGCTACCGCTATCTCCTTCACGGGGACTGGGCTAGGAAAATTTACACTAAACTCGGGTTTCGTTGATGTTATTGATATCATACTTGTTTGTACTGGGTTTGTATTTTCTACTATTTGTTGAAGTAATTCCATTGGTGTTGTCATCGTTGCTATACTCATATTGTCGCTCTAATTTTGACATCGCGGAATCAAAAATACTGACCATCACTGAGAACTCAGAATCTGATATCGTTGATGTTATTGATATCATGCTGGTTTTTGGGTTCGTGTTTTCTAATTCCATCGGTGTTGTCATTATTATTATACTGTTGTTGTCGCTCTAATTTTGATATCGCGGAATCAAAAATACTGAGCATCGCTGAGAACTCACTATCTGATATAATTGTATTATCGAGTGACGATGATATCATCGAGGATAATTGCGAGTACGCGGTTGATACAATATGAAATTGAATTAAGTAATCTTGCAGTTTACTCTGGCTGCATGATGATATCTTTTTTGTTATCCCGGTTGATATACCCGCGATTGTAGCCACCGCAGAACTACGACCGGGGCAATCATTGTAACAGATGCTAGTATTATTCCGGCACCAGTGAGAACGCTTTACACCGAGTACACAGTAATATCAATCGCGGTGATTCTTCGTCGGTATTTTTTTATTTTTATTTGATACTCCTCGGCGAAAGTTTTGAGTCTAGTTTGAAATTCTCTGACCTGATCATAGCGACATTGCGTTGATGAAATCATTTTTATTTTAAAAACGCTAGCGTTTTCAATTGTGAAATTTGAAGGATTTTCCTTTCAATTTAGTTATTTACTTCGCATACGAATTCTAAGCACCAGGTTATTTTTGATCTAATCGTACTATCAACCGCGACAATCTCAAATTCTTCTTCACCCCCGATAATTACTGTCGCGGTGCCACCAAAGTAGGTTTTACCGCTTACGATGATATCAAATTGCTTGTTAGAGATTAACGTCATCCTGTAGATACCATGAGGCCACTTCTCGATATTGACTTTCAATTTAGCATTAGATTCTTTTACCCAATCAAAGGTCCCATGCTTTACCCTTTCAGAGGTTTCTTTTAGTTTAAGAATATCGTCGTAAACGTCGAGATAGGTTTTATTGATTTCGGCATTTTTCGTCATCGTTCCATCGCGGCGTTTAAAAAATGAAATCAAAAGGAAGTCAAGTCTAAAACCTTCTTGGAAGTTATAATGCCTGCTGAGTTGAGAATATGTCGTCGTGATATTGTAACTTTCAGAGCCCTCAAAGAAATTTTTAGCCATTTCGCTGATGCGTTTTTGTTCGTCAAACGCGCTTTTAATTTCAGCGAGGGTCGGGTCTGTCAACGATGTGGTTTCAGAGACATGTGTTCTCCCTAAAAATTTATCAACGATGGTATTAAGTGTTGTTTGTCTCACCATAAACATATTAATATCTTTGAGAGTCATTGTAGATGTAGCCGGGACACCAAAGAAATTATTAGCGACGTAGGTATTATGAGTATGTTTGCCAATAAACTCGTTAATTTCAGCGAGAGTCATGCCAGCCACAAGCGGGTTCCAAAAAACTTAACAACGACGTCGTTAGTGGGTTTTTGTACTTTTTCAAGATTTTCTATTAGTTTAGAAATAGCATTGTAAATATCAAGATAATTTGCCTTGATTTCATTTTCATTCATCATCCTCTCCGCGTCCTTGTTAAAAAATAATAGCGATAGAAAGTTTTTAATTTCAGCGAGAGTCATGCCAACCACAAGCGGGGTTCCAAAGAATTTATGAATGACATTTTTGCGAAAATTATTATAACCTCGTATATGATCATCCAGATTACGGTCGTGGGCGACAATTGCGTCGGTGATCGTAGACACAAGTGCGCCTGGTTTAAGTCGTCCGCCGCTGGAATACAGCGCAATAGAGTTTTCAGCGGCGTCGTGTTGTCGTATCAAAATATCATCCAACGACACATCACTAGTTTTCAATTTACCCTGATCGGAAAATAACGCGATAGTATCCTCGATTGCGTTTTGTTGTCGTATCAAAATATCATCCAACGACACATTACTGCTTTTTAATTTACCCTGGAGATCTTGAAATACAACTATTTCATTGGGATCAACATCTGTTAAATTTAACGTCTCAGCGATTTCATCTTCGATTAGTTTTTTTATATCCTTGTTAGAATCACCGGTTGCAACGCCATCGGGTTTAGGTTTCAGAGGTCTTCCCCAAATATCAATCATATTATTGTAAAACTCTCTCTCTCTCTAAAATCGTTTCGTTGAAAAATCTATGATTTTCGCCAGCGATTGCTGGTGTATTCATTTACGACAACATGAGGTGGTTTTCCCCTTGGGTTACCCAAGGAGTTAGAAATAGCGTCAAGGATATTTAATACTTCGCTGCCGCATATTGGTGGATCATTCATTTGTTGTGTTGGTAGCGTAGAATACCAAGTCTTCATTGGAAATGTTTTTATATAACGCATGAATTCTTTCGGCGGTGCTAATCCATATGAATCAAAATAGACAATCCCACGTGGATCAATAGCGTATGCAACCCAGTGAGTACCAGGTCCGGTGCTGTTATCGAGATTAATGATACCGGTTTCAACGCTGTTGGGTTGTGTCGGTAATTGATCCTTCATAAAAACACCTCTGAAGTTTTTTATGGCGAGTTTTTTAGCAGCATCAATTTAATCAAAATTGGACATAGGAACCATCGAAGATTTTTGAGTTAATAAACCGGTCCTAGTCTTAGACCTTTTCCGCTGTACCACGAATACGGGGTTCCTGGTAGTCTTAGACCCTTTCCCTTTTTTTTATACCCAAATCCGCGAGCGGATCCACCCGTTGCTTTCTTTAATGCCATTCCTGCCGCGGTACCAACAGCCCCTAACGCTGCCGCTTTAGCCACCGCTGGGGCTGCTGAGGCAATCAACCCCGGAATCAACCCTAACAGCGGGAATATACCACCAGTCTTTTCCATGTTTTTGATAGCAGCCGCCGAAATAGTAATCTGAACACCCTTTTTTGCTACAAGTGCATCATTGAAATGTTTTACTTGACGAGTTGTAAGCGATAATTTATTCGCCCCGCCAGTCATTTGATTGGGTTTTAGCGTGATAGTGGTTCCACATTGCTTAGCTGATTTGGATTGTAATTTTTTTAATTGACCAGGTGTCAACGACACATTTATATTACTATACGACATTATACAATAACAGATTAATTCTAAATCGAGGATTTCAATTACATGTTTTCCACTGGCGCATCTACCACTCCAACACCTTCAAGTAGCATTGATTTGTCGCTGAGAATGACAGCAACCGCTCTATAATTAGCAATACCACCAGGACGGGTTACATTAGCTCTAAAGTGTATATCAACGACAGACTGTCTTGTTAAATCAAGATGTTCCAGCGAAAAGTAATAGATCGGATATAGATTCTTAAAATCCAATTGTGATATTTGTAGACCAGTATCAACATTTTGATCACGTGCCATAAATGACAACAATCTATGATACACGCGAGCAATATGATTTTCTGTGTAATCAAGTTGTATATCTTCGGATGGTTCCTGCTGCCCGTTTATTCTCAGTGAGACGTCTTTAACACCTAATTGATCAAATATCATATGACTGAAACGTTGATCGCCAACTCGTGTGTTATCCTGTAGCGCTACAAATATATGACGTGGAGCTGAAACACCTTGTTTTGATGCGAGATTCCACGTGAATAACCCGTTGAGACTTGATTGTTTAACATCTGTACTCACAGTTAACCAACTTAGTAATGATTTTCCTCCTTGGTCCATAAATGATAGTAATCGTCCTTCAGCGGTGATTGATGGAGTCAACACTGGCATCCACAGTGATATTTTTGTTAAAATAACTTTACCGGCATCAGCATTGGGATTTGCATTGTCTGCTGGAATCCTCCAAATTGCGTCATTATCATCACCCTTTCGTACAAGCGCTACTGTATGCTTCGCCCCGTAGATAACTTTTCGGACGTTTCTACAGAATCCAAATATGTGATGCAGTGGAATCGCGCATGAAAATGATTTACGAGCCCCTTGCAACATTGAAATACGTGTTGCGGCTCCTAGATTGAAATTAACGTCGCTGCTTATAATCATATCCTTGGCATCAATATTAGCAGTGCCAGCATTATTCTTTGGTCGTCTTACAACAAATTGAATTCCTCCAGCGGTATTTTTAACATCCTTCGCAAACATCATAGAAGGTCCTGCTGATATTGTATAATCATCAGAATATCTCGCTAACCCGATTATTGTTGTAGCTACATCAACATCGCGACCTATCGACTCGATTTCTTTTCCATCAATGAGGTATCTTGCACTCTCAAATAACGCCATGATACCATTATTGACAAAACCGACTTGAGTACCAGCTGGATACGGTGCTTGTACAGCAGTAGTATCAGCAGCTGTTACAAGTTCACCTTCTACTTCAATAAACGCTTCAGCGGGTAGAAAATACTTACTGGTATCATGGACTTGAAGTTCAATTCGCGATCGACTATTTGAGTCTATTGCATGATAGGCGTAATATTGATAATCGCGTACAGAATCATCCTTGCCAACTGGGGCGTCTATATCAAACGCTGGATCATGTGACTTTTTGAACATTTTATTCTATTTATCAGAGTCTAAATCGTGAAATCGTAAACGATTTTCATCGACGTAGTTTTTAAAAGCCGCTTCCTGCTATCATATTTGCAATATTGCTTTGGTCGGGAGTTATCAATGATGGCAAAGCCATCGACGCTAGTTTTTCGTTTACTGCGTTATTTATAATTTTACTAACACTCGCAGGCATTTCCGCTGTAGACGGTAACGGTTTCTTTTTTCGTGATTTCACTAATGATGTTAATTTATTCTTCGCGGCTGAAAACGCTTTCCCGGCAAAATCTCCAACAGCACTAATACCCTTATCACGAATAACATCAATTGCTTTCATTAATAATTGTTTAGCTAACGGCATCACTTTTGGAGCCATTCTTGCAAATAACCCCGCAATGGTATTACCCAAACCATCACCATAGTATGCTCTATAAACTGGAAACCTTGAATTAACTACATAGACGGGGATTGGTTTATCATGATTGTAGTGTATGATCATTATTTGAAATCAGAAACACATTTTCAATTGTAAAACAGTTTGTCAATTTGAATTCAGTCCCGGTGATTAATCACTATGATAATCCTCCACTAACTCGCCAATGAAATCTCGATATGTGCTGATATCCATGATACCACCTTGAAATAATCGTCTACAGATATCAGATGCTTCATTAATTATTTCCGGCGAGTTATTTCCAGCTCGGAATCCTCCTACAAGAACTTCTAATCGTGATATATCACTGAGAACACTACCAGGACAGAAACCCGAAGAGTTTCCAACGCTAGCGTGAAAATCCATAGAATTTTCCCCAACTAAACCACTGCCTGAAAATCCTTTGGTTTTATCAGTGATACCGGTTGCACCTTTTTCATGATCAGCTTCTCTCGTTATTTTCATCTGTTGGGGGGATTGTGTTATATCAATAAATTTTGATTGTTCTGGTAGTCTAAGAAATCCGGTATCCGATTGCTCCCCTATAGATGATTCAGCTTTTTTTATTGCTGCCATATACTCCTGAAATGTTTTATCATCTCCTTTTGCTTGAGATGAACCTGATAGTATACGATATAACCCCCTATACCAATCTTTTTTAGGGGGAAGATTATAATCACCTTGAATATATTTTCTTCTCTGATGAATACTCCTAGTGACAAATTCGGCTAATTTTTCCATAGAATCATATGTTTTATTTCTCAATTCATCTAATTTACCGGGAAGAAGTTTTTCATTGAATGCAACTCGTCCACTAGTAGTATCCTCCCCTTCTTCTTGAAATTCGGGTGGGGGGATATCTTCTTGAAGTTCTCGTTGTTGTTCTGAAGCGGTTGATATATCCTGAGGAAGTGTTTTCAAGGATTTTTTTGTTTGTTTAGTTCTTTTTGCTATTTTTTCTAACACAGGAAGAAAAGACTCTTCTTGTTTTTTTTCCTTCTTCAGAGATTGTTGACACTATCTGTTTCGATGCTGTGGTTACTGGTTTAAACAATTCTTCAGATCCCACAGCAAAATCAGTTTGTAAACTCTGTCGTTGTCGCAGTTTATTTCTTACAGAGTCGCGAATTGGTATAAATTTCTTGATTGCATCTAGTCGTTCACGAGCCAATCGGGTCGTTAATGCTTCATTGACCATTATTTGAAATCGTAAACAATTTTTCAATTGGAAAACAATTTTCCGAACCTGACCTAACAGACGAAAACACTTCGACACGTCGGATGATTTTTAACACGATCATGGAAGTCTTTAACAGCATTATCATTGATGTGGAAAGTGTGGAAAATTCTCTATAAAATAAATAATATCACACTTTCCACACTTTTTGTTACATGTCTGACATGTCAGATGATTTTTAACACCACCGTAGAAGTCTTTTAAGGGCGTTATCAGTGATGTGGAAAGTGTGATATTATTTATTTTATATAGAATTTTCCACACTTTCCACATTTCTACGCTGATCCATCGGAATCATCATATCGACTAAACCATCCATTAACGGCCTATCAATTTTGACATTTTCAATCAAAAAATGCTAAAAAAACGTGAAAATCTCTCTGAGGTCGGTCACAATAAAAAATGACAAAATCTCTTTGAGGTCGGTCACGGACAAAATCTCTTTGAAGATCTGTCACGGTCAAAATTGTTCATTTTCTTGAATTAACGCTCTTATGTTTCTAACTTTAGAATTGACATCCCTTTTCAATTCGTATTCGTTACCTAATTCTTTTCGTATTCGTTCAACGATAGTATATAACGGAACAAACACACTTACGTCACTGGAAAATGAAAGAGAGTCTCGAATAGAATTCTGAATTCTCTTGATTAGCGCGTATTTCTTGGGCAGCATATATTTGTTAGTGTTAACTCCGTATTCTATATCCTGAAAATCTGACATGATTTGATCAGGATTTAAACCATCTGATAGTTTGATATCCTGACTTTTCAATTTTGAAATTTCATCAATAATGCTATTCATTTTATCAGAATTCATTATTCTATAACAATTATATATTTCTAAATGAAAAATATGACACATCAGACATAACTAAATTTAATTTTCTGTCCGCGATTTTTTGAAATGGCCGTCTTGGTTATTCCCTCTGCAACTTTTCGTACTGAGGCTCTACAAATATCGAAGTGCCTACCGGCTTCATATATCGATTGAAATATTTTTTCCTCATTAGTTGCCGTATTAAAAGATTTTACGGGTCTCGCTTTTTTTGAGCATGTACCAGTCTTTCCCCGTTTCAAATTCTCACTTAGTGTAGCAGCTTGCAGATTTGATAAAGAATTATTCTTTGGATTAGAATCCTTATGATCAATAACAGAATCATCCTTGATCTATCCCTGGAAACATTCAAACACGAAACGATGATTGAGATAAGTTTTCTTTTCTTCCCCCCCCCCCATAACAGAAAATATCAAATACCCCTGATTATTCACAGCACCAACTGGTTTCTTCAGTCTACGGTTTCTTACAATACCATCACTGGATACTTCATAATTTGTAATCACAGGGTGTGGTCTGAATTCTTGGTTCATTTATATACTATACTATTGTTTGTCTAATTCATTGTTTGGTCTAATGATTACATCTTTGGAAAATCTTTCGATGTAGTCTTGGGGGTTCTTATGACTTTATCCTTGATACTGACTTTGTCAGGGACAGAGTCAAGGACTTTTTCAGGGTCATAATTTCTGATTGATTGTCCATTTTTTATTCTTTTGTCATAATAACGCTTCAATTCCCTATATCGTTTACCACCACAACTCAGACATAACTGCGATTCTCCCCTGACCCCAACCTCACATCGTATGCAGGGTAATAGACCAAGGCTTCCACGACGAAAGCTTTGCATATGATACCCACAGAATTCCTTTCTACATGATTTGTTACATGGAGTAGTTGATCCAATCATGAGCCATTTGCAGTGATTCATTATATATAAATCTTTCATTTAAATGCTTGTTTTAATTATAGCATGAGGGAATTAAGGAGAACGCCTTCGAAAAATGCTGAATTCAATACTGATAAGGAATTTAAGAGATTATTGAAGATTAATCCTAAATTTAATCTCGATAAACCCAAAAAACGTCCAAGAGACGGAAACATGAAAGAGTTTAAGAGATTATTGAAGATTAATCCTAAATTTAATCTCGATAAACCAAAAAAACGTAACAAAATTAATCCTAAATTTAATCTCAAACGTCCAAGAGACGGAAACATGAAAGAGTTTAAGAGATTATTGAAGATTAATCCTAAATTTAATCTCGATAAACCCAAAAAACGTTTAATAGACGGAAACATGAAAGAGTTTAAGAGATTATTGAAGATTAATCCTAAATTTAATCTCGATAAACCCAAAAAACGTTTAATAGATGGAAACATGAAAGAGTTTAAGAGATTATTAAAAATTAATCCTAAATTTAATCTCGATAAACCAAAAAAAAACGTCCAAGAGATTACCCTGGAAAGATGCTCAATTCAATCTTGATATAGTTTCTAATACACCAAAGAATACAATTCTTGATAAAGCCATGATTAGTAAAATCAGAGACTGTTTTAATGAATTCAAGCGTGATGGAGCATCTTATTGTTGATCAACATTTCGAATTGATGGTGTTGTTGACGCTACCATGAATGATGAAAAAGCAGCAGTGATAATTTCACGTGTTGGGGAAAAAAGGTATTTTTTCCGAATAAAATTCATTATCGAAGTCGATGGCAAATGGATTATTAGGGATAAATTTGAACCAATCCTCAAGAATAAAAAAACAATCACAATGAGTAGAGATTCCAAACCAGGAATTCTAACTGGAATCGACAAACCATACTACGAGAGATCTTATCCTGTAACAGCAGTTGTTTATGGAATATACCCGCTAAATGATAAACCCAATATTGCAAAACTAGCTCCTATGAAACTATCTTCGACGTTGAATTGTGTAGCAACACGGGTAATGGAACACTTCACAAATGCATCCCGAGGAAATAAATTAACTGATCTGCGACGTAGGAAAATAACCGAATGGGAACTGACAGTGAAACAACACGGTGCAAAGATTTCTGATATAGCTAAATTAGAAGCATCATTAAAATTCCCAATATCAGTAACGACAATAACCGGAGAAGTATTATACGAACCGAAATATCAATCGCGAGGAGCGCCAATTGAAATTATTGATCATAACGAACACGCGTGGACACCTGCAGTAACAATATTTCCACGAGAACGAATCGTGAAATATATCCCCAAGGAGTTCGTCGGAGATGTTTTTTATAATGAGAAATTATTCGATGCTATTCACACGCTGTGTAAGGATGATCCTGTGTCAGTGTGGTTACTTAGAAGTGATGAAGATCCCGAAATAGGATTCGATCAATTTGTAAGACCAAATGGTGAATTATATCGCGTTAAAGAGTTAGATAACAGAATGAGAAAAATTGCAAATGATTTTTCACCGGAGAGTTTCCATGAAAAACTACTCACGGATAGTTTTACTATTCCATCAGTGGTAGCTCACTTTGCAAGAGAAAAAAACTCATGGCGTCCAACACGAAGTGATTTTCTCGAGGACGTTAAATTGAGTTGCGTCGAATTTGGTCATGAGGACTGTGGAATACAAAATACTCACGTGATGTTATGATTTCAATTGATATATCCGCGTGTTATCCTGGAAGTTTTCTCGGGTATGGGGAATGCTCTGAGTATTTTAAACGATTTGGACATCCCACGCATAAAATGACTCGTGTTGCGATTAATGGTCCATTGCCTGATTTTGATTTAACTGGATTCGCTCGTGTGATATCATTCGAATTAGCTACAGGGTTACATCCGTGTAGTTATCTTTGGCTTGGTAGACACCTATCTGAAAAGGCCTGGATGCCAATAGTGTTATTGAGATATATGATCGATTGTGGTATGCTAATATCGTTAATTGTCAGTGAGGCGATTATATCCTATCGAGCTCAGAAAGAAGTTTGGCTACCACAAGCCGATCTAGATAGAATAATTAGCAAACAGCGAGAGCATTTTCCTGATCTCAGCGAAGAAGAAATCATGAATTTGTCTAAGAAGGTATTTGAAATTAAAAAAGAACAAGCAAAAGATTTTGGACGAAGAATAATCGGTAAATTTACCCAGGGTGGAAGATACGACAATGCAAAATACTCTTCGCGGTTGATCATAGACGTCGCTGAATACGATTTTATTGTAGCGGATTTAACGAAACAGGGAAAACTTGTATCCCGTAAGGATGCTTTTCTATCCAATGGTGAGAAATTAGGTACGGTTGTTACCTACTGTGATGGATATAATTCCCAGTACACACATTTGAGAATTTCTATGCTAGCCTATGCTTCTATTAATCTATTTTCGATGATAAATAGATTTCCTAATACCGCAGTTAGAGTAGCCACTGATTCAATGTATATACACAGTAAATACAAATCAGCTGTAGCGGCATTCACAGATCCAGAGGAAGCGTGGGGACGTTGGCGATTTAAAGAGGAAACACTACATGAGTATTGTGAATCCGCAGACGTTGCCATGGATGATAAATATCTTTGTTGTAACCGTATTGAAATTCAATCAGAATTTTCTAATGCACCACCGCTATCTGATCCAATCTATATATACAAGACAGTTTATTTAAACGGTTGTGGTGGGTCAGGAAAGACAACTCGTGCAATCGAATTATTTCGTCGGTCAAACATGATTGTGTTAACACCGACTCACAGACTCGCCAGAGAGATGAAACAACGAGGGGTAAATGCCTGCACTTACCACAGTTTCTTTCGATGGAAGGGTGACAAATGGACTCCTGAGCGTATGGGTGATAAATTCATTCCTGACATCATAATTTGGGATGAAATATGCACAGTATCATTAGATGTATTACAAACATTTCTTGAGTGGTTGTTAAACAAAAACACAAAAGTCGTTATGTGCGGTGATCACGGCCAACCACCACCATTTGTCGGTGTATCCTCACATGAATGGCTAAAGGGTTTTGTAGACTATTATGAAGAAATTAACACTGATTATAGATCACTTGATGAACGATTACGAGAATTCAAAGCGCTAATTAGATTACAACCGGATAAAATTCAGTGTGAAATAGCGCGTGAAGTGATTTCAGAGACTCCAATGAATGATTTTTGGGAAACATGGAGACCAAACGATTTGATAATCGCGAGTAGAAAAATTGTCAGAGACGCACTTCAGATGAAGTTATTTGAATTGCATAAAGAAAAATTTGCAACACTTCCAGTACCTCTTTGTTATAGGCCTTCGGATACACGAAAACAGAATATCGAAGTTGATATTCCAGGACAGCGTGAAAAACAAATTCTCGTATTAAATGATATTGTGCTGGTTGATATCAGTGTCGTTGAAGATGCATTGCGTGCTAATAAATCCCCGTGGACGCTAGGATACGCAGCGACGATACATTCTTCACAGGGATTGACTATATCGGATACAATTGTTTGGATGGTAGATAATCGCATCGAATGGTCAAATTTAGTCTATCTTGCAGTATCCAGAGTACGAAAAATAAATCAACTTCGAAGAATTGTTTTCGATGATAATGACACAACAATGGATGATATTGATGTTAAAATTATTGATACAAAACTCTCCGGTTACAAACAACAAGACAAAAAAAACAACGAGAATTTGACATTGATGCTGGATTAATAATCACTTTGAAGAAATAACAGAATAATCACTGCGCAAGCTGCAATTGTATAATGCGTTGGCAGTATTTAGATAAGGATCCTCGCCAATTTACCGTAGACAGAAAAAATGACAGTCTCGGTCATGTCAGAAACAATGTGATGTTGACTTGTCTTGAGTGCAATAGACGCAACGGCGCTAGTTAAGACCCTGTGGTGGTAATTGAGTATCGTCAGGAATCACTTGGAGTTGTTCGCGTGTAAAACTCCGTTGAGGGGCAGTTGAATCCAGTTTATAGATTGGAGGTCTACCAGTTGATCGTGTTATAGTAGATATCTTGTGTGCAGTAACACTCCAAATAGGATCAGTAGCCCTTTTTGTGCCACCTTCCAGCTCTCCTGGTTCGTATAAATACCTAACAGTGACATTACTACCAAGAATTGGTTCTTTGAAATCTTTTTGTGAAATCCCATGGATTTCCATTTCTGGTATAGACGCTTTCTTAATCGCGTTGATAGGTTTCATGTTAATTGTTCGAGTAATCTCGTTATTCAGTGCGGTAATCACAGCTGGTAATCTCTTAACCCATTCACGGGATCTTTTATCCTGAATAAACTCCTTCGCGTATTGATATCCAAATAACCGCTCTGCAAGAGTCCGATTAAATCGTTCTACAATTGCCTGATCGCGATGTAACGCAGTATGCCCTCGTTTGATGGTGACATTGTGATGTTTCATCGTTGATAAAACAGCGCCTTGAAATTCCTTGCCAGGATCAACCTGCAATAGATTTGGCCAGCGTAGTGGGCCTTGTCGATAAATCCTTTCAAATGCAGAAGCTACTTCAGTTGATGATTTTGTTTTTAGCGGTTCTGCTTGTTTGTATCGACTCGCAACATCAACTACGGTTAGCGCGTATTTGTAACCACGATCATGTGGCAAATATAATATATCAGCCTGATGAACTTCATTAGGGACAGTCACATCAAAATGCGAGTAATTAATTTGTTTAGGCGCTGGTAGATAAATTTGCCATATAGCTTGTTTGGATAACCAATTAGCCGCAGTGGCCTTTTTCACTTTTGCGGCGCTAGCGAGTTTATTGATTGCAGCGTTACCCCGCCAGTATCCTTTTGGAGAATAATAAATAGATTCCATGTTGTTATTAATTACCGGCACCTAACATCAATTTCCTTTTCATAGACGATTTTATTAACCATGAAGCTAATTTTTCTTTGAAAGATTTATCAGGAATAGCATTTAATGCATGAATTAATTTCACATCTGCTAGATGTCTTTGCTGCAAATCGCTGCTCCTATATGCAACATCATGAGCATGACACGCCTTATCAATAGCGTTTATCGGTTCTTCACCACGTCGAGGTTGATTTTGATCATCAAGTCTGATATCTAATCGTGTTCCGGGGCCACAGTAGCTATATCCTGGAAGGTGCTTTTCTCCGGGGAACTTTGCCCGTGGGGTTCCAGGGAGCTTTGCCAATTTGGCTGCGATATCACCTCCTCGTTTTTTTTTAAAACATCTCCGAATTGTAAAATCTTTGATTTTGTAGAAACAAATCTAAACTTTTTATACCACATGTTGCACATCTAACAGTTAGTGCTGATCTGTTAAAACAAGAGAACCAGTTAAGCATCATGCAGCGCTACCAAACTCTATCCGCGCAATTATAATCGGGCCATCTGGATCCGGCAAGACGCAATTATTACTCAATTTAATAATGAGATGGATGAAGTGGGATAAGTTGTATTTAATTGCCCCTAGCGTAGATGATCAACGATGCTATGAAGTGTTAAAAGATTTTAATGAAAACGCTTCAAAGATTGCAGGCGAGAACGTCGTTGATTTTATAACCGATATTGACGAGGCACCATCAGTAGAAGATCTCGATGGAAGTATTAACAATTTAGTTGTATACGACGATGTGATGTTAGATAAACAAACAAACCCAGCTAGGATATTTTCCCGAGGCAGGCATAAAAACACGGACGTGATATATGTCACTCAGCGATACACTCAGATTCCAAAAGTGATCAGAGATAACTGCAATTTATTGTGTGTATTCAACGGAGTTGATACACATACGTAACGAAATATTTGGCAAAATAGGTGCTGCGGTGATATGGATCATAATCAATTTAAAAATTTCTTTAGTAATGCTCAGTCAACCCCGCACGGATTTGTAACGATAAATTTACATGATCCTCGGACACGATATCGTATCGAACTCGATCAAATATTCGGTTGAAATCATTTATTATTTTTTGTTAACCAGAACTGAAAATTTCAGCAGCAGAGAGGGTGATGACCACATAGTTGCGAGCAAAATTGATTAAAAAAATCGTAAAATCTCCGTTTTTGCAAAAATGGAGATTTTTGTTTTGGTTAAATGAGATTTTGTTGGAAGCCTTATTTTTTGCTTGAAAACGTGGTCTATAAGCCATATTTTGCTCGAAAACGTGATCTGTAAGCCTTATTTTTGCTTGAAAACGTGGTCTGTTCACCCTCTCTGCTGCTTTTTGCTTGCATCA
Organism: Unio delphinus; assembly: GCA_029339505.1. NCBI lineage: Eukaryota > Metazoa > Mollusca > Bivalvia > Unionida > Unionidae > Unio > Unio delphinus. The sequence continues at coordinate 13,830,459 of JAQISU010000036.1, read as the reverse complement.
TATGATGTGATGCAACAGAATGTTTCACACGCAATATATTCTGGTTTGAACTTCATAAGGACCTAACACGATCCATTTTGCCTACTTTATGTAAGTAGTGTTTTAACAACTCCTTTATTTTTTTTAACTACTGAGACAGAATGTTTCAAAATTTACTTAATTTGATATATTTTATAATAATAATCCTCGTAAAATGCAGAGCTACCGTTGCATATTGTTATCGAATAACCTATAATTCATTCATGTAAGTTCTTATTCAACGATTGTCTAATTAAATGTGTTCTTCCATAAAACGATAATCACATTATGCATGCACATTACGTAAATTGCTTCGATATCTCAGTGCCTTTCTTCTGTGTTCTAAGATGAACAAAGCAACAATCGTTTAATGCAGTCACTTCTGTCGCCTTTGCTCTTGTACATGGTTACGATATTAGCGTCTCTTATGTCCTAAGTCACCGCCCCTCCAGATCACATGCGAAAGGTATTATGCAGTAACATAAAAGTCCATATATAATTAGTACGTACTAAAACTGTCTAATCTGCACAATAGTATTATTTGTAAGTAGATAAATATATAACCTATGTGACTGGATGCAATATTAGACAAATTATACTGCATTATTGTGTCTGCATCAGCATGTGTAAGTAGAAAGAAGTAATCCAGAATGAAATGTAACAACTATCTATAATATGCGGTAATATGTTTATCCTAGAGAATGCTGCTGTTTTGAAATAGTATTGGACACAATGATCATATCTCTTGATTTGCCTATTTAAAATAAATTCCCAAATAATACAGTGCGCGTTCTTATATATAGTGGGTCAATTGTCTGGGTTAACCTTCCTTATCAAATTAACCAATAGATATAGATTTGTCTTCGATATATATCAGTGCATTTAAGTAGAATATACCACAACCATTTGTGATCTGTGAAACTATCCACCTTAATATTATTTTAATTTTAGGAATAACTGATTACTTGCCCATCTGTTGGCTGATGTCAGTATGAATTACAGAAAGTAAAAACTAAAATGTTTTCAAGGTTCCCAAATTCTTGGCAGTACCCATTAATTCAAAAAGGAAGGTATTGATTAAAAACAAAACGATTTAGTCTATATGTATATTTAAACTGCATGAATTCATCCATTGAGTGTTCTCCTAATAACCTGAGTGTACGAAACACCGAACCTTCAAAATGTTCTACATGCAATGCTACATTACAGGAAAACGCTCCTTCTGTAATGAGTATTATAGTTTAATTCAAGTGCAATTTAAAAAATGTATTTTAAGGATATTTTTTTATATTGGGGGATATATTTTTGTATCATAAACATCAATGAGAACCATGCACACTGTTCCTAACTTGTATGCACCAAGCAAAAGATTGAAATGACAGCTCAGCCATACTTGTCTCTCATCTAGAAAGCAATGATTACGGATCTCTAAGAGTTGAATCAATGATGCAATATAAAGTCGTGCACTTAATTAAATGCGATACTTTGTACAATTATTTCCTTGACGAATAACAACACTGTTGCTTTTTTCAATTAGCAAATAGTCTGAACGAAAACTACACGTTTGATAGTTTTTGCAAGGCACGTTGTTTCGTTTATCAATAAAATGACGCTACTGCAAAAGATTTGACATTGATGTAAGTAATAAGGACATTGCTAGTAAAATGGCTTGTATTTTTTATTATTATTTTACTTTTGTTATATGATAAGGGTAACGAAAACAGTGTATCTAGTCGCTGACATTGTTCCAAAATCAGTCTCAGTTTTGGCCAACAACTTTGTTTAAATCGTTCTCAGATTACGTTGAGTCTAGGTCATAACTGGTCTATGTGATATTTTATCAGGTACCAACTGGAAAAAAAAACTTTTAATTTTTCTAGAAGAATGAACTCTTGACCCTGATCTGAGAATTTGGTTTTGCTAGTCTTGTAACTGATGTTTATTTTGTTTCTTTTGACTGTCACTTGACAATCTTGTCATTTAAGTCAAAGGCAAACTATATTTATGTCAAGTAGATCATCGTAATTAGTCTATCAAAATAATAATCTGGTTATTCACCGTAACCAGTCCATCAAACTAATGTTCAGGCTTAATATATTTCAAACAGTGTAGCAATATCTTTCTAGCTATTGTTTTAAAATTTAAACCAATGGGTTTGCCTTCAAATTAATATTGCGTTTCTTTAATTACGTGCATATATAATTTGTTAAGAAGGAATAACTTTTGCGGACTGTGGATCAGCTATAAACTTTAACTGCTTCATCTGCGCATGCTGGTGTTATGAATTAAAAATATTAAAGGCATATACAACAGCCATGGTGTAATATTTAGACATGTATTGGAAGCATGAATGCTTTAGGCAAAAACCATGATGTACTATTTAGACATGTACTAGAAATATCAATGGCATCGGCAGCATCCATGATGTACTATTTAGACATGTATTGGAATTATCAGTCGCATCCTAAAGATACATAGACCAGTTATGACCTAGACTCAACTCATGTGTAAGTATAGACCAGTTATGACCTAGACTCAACGTAATCTGAGAACGATTTTAAAAATGCATAGACCAGTTATGACCTAGACTCAACGCATAGACCAGTTATGACCTAGACTCAACGTAATCTGAGAACGATTTTAAAACTGCACGTAAAAATGGCATCGGCAGCATCCATGATGTACTATTTAGACATGTATTGGAATTATCAGTCGCATCCTAAAGATACAAATTAGATAAATGATGTAAAATGATGTGTACTAGAAATATCAATGGCATCGACAGCAACCATGATGTACTATTTAGACATGTACTAGAAATATCAATGGCATCGACAGCATCCATGATGTACTATTTAGACGTGTACTAGAAATATCAATGGCATCGACAGCATCCATGATGTACTATTTAGACGTGTACTAGAAATATCTATGGCATCGACAGCATCCATGATGTACTATTTAGACGTGTACTAGAAATATCAATGGCATCGACAGCATCCATGATGTAATATTTAGACATGTACTAGAAATATCAATGGCATCGGCAGCATCCATGATGTAATATTTAGACATGTACTAGAAATATCAATGGCATCGACAGCAACCATGATGTACTATTTAGACATGTACTAGAAATATCAATGGCATCGACAGCATCCATGATGTACTATTTAGACGTGTACTAGAAATATCAATGGCATCGACAGTAATCATGATGTAATATTTAGACATGTACTAGAAATATCAATGGCATCGGCAGCATCCATGATGTACTATTTAGACATGTATTGGAATTATCAGTCGCATCCTAAAGATACAAATTAGATAAACTGTCCGTCATATTCAGCTTTTGATTTAACGACTTCCCTTCAAAACCATTTCAGCTGATATATGTAATCTTGTCGGTGAACTACCTTCGGTCGTAAATACTTTACTTGCACAATCAATTTTCTCTGCGGGAAATCTAATCTTATCCATTCAGTTTATGTATAATAGTGTGTGTGTGTGTGTGTGTGTGTGTGTGTGTGTGTGTGTGTGTGTGTGTGTTATAAACCTAACAGACAAAAAAGCATACGATAGAATCCATGCCTAGATTGGAAACTAAGAATTGAAATCTACCTTTTCAAACTTTATATTTTGACATGACAAATAAACATTTGAAATCATTGTCATACATTTTCGTTAATGCTGCGATTAAGCCAGCGTCTACATATAGTCATCATTTTCTTTTATGTTATCCAGGTTTACAATCCTTCTATTAATCTATTATTGAGTCTGTTACTAAGATTATAATGGAGGTGTGCAAAATAAAAACGGGTCAAATTAGTGTACATACCAAATTACTGTACATGGAAATTACTCTACGTACGATCACTGTAAGACGGATCTACTAGCAAACTGCAGAAATCTAGATCAGCCGTCACATGATGCGCGTCGTCATATCTCTATCTGTTCAGTTTCATAATGTTAGTAATGAAAATTAAGAAAACAGTCTGATCTGCCGGAAAATGATAATTGATCGCTTTGATTGTTGGAATCGACTTTTAGGTATTTTTTCTGTTCCTTCTCCATCTGTGCGTCATTCTGTTCCTTCGCTATCTCTACGTCATTATGTTGCTTTGTCGTCTCATTATCGTATATATCAGCGTAACCTGGCTAAAGTTTATCATTTCTAATCTGGGAGTTTGTAAAACAACTTACTCGGGTGCACTCGTCTGTAAGTGGGTTAAAAATGCGACAGAAAAGATTCTGGTATGTCGTCGCATTACGCACCAGAAACAATTATCAGTTTCTTCTTATGATAATCCTTATCAAGCTGCATAGTCCCGGCTCTACCAGCGCTGACAGTGAGAAACATTTTGAAATAAATCAAAACGAGTCATTTTGATAAAAATATTTAGTTCCTGAATTTTATATTATCAATGGATAAATATTGCTATGCTCACAGCAAAAACCTAATGGAAGTTGATGCAACAAAATACAAGAACACACTACGCCTTTTTCATTTTCCATTCAAATGCAGGTATGATAAATACCTCAATTATTAATTATAATGATGTAATATCTAACTTTAGCCGATTGCTATTGATTGAACCTTTGAAGAAGAAAACACACATGGTGCACAAAATATCATATAACGGTAAATAACTGGTAATTGCGTTCTATATTTCAGAAGTGTCTCTTATTCTTGTTATTTTATGCACAAGTTCTCTGTAGTGTCCCAAAGTATTACATTTAACCAGCTAGGGTATTATAACACATACTTTTTGACAACATAGCGCCAAGAAGTATGTGCCAAATATTTTAATAATGGCGAAAATGGTTTAACAGGGATTGTTCACTTTGTAAATAATGAAAATCATTCGTGCATATCACCGTGAACTTGAAAAAGCCAGCATCCACGGACGGCTTTTCTGCACGTACATTCGGATAAGAAATGACTGCTGTATTGAACCTTGCGAAGTTAAAAATAATAATTAACTGCGCAATAATCCTTCACAAGCGATGCTTCGGAACGATATAGAATACAAGGGAAGATATTATATACGTCATGCTTTACATGCGTTGACTATGCAGTGTAGAACTCAGATTTTTCTTGCATAAAGAAATGCAGTGTGACCAGAATAAAAATTGACATATGCATCACTATACGATGAGAATATGATACAAATCTACGTCACTACCTATTTGGATATAAAACAATTACTCCCAGCTGGTACTTATGCAAGACACTGGGCACACGTAAGGTCTGCCATATGCACCATATGTAAGATATATATATATATATATATATATATATATATATATATATATATATATATATATTTAATCACCAAATGCAATAAAGTATATATAATATATGTACCAACGCATATCATCAAATATCTGTTTTTCCTTGCCGTCGCGATTAATTACATCCTACATTTTGTGCGATACTGTTCCGGAGACAAATATGAAGAAAAAAAAAACCAGGATAAAAAAATCAATATAACTTTACGCAGACACAATTTTACATATATTAACTGAACGTTGTTTCATTTTTCTTCTCATGAAATGTGTATAGAAACATGTAAAATATACCATACTAACTTTATAAAATTTGTACTCCTCCAAGACTAGGTATACATTTGTACCTAGTACCAGTCCATGACTAGCTTTAAAGTTGTATCAGTCCAAGACTAGCTTTAAATTTATACCATTCCAAGACTAACTTTAAATTTGCACCAGTCCATGACTAGCTTTAAAGTTGTATCAGTCCAAGACTAGCTTTAAATTTATACCATTCCAAGACTAACTTTAAATTTGTACCAGTCCAAGATTAGCTTTAAAGTTGTATCAGTCCAAGTCTAGCTTTAAATTTATACCATTCCAAGACTAACTTTAAATTTTTACCAGTCCAAGACTAGCTTTAAATGTGTACCAGTCCAAGATTAGCTTTAAATTTGTACCAGACCGTAGCCCAAGAAAATATATTTACATAGCTTTACGATAATAATGTATAAACTACTAAATGCATAGTGTTCTTGAAAACCAACATAACATGGACAGATGGATGAGATGATATTTTTGAGAGAAGGAGGGCTAGTGGTTACATATTAGATACAGGCAAGTTGATGTATTGATAGTTCATACACGCAAAATCTTATAAAGTTGCATAGATTCAGTTATGATTATAATAAAAAAAATATGATGGGCATTATCTTTTGTTTCTAAGTAGTGAGTGATATATTTGCTGCAGGAGAAAGCGGGGACCTGACTTTGGTCTTAGGATATGATTTATCCTTTGAAAAATGTAGGGTATTCATTGTTAAGGGCAAATCACGTTGTAGGGATGATACATTATATTGTGAGACAGAATGAGACACTCATGGCAGGGGATGATACATTATATTGTGAGACAGAATGAGACACTCATGGCAGGGGACGATACATTATAATGTGAGACAGAATGAGACACTCATGGCAGGGTAATGATACATTATATTGTGAGACAGAACGAGACACTCATGGCTGGGGATGATACATTATATTGTGAGACAGAATGAGACACTCATGGCAGGGGATGCTACATTATATTGTGAGACAGAATGAGACACTCATGACAGGAGATGATACATTACATAATACATACATTTATAAAATCCGATTCTCGAGAAAAACTAAACGGTGCAGGAGTGCATTCCTAAAAACACAAAGTAATTCAAATCGAACAAGGTTAAACATCACTGTACCTTGTGGAGAAGCCATCAATGTCTCCTCAAACAGTCCTATCCTTTATTCAGCGGAGTGATTCTTTATATTTTACCAGTAATCATTATATTGTGAAATAACGAAATGATTAGGTTGTGGTAACTATGTAAAGTGACATCACACCGATACATGACGGCAAAATAATGAAGCTGATCTGATGATAATGAAAACGCAGACAGTTGAAATGAACCTTTCAAAACATGCTAGTCGTCTAGGTACATAAAAGCAGTTATCCCGATAGCATGGATGATACTCACTGAAATCATGAACAAAATGTCTTACATAGGGCATATTGCATTCTGATTAAATAAGAAGTAGAAAACAGTGCTAGCTATTACAATATCTGTTTACTTTCAAACACTTCAGTGGAAGAGAAGCTATTTTACGGAAATGACAGAACTCTTCATGGAGAATATATTACATACTTAACATATTCAATAAATCATTATATATTACATACAGTACTTAACATATTACATACTTAACATATTCAATAAATCATTATATATTACATACTTAACATATTACATACTTAACATATTACATACTTAACATATTACATAAATCATTATATATTCATTGAGTCGTTACAATTGTATTTTAAGGAGCGAATAAGGAGTTAGTAACATAAATAGACTTTGGATGAATTGTTTAAACCAATTTTTATACTAACAGAGTGGTGTAAATGTTCCTGGTAATTAAAGTCGCTTATAACATCCATGTCAACGTAGCACTTATTGATTTATATGGGTATAATTCCTTTTAAATGTTTTATGTCCTTACCCATTCTAAATAATTCTAACTATTCTGACGGGATCAATGACCATCGGCCTTTATCCCCACTTACATTTCGACACCGAAAGAAAATTAAGAATGGAAACTTAAAACCATGAATAATTGTGATCCATTGAATTGTAATTATTATTTCTAATCATTGTCTCAATCATCTAAAGCACATCATAGAATAATACATATATCACTGTGTAATCCAAAATGTTCAATCTCCATACGGGCTATAACAAAGTCATCAGTCGTTTGCATTAGTGACAGGACGCCAATGGGATATAAAATAAGCTATTTGCGAACGAAAGTGCATTATTTTCTCAGGTTTCAAATATGCAATGGTAATTTTCAAAAATATTTGCAGGACCCTTAATGGAGAAGTTAGAGATATTTCAAATGTCTTGTTTCCTAATAAAATTGAAAATATGTTGGGGTTTTCACCTTCTTTCTTAATACAAGTTATTTTGTGGGGCTGCTACCAAATAATGTAATGTTATTTTGCCAATACAAAGTGGCCTGCAAGACTGCTGCTTCATAACAAGGCAACCTGATACATCATCGCCTTTCGATAAACAAGCAGGCGTTTGAAAGCCTACAACCCTAAAGCAAATTGTCACTGAAATAATAGATGTAATGTTATGCAGTACATGCAAGCAGAATAGAAAGTATAAACATTTAGGATAACAGCGCAATCATAAAGGGACAGATTTTGTTACAGAATATGTTGCCTGCCAACTCCGCCTACAATCTGCCCAATGAATCGAAAAATGGATCCCATATCACAGGTGGTATGGACACAAACCTATTCCATCGTCTAGGTGGACATTTTAATCGAAGTCAGAGACATCTGACAACATTGACAAGGATAGCCGGTTGATATATGGCTTGACATACACTCCTTTCCACAATTATTATAATTCAACTAAATGGTTATTGGAGTACATATCTAGAAAATGAAGTAACCGATAATTTTGCTTCCGGTGGAAATGTGAGTTTGTTTCATTTTTAAATTTTACGACGTCACACACACACACACACACACACACACACACACACACACACACACACACATATATATATATATATATATATATATATATATATTCTTACGTGTTTAGGCTCTAATAAACAGTAACAAAGAAAGAGTGATACAACAAGATTGTAAAATTATTTTTAAAAACTATTTCCCAGGAAAACACAATGAAAAATGAGCTTACCGTTTTAATAATCAGTTAGAAAATAAATCCAGGAATAATCGACAAATTAAGTCTTAGAAGTCCTAAAAATGAAATGCTTTAATGAATTTAAGTATGAACTCCGATGATAATCAGATATGGAATGCGATGACGTAAGCTGAAACCTGTATAGTAATGTTGTCTACAGTTCCTTACAGAACTACAAGAAATAACACTCAGGTTTTGCATATCAAATGAAACTTCATGAAATGTTTTTGTCCAACATTTCCGTATGAGCACTCAAATATTTCTAAATAAACGAATTAATCTGTTTAGAATCCAAATAATTTGAATAAAAAGTAATTTAAAAAAAACACTCAACTGGTCACAACAAAACACATTTCAGTGTCAGTGGTACTAAGACTATAAGATTATACACTCAAACAAGACGCAAAACAGGTTCCCGTATAAGGGTCACGTGACCATGTTTACATCTTAAAGTCACGTAATCCCATTATGACCCTGACAGAAACAAAATATATTACTATAAGAATGAAATAAAACACGTTGCTTATTTCAATAAGTGATTTTTGATTCAAGGTAGAAGCTTTTAACGAGAATAAGATCATGTATTCCAATACAGCCTCGATCTCACTTAATGTATCTCACATTAAAAAAATGCTTACTTGACTGTTACTAATTATGAGTTAAATTCTGGAACTAGGTCATAAATAGATTAGTTAGATGTTTATGATAAGAGTCAGATCAAACACATTCATTAAAAATAGCATGGCGTTTATAATTATGGTATAAAGCAATTTGATATACCAATACTAATAGTATATCAAATTGTGATGCGACCATGGCGCAATAATATGCATACATCAACATTTTTGGAACTGTTGGCTTTATTGCAATGGATTAGTGATGAATTTCTACTCAATAACCATTAGTGTCGTATGAACATAACGAGATAAAGTAATAATAATCCCCGTTCTCTAAATGAATTTAGCCATTGTACACATTTTAATCGCAATCGTTTCTTTTTCCCATTTCCCCTTCCCCTCTCATGCACACAATCCAGAACTCTTTAATGAGAGAAAAAAAAATGGGCTGGAATTTAACAAACATTGAAACTGAAATTACATCAAGTAACCTAAAATATCATTCTGCATAACGGTATGTCTACACTTCCCTTGAGGCCATGATAGAGTGTTTATATAATTATTATAATCAATGATACAAATTTGCAATTGCCAGTTGACACAGCTATGGTGAATGTCATAGTTACGTGGTACACATAATGTATCTAAGGCTTTGTTGATATTGTTGATTCTTAAACCAATCAAAAGGATCTACAAATTGGATAATTATTAACTAGCACTCACCTCTTTATCTGTGTGTTTTGTGTGTGTATGTGTGTGTGTGTGTGTGTCTCTCTCTCTCTCTCTCTCTCTCTCTCTCTCTCTCTCTCTCTCTCTGAGAGAGAGAAAAAAGAAAGAGAACACTTTTCAGGCTGGTATTATTGCTAATTAAAGCCGAATAATGACTTAGACCAATTTCCAATTTATTAAAGTATTTTAGTTCCCTCTTGCTGATTCGTCGTTTTGCTTAAATTGTATTCCACTCTCATTTCCTTGCGCCTGTACGTCCATGCATTCATGAGCGTTCCGTTTTCAAGAATCAATGTGTATGTAGGCCTAGTGTTCTACTTTATTCATTAAAATCATCTTTCATGAATAAATCGCAAGTGTAACTTGTATTATTTAATTAATGTGAATAAAAATAGAAACTCAAAAATGAAAACAATCAACTTGTCAGCATGAAAAGGGAATTGTGATTGGGCACGAAAAAAAAACAGAAGTATATTTTTGTAGCGGACACTCACTACAGGGATGTGTACTCATTGACCCAGTAAATGCACAGTTTGAAACTCGTCAATCTATCTCCGTTCAAACGGAACATATATGTATTTCTGTGTGATATAAATAATATATATGTAGAATATGTATGCTGTATCAATGATATACCACTCGTTGTATACATATTTCGTCCAAAGGACACTCTTCTGCACGTATCGTTTCCTTTTACTGAAAAGTCTATGTGGAAAGAGCGATACCAATGTATGAATACAATTTTGTATAATGACAATCGGAAATTATCTAATACAATACAGATTGAATATCCACATTCTCGGACACTTTTGATTGTAATGCAGAGAAATACTGAATTCTCGTTTGAACAGATCTATGCATATTTCATGTGTGATTCACCTTTGCACATAACTGAGAGTAGGAGTGTAAGCCTTCCTGCCCAATCTATGTTATGTAGATATGGATATTTTTACTCTATGCATTCTAGTTAACGAGTAGTATTATTTGTAGGTAATTGTTTAATTGTATTTAGTCCAGTGCATATGTTTTGACTTCGAGAATTCCTAGCCTTACTGATATTGCCATGTTCTGAGCTAAACTTGCATTGTTAGACCGCATCATGTTGACAACATGAAATGTTCTAGAACTGAAGTTCTGAACCGGATCTCGGTCCTCTTACGGTTTTTATAGTTAGGATCTATTTCAGAAATATTTATTTCTGACTTATCAACTGAAGTGGAATCAGTCCTCGTGGTTTTCATTGGAATTACAAAGCGATAGGTGACTTTAGCACTAAATCATTTTATGGAATTATTGGTATTTCATTTACAGATATTTAGATTTGTATCAGTGTAACACATCAGCATTATTCCAGTTTATTGGTACATCAGCACATTCAAAAGTGTACTTCATTCGGATCTCCATTGCATACCAAATACTTTTTACGCTATGATGTGTAAAATAACGTTTATGACTATTTGAAATGTTCAATGATACTGTAAGTTGTTTATAACTTTTCACTTTGAATACAAGGGGAATAAAGTAGTTCCTTAATATTAATTTTCACTTTGAATACAAGGTGAATAAAGTAGTTCCTCAATGTTCCTGGGCAAATTGGCTTTCGCATTTGTTTGCTATTTATTTTAAAACCCTAGATTCGCATAATTGTAAACCAGGAGCAACCCACCTCGATTTTATAAGGTCCCATTTGCTAAACTAAGGTTGCTTAGAAAAACGAATCCATAAAGTCAATAACACTAAACTGAAGTCACTAACTAACCGAGAGAGTCATTCCTGGGGTAAGTTAATTTTGTTATTGATTTTTTAACGTGTTAGATTATTTTCGTTTTGAATATGCACGCGATGGTTGTCTTGTGACACTTATTCGAAGTCACGCCCTCCCTGTTGCTGTCAATTAGATCATTGTTATATCAATAATGGCTGAAGAAGCGTATACCACGCAGTTAGCACGAAAATAATTTTTTCTTCTTCACTCAACAGTGACAATTTTGCATCAGCGTCGATTACATGGTATATATAATTTGTAATTAATTTAAGCTTATAATATAATAAACCTTCCAATCAGCGTGCACCATTATATATATATATATATATATATATATATATATATATATATATATATATATATATATATATATATATATATATATATATATATATATAATCAAGTGCGTGAATTACAAACATAACTAAAATATATCATTTACATGTACACAACCCAAATATAGACTTATCGCAGACGTATAGTGGTCATTAATATAAGTGTGTACTCGGTGTCAGCTATGTATTGCTATCAACAATAACACCATTTATGTTTCAGCTTTAACAACAATGCTAGTGTTCTTAATATAATTGACACACAATATCCACTAGCTGAAATAATAAACTACACAAGTATCTAATAACATTACATACAGCGGCGGACGCTTATTCCAAATTATTCTCGCTCATATCATTAGGCCTTAAGTACAAAATAATTTCAGATAGCGAGTATACAGAAACGATTAATATTTACGACGAGGCAACGACTTCTGTTTAGAAAATAATAATAATAATAATAATAATAATAATAATAATAATAATAATAATAATAATAATAATAATAATAATGATAATAATAATAATAATAATAATAATAATAATAATAATAATAATATAAAAAATTCGCAAGAACCATACAAATCACTCATAAATAAGTGTGTGACAAAGATAATTGTTCTATCCAATAGTGAATCTGAGATAACAAGTATTATAAACATTGCCGACTGGTTTCTTCAGTCTACAATTTCTAATAATACCATCACGAGATACTTGATAGTTCTTGAAGATATGATGTCTCACCAATTCATTGTTATCCAGTAATATCGAATATTATTTAACTAATTGATTCTTTTTCAAAATTTTTATTTTGAAATCTTGTTATATAATATTCAGGGGTTCTTGTAATTGTATCACTGTCTCAATTCTTTTATCATAATATCGCTTGAGCTCTCTATATAATGTTCCGCAACATTGTACACATCGTGTTCTCCTCTACCTCCAACACCACATCGTAAACACGGTTTTGGTCCCAGACTCTTTCTTTTCTTTGCAAACGCTATCCGCAGAATTCATTTAAACAGGATTTATTACAAGGGGTTAACGACCATGTCATAAACAACTTGCACTGATTCTTCATTAGAGGCATTGTATATATATAATATGTTTCTTTGAAGTAACTGATTAATATATCTGGTGGAGTTTATGAGATTATCCACAATCAGGCCTTGCTCATTTTCTTTTCCTGAATCAAGATTGAATAACTCATGTCTTACGGTGGCGAACGACGCTTGATCCGTCGATTAATCTGTATAATAATATTTGATTATGCTAAAAAAAAAGAATTTCGTGATGATGGTCCACATTCAAAATTATAAGCGATTACAAAAGTGTCAACGTTAAAATGAGCGAGCGAAAATAATTAATAATTATCTCAACGATCAAATATATGTTTGCAGGATGAAGTTTATTGTTGAAACGGAAACATTACTGTGTGGATTATTCGTGACAAGAGTGATTTTGGTTTTGTATAATAAAACCAATCACTGTGTTAAGTAAAAATTCCAAACTAGGATTGTTCACTGGCATTTACAAACACTGTTACGAAAGAGTGTTTACTGTAACCGCGATTATTTATGGAATTTCCTCGCTAAATGATAAACCCGATATAAATGATCTTGCACCAATACAAGTTTCAAATACAAATTGTATAGCGGTACGATTAATCGTCGAACATTTAACAAATGCAATACGTAAAATTGGGTTATCTGATCTAAAAGATAAAAAATAATTATATTTTTAATTCTAATTCTAAATGATACTGAATATGATTTTATAATCGCTGATGCATCAAATAGATAGATAGATGTAAGTCGAGAAAACGCTTATCTGACGGAACACGGTTAGGTACAGTTGTTGGGTATATTGATGGTGAATCACCTAAGTTTATTCATTTAATCTACTGAATACCGTTTAACGTGGGCAGAAATTTAGTTATATAAACTTTTTAATTCAACTGCCTCTTCACTGAAAATATGAATTGCTGAAAAATGATATTCTTGGAAACTGGAAACAGATAAATAGCTCCATTTCAAACAAGAGTATTTTCGTGGATTGTACTATTGTGACGCAACAAAAGACTTTTGGCACATCACTACGACACAGGCCAATGGTCATCAACTCTTCCATCGTAGGATCATTTTTATTTTTTATTTTTAGGACAAGTGTTTTTGAACTTCCAGAATGGTGTGGGATTTTTATCGCAAGACCGTAAGTTATATTTATATGTTTTGCTTTGCGTTCTTGAGACATAGTTTATTTTCTTCAATTTTAGAAACTTGCTGGTCCCTGTTTCTTGTATTACTTATTTTACGCACATTGAGTCGTAATAATGGATTGCTAACTGTTTCTTCAAGTTTCAATTTTTTTATATTTGTGAATAAAAGTGCATTATTCTCTCAGACTTTAAATATGAATTGGTTATTGTAACACAAACCAGCAGGTACCTCACTCGAAGTAAGAGTTTGACGTCATTTATATTTCTGTTTAATAAAAATGGGAGTATAGGTTACATTTTTCACCCTACACATATTCCGTTTAGCCTGCTGCTCATATAATCCATTAAGAACGTTGAGTGTTTAACTGTGTTGTTTTGTACAAAAGGGAGCTAATGCGTTGTTTTGTACAAAAGGGAGATAATGCAGGTTCCATGTTGCATGTTACAAACTATCTTAATATAAAACGTTCTTAAATAATAAAAGACAATATGGTGTAGTAAATGTGAGACAAAGAGAATGGAAAGATTTTGGGAGACATGGCGCAATCATCAAGTGTCACAATTTGTTTAGAGAACATGTTACCTCATGCATTCAAGATGCAGTCGGACTAATGTAAAAGATGGAAATGGATCTCTTTAAAGATTTTGTAGCGGTGTAGATGTACATTTTAGTCGGACTAATGTAAAGATGGAAATGGACTCGCATCACGATTAATACTTCCAGTTCAGTACCCACGAATGTATTTCTAGTCTATTTTTAGAACATTTTTTCCTCTCTCCTTTTGGTGGTGATAGAAGAGTTATATTGATGCATCTTTGGTATGGATTTAAAGTTAATTGTTTATTCTTGAGAATAGGAGCTCTGAGAGTGGCTGTCTGTATGTATTTTGGCGACAGTGCACACTGTGTAATTAGGCCTTAGTGATGATCCGGAAGTGAAATCAGTGTTCTGTGTACATGCTGCTCCGTTTACAGTACAGCCACTCAAAAAAATGCCGGTCAACCTTTGACAAGAATTTCACCGTGAAGTCATCTTTGGGTTTTTTTTTAATTTTCATATGATTTGTATTGATTGTCACACTGTGGAAAGGTCAGTGCTGAAAAATATATGTAGAGAACATATAGTAAAATTAATTGTGGTGTATGGCCAAATCGGTCCCTTTTAAGATTTTGTAGCGGTGTAGATGTACATTTTAGTCGGACTAATGTAAAGATGGAAATGGATCCCTTTTAAGATTTTGTAGCAGGTGTAGATGTACATTTTAGTCGTCCACTGAGACATATGACAACAATAATACTTCCAGTGAGTTAACAATAATGTTTATAATGAAATTAAGTCTTTTCCATAATTATTATTATTGAATTAACTGGCTGGATGAAACCGTTGTTTAACAGATTTCGGTTCATTTGGCTTCTGGTGGAGATATTTTTATTAGTACTATTATTATTATTATTATTATTATTATTATTATTATTATTATTATTATTATTATTATATCTATCTATCTATCTATCTATCTATCTATCTATCTATCTATCTATCTATCTATCTATCTATATATATATAGAGAGAGAGAGACACACACACACACACACACACACACACACACACACACACACACACACACACACATACACACATACATACATACATACATACATACATACATACATACATAGATGGATAGATAGATTTTGTATAGTTACTAAATGACAGAAAGCTTTTAAATTGTCTATAATCTAAATGATAATATAATATATCATCTTCTAAAAATGATATAATGAGGTCTACACTTGTACTCAACGATAAACTCAAACGTTACAGGCAGACAGTTTATTGCATTTAATTTTGCTCATCATAATGAATTGGGATATAATTTTGATTAGACTTTATTTTGTACTTCTGGCAAAAATATGTCTCTTCATCGCCGTTATTAATCAGCAATCATATATATTTTGTAGTTTCAGTATATATCAACTGATGTTTAACAC
The DNA here is from genome assembly GCA_029339505.1 of Unio delphinus. Taxonomy (NCBI): domain Eukaryota; kingdom Metazoa; phylum Mollusca; class Bivalvia; order Unionida; family Unionidae; genus Unio; species Unio delphinus. Next base: position 13,814,029 of record JAQISU010000036.1, on the reverse strand, counting down.
TACCATTATAAGCGTTGGAAGGGAAGGCAATACTATCCGTAGTTGCAGATCCTAAAATCATGCAAGACATTATAACAATAAATAACAAAATTACTGCAATGATAGACGCAAATATGGTGTTTATCGATTTGCAAATTTTACATGATCACTCGAAAGTAAATAAAACAACGAAGGACTGTTTTTTATGTTAGTAATAAGGACACATGTACACTTAGATAATTATGCTAAGTCATTATAATCAATCCAAATAATAATAATAATAATAATAATAATAATAATAATAATAATAATAATAACTTTTTGTAGCGTCTAATCTTTAGAAACTTAGGCTTTACGAAATTAGACAATACCTATAAAAAAACACGTATATAATGATATGATTACAAAACATAAACACCATGAAATTAGAAAACATAAAAAACATCAAGAACATAGTTAAGGTACGAAACCAAGTTAGGTTTTTACGTTTGTTCTTGCAGTCGAAATGGTGAGTTTTATGTGCACCCTTGAATGTGATCATTGTGTCTTTGTGTCTACGTTCAGTGGGCAACTCGGTTCACGCTGCTGAGCTTTGGTATGCAAAATATAGTTTTCTATATGATTTCGTTTTCATAATGGAAATAATGAGTATACGATTGTCTGAAGAGAAGCGTAAGTATATTGCTGGTGTTTACACATGGGTGAAGTATCTTGCTGGTGTGTACACATTTGTGAAGTATCTTGCTGGTGTGTACACATGATAGGTAAGTTGGACAGGAGTCCGTTAGTGAAACGTAGCACAGAAAACCAATTGTATGTTTGATCCGGGATCAAATGGATAGCCAGTGTACATAGTAGTCGGGCGGTGTTCTCTGATCGTGGTACTGTAAGAATGATCTGAGAAGCTGTGCTTTGAACTGTGTAAAGCTTCTGAAGATGATAGTGAGACGAACAAGACAGAATTTATTTACAATAGTCCAGTCGTGAAAGTAATAATGAACACACAAGTGTGTTAGTGGCATTAACTGAAAGATATTTGAGAATGGATATTATGCGTCTAAGCTCGGGATATGCAGCCTTGAGTATGTTTCTGACATGTTGGTGCAATGTGAGATTACTATCCAGAGTAACACCATGGTTGTGTACTGAAAGTTTGAATTTAATGTTGTTTCTGCTGATATTTATCGTTTGAGGTAAAGGATGTGATTGAGAAGGTCTCTGTGGTGTGACCAGAATGGCCTCAATTGTATCATCAGCAACTTGTTACATGTCATACATAATTTCACATCACAAATGCGCCTCTCTACACCTTTGATGGTAGCATCAACTTCAGTTGGTGACCAGATGTGGACATTTGGGTGTCACGACTCACAAGCATACAATTGGTGAGACACTGTATGGTGATCGATGAAGCGGCTGAGCGTATAGAATGAAGAGATCAGGTCTATAACAGACCCATGTTGAACACCACAACATAGATCGACTGGGCTGGAGTGTATTCCATTTACAGATACACTGTGTGTCCTGTTGACTAAGTATGGCTTGAACCACAGTAAAGCGGTATCATACATGTGAAATGCATTCTGGAGACGGTGAAGTAATAATGTGTCAAATGCTGCAGAAACGTTAAGGAGGGAGGGGACCAATTGTTTCGCTATTAATTGCATGGAGAAGGTCATCAACTACTCTTTCAAGAGCATTGCACTCATGTGACAAAGGAGATATACGGACTCTACGTTGCTATAAAGACTGTTTCAGTTCAGATGAGATACAAGTTGGGAAGAAACAACTTTGTCATTTTTTTTATAAGAATGGGGTATGGTCAAGTGTTGGAGTTTTTTTAACAGGTTTTACCATATTAGCATTGGAATTCCCAGATGTAAGTGAGAAATTAATAACATCAGTAATAGATAGATAGATAGATAGATAGATAGATAGATAGATAGATAGATAGATAGATAGATGGATGGATGGATGGATGGATGGATGGATGGATGGATGGATGGATGGATGGATGGATAGATAGATAGATAGATAGATAGATAGATAGATAGATAGATAGATAGATAGATAGATAGATAGATAGATAGATAGATAGATAGATAGATAAAATTAACAATGCCAAGACATTGAATGTGTGAGCGGTTTTGCTTTTTTTTTTCATCATACGTGTTGGTGTTGTTTATTTTATCATTTATCAAATAAATCCGGCAACACCTTGACATCAATATATGGTCCACGGATTAGCCACTTATTTAAAAACGACCATGAAAACTTTAGCGGAGAAACAGATAAAAATGGATTACACTCTTTCTTGAAATTTATGTGGAAGACAATTTTGTCTCAAAGGGATTACGTTAAAAACTAGAAACACAATTATAAATGACACAGCATCAAATGAGTTTCAAGAATCGATTGACACTCTATTGGAACATGTTGGCGAAGAAAATCAGAGGAGATATATCAAGATATGCAAAGAAATTGAAGCACAAGTAGAAACGTTTATAAAAGGTAAAACTGGCATTTGTTATGCAGAACGTTTTAAATACACGGAATCTAAAAAGACGATTAATTAATAGTCAACTTAAAAAGATACATAATTTACAGAGAGACAAAAACAGTTTTCCATGACAATGAGAAACATCAACAACGACAATTACAAATAGACAAATCGAAAAGTGATAATCAACAAACCAAATAAATCAACAGAGAAAATTAACTTCATCAATGTCAAAAAGAAACCTGCAGTAACTAAGAAATGCAATAGGAATAAACAACAACCTAGATATGAAAATGAAATAGAATTAGCATCGCCAACAGCAAACCTAACCTATCAACTCAATCACTCAAAACAAAACAAACAACAAAACAATAGTCCCAGTCAAACAATTAAATATATCATGAAGCGAAAATATTAATAACCACAAAAGGCAACTATATAGATGCAGTAAAAGAAATGAGACGAAGAAAATTAAACAGAAATCCAAGATAGATACAACAATACAAAGACTAATGGAAATATTTTTTGTAGACAACACAAACAGAAAATAAGAATCAAAAGGAAATTTATTCAAAGACAAAACAAGAACACTTGGAGTAAAGAGAAGCAAAGATAAAAGAACATCTTTGACAGAGTTAGATCAGCGTATTAAAAGAAAAGAATTTACCCCATTGGTAGCATTAATACTACTTTCCAAAATCTCTTACACAACTGTTATCTTTACAATGTGAAATCAAAATTAGAAAGAAGATATCACTCCTATTGTTATTGAATTCAATACAAGTTTGCATAATATAAGTAAAATTATCAATACATATTGGGATTTATTAAAATTGTCATGGAAAAGCAAGTGTAAAATCCCTGCATGAAAGAATACCCACACTTGCTTATAATAAGATTAAAATTCTTACAGATTTCGTAATTAATTTTAAATTAGAAACGAACATCATATTTAAAAGGACCATTAACTGAATGTTATAGACATAGATATTCGCAGTGTTCTTTTCTTAATGAATCAATATTAAAAATATAAATGAAACCTTTAATATGCTTTTGATACTAAATGTGCAACATCAAATGTTATTTATTTGGTCACATGCAAATAATGTGGCATCCAATATATTATACAAACAAGTCAACAAATATCTAAACGTATGAACCAGCATAATCAGACATAACAAAGATACATATATCAACCATTTTCATCGTATGTGCGGCACATTGTAACAAGAGTTCCCCTAATATACACGATTTCTCATTTCAAGCCATTGTTATAGCTGATTCTGAGATCCTACGTCTACTAAGAGAAACCTTTTTGGATTCACCTTCTTCATACAGTATAAAAATTCCAAAATGTTGTACGACATTCATTAATCAATTTTTACGACATTCATTAATCAATTTTTACGACATTCATTAATCAATTTTTTTTAAGTATGTCCCCTGTTTACAAATAGTTAAGAATGTTTTTATAGTAATCTAATTTAACTAGTGAAAGTATAAACTAATAACATAAAAGTACGTTTACTAATTTTTAAAAACGAATGGCATTTCTAAATTAGTCACAATGTATTATGGTTAATTATTTATAAAATACTTAATTATAAGTATTATGCATGCCATACCTTTTTTATTATATAAATTGAGATTAAATTGAGTTTAAATTGAGTTTAAAGACTGAACATTAATCAATATTACATCAAGATATAAGATAGTTAAAAAGATATTTGTATTTCTTTTATATTTATTATTTTCTTATATATATATATATATATATATATATATATATATATATATATATATATATATATATATGTGTGTGTGTGTGTGTGTGTGTGTGTGTGTGTGTGTGTGTGTGTGTGTAGCTTGGAGCAGTTGAGAAGGTCGGCTTCTTTAAACAAATGCGTACTATTCGTTCTTAACAAACGTGCCATATAGATAAATGATGTCATAGAAAAATATCGCCGCGGTTAGAGTAGGAATCAACCATTATGTGTTCCAATGAGGATTAAGTTTCGTTTTCATTTGTAGACATGACACGTTGTTTGAATAGTTTTGCTGCTTCGAGAAGAACATTTCCAAACAAGTAATCTTTATAAAAAGACGATATTATCAATTACATAACATTAATGTTTGGCCACACCTAAATAATTAACATTACCTGTTAATGTTAATATTTAGTAAATTGAATAAAGCAAATATTAGCTTTCTTTTTCTGCACTACGGTTGACACACCGGTCAAATATTTGTCACACTGCGTCCTAATCTTCGATTATTTGAGATAAGAGCAATCAAATCAGCAAGTTTCGAAGGTTTTTGAGTGTAGAATATCTATAATCCATATCATTAGTGATGTGATCGTTAAATAATACTTATGTCGTACACAAATAACCTTCACGAGTACTTAAAAACAGCAATTAGAAAAGTCAATAAATCAGACAGTTAGTATTGATGTCATATGCGATGTGACAATACAATACGCAACATGACAATTCAAAACACTTTAATACAGGAGATGTCGACTAACTTGTAACCTTTCTAAGATACAATATTGCATGGAGAACATAAAGTAAATAACAGTCAAAGTTGCGATGAACAAAGTTATTAGAGTTCTGTATTCAATGAATGGGGTCACCCATATGTACTTAATTATTATCAGAGGAGGTTCCTTTTATGTTATCAAGAAAATGTATTCGACGAAGTCTCCAAAACAACAGCTTGTGGAAATTTACAATGATTAGCATCTTCAGCACCATGTCTCTGCAATGTAATATATATATATATATATATATATATATATATATATATATATATATATATATATATATATATATATATATATATATATATATATATATATAGTTATATTTCTTACAAGCTGTATCGATGAAAATTGTGAAAACTTTATACCTGTATAATTTAGTTGCATGAAGTCAAAAGTGTTTTCTAAGTAGAATTAGTGTTAAATTCGACGACGAGATAGATAGTTAGGTAATTAGAATGATTTATTGACGGGGTAGCTAGAATTATATATATATATATATATATATATATATATATATATATATATATATATATATATATATATATATGCATTCCAACAAATTATAGTTATAACCACTATTTGTTTCAACAATGAATTGATTAGTTCATACCATCACGCGCAAGAGATTTATATATCACCATCTGCTAAAGAAAACAAAATCCAATTATTGATTTCTTAACAGCAGTCGCGTCTACCGATAAGGTAACACTTGTTTGAGATAGTTGATATTTTAACTGAACATTCAAATTATGGATTGAGGATTTCAATACAAACGAAAAATAAGCGGCTTATAATTGCTTAGCAGGTCATTTGGATTTAATCATTTTGATAACACTATTCCATCTGCAGGAAACATGCCAAAGGAGAAAAGCAAACAATTGTAACTCGGTAATAAATGTACTACGTTGAATCGCAATTTACCCCATAATATCCGCTAAACAGTTGAATATGGACAGAGCAAAGGGTGACATGAGATTTACGTCCGTTATGCGATCTGTTTTCTACTAGTATATAACAGTCCAGATTTTATTAACTAAATATCGCAAGAGACTTTAAAAAATTACTATTTGAGCGTTAACTGACAGACCAGAACATTGTTTTCTCACTATATCGCGACTTTGCCCATCAAATAATATTTTTTTAACCAATCTAATATTATCTGCACCACTATTAACATTCCTCAAAATGGTGACTGCAGAAGCCTCGTGATACAAAATGGAAGACGTGTGCACTTTAAGATGTATTCCAATAATTTTTAGACGAAATGATGTCTGAATTTGGTGTCTGCACCTGATCACGAAATGGTTGGTTGTATAAACGTAAAAAGATGCGGACATAAGTGATACTGACATACTGCGCGAAAAGACCATTTTAACGAATTTCAGTATTAGGTACCGTAAATGAAAAATGGATTTCAGTGTCTGACACCGTTTAAAAGTTAATTATTCATTTCGTGACAAAAATGTTACAAGTTATTTGAAGACTTAATGACAATCTTTCAAGACTAAAACATATTAAAAAAGGAAATTAAACCGTTATCTTAGTGATGGCGATATCATGTTGTAACGGTATTGTTGGATGAAAGAACAATTTCCTAAAATCCAACTGAAGTTAAACCTGACCATTATAATCAGTACCACAAACACAATCCACTCGAACGCAATGTCTTTCATCTTGCAATTGTATTATGATTGTTTGGAGTCATAAAAAGTGAGATTAGAGGTATACGATACTTTCAACGTTGTATGCTATCAACTGTTGCAAATCGTTGTGAATATTAAAATCATGCAAGACATTTGAATAAGAAAGAGAGTAGAAGGCTGCATTTATAGGAATAAATGATTGTTTAAGAATGTATCGATTGTAGATTTGACTTGGTCATTCTGCCATCAAATAAAAACCAAAGGACTGTATGCTACTATGTTCGTGTGTAATAAGGACAAATGTACATTTATATAAATATTGGCCATTATCATCAATCTTGATGATTTCAGTTGTTTTCTTTTCTTTCTTCAACTCAGTAAATTCCATCAACACATCTTTTTATTTGAGGAAGTGTACTTCCACTAGCCTACCCCGAATGTTGCTAGAATACCCGGTCCCATTTGAGCTAGCTAAGGAAAACCGACGGTGTGGACCTAAGTATAGCAAACAGTCTTGCCTCGCATTGACAACCTTGCCCGTACAGAATCCAATTATTTACACTCGGCATGTTTACCATTCACTGTTGCGGATGAATTCTATGCGTTTTGATCCTTCCAAAATAGGCGTAATCAATGAGTCTCTTGGTCTTGCATAATATGACCAAACCCTTAATAACAGCTGGTTGATTCTGTAAATACAATATCCACGTAAACATCAAGCAGTTTATGAAGGCAATTTATTTCTTAAAGAGCGTGATATATTTCATTGAACCACAGATGTGTGTTGGTATGAAGGATGGACTGTTCAATGACAGTGTTTGAACTCCATATCAAAGATGTTATCTAATGTTGTAAATTTAATATTAAAGTCATTCGCCACTATTGCTCTTGTTCTTTATGGCATCTAATAAGAAGTTGATAAGGACAAATATTGATGGAAAACATACTGATAATCGATTTACGACTAAACTTACTCTCTAGAATTTACCAATGAGTAAAATATATCATGAAATTATTAAGTGACGTTTAGAACAAATCATATGTTAGAAGACTCCAAACAACTGGAATTATAATCAAATACAGAAACTCTACTCACATCCAACACTTTAATAATTTCAAATCATGGAAAAGAAGCATCCTAAACTTATCAAATGCAACCTCGAAGCCTCCAATGCAACCTATATTAATACAATGGAACCTAATGCAACCTCAAAGCCTGAAAGACATCATAAAAGTATAATATGCAACCTAATGCAACCTAAAACCCTCAAATGCAACCTATATTAATAAAATGCAACCTAAAAGCCTCAAATTCAGCCGATAATACTTAAATGCAACCTGTTGAAACCTAAAAGCCTCAAATGCAACCTATAATGATATGCCCAGACGATTTTATTATTATTATTCTTATTATCGTCTTTATCTCTAATACATTTGGTCTTGATGACTGTTGCTGAAAACGAAAACGTATATACCAGGATTGTCTTTCTTTAAATGTATTTTTAAATACATTAACTAATAGGCCAAATCAGTGAAAGAAAAATAAATGTGTCATTTCTTTGTGATGTCCAAGTGATGTATTATAAATACAATTAAATCCCTGGCCAAATCAATCAGAGAAAAATAAAACGTTTCATCTCTGTGTAATGCTCAAGAGATTAAAATGATATATCAGCTATTTTTTATTTTCTTCATTTTCATTGCCGTGTCAACTTGTTATAAACTAAGATTATACGTGTCTGATATTGATAATGACTGCGGAAAGCAATTGCTGGTTATAAAAATGATTTTATTAATAATGTAGGCAAAAGATACTACCTATTTAACAAATGAAAAAGAAGGGAACCCTGTGCTATGAGCTACTTGACGTATGAGAACTATGTATCACAAATATAAAAGAACGGAACCCGAAAATGGCCTTGCATCATACGGAGTTTGTAGTATGAGAATATTGTATTACAAATGTCAATGAAAGGAACCCGAAAATGGCCTTGCATCATACGGAGTTTGTAGCATGAGAATATTGTATTACAAATGTCAATGAAAGGAACCCGAAAATGGCCATTCACTATACGTCTTTCGAAGTATAATAACTTTGTATCACAAATGTAAAAGAAAAGACCTGCACTACACGCCGTTTGGAAAATGAAAACTGTGAGAATCGTTCCGAATTCTACTTTATTTCTTTACAACTATTCTCTACACATGCACTTCAGAAACAAATGAATTAAACATTAGAGCAATCATAATATGTCATTAGAATGGCATATTAAAGCGTGTTGTGATTTTCCTGTTGCTGAAATTGATCAAATGGATTGCATCGTTTTTTTTTATATCTGTTATTGCTGACTCCTGAGCTCATTCTTCTAATTGTCAGATTCCTTTGTCGGTGTGAGACAATTATTGACTTAAAAAACGGATGTAACGTACATGATCACGCGCGCTGCACATTAATAACTGCACCGATCGAAGGAATTCTTTATGGGATACAACTGCATTTAGGTTAGTTGATATCACTTGAATCACAATGCATTAAGTAACAAGGGTAATCAACAGATGAGAGAGAGAGAGAGAGAGAGAGAGAGAGAGAGAGAGAGAGAGAGAGAGAGAGAGGGAGAGAGAGAGAGCTGATTAGATAATATTTCGTTTCTTGACTCATTCTGGTTGTTTCAGTAACGTTTTCCATGCGCTAGAATTATCTTTCAAGGAAAGAAAACCTTGTTTTCTACTGTGCTGAATTAATTATTTTCAAATCAAACAACAACAGCAGGAACAACATATATAACAAAAGGAACTTAACTCATAAAACAACTTAAGGTCCCTTAACTTTAATAATACATACAAACCATTTTGTGTCACACACACACGCACACACAAACGCACACACACACACACACACATACACACACAACTATTATAACTACTTAATATTGATGCTTTCCCAATAGCCCACAACTGGTAAAGTCATCATCATTAATCAAATGAATAAACAGCTCGAATATTCGCTATCCCGCTCCGGTGGCCTAGTGGCTAGAGCGTCCGCCGCAAGAGTGGGAGGTCGAGGGTTCGATCCCCGGCCGAGTCATACCAAAGACTTACAAAAATGGTATTATGCGCTGCCGCCCTTGGCGCAAAGAAAGAGAGAGAGAGAGAGAGAGAGAGAGAGAGAGAGAGAGAGAGAGAGAGAGAGAGAGAGAGAGAGAGAGAATAAAAATGAAAAAATTAGATTGCTATTCCTTTTTTTATTTGGAACAAACTTCCGAAAATGGACTTAGATAATGTACAATACAATAACTGCAAGTGTACAGATTAAATGAGCGAGAACAGAGAAATTTGAAATACAGCGATCTGTGAGGCAAGGTTGCCCACTATCGATGCTATTATACGTAATAGCAATTGAAATCCTGATTATGAAAATTATGAATAGCAAAGAGATACAAGGGATTAAAACCCCTTATATTCCACATTAGCTTATATATAGTTTATATATAGCTTATATATAGTTTATATATAGTTTATATATATAGCCGGTAGGTTAATGGCTTCGCGTTCAAATGTAAAGCGTAGCTAACCTAGAGTATGTATTGCTCTACTTTTATTATTAAAACCATGTTTATATCATGAGTGTGCATTGTGTGTGTGATATAATAAAATATATGTACAGTATTTACGCTGTATCAACGAAACACCACTGGTTGTATACAATTGGTATGTCATTGTTACGGCATACACACACACACACACACACACACACACGCACACACACACACACACACATATATATATATATATATATATATATATATATATATATATATATATATATATATATATATATATATATATATATATATATATATATATATATATATATATATGCCATACACTGACAACGGACAATGCAAAAATAGTTTATAACTAGCCTGATCGCTTTCGACATGTGTCAAGTTTTGCAGAAACAACGATTTTTTTGTGTGCTTTATTGTTTGTCTTGTCAATGTTTTCTATTTGCTTTTGAAAAAGACTCATTCACTTGAAAGGACAGGTATTGGCCATATGATTTGTATTCGTTATATATATATTTGTATTTGTATTCGCCATATGATTTGTATTCGTTATATATATATATATATATATATATATATATATATATATATATATATATATATATATATATATATATATATATATATATTTATATATATATTTATATATATATATAATGTGTACTTACCTATAGTATGTTCCAATAATAATGTTCTAAAGGTACCAGCTGGTTTAGTTTCAAAAACACGGTATTGTTGGATCATATAACGCTTTTATCTGCAGAAAGTCATTTCACTAGTTCCAATATAAAAGAACCGTACTGCATTATAATACATTGTCTTTGAAGTCAGGATCGTCGATATTTTGTCTCTTTACATCTTTGTCATTTATAAAGCCAGCCATAACAAAGTGTAAGTTATCCTTCAAATACACACAGCAACTGACAGCTGCAATTCACTGCAAGGAGTGCAATATATGATAAAGCAGCATTTGAATTTTATCTGGAGATCAATGATTGTTCTTTTGCAGCGGCAATTCAATGACTCAATAGGCATAACTTTGCATAAATCAAAGTTTATATATTTGATGTTTGTGGTCAAACAGGTAAACATGCTTTTCCCCTTTTAATCATAGATGACAGATTTCCTTATTACGTGGTTAAAGATCAAAACTATTCTCGAAGTTAATTTCAGTTATAATTAACTCAGTGTTATCTATATCACTATTAGTGTTATCGATAAGGTGTTTCATGTTATCAATAATAATGTTATCAAAACGAATTTTACTGTTATTATGGTGTTCCTGTAATCAGTAAGACTGTTCGTATTACCAATAAGTTTGTTCATATCAATCAATAAGACTGTCACGTTATCAAAACTCTTTTTGCATCATTAATGAGGCTATTCTTGTTATCAGTAACTATTTTAATGTTATCAATAGAGATGTTCGTGTTATCAATAAAGTGTTGTATAGTCAATGAGGCTATTTCTGCTATCAGTAACTATTTTAATGTTATCAATAGGGATGTTGGTGTTATCAATAAAGTGTTTGTATTGTCAATGAGGCTATTCCTGCTATCAGTATTTATGTTTATGTTTTCGATGAAGTTGTGCATGTTATCAATAAAGCTTTCGTATCGTCAATGAGGCTATCAACACACTTTTAACTGTTATCAATACGGATGTCATTGTTGTCAACACGACTTACAATACAATCAATAACGCTGATCATGTTATCGGTAAGACTGTTTTATTGTAAATCAGATTGACAGTTATCTGTAAGACTGGTATAATGTAAAATAGGCTGACTATTGTGCATAGTATGACCCCGTTATATATATATATATATATATATATATATATATATATATATATATATATATATATATATATATATATATTATGACCATGTCTGTAAGACTGTTATATTGTCAATAGGCTAACACTGTTATAGGTAAGTCTGTCTGTTTTATTGTCAATAGGCTAACACTGTTATAGGTAAGACTGTTTGTTTTATTGTCAATAGGCTGACACTGTTATAGGTAATACTGTTCTACTGTCGATAGTATGACCCTGTTGTCTGTAAGACTGTTTTATTGTTAATAAGACTGACTGTTGTCTCTAAGACTATTCTATTGTTGATAGTATCACCCTGTTGTCTGTAAGACTGTTTTATTGTCAATAAGACTGACACTGTTATCGTAAGACTCTTTTATTGTCAATAAGACGGACACTGTCATCGGAAAGAATGTTCGAATGTCAATAAGGCTGATTATGTTATCTGTATGACTGTTCATTTTATATTGATTTTGCTCCTGTTATCAACCAATTTCTGTTTTTGTTGCACTTTGCTGCTGAATTAGACTTGCGATGTATGGACGTAATGAAACAACTAATAGCGTATAAAACTATTTGGCATACTGTGTGCCTGCATACCGTATATATTCATTAATAAGTCGAAATCCTCTCCATGCAACATAGAACCTGATATGTAGTCGCATGATGTGTTTGCATTTTCGGATCTATGTTGTTTTCTCTGTTGTTTACTTCTAACAAATTGCATAGACGAAGATCTGCCTGCGTATTATGCGATGGCAGATCTCTGGTCTATTCAGTTTGCCGTTGCATATACTACCTATAAGATATTATATACGGTACATGCATGCATCGTGTGCATATCGGTCTACAGTGTACGTACAGATAACATAAAACTATACATAATGGGATATTGTATGAGACATTCCAAGGAAGCTTTTATTTTGAATAAATTAATTTGCTAAATAGCATTTGCTAAATATTCGCTAATACAAAGGCAGAAGAAACGGAAATCCTTTTATCATAATTTGTATAAATTGGTCAGCTACTTGTATTCGTTTTCGATAACATGTTGACCTAAAAATGTTTTGAAAACTACGTCTGTTTATTATGCCGCTATGATTATGAATATGAGACATTTGGTACGAAAGCTTGGACAATGAGAATAGTTTTTCTTTATCTATTTTCTATACAAATGTGTCGATTTGCATGCTTGTAGACTTTTTAAGTATTTTTTTTTTGCCAGATATCGAAGAGTAAAATCCTTTGCTAACAAAACGTTTTCTTTATGCTACGTTTTGGATTTGTTCCCTTTTCTTTTTTGGGAGGTAAATCGTAAATTAAATATATTTTATCTTATTCTGAAGTAATATATTTGTTTCTTTATCGTGTATTCTTATGTATGAAGGTAAATCGAAATATAAATTATAATTAGGGAATCAAATAGTAATCATAGTTGTCCAATCAAATTACAACTTTTTTTCAATAAATTAATCACGCGTTCGTCTAATTGATATGGTTCTTTAAATTTATAATTTTATTTTATGATAACAATGAAAATATAAAGCTCTGAAGATAGTCACACGTGATTTCTTATCCCTTTAGTTGGCAATTGAACCAATAGGTCTTGTAAAGATAAATAAAGTCCAATAAATAAAGGTGAAACATGTGACTGAGACTAATTACCGCAACTTTAAATATTCAATAATGTGAGACATGCTTAAATGGTGCATATAATTTATTGTTTTTCTCCAAGCTATATTGTCTTTTTTTTTTTACAACTCTTGTCTATTTTTCCAATCTTGTCTTTTTTCTTTAAAACTCTTGTCTTTTTTTTCAATCTTGTCTTTTTTTTACAACTCTTGTCCTTCTTAAAACGCCTGTCTTCATTAATTAAGACGATAAGGTTGTTCATATCTGAAGTGACGAATGGTATTTACATTACAATAGCCACGAATGCCATTTGTCATAAAGTCACCCTGGATGGCATTTCCCTTAAAGTGGGCACGAATGGCATTTACCATACAGTAGTCATGGATGGCTTTTACCATACAGTAGTCATGGATGGCATTTGTCATAGAGTAGCAATGGATGGCATTTGCCATACAGTCGTCATGGATGGCATTTGCCATACAGTAGTCATGGATGGCATTTACCATACAGTAGTCATGGATGGCATTTGTCATAGAGTAGCAATGGATGGCATTTGCCATACAGTCGTCATGGATGGCATTTGCCATACAGTAGTCATGGAGGGCTTTTACCATACAGTAGTCATGGATGGCATTTGTCATAAAGTAGCAATGGATGGCATTTGCCATACAGTCGTCATGGATGGCTTTTCCCTTCAGTAGTCATGGATGGCTTTTACCATACAGTAGTCATGGATGGCATTTGTCATAGAGTAGCAATGGATGGCATTTGCCATACAGTCGTCATAGATGGCATTTGCCATACAGTTGTCATGGATGGCTTTTACCATACAGTAGTCATGGATGGCATTTGTCATAGAGTAGCAATGGATGGCATTTGCCATACAGTAGTCATTGATGACATTTGCCTTACAGTAGGCACGAATGGCGCTTGCCTTACAGCAGCATAACGTAAATACCAAAAATAAGAAAAAGGAAGTGCCAACATGCTCAGTTTAGGAAGTTCTAAACTCCGATTCAACAATCTTCTCAAAACAAAATGAAATAAAATACAGAAAAATCTTTAAAAAAGAAAGATGTACATGGGATTCATAAGTGTCGTTAAGGCCCGTATTACGAATATCTTATTAAATACAGTAGTATTCTTGAAGGCCCATACTACGCATCTATTGTTAAATTCTGTATTATTCTTGAAGACGCATATTATGCCTAACTTGTTCAATACATTAGTATTCCTGAAGGGCCTTATTATCCCTATATTGTTAAATACTGTAGTATTCTTTAAGGCCCATATTATGCCGATATTATTACATACAGAATTACTTTTAAAGGCCCACATTATGCCGATATC
The DNA here is from genome assembly GCA_029339505.1 of Unio delphinus. Classification (NCBI taxonomy): domain Eukaryota; kingdom Metazoa; phylum Mollusca; class Bivalvia; order Unionida; family Unionidae; genus Unio; species Unio delphinus. Next base: position 13,798,999 of record JAQISU010000036.1, on the reverse strand, counting down.
AATACATACAGAAATAGTCCTTAAATCCCACATTATGCCGATATAATAATATACAGTTGTACTTTTAAGGCCCATATTATACCGTTATCAATACACACAGTAGTATTGCAAGGCCCATGTTATACCGATATCATTACGTACAGTAATAGTATTTTAAAGCCCATGTTATACCGATATCATTACGTACAGTAATAGTAATTTAAAGCCCATGTTATACCGCTATCATAGCGTATGCTGATATCATTATATACAGTTGTATTCTCCATATATTGTGTTTCAAACTCAATATATCACTAAATTACAGTTTGACTTAATTTCGTTATAACACTGAACTATAATGTGTTTTAGATATAATATTTGCCATGTTGCATCCCATGTTCATTATGGATTGTCAGGTACATATTTAATAATTTGATTATCTGTCCTAACAAGTTACATTACTGTGCACGACATCAGTTTTCACCATATCACCGCCATTATGAACGCATGTTCGATATGTAACTGTTTAGAAAAGTGCTCCGTTTAAACGATACACTCGTTATTTAAAATGGTGTGCATGAAATAACATGTTTTGTTCATAAAACTGAGAGTGAAGCTTATATAACTGACCTTTTCATCAGAAAATAATCCTTGTGTACACATGTCTGCTCGTTAGTTAAGGTGTGTTATTCTGACGATACCGAGAAATAAAACCGCCTAAGTATAGGCTTATGTCATGACACAGCAGTCTCAGACACTAAGAATATGCATCGGCAACACAGAGACCGCAGGCATGAGACTGCGACCATGCGGCAAAAGAAATATATAACAAACCCTTAACACGGGTTAAAAATGATGGATGCATATGTATGTATGTATGTATGTATGTATGTATGTATGTATGTATGTATGTATGTATGTATGTATGTATGTATTTATGTATGTGTGTGTGTGTGTGTGTGCGTGCGTGCGTGTGTGTGGTCGGTAGGTACCTATAGGGTTTAACGGCACAGCAGCTTAATTGTAGCTTCTTAGAAAACGTAATTTTAATTACAATGCTATCTTCTCGATAACCTTTAAAGGAAATAAGAAGCTATTTAGTATGATTCGTCTCCTCGTTCTCCTGACCAAAGTGATCACTAAACACGGTGTGCGGGCTACACATTCCATAATATGAATGTCTGACAAGGATGTATGTATAGGTTGTGTGTATAAGTGTTGAATGTGATATCAGCCTTCCATAATCTCACCTTGACATCATATAATAGATTCTAAAGTACGAATCAACCTTCCATATCACCATGACACTATAGTATAGATTATAATGTACGAATCCATCTTCAATGCAGTGCCGGTGCAAGGCATTTTGGTGCCCTAGGCGAGATGAGATATATGGCGCCCCCCTTTCCACTCACGCCCTCCCCCACCCGCCCATCATGAAATAAAACCCAATTTGCATTTTTTTTCTGGCGCCCCCTTTAGACCAGTGCCCTCGGCGATTGCCTAGTTTGCCTAGTGGAAGCGCCGGCCCTGCTTCTATGATATCACCTTGACTGCATAGTATTGATTATAATATACGAATCTATCTTCCATGATATCACCTTGACTCCATAGTATAGATTGTAATGCACGAATCATCCTTACACGATATCACCATGACTGCATAGTATAGATTATAATATACGAATCTATCTTCCATGATATCACCTTGACTACATAGAATAAATTATAATGTACGAATCTATCTTCTATGATATCACCATGAATGCATAGTATAGATTGTAATGCACGAATCAACCTTACACGATATCACCATGACTGCATAGTATAGATTATAATGTACGAAACAACAATCCGTGATATCATAGAGACTAAATAATCTTATGATAACTCTCACAATTCTCTGTCCCGTCAGTCAAACTAGAGGCCATGTTCAAACTCGATGTAGCATGTTAAGTTTTGTTTACTTTTAGTATTATCTCCAGACTTTCTTGAAAACTGACTGATCCCGATTGTTTTCTTTCTTTATTGAATTTTTTAGCTAGTCATGTATGTATGTATGTATGTATGTATGTATGTATGTATGTATGTATGTATGTATGTATGTATGTATGTATGTATGTATGTACGTACGTACGTACGTACGTACGTCTGTCTGTCTGTCTGTATGTATGTATGTATGTATGTATGTATGTATGTATGTATGCATGTATATATGTATATAGGTAGGTAGGCATGTATGTAGGTATGTATCTGTGTGTATCTATCTGTGTGTATGTATATATATGTATGTATGTATGTATGTATGTATGTATGTATGTATGTATGTATGTATGTATGTACGTACGTACGTACGTACGTACGTATGTATGTATGTATGTATGTATGTATGTATGTATGTGGGTAGGTAGGCAGGTATGCAGGTATGTATCTGTATGTATGTATGTATATATATATGTATCTTTGTGTATATGTATGTATCTATGTATGTATGAATGTATCTCCCAAACGCGATGATACAAGACTTCATCAGATTGGCTTATACAATTAACGTTATGGTAATAACACTGGTCACCAGAATATCACCCCTAGCGGTATAAGTTAGATCTTCACATAGGACAGAGTAGATAATATGCCATCGGAGTAAATTGTGCACTTATATACAGCAAACCAATGATATTTCCCAACAAATTTCAAGAACTTTCTTTTATCGACATTCGTATTTAATTGTACAGAACTTTGGCTTATTTACATAGATAAATATAGTGACTAACTGATGGGTAAATAGGTAATGTACGGTAAGGTGGAATCAAGAGAGAGATGGCATTTTGACGCGTTTTATTTCTACAGTGTATAAATTGTGAAAATAAGGACAGAAAATGTGCAAATCAAGATCTAATAGCTTGATAGATTACTTGAATAATCGTAAGTAGCATTCAAAACATAACAGTAGAGTTTCTATGGATACCATCTCACATCGACATAAAAGGCAATGAATTAGCTGACCAATTAGCCAAGAGTAAACTCACTGAACCTAATTACATGCCACTAAAGTGTTGTCTAACAGAAATTAACAATTTAATCTATACACTGATAAATCAAAAGTGGCAAAAGGATTGGAACCATAATAAACAAGGGAGATTTTTACATAGTATTGTCAAAGAAATCAATAGAAATATCCTAATACCCAGGTGCAGCAGTTATGAACAATCTAAAATAAACAGGATAATTCTTGGAAAAACACAATTAGCTAATAGTTTTGGAAAATATATAGGACCTTTTCCGCACAACATCAACTGCTTCCACTGTAACGTACCGGAATATATGTGCCATATATTCAATATCTGTAACAATACGCAAAAAGAAAGAGACCTATTTATAACTAAACAATTAGAACTTGCCACACCAAGTACATATCCAGAAATAATTCAATTAGGCAACAAAACCCCTCAAAGAACATACTATAATATAATTAAATTTCTTAGAACTACAATGCTAATGGATAGAATATAAGTATAACACCATATCATCCATAAATGAAATGAATGTTTTACTGGTAACTAAATATGCATATAAAATAATATTGTTCTAAGGGAAGGGAAGCGTACGGGGCCAAAAGGGATTCATTACCCGTAAGAGAGCCCACCTACACTACGCTGGGTATAACGTTTCCATGGCGGCTCCAGAGCAACCTAACCTAATGGAATGGTAAAATAACATGGAACAATAAAAATAAACCTAAAATAAAAGAAATACATACAGGTATAAACATCAAAGTTATATTAACTACCAGTTTTACAATCAATAATGCAAGCATCTTACCTCTTTTCTTCTCTTATGCTTCTAAATTCTTCCTTCTATATAACCCTATTGACAACATCTCATAACTGAGTTTAATATTACGAAGGTATTATAGGCCCCTAAAAACCGCGATACCGCTGTGGCTAAAGTATAACCACTAACACGCGCCCCTAACTATGGTCCCAACTAGGGTGTATGAGGCAGTCTCAAAACCAAGACTATCAGGTCCAGCGACACAATGTTGCAACTAAAAACCTCATCATATATGAATAGGTTATGACCCCAAATTAGATCTTATTAGGTAGTCTCAAACCCAAGACTATCAGGTCCAGCAACACAAGGTTGCAACAAAAAGTATGCTAATTTAGAAAATGACCTCAAAATCATACGGGGCCCCGAGTGGCCGAGTGGTCTAAAGCGCTGTCCGTTACGGACCACTGCCATCTAACCTCTGTCTGCGTGTGTTCGAGTCTAAGATTCGGCAAATGTAGTTATGTGAGAAAGCTTGCCAGTAGCTTCTCGTGGGTCGGTGGTTCTTTCTGGGGTTTGTCCGGTTTCTTCCTCTACCATTAATACTGGCCGCCATGTATAGCCTATATTGTGCTGAAAAATGGCGTTAAACCATTAAAAAAAAAAAAAAACCAAATCAAATTCATACACTATAAAGATAGTTAACCCCCAAACTATCAGGCCTTGCAGTAACTTAATAATATCATGCATTAACTAACAATGCAAATAGTTGTCATATGTGGTTATATATTCTACACAAAACAGCACAAAGAATTCCAAATTGATAGGGAAAAATACGGAATCAAATTGACGAGGGAGCAAGGATGTTTAGAGTGAAAATCCAAAACAAGACACCCAAGATGTATACAGGGAATCATCGAGTGAGTACTGGGTCAAACAAGGCACTCAAGAAGTACATGTATACAGGGACCAACCACAGGAGCAGAGGGATAATCAGACACTAACAAGTGATCGTGGGATTCTCAAAAAAAAGTTCTTTTTAGGGCTATTGTCTTTCATTGCCTTTATAGGGTCTTCCACCCTCCTTGACAAGCTCTATCCAAAAAGCCTAAGTTGATCATTTTCGGACCCACCGCTCAAAATTAACAATCTGATCCTCTCTGACAATGGCTACCTTTCAAATGACGTTTAGTCATATCAGCAAAAGAAATTGTTAGGGACATATAATATGTACACTTTTGTACTAGAAGATTGGCATAGATAGGAACGTAATTTAATTCTGCAACTCTACCATTTGATGAATTGCATCGGTGGCTTTCACAATTTTGGCATAGGGAAATCCACTAGAAAAACTGGATTGAATTTGGAATAAGCGTACGTACTTTCGATTGGTTGATAGGTTGAGTGATTGATGGGTCTATTCCCACTCACCCGGGTCTAACATTCATATCATTAGCCCCTTTTTAGCGGTATGGTATGACGACCAAATTAAATAGCGCACTCTGTGCGCATAAACGCCAGGAAGATGTGGCACCATTCCATCTTCCTGGATAAATTAAATCACTGCCATGTAAATAAATGGCACTGCAGAATAGTGAACATATGACCCTAGTGGCCGGTTTCACTTTAAATCCAACTATTCATTCATTCAAGTAGCATTGGATGTGGTTTTTGTAATGTAATTTACAATGTTAGTAGTTCATTATTCTGGTCAGTGGTACCCATCTGAATGTCCATGTACTTTCGGTGAATGAAAGACAGTTCAACATGCATGCGATACACGTTAATCAATTTGCATGCAATACATGGTACTCAGTTTGCATGCGATACACGTTGTTCAATTTGTATCCGATACACGGTAATCAATTTGCATGCGATACATGGTAATCAATTTGCATGCGATACACGTTGATCAATTTGTATCCGATACACGGTAATCAATTTGCATGCGATAGATGGTAATCAATTTGTATCCGATACACGGTAATCAATTTGCATGCGATACATGGTAATCAATTTGTATCCGATACACGGTGATCAATTTGCATGAGATACACGGTAATCAATTTGCATGAGATACACACTGATAATTTTGCATGCGATACTCGGTAAACGAAATAAAGAAGAGTGAAGGATCCGACACATAAGGACATTAATCAAGATTGATATCGAAAAATTCAGGATGATGCTCTATAACACGTGCTACAGAGCAATTCCAAAGGTGTAATACGGTCAAGGTTTTTGATCTACTTAATCGGATGTATTTACATTAAGTGTATCACGATATTAATTCAGCTGAACATGGAATAAAACCCTGCTTATTGTGTATCAGGACGACAGGTCCAGTGGGTCATGCAACGACATATATTGAAATACAAATATATACATTTTTCTTTAATTGGAAACCCAGTTGGACCAGTTTTTGCTTACCTTGTAACGAGTGGCATATCAAATATACAGCATACATGCTATACATTTACTTTATTTGTATTACATACAAAAACGCATTTCAAACGGAGGTAAGATTCATCAAAAACAAACGTGTATTGACTGAATGAATGAAATGAATGAACTCTGCAAACCCTTTCCAATGTGTTTTTGCTACGAAATGTAGTTATGTACCTTTTGCGACTAATCGCAATATCTTTTGCAAGTGATAAGTTGTTTCTTTTATTTTCAAACTTCTGTTTTTATCCATATTGATTAATTCAATGTATGCATCACTTAAGAAGTAAACATTGGTTAAAATGAAGAAAGTAGAGTATTATAAACACAAGAGAAACCAAGTACTTTAACAGTGAAGAAGCAGCGTGTTTAAACATTTCAATGTATTACAATTGACTTCAGTAATTATTATTATTTAATTAACATTACTAGCGAACATACAGTTGTCACCTTCCTCCATTTATTCATATCCCTTCACTACTAGTTTGATTAAATATATTTTATGATTGTTCGTTACGTCCAGAGAGATTTTCTCATGACGCAGGCGTAAATACGCAACGCTCATTTTGTTTTGTTGTTTGGGTTTGTTTGTTTGAGAGAGAGAGAGAGAGAGAGAGAGAGAGAGAGAGAGAGAGAGAGAGAGCGTTTGCAATTTTCAGTCATATTTCACGATGTCTGCAGTGTGGCAGTATAGTGATCACTAGGATCGTAACGTCGACGTGTAGCCTGATGTAATACCCAGGAACAGGATTCGGACACCAAGCCAAACAGTACTAATAGTAACCATTTAATGCTGAGTGCCTAGCGAGGCAGCTGTAAGTACCATTTGCATACGTCATTGCTATGACTCGGCCGGGAATCGAACCAGTTACATCCCGCATCTGCGGCTGATGCTCTAACCACTAGATCCACTATAAAGTATGTTGTATAAAACAATTTAAGAAGTTTTCCTACTTAGAATAAAGTAATAAAGCTTGAAGAAGATTTATTGGCTTCTGTGTACATATGTACAATTTTTGCCATTTTATTTTTTCTTATATTGCCTTATTTGTGTCACGAAAAATGAAAGTTTTTAATTAAAAGGATTGCTTTTCATAACATTTCTCCTTTCTGTCTTCCATTGCATCTCGTCTTTATGCCTTATATTACATTTAATTCTTCTGCCTTTTATTACATTTCCTGACTATGCCTTTCATTACATTTCCTGACTAGGCCTTTTATTACATTTCCTGACTAGGCCTTTCATTACATTTCCTGACTAGGCCTTTCATTACATTTCCTGACTAGGACTTTCATTACATTTCCTGACTGTGCCTTTTATTACATTTCCTGACTGTGACTTTTATTACATTTCCTGACTGTGCCTTTCATTACATTTCCTGACTAGGCCTTTCATTACATTTCCTGACTAGGCCTTTCATTACATTTCCTGACTAGGCTTTTCATTACATTTTCTGACTAGGACTTTCGTTACATTTCCAGACTAGGACTTTCGTTACATTTCCTGACTAGGACTTTCATTACATTTCCTGACTGTGCCTTTTATTACATTTCCTGACTGTGCCTTTTATTACATTTCCTGACTAGGCCTTTTATTACATTTCCTGACTAGGCCTTTTATTACATTTCCTGACTGTGCTTTCCATTCCATTTCCTCCTTGTACCTTGCATTACATTGTTTCTAACTGCAATAGTTGTCTCTAATAGCGTAGTGGGAATGTAAACCTATTTATGTAAGTTGTCATTATTTGCAGCTTCATGGGCATGTTAAGTTAGCAATTAATGTTTTCGGCCTCTGAAGGGTGTCTATGAATCAGGTATTTGACATATAATTTTAGTCTTACAGGAATTTTAATGCCGATATTTACAGGTCACTTCATGGGTTATACTATCATTGCAGTTACAATAGTTTTTTTTTTTAATTCAAGACTAGACAGAACAACTTTAAATAGTCAAGTACGTGGCACACGAGAATTTCAGTAAATGACAGCAGAAAATGTTATTACATTTTTTCTAAGCCTTCTTGGCAGAATACCAAATGCATGTTGCTAAAAATCAAAAGTAATTTACGTTTGGGAAGTGAAGATGTATTTGCAGTTGAAGAATATTAGAGTTACTCAAATGCTACGACGAAAAATAAAATCGATCTTTGTAACATAAATTTTATAGTACATTTTGTATGTGTAAGAAAATTACACTGGAAGAGTTTTGGAGATTTACACTGGATGGGCGTTTGGAGATTTACACTGGATGGCTTTTTTAGAGGCATACACTGGATGTTTTTTTTAGAGATATCGACTGGATAGACTTTTTAAAGGCTTACACTGAATGTTTTTTGAGAGATATCGACCGGATGGTCCTTTTAGAGGCTTACACTGGATGAGCTTTTTCTAGATTTACACTGGATGGGCTTTTCTTAGATTTACACCGGATGCGGTTTTTATAGATTTACACCGGATGGGCTATTTTTAGATTTACACCGGATGTGCTATCTATAGATTTACAATGGATGAACATTTACGAGATTTACAGTCAGATAGGTCCCTTCGTAGCTAGGTATATTAAGTAGGTGTTACGATAATTAATGTGTGTGTGTGTGTGTGTGTGTGTGTGTGTGTGTGTGTGTGTGTGTGAGAGAGAGAGAGAGAGAGAGAGAGAGAGAGAGAGAGAGAGAAAGAGAGAGAGATGCAAATGATTAAGCAGGTCTTTCTACAGCAGTAAAGACTATTTCATGACCAAGATAATATATTATATAAACAGATTACATTTGAAGTTGTGTATTCTCCAATTATGTGTGTGGTCTGCAGCCTATTGAGAAATATTGATACGACAATTTACTAGCTAATTTGTTGATACGAAAGCCGACAATTTACTAGCTAATTTATTGATACGAAAGCCGACAATTTACTAGCTAATTTATTGATACGAAAGCCGACAATTTACTAGCTAATTTATTGATACGAAAGCCGACAATTTACTAGCTAATTTATTGATACGAAAGCCGACAATTTACCAGCTAATTTATTGGTATTATAGTGAGAAAACAGTCAACACAAAACACACTCAACAAACAGGAAAATGTTTAGTGGGCTTGAGAAAATTAGTTAATCTTCATACAGGAAACAAGTTCGTTCATGAAAACCATTGGAAGACTCGCACACAGACTTACAAAGCAACGTATAAGCTCAGCACATTCATATACGCAAATATATAATTAAAATATGACATGCGTTTGGGTGGGGTTTTTTTAATCCAAAATTATGCCGAAAGCTGGACTTGGCTGTGGTTTGAAAAAAGGCATTTTAATGACCGTACGTGGCACTTGTGAAACATGTAATTACAGGATCATAACTATGTAGATATAACTACGTATGTATTTTGTTCAGAATGGACGGAACCGCTCCAGTGGCTAAATTGGTTAGTGCGTCCGTCTCGGATGCGAAAGATCGCGGGATTTTTAGTACTGGCCGAGTCATACCAACGAATTATAATTATAAAAATGGTAGTTGCAGATTCCTCGCTTGGAGCTCGGTATCAAGAGTTTAGTGTTTGGACTGGTGTCAGAAAAATGTGACTGGATGGGACATAGTACCACATGTATGTGGCATGATGCCCCAATGTGAGTCGTCAGTATAAACTGTCACACTGCAGACATCGTTGCGATTTGACTGAAGAAAGCTTCGTTAAATGTCACTAACTCACGCATAGAGTTTGATAGAGATAGGAATATAGAGAGACGATATGTTCCTTCATCGTATCGAACGTGCTGCTCTCTCTGATATGTCGTTCGCCTTTGGGATATAAATATTTCTCAGTTTTGTCCTCATATTTCCTAAACAAATTCGATTCCCGTGTAATTTAAATTGACAACTTGTAAGTTCATCCGCTAAAACTGGATTTCTTTTAAGACATAATTCCTTATACCATATTTCGTTTAAACTGTGGTTTCAGCTAAGTTTGTTTTAGATATTTAAGATTTGTATTTTTCATTCCATTGTCATAAGATGTGCCGAATATTTATCGTTGATTATTATTCCTACTACGTGCTCAACCTCAGTCTTCTCTTATTTATCAACCGTCTATTATTCCTACTACGTGCTCAACCTCAGTCTTCTCTTATTTATCAACCGTTTACAAAAACGTGCCTTCAAGATGTCGGTGTGCTCCAAAGTCAGACCTCAAAACTGGCCATAACTCAGACAAATATGATTAAAAAAATGTAAATGCCGATTTCAATTTTTTTATGAATAGCATGATGCCAAGACTTTACTTTAGGTATGAAGTCCTTCCAAAGTTATCGATCAGCTTCGAAATTCGTAACAGAGATTGTAGTACATAACGTGACGGTGCTGTAGAGACTTGAGCTGGTGGACCAAAATATAAACAGGGCGGACGAGACTTGATAAATTGGAATCCCCATCCTTATATATATCTTCTGTATAAACTAAGATAGACATGATGAAGAATCTGGCCACTTGAAGTACGCAAATACTTGTTGCTTTCACTTGTGGTCAAGACTTGGGAAACTGCAAACTCAACAACATATATATCTATTGACATTGCATTAGTTTCCTTATTAAAAGAGTGTAAGAAGAGAAGATCGTAACATCAAAACCCAGAGGGCAATACTAAATGAACGTAAGATGGTCATAATTACGAACAGCGTGCTCTAAATGGCGTACGAAAATCATATCGACAAAAATCTGGGCAACAATAATCAATGAGCAAACGAAAATCATACTGGCAAAATCCGGACACCAATATTAAAAGAGGGTAAGAAAATCATACCAGCAATCAGGGAAATGAAATATGCAGAGAGCGATCTATTTAACTTTTTATAGTTCATTGGTATGATGGGAATATTAAAGTCTTCATTAATTCTTTTTACATCCTGACATGTCTGTAAATGTAATTCAATGATTTACCATGCATTGCAATTTTGGAACCGATATAAACATATTCTTTTCGTTCCCTTAATTTTATGTCTCCATGTTTTAGATATCAGCATATGCCTTTTATGCTTTCCATAATGCAATTACAAACAAGAGAATTCAGTTATACTGTGACCATACGTTTATCTGATAACTGCGATAATATATATATATATATATATATATATATATATATATATATATATATATATATATATATATAGATATATATATATATATAGATATATATATATATATAGATATATATATATATATATATATATATATATATATATATATATAGATATATATATATATATATATATATATATATATATATATATATATATATATATATATATATATATATGAAAATAATCGTCATACAAACTGAGCTTTGCAAATAATCATCACACACAAACTGAATAATAAAAATAATCACACAAACTGAATAATACAAATAATCAACACACACAAACAGAATAATACAATTACTCACCACGCACAAACTGCATAATACAAATAATCATCATACACAAACTGAATATTGCAAATAATCAACACAAACAAACTGAATATCTATACAACTTTTGAAATCTAATGCATGATACATATAAGGAAATATTAGTTAAATGTTTTTTAACAGAATTCTTTAAAAATGATTCCAAAACAAAATGTCAATGACTGCGAAAACTATGAAACAGCTTAGTGGGTTTTCATCATTTCATATATTCAAGGGTTTATATGAGGCGTTTTGTTGACGTACACAATATATTGGTTTCTAACGGTTCCACGTGGTAAAATTCCAAAGAATTACTCAATATTAGCACGATATGTTTGCACGAACACGAGAGATGATTATGAGCACTACTGTTCCAATTATATTCTTGAATGCTTAACGTTACACACAGTTAGGTATGGTCAGTGATTCAGGCAGCTATGGTCAATGATGCAGTCAGCTATCGTCACTGTTTCAGTCAGCTATGGCCAATGATTCAGTCAACTATGGTCAATCATATAGGCCGCTATGATCATGATGCAGTCAGCGATCGTCACTGATTCAGGCAGCTATGGTCATGATGCAGTCAGCTATGGCCAATGATTCAGTCAGCTATGGCCAATGATTCAGTCAGCTATGGCCAATCATACAGTCAGCTATGGCCAATGATTCAGTCAACTATGGCCAATGATTCAGTCAACTATGGCCAATGATTCAGTCAGCTATGGCCAATGATTCAGTCAACTATGGCCAATGATTCAGTCAACTATGGCCAATGATTCAGTCAGCTATGGCCAATGATTCAGTCAGCTATAGCCAATGATTCAGTCAGCTATGGCCAATGATTCAGTCAACTATGGCCAATGATTCAGTCAACTATGGCTAATGATTCAGTCAACTATGGCCAATGATTCAGTCAACTATGGCCAATGATTCAGTCAGCTATGGCCAATCATATAGGCAGCTATGGCCAATGATTCAGTCAGCTATGGCCAATGATTCAGTCAACTATGGCCAATGATTCAGTCAGCTATGGCCAATCATATAGGCAGCTAATGTCATGATGCAGTCAACTATGGCCAATGATTCAGTCAGCTATGACCAATGATTCAGTCAACTATGGCCAATGATTCAGTCAGCTATGGCCAATCATACAGTCAGCTATGGCCAATCATATAGGCAGCTATGGTCAATCATATAGGCCGCTATGGTCATGATGCAGTCAGATATAGTCACTGATTCAGTCAGCTATGGCCAATGATTCAGTCAGCTATGGCCAATCATACAGGCAGCTATGGTCATTATGCAGTCAGCGATCGTCACTGATTCAGTCAGCTATGGCCGATGATTCAGTCAGCTATGGCCAATGATTCAGTCAGCTATGGCCATTCATACAGTCAGCTATGGCCAATCATATAGGCAGCTATGGTCAATCATATAGGCCGCTATGGTCATTATGCAGTCAGCGATCGTCACTGATTCAGTCAGCTATGGCCGATGATTCAGTCAGCTATGGCCAATCATACAGGCAGCTATGGTCACAGGCCATATACTACATAAACACCTACATAATGGAATGTTGAAGTATATATATATATATATATATATATATATATATATATATATATATATATATATATATATATATATATATATATAAATATATATATATATATATATATATATATATATATATATATATATATATATATATATATATATATATATATATATATATATATATATATATAATGCTAAACAATATAAAGAACTAAAATCATCTGTAATATCTGTAATCTATTACATACAATGTCTATCTCAAATGAACACAAAAGTCTAAGACTTACCCGACCAATATTGGGTATAGAGAAATGCTGTATTATCCAAAAACTGCACTTTAAGACAACCTCTCATAGCGCTCTCTCGTAAATAAATCATGTCATGGATTCCCGTGTATATAGAAATACAGAGATATAAAACTGAAAACAAAGTCAGATACGTTGGTAATTACTCTTGAACTAGCATAAGAGACACATTAGGATGGAAATGAATCGACTGTCACAGGAACTGACTTTTGTTTACTGCACGCTAGCAGCTGTTATTGATTTAAGGAATAGGCATACTATGAGAATAGTAAGCTGTCACTAATGACCTCCGATTAAAAGTATAAGCTTTTTATAAGATATCATGCGCTTGAATCAGCGTGAACTTAATTTGGTTCATGGTCTTTAGAAGAGATTATACCTTTTGCATTTGTGACGCGCTTACTAAAGCGAACGTTATCTATAATGATCACTTTATGTGCGTCTATTTGTCTTGGATGCAAACAAAAACGTTATTAAAGATTTGTATACTTTGGAGGAAATTACGAAGTTTATGACGATATGATGAAATGGCTTATTTTGTGTCTGTTTGTCAACTACGTCTAAACTATTTACATGACTTCAGCAAAGAATCACATTCGTTCATAAGGTTAGCTTCTATTTTCAATGTAAGATTTGACGTCGAATTCAAAAACAAAATTAATATCATGTAATATAACTAATCTAATAAATAAACCATCTTAATTAGTGGAGGACTGATGAATATTTATAATATTCCAGTTTTCAATACAAAATGTGTAAGAGAAGCAATCGAAACACCACAAAACAATACATATTATGTGATAGAAGGAATCGAAACACCACAAAACAATACAGATTGTGTAATTGAATGAACCATATCACCGAGGGACAATACACTCGGGCTGCCAGACCATATAACAAATAACTGTTGCAGTACATACATACATACATACATACATACATACATACATACATACATACATACATACATACATGCATGCATGCATGCATGCATGCATGCATGCATGCATGCATGCATACATACATACATAAAGAAGCTACACTAGGTAATCAGCCTACAAAAGAAATACATATTAAAATAAATATGTTATAATCATCAAACGTTTTAATAAGGGAAGCATAATCTCAAGTTAGTAAATTCAGGTAAAAGGTACATATACATATGAAATTATTCATACTCTTTTAGTTATGCCTTCACTTCTAAAGATATCTGCAGGCTGGAAACAGATCACAACTAATACTTCCGGTTTAATACCTATAAAAATAGTTTCAGTCAATTTGGATAGCATTTTTGCTGTCTCCTATAGGTAGTGATACAAGAGATAGATTTAGGCATTATTGGTATCAATTTAAAGCCAATTGTTTATTTCTTTGAATACGAGATTATGGTGTAGTTGTATGTGTGTTTGTAGGCGTCCATGTACAGTGAGTAATAAGGTCACGGTTATGATCCGGAAGTGAAATCTGTATTCAATTGCACACTTGTTTATTTACAGTCCAGCCTCCAAAGATATATGCCGGTGAACCTATGACAAGAACTTCACCGTAAAGTCATCATTAATATTTGTTAGAATAACATATGATTTATAGTGTGGAAAGTTCAGTATTGAGACACAAATGTAGAGAATATATAGTAAAATTAGTTGCGTTCTGGTTCCGACTATTTATACCTTCATTACTCGAGATGGTCTGCAGCCTGAGACAGTAATTCCCAAACATATGAGCTCTTATGTGCTTACATCGTATATACTCAAAATGAGAATTTCATCCTTTCGATTGTTCTTTATAAATGTCACAGGGAGAAAACTAAATTATATAATATAATGGCTTAATGATGTTTCATTATGTATGTCATATTGTCCGGACACATGTGATACACGTTCCTCAAGTCAATCAAATTGAGACAGCATTCACATTAACTTGAACTAGGGGACAGCTGCAGTCCACTTACACAGTAACGGAGCTTGTATGGCACTTCAGATTAAACTTATATTTATATGGCGTCATATGCGAAGGTGTGTGTATCTATGTGTGCGTATCTGGTATGTGCGTGTGTGTATGCATGTGTTTGTGTTTGCATGTCTGTGTTGTTATGTGTCATTTTGTGTAAGTGTGTGTATGTTTGTATATACGTGTGTATTTGTGTGTGTATGTATGCGCCTGCATGTACGTATATATGTGCAGGTGTGTATGTACATGTACGTGTGTGTATATGTGAGTAAGTATGTCTATGTGTTTATGTATCTCTACATGTGGTGTGTATCTATGTATGTGTTTGTGCCTGTGTACGTATGTATGTATGTATGTATGTATGTATGTATGTATGTATGTATGTATGTATGACTGACTGACTGACTTTATTTCCTCTTCAACAGAGATTACATCAGATTAATCAAATTCAGGATAATACAAAATCATGAAATACAACAGAAAAGAGTATAAAAAAATAATAATAAAATTGGAAACGTATACCAGTGTAATTATCAATGTAGTTCTTTCTACATGACATATGTGCTTATGCATACATACACATATACACATATATATATATACAGTTGAACCCACTTATCTCGACCTCGGTTAACTCGCCAACCCTATTAAGTCGACGTTTTTGAAGTGGAACCGCCAAATTCTCTCTTTGTCTTAGCATTTTCTCATCGGTTATGTCGATTCTTTTATGTCACCGAACCCTAATATCTCGAGCACAAAAGAGGGCCAAATTTGCCACTTAACGTCGGTTATCTCGATCCCCATGACCAATCGCCGGCTTTTGAAAATGTACTAATCCCACTCGATGAAGACTTGGTCTAGCAGATCAATGAAGCCGCCTTTACATCTGGCGTTTATTGTTCTGCAATCTAGATACCAGGTACGCAACCCATCTGCTATTTCCCCGGCGGCTGCCTCAGACAATTCTTTCATCTAAACTAAAAATGGTAATGAAGCCTTGTTTACATCCGAAGGGTGATGAAATATTGGACAAATTTTCGCGTGCGTCTTATGTAAGTTTCTTTCGTGGGAATGGAGATCCTATTTTACAAGAACTCGGTCTTTTGATTTTTTAATTTACCTCTTGCGATTGGTTACGTTTATGCTAGCTTTGGACGTAGCACGTGATCACGGTCCGTATGGTCGTTCACTCCAATGACAGTTCACTCACTCTTGTTGATCTTGTCTGAAGGATAACACGCTGTAGCTATTCTGTTTATTTTTTCCCTTCGAAAAATGTCTGGAGGTGTTAAGAGAAAACTGGACAATCAGTCAATAGAGACAAAGTATGAAATCATACTGCAGCTAGAACAAGGAACAAAACCGGCAGACCTTAGTCGTCAGCATGGCATTCCAGCAAACACCATTTCAGGATGGAAAAAGAAGGCCGATGTGATAATGCAAATGCACGAGAAGTCTGTCTTTGATCCAGCAAGAAAAAAACTTAGAGTGGCTGATCACAAAGATGTCGACGATGCAGTTTTTCAATGGTTCACAAATACGCGAACAGCAAACCTTCCCGTCAATGGTCCCTTGCTGATGGAGAAGGCAGACATCCTTGCTGCAAAGCTAGGACACCCTGACTTTAAAGCAAGTCAGGGGTGGCTGGATCGTTTCAAAAAGAGGCACAACATTGTCTTCAAAGCAATTTGTGGAGAGAGCGCTGCGGTTCAACAGAAACAAGTGGATTCATGGCTGAAGACTCAAATGCGCACAAGTTTGGACACTTATGAGACTCGGAACATTTTTAATGCTGATGAAACTGGGGTGTTTTGGAAATGCCTTCCAAACAAGACTATGGCTTTTGGTGGGGAGGCTTGTCACGGTGGAAAAAGTCGATGGACCGACTTACAGTGCTAGTTGCTGCGAACATGGATGGAAGCCAAAAACTTCCGCTCTACATTATAGGTAAGTCCAAGAATCCCAGATGCTTTAAGCAGACCAAAGTTCTTCCATGCGATTACGATGGCCAGCCATGCGCCTGGATCACAGGAGATCTATTCAGTGCATGGGTGAAAAAGTGGGACAGGAAGTTCCAAGCAGAGAAAAGGAAGGTGGCACTGATCGTGGACAACTGTAGAGCTCATCCGGATGTTCCTGGTCTCAAGACCATTAAGATATTTTACCTCCCACCTAAAACAACGGGTAAGCTCCAACCAATGGACCAGGGGATAATCCAAGTGCTTAAGGTGTACTACAGGAAAATGTTGATGCGCCAATACCTGCTCCATGATGAAAAGAAAGCACAGTACACCCCTTCCCTTCTAGATGCAATGAACTTCCTGAGATCAGCCTGGAATGACGTAAAGATGGAAACAATCTCAAACTGCTGGATGCACTGCGTCATTCAGGATATTTCCGATGATGATTTTCAGTGCCGTGCAGCCGCAAAAGAGCTCGCAGAAGTGGCGCAAAAATCAAGCATTACAGATGCTATCTTGGAAGAGGAGGCACATGAGTTAGCCATCACTGTCCAGGAATTCCGACATTACAAAGAAATCGACAAAGACGTCGTTACTGATGGCGTGATCACCGATGAAGACATTGTCTCAAGTGTGCGGTCAGCACAGGCAAGCACATCTGCATGCGGCAATGAGAACGAAGATGAAGAAGATGCGGACGAAGATTTGGAACCAATTCCCTCAGCTGGTGAGGTGTTAGAAATGCTGCAGAAAATTCGACGGTATGGTTCTTTTGTAGGAGACGAAACTGTTTTAGACAGCATAAATAATATTGAAGCATTTGTTATCAAGCAGACTGTTAAAGGCAAAAAGCAACAAAGCATTTTAGACTTTGTAAAGAAACCATAGCAACCACGTGAACGATACTTTTCAATGCTGTGACAGAGTAAAATGACTCGCGAATTTAATTTTGACACTGGTTAGCTTTTTGTTAAAACGATCTACACCCCACACGTTTTTGTGATTTTGTGAGCGATATTTGTGTTTGCAATGTTGGATAATATAATAAAGGTTTGTATCGAGAATCAACGGTCGTTTGTATTGTATACTGGTAAATCTCTGCCGTTAGTTGGTGCACATATGCCTTTTGTTCTTAGCAAACATGTATGTACATTTTTATAGCATGCCGATCGCTTCATCAAACAAATCACGGCAACGCTGTTGTGTAAAAAAAACCTCCAAAAACATGTGCATTACATTCTCATTTATTAACGCACATCAGGTACATAAATAAATTTCAAGCACATGTTAATATATTGCCGCCATATTGGTTTTCGTTTATCTCGATCATCGGTTATCTCGACGCTTTTTGGCAAACCCCGAGACCGGCGAGATAACCGAGTTCAACTGTATATAAATGTACACACATACACATACACATACATATATATACACACACAAACACATATATACACATACACATATACACACACATACACACATCTATACATATATATATATATATATATATATATATATATATATATATATATATATATATAGAACAACATGAAACCATTCTGAAATGAAAAAAGATAGCAAAATGTGACACTCTTATGTTATATGAGCCAGAGAGCATGATATCTCCGTGATCTGTCATACAGCAAAATTGCGGAATTTGACAACAACAGCATGGCCTTTTGTTTATGTTTGATTTTTTTAAATTAATTAATATATTTATTTAGCTTAACTACTTATTATTGTTGTTATGTTATGACGTGTTGGTTGAGAGTAGGGCATGCATTTTATTGTAAAATTAGGTTATGCTTTTTGCCGTCACCAACATGAGTTTATCCCATACATACGTAAATGCTCGGCAACAACACCGTGGTGACCACATGCCTTATCTTTATTGCGAGAACTAATTGCACTACTGATTTCTTCTTTAGTGGGAATTTTGTCAACAGTTTCATCAAAGTGGGAATGGGTTTCTATACTCTGTTTTCTAACTTCTGCTAAGACCATCTGGTAATGATTCTCATATTACAGATAGGTATTGTCAGGTAGTGACAAATTGGAAAAATGATTTACAAAAAAAAGCTCTTATAGAGTCGTGGTCGCGTACAATTTTTCCGTTAGATTCAATTTTGTATATGTAATCACGTTTATGTCTTTTATTCCGTATAAACTTATAGAAAGTGGAAATATCGAGCTCTGCAGCCTTTTCAAGCTCACTGAACTGTTCTCTATCACACATTTCTTTTGCTCTTAGTAATTCTTTTCCAAACAGTTTCTTCGCTTTCTTATAGTTCGCGTATGACAGAAATTCCCATCCTCTTGGCCTACCATTAGAAATCCATACCCTACGTTTCAGCCTCATTTCTGTATGAAACTATTTTACGTTTAGTTGTTTCCAATAGGGGTTAGCGTACGGGCAAAACCGTTTTATGGGCAGAAACCTAGAAGCTGCGGCATGTAAAATCTTTACTCTGTCTTGAATAATAACTTCAATATCGACATTTGTCACTAGTTGTCTTATTCAGTTGCGCTAAAAATTCATCGCGTGTTGCTTCCTTATACCTATTTATTTTTTCTGCCGATGCTTTCGTCCAAGTTATGGAGGAAATTATATGCTTGTCAGCAATGATTATATTATATGCAAAAGGAATGAACAACTCTATTTTTACAGGATGATGATCTGAAATGTTCAAAGGATGGTCATCAATTATTTCGGCCTTAACCACTAAATCGAATTTGCTTTTTTGCAATAGTATATGGTCTATCAACGATTTGGATTTACCATTCATTGAGAAAAATGTAAAGTCAGGCCCTTCACAAATATAGTGACCATTCACGGATATTAAGTGCCTATCGGTCAGGAACTTTTCTGGAATAGCGCCTCTAGCGTTTGTTGTTAGACAGTTCGTTTTGGAGCTAAGCAGTGAACTTTACTGGCCATTGAAGTCTCCCGCGAACATGGGAATGCCTTCTTTACAAAACATATCAAACTGGTCCTTTAATTCCTCCATTGTTTCATAGTAACTTGCAATAGGAAAATTAGTTGATGGCAAAAGTGCTTCGAATACAAAATATTTTAATTCATCATTACATATTACCTCTATCCCTAAGACTCTATCGCTGCCGACGCTCAACAAAGGATTAAC
This sequence comes from Unio delphinus, assembly GCA_029339505.1. Classification (NCBI taxonomy): domain Eukaryota; kingdom Metazoa; phylum Mollusca; class Bivalvia; order Unionida; family Unionidae; genus Unio; species Unio delphinus. Next base: position 13,778,455 of record JAQISU010000036.1, on the reverse strand, counting down.
GCAGAGTGACTTCCTATATAGGATTGTTATTTCCCCAAAACCCTGTATGTCTTATCTTATCCTTCCTTCATAATTCGCTTTTAGCCTATTGTCAGAGCGTGAGAAAGATTTAAACTTGGTTAGGACCATATTCCAGTTTTTAGATGAACATCACACATTCTGAACTTGTTTTTAGTCGTCTACAGTTAATATTGAACTAAATGTACTGAACATATTATGAAATTGTTTTTTTTATGGCAACAGAATCCAGAAACAAATTAAACTTAAACTAACAATGACATAATTCTATCTTTTTTATAGATACACGTAGGTACTTTTTTCTTTCAAAATATAAAATGTAAGGTACTGACGATTTTGTATTAAACAATTTGAAATGGTGATAACTTAATTTGTTTTTTATGAGCGTAACAATGAAACGCAATTACGCATTCTAAACGTCCCGGTCATTATTTCGGATCATGCCTTGAATGCATGTCGATAGCTGCCATTCAGAACACTTTGGATATTTACCTAACAAGGATTGATAGCTAGTATTATGAATCATCGAACAATTTGTTTCCATTCGTATTCCCTCGGTTAATTTTACATTCATTCCAATTGTACAAATTTAACACTGCCATATATTATTGTGTTATCATGTAATACATTCAGATAGTTGTATGGACAAAGTGTCAGGCATAATGCGACTGCTTCAGCCATATATCATTTTAAAGTCATCGTATTTTTTTAACAGGCTCCAAAAATCTATTATTTCGATAGGTCAAAATAGTAATAATGACTCAAATTATCAAACGCTTGTTCAACATCTGAGTAAAATAGAAATCCATTTTTGTTTGCAGCTTATTTTTTATGTTTTAAATTAATATCAAGTTAGCCTAAATATGTCTCAAATTTATTAACCCAGTTTGATAAGCATGAATACTTATAGGTAACGCTTCTATCAGCTTATTTGCCACTCACTGATTGTGTCTCACAGTTGTATGATCTGTATTTAACAAAAAATATTATCCAATTACGAATAAATAAAGGTTGTTTTTATTTTGCGAAAGAAAGTTATAAAGTCTTATATTTCAGTACGTCAACTAAAATATTTGAACATCATTCAAGAATTCAGTAGTATTCCCATCCGAATTAAAACGTTTATTAATTTTCCGAGACTTTAAATCTTCATCAGATTTCTTAATCGTTTGCATCATTCACATTTGTCTTGGCACTGTCCTAACATTTTGTATTCATACCCTTCAGAATAACGATATGAAATATTTCTAATATCCTTATCTTTTCTGAAGTACAGAGGTTTGTCAAATTACTTTTCCCAATCGAGTATCTTATATTTATCTATACATGATGTCTAAATAACATTTCTTTCAAAATATATTTTATCTTCTTCATTATTAGCTAAAAAGGTTATATTATCTGGCCACCCTTAACGTTTATCCTATTATACAAACCCCGTAATTTTTTGCCATGAACTGAACGGAACTGCAATGTTGTGCTATGAGCTAATTCCTCCAGTTCGTGTCGTAGATCCTTTTTTATGACCTTTTGATAACGTTTCAGCCGATTGATTGCTCCTCTTGTGTTATAAATTTTTCGTTTCTCTTTTCTGATTTTCACTTTTATAAATTCTCACTTTATGCTTTGATTGGCAATGAACTAGCTGATACTGTGTACGAAACACCTATTGGCAATGAACTAGCTGTTCTGTGTACGAAATACCTATTGGCAATGAACTAGCTGATACTGTGTACGAAATACATATTGGCAATGAACTAGCTGATAATGTGTACAAAGCACCTATTGGCAATGAACTAGCTGATTTTGTGAACGAAATACCTATTGGCAATGAACTAGCTGATACTGTGTACGAAATACCTATTGGCAATGAACTAGCTGATACTGTGTACGAAATACCTATTGGCAATGAACTAGCTGATACTGTGCACGAAATACCTTTTGGCAATAAACTAGCTGATACTGTGTACGAAATACCTATTGGCAATGAACTAGCTGATATTGTGTACGAAATACCTAATTCTTTTATCTTACACTTAATCTATTGTTTCGACAATGGCAACGACACACCGTGATTTTTATGGGTATAACATACATTTCGTTACTCACCCAAAATAATATTTTCCAGTAATGTTAATTTTTCACCAAATATTGCAGCAGCAAGCAAACCTCTGAACCGTGTCCCACGTAATTGCAACCATTTCACGGGATTTCTAAATAAAGATAAACACAGCATTAATACGAGCGTTCAATAAACCATATACCCCAACATCTTTAATATACATTTTTGGAACAAATTTACGTCGTCGAAATTTGCTGATGGTAGAACGAATGACCCCTTACAAACTATGCGACCAGCTTTTATTGAAACTAGAAGGTAAAACCATGTTATAAAACAAGTGTTGGTATGTTATCCAGAAAGCATAGCTAACAGTTGCAAAGAAATGCCGATTAAGCTCATTGTCGCAAACAAAACCCTAAGAACTTAACTGTTTAGCTGATACAAATAACATTGATGACGTTAATTAATTTTGTTCAACGGACATTGCCCCTGTTATTAACACACATATTATTATTGTAACAGACTTGATACGACTAGATAACTGTAAGTACACAGGGTTTTCGTCAATATACGAGCGAAGTTAATTGGATGTATCAACAATGTACTTCTGAACCAACCACATGTTGCATTATTAACCTCAAGATCCAATTACTGCACATGCTTGTTTTACGCCACATACCAGTTTCGGCGAATATTTAGAAATCAATAAAATTAATTTCTTATACTGTGACTGATAGATCATATTAATACACATTTAGGTTTCCTGAGTTAAAGAGGTTTTTGGCCATTCTTGTGTGTAGGCATCAGCATTATAAGTAACAGTGACAAAAGTCTCCTCCGAAATAAAATTTGTAACTAGTAAATGACCTTTCGTCTTGTTTTTCCATATTAGTTTATATATCCCAGTCGATTTTAAATGCACATGCTCTTTTCCTCATTATTGAACCAGTCTGTCTTCAATTGCTTTTTCCTCACTATAAAACCAGTCTGTATATAAATGCTTACGCTCTTCTCTCCAATATTAAATATGACAAAGAACCTAAAATGATGAATATGGATCATTTTAAATAATATATATATGGTTGAACACTGAATATCATACCATGAAAAGAAACACTTTTAGATAAGAGAAAAGTTAAACAGAGGCGCTGTTTAAAAGCTAAAAGCTTTGATGGATTTCACGCATAGCTGGTGATTGCAATTCTATGAAAATATCGATTAATTCGCTTTGCCTATGAGTTACAATGCAAATGCCACCGTACTAAAACATATACAATTACAGCGCACAGATTGTTCCACATTTTTGTCAGAATATTTGGTAATTATGTTTTTTTTATTTATTCACTGGTTATTTTTCATTTAATGTATTACCTTTCCGAACACGGGTATTAATTGACAACTGCAATTAGAGTTTATGTCCGATTGTATGGAGCTTTGATAATGAGGAATGAGTTTCTGGAGTATATTATTTCACAGAATGGGACCTCAAATTGCTAACTGAATTCATTTATTTTGTGCGCATGATTCATTGGGATTGAGTTTGAGATGAAACACATTTTCGTTGGTAATTTATGAACTGGAGAAGGGGTCTCTTTGTCTTTGTATGTATTAATATTTACTTATCCTTGTATTTAACTCTGTGTTGTGCTGCATTTACAATTACAAATCAAATCAATACAACTTTTCAAAATATTCACAAGTAGTTAAATTATAATAATTAACTACTCTTTCCTCTTTTGATTTAGGATCGCATACGTAGACTTCAGTTTCTGAAGCGAAACATTGGTGAAAATTTTTTAACCGATACAGTTATTATTCCTGAATTCGATCATGAACATGGTTTGTCTCTCTTAAAAACACTTGTACAATTAAATAAGTCATTTAGTTTGCTTAACTGATGGTATATTTAGAGGCGTGTGTCACCATTGCCAAAACTCACAATGACGTCTTATTATAGCAGCTCGAGAGGACTGCGCAAAACAATGCTTAAACAAAACACTTGAGTGATATACACTGAGTTTAAAGAGTGCAATGTTGTAAACGGACCGAAATTTGCTTTAATGTTAAACTTGAAATATTCACTTGAAATGATGCATGTCTTTTAACAGTTATATACCTGTTTCATTAGATAAATACTTTCTTTTAATTTTAAAATTTCCATATAACCCTCCCATGCTGTAAATCGAGAATTATTTAAAGTTGAAACAGTGAAACCTTATACTTTTGTATTAAACAGTAGTCATTTATCTTTTAAAGGAAAACCTGAAATACTAATCACTACAATTGTGGATCTATTTGTTAGACATTCCTTGTGCATTATAAATACTAAAGAACACTCACAGATTGGATAAGAAGTTATTTATTAATTGCCACCTAAATGCAACTACGGAAACAACCGAGGGTCTTTTTGCAAGCAACTGAATAAGCACACGTGACCTTTGGACTCGCATGAGGAACCCAAGAGTGGTTAGCAACATGAATTCTAATTTGACAGTCAACTAAAGCAACGATATATCGTGCGTTAAATTCATCTGATGCAGTCAGACACGTTATTATATTTATCTGTTGTGGTTGTAGTCTGTCACTGGCAATTCTTGACCCGGCCCCCCTTAACGCCCCGACTTCCCCCCCCCCATTCTCACTCTCTCACTCTTTTATATGAATACAGGCCCGGCCGTAGGATGTGCGGCACACAAAGCAGAAAAAGATATGGGCAGGGCCCTAAGCAAACTGTTGGATTGCGGAGTTGGATTACTTAAAGCGCATTTAAAATTGTACGATTAAACAGTTGCTAAACAATTATCGTTACAATTATTGTTACAATTATCGTTACAATTATCGTTACAATTATTGTTACAATTATTGTTACAATTCGCAACACTTGCTGTCGGTTCTGTTGTTTCTAAAAGTAATTTAAATACCACAGTTAATACCGTTGATGTATTTCTCGTAGCGCTTTTGCGTCATTGTCAAAGATACTGTAATTCGATAAATAATCGTTTGTATTGAGAACTACAATTAAAACCAAACTTGGCATAAATACAGTTTGATTAAAATCCTTTCATATAGTTACTGGTCTGGCATTTTCTTTTTTCGTGTTGGGGTTTGTTTTGGTTTTGTTCATTATTGTAACACATAAAAATTCAGTGTTTTCTCTATGTAGTTTTGTGAGAACTGAAGAAGAAAGGATAAAGAAGTCTTTTGAACGGCACTCCCTGGGATGCTTTATGTCAAGAAAACAACTAAAGGGTAGAAAAAAAGGAGAAAAGGACATTTTCAAGAATACCACATGAACAATCCTATTTGTTTTCCAGTTAATAACTTATGTTAGCTTGAAGTTAGCTTCCTGAGAAGAGAAAGAAAGAAAATTCAAAATCACATAAATCAAGGCACACGTCTCAAAGTCAAGCTGCGGAATCACAGATATTTCACATGTACATGAACTATGACTTCATCCTTATTACACTAATGAATGAAATCATGAATTGCATTAGCAATAGTTATATTTGTAGCAGTATTTAACGGCATGTCATCACAATATTTGTATGGTAAGGTTCTGAATACCGCATTAAATAAGATGATTCTGTAATTATGTTTAAGATGGTGTGCAAAGTCTCATAACTATTTAAGTGAATGTATGTATGTATGTATGTATGTATGTATGTATGTATGTATGTATGTATGTATGTATGTATGTATGTATGTATGTATGTATGTGTGCGCGTGCATGCGTGAGTGTATGTATGTATGTGTATGTGTGCGTGCGTGCGTGCATGTGCGTGCGTGAATGCGTGAGTGCATGAATGGATGGATGGTTGTATGCATGCATGCATGTATGTATATATGTGCCCTATTTATCCAGCAACAATTACATTTTAACGCAGAAATCCAAACAAGCTTAAAATATTGACCCTTGACCTTCCCATGGACGATCTGATCTCCAGTGTGATATTTTGTATATCATCTAGTGACCATATATATGTCGAGTTTCATTAATTTACCGTAGGCGGGTTCTAACCTATATTGCAGAAGCAAATATGTTAATGTAATCTAAAATATTAGTCCATGACCTTGACACTGACGATATGATCCCTAATATGTTAGGTCACACACTTAGTGTTGATATATGTGAAAATCAACCTGATTTCAAACGTTTTGAAAACTATATAATCATATGTAAAGTTTCGGTTAATAAAATGTTTACGTGCCGCTTTGATCTTAAAGATACGAACCCAGATGCGTTGCTCTAACACCTAGCAAGTTATAGGTAAATTAAGTGCAGTCCTTATATGTACAACCGCTTTTAAGTCATAAAACCGAAAAGAAAATGTCAGGAGAGTATCTTTTAACATTGGTATGAGACCATGATTTTCACAATCGATCCCTTAATGTGATGCACTGCACACCTTCTAGAAACATTTTATACTGTTTTTATCTCCACCTATATTGTATAGGTAATATTTGATCAACCTCCACGACGCATTGTAAAACATATCCGAGATACCTCCACAAGTACTTTACAAATAATATTTTAGGCAACCTCACCAAGGACTTTGCAAGTCACATTTGGTCCTATTGGACTAGCTTTTAGAAGGACTTTGCAAGTCACATTTGGTCCTATTGGACTAGCTTTTAGAAGGACTTTGCAAGTCACATTTGGTCCTATTGGACTAGCTTTTAGAAGGACTTTGCAAGTCACATTTGGTCCTATTGGACTAGCTTTTAGAAGGACTTTGCAAGTCACATTTGGTCCTATTGGACTAGCTTTTAGAAGGACTTTGCAAGTCACATTTGGTCCTATTGGACTAGCTTTTAGAAGGACTTTGCAAGTCACATTTGGTCCTATTGGACTAGCTTTTAGAAGGACTTTGCAAGTCACATTTGGTCCTATTGGACTAGCTTTTAGAAGGACTTTGCAAGTCACATTTGGTCCTATTGGACTAGCTTTTAGAAGGACTTTGCAAGGCATATTTGAGCAACCTCAACAATCACTTTATTCGTCACATTTGACAAACCTCTACAGATTCTCTGTGGGTCATAATTGAGCAGCCTCCACAAGGACTTGGGAGCACTCCACCACAACCTAAGTAACGGAAAACCTGTACATAGCAGATCTTTTTTTAAAGTGTCACGTTTAGAAAAATGATACTCATATCGAAGGACGGGGCACAAAATATAAACCTTAATCTTATTGGAAGTAGTAACACACAAAAGGACATTGACAAAACAGAAAAATAAGTGAGCTAAGATAAGACAGAAGCCCTTTTAGTGATCTAACCATCTGGAGAGGGACAGAGGAAATGGCTTGTGAAAAGAAGAATATATATATATTATATATATATATATTATTTATATATATATATATTCACTTATATATATATATATATATATATATATATATATATATATATATATATATATATATATATATATATATATATACCATACGAACAACGTATTAAATAAATTTGATGAATTTCAGCCACTGATTTCGGTTTATGAATGTTTAAAGACAGACCGTACGCAAAAACAGAAGGAGGATATAATTTCATCCTCTAACAGTGAAGCGACGTATAAATAATGTTATAGTAACGTGTAGGTCTGTATCTAATGGCTAAATACGTCGCATCTGACCAACCTCCAGAAGCGCTTTGCTTGTCATATTTGACCGATTCACAAGGAGATTTACAGACCTTCTCCAAAACACCTGCCAAATAAAAGTCCTGTTATTGAGGCAACTTTGGATTTTTTATGTATGGAATAACACCGCTATTGCCGTTCGAAATGTCGTCCCTGTGTGGTCATTACTACCTTTGATAATAAAATCAGCAATTTAATTAGCAAGGTGTGATACTGAGGAATGACATTGCTATCATTTTAATAAACGGAAGATTCAATAATGTCGTACTTCATTTGTTTTCTTTTGAGACATTTCTGATAAAATATATTACGGAAAAAAGAGTTTGTTTATTCTTCATGGTGAAAAGAATATATATATATATATATATATATATATATATATATATATATATATATATATATATATATATATATATATATTTATATATAACATTTTGTCAAAAATTGCCCTCATACACTCAAATGGAAAAATCGACATGGCAAGTCACGTGCCTAGCTCAGAGTAGTCAGCGTGACCAATTTTTAAAATTAACATACAACAGGTGAATTATACGCTGTAGTCTAAAATTACATTAATATCTATTAGTATATTAGTATCTATATTAGTATATTAGTAATATTGTATCTACATTCGGCTAAGCAAAGTATTTCTCTACATTGCCCATTTTACTTTGGACATAATTTTACAAATAAAGTGAAGATTTAAATTAATTATAAAATATATGAGGCAAAATAACC